>JASDFA010000007.1:35742500-36942500 GCA_035772735.1 Datura wrightii
GTTGCTGGGACAAGCCCCCACCTAACTCTGAAATCTAATTGAAGGAAAATGACTGAAAGTAAATATAATCCTCGAAAGATGAGGACTCACCACTGGTGTTGATGATATCACCTAAAGATCTACTAACGGTGTTGAGGCTGAGAACATGTGCCTGTATCATGGTATGATACAACATAGAAGGTATGCATTAGTACTTTGAATGTACTGAGTAAGTGCGGGAAAATATAAGATAAAGAATAAATAACTGAATTATAATGACATGTAATGACCAACTGAGATACTGAAACATAACTGAAATGGTCAAAATGACCTTATCTGATGGTCATAGACATGCCCTAAATCTGAGATACTGATCCGAGCTAACTGTACTTAACTGAGTAAACTGAAACTGTTTTGAGCTGAGCAAAACTAAAAATGTACTGACTAGTGGGAGAGTCTATAACCGACATATAACAACGTGAGCTGTACGTGGAGTCCGATGTATACACCCATCAGTAGGATCTAGTATACCTTTCCAAGGTATAAAGGCATGAATTGGGTGATCACAAGTTTGGCCGATGATCGTAAGCTATGTCCTCCATCACGATCTCGAATGAAACTATCCATGGAATCGTGCGCCATGTGAAACGTAGCCGTGAGGCCAATAAAATAACCTACGGTGGCAACCTTATTCTTGGAACTTGGGTGCACTGGAACCCAGGTTCGCTCGGTGCTAAGACCTACTCCTACTGGATAGTCCAAGACTGACTACTAAGATGATAGCTCGAAACTAAGTCTAAGAATAAGTCAGGGATACCTATCTGGAAGTACGCTGAGATTCTTATCAGACCGATATTCTGTAACTAGTGTTCTAAGACTGTCCAGAGCTGCGTATCTGGAAGCGTCGTAACCGTCTAAAGAACAAACTGAAATTTGATAACTGATATCTGAGTCTAATAACTGATAACTGGGAGGCACCACTGATATCTCAAGAAAAGACTGTAGTCAAATGATCAGCTGACATTTATGAATAATACTGAGTATACTAATATTCTGACTAAAATTGGACTACCATGCATCTGACTGAGATTTCAACTTATTTTAACAACAAGGGAATCCCAACACTAATAGAATCAAGCAATATGAACAACTAGTCAAATATGCAAGACTCTAATTTACTGAATGCCAAATCTAGGGCTAAATCATTTTATAAAAACTAGTTCCTACATGATTTCTAAGGATTTAGGAAAAATATAGAAGCTAATAACATGGATAGTGTTCCACCTGAAATTTATAGAATTCTGTCTGAAAACTTTCTAAATTTCAAAACCTCAGGGCTATAACTGAGAATTAAGGAAGAGTTTTGGGGACACAAGGGAAAAAGAATTACCTTGTTGAATTCCCACATACTTGGTGAAGAAATCCCAGTGAAAGTCTCTTGAGAATCTGAGGAGAATTTCGAGTGCTCTAGCTCCTGCTCTGAGTTTTGTTGAGGAGAAATTTTTACGAACTGATTTTCTGAGGGAATGAGAGTGGTAAAGTAACCGTAGATTAACCCTATAAATTCCCTAAAAATAACCCAAAATGACGTATTTTAGGGATTAAAAGGGTGAAAAATTATAAAAATATCCTTGGGGAAAAATCTGGAAAAAACTGCCGACAGGGACCAATGGGTCACTCAATGAGTCATTGGTTGAGACCATGACTCGTTGGGACCAGTTATTGGTCCTGAGGCCTGGGTTCTGGGCTCACTGGAACTGGCAACGAGAGGGACCATGACTTGTTGGATGAACCAACAGGTAATTGGTTCCTCCCATGGTCACCGGATGAGAATTCTGGGAGGCTTGAAAATGGGCAACACAATGACTCGTTGGTAGACCTAACGGGTTGTTGTGCCGAGTTGTTACCTCCACTAGAAGGGTTCCTAAGATCCCTGAACTTGGCACCATGGGTGGTCACAATGACTCGTCGTCTCACATGACGACTCGTTCGTTGAGTCGTGGATCCTGGAAAAAGGGAGTTCTAATATGGGGACCAACGAGTGACAGGATGAGTCATTGTTTCTCACAAGGGGTCGTTCCATGTCCCGTTGGTTCTCAAAGGACCAAGACAGGGCTAACCACAACTAAGATAGTGGGTCGTTGGAGCTGACCACGAATCATTGTCTCAGTCAGTATGAGGCAACTTTTCTAGTTTCTTTTGGATTTTTCTCGCAAGGTCTGAGTTTGGTCTAAGAAAGTTTTGAGGTGTTACAATATCTCCCCCTTGGGATCATTCATCCTCGAGTGAAGGCTAAAACTACTGGAAAACCAGAAAAAGAGCTGCAATTCCTAGACTGAGGCTATGAACTGATTTTTGAAGGAGTAACTATCTCCGAACTGACTTAACCATGCAAACCGAGTTGATGCAACTGGAATGCACATTTAAAATCTGAATAAAGCTGATGAGTACGAAACTGAATAGAGTATTGAGGAGGAATTTAGTACCTGATGCTGGAAATTAAATGGAACGAAATAAATGAGGGTATCTGGCCATCATGTCTACTTCTGTCTCCCATGTGGCTCCCTCAACTACCTGGTTCCTCCACAAGACTTTCACCAAAGTGACTTCCTCATTTCTCAACTTACGAACCTGATGATCAAGGATCCAAACTGGGACCTCTTCGTAGGAGAGATTATCTTTAACTCCCACACTGTCTAGTGGCACAACTGAAGTTGGATCATCGATGCACTTCTTTAATAGTGGCACATGGAAGACTGCGTGCACAGATGCTAACGCGGGAGGTAATTCTAACTCATATGCCATACTGCCAATTTGCTTCAGAATTCTGTAGGTCCCACATATCTTGGACTGAGTTTCCCTTTCTTCTCAAACCTCATCACCCTCTTTATGGGTGAAATTTTTAGATAAACCCAATCATCTACTAAAAATTCTAACTCACTTCTCCTCACATCAACTTAGGATTTCTGTCGGCTTTGCTCTATTTTCAAACTCTCCCTGATAAGTTGCACCTTCTGCATAGCTTCATGAACTGAGTTTGGCCCTATCAAGGTAGCTTCATCGACCTCAAACCACCCTATAGGAGACCTACATCTCCTACCATATAATGCCTCAAACGGGCCCATCCGGATACTAGAGTGGTAGCTGTTGCTGTACGCAAACTCAATGAGAGGTAGGTGATCATCCCAACTTCCCTTGAAATCAATTACACTCACTCTTAAAATATATTCCAAGGTTTGGATAGTCCATTCATCTTGTCCATTTGTCTGATGGTGAAAAGCTGTGCTAAGCTTGACCTGGGTACCGAGTCTTTTTTGAAATGACTTCCAGAAATGCGAGGTGAACTGGGTATCTCTATCTGAAATAATGGACAAGGGCACTCCATGCAGTCTGAGCAACTCCTGAATATATAGTCTAGCATAATCCTCAGCTGAGTCTATAGTTTTAACTGGTAGGAAATGTGCTGACTTGGTCATTCGGTCTACTATCGCCCAAATTGAGTCGTGCTACTGACGAGTATGAGGTAGACCTGTAATAAAGTTCATATTGACTTATTCTCACTTCCATGTGGGTATGATAATATCCTGAGTCATACCCCCAGGTCTCTGGTGTTCCACCTTAACCTGCTGGCAGTTTGAGCAGTTAGCCACAAATTCTTCTATGTCTCTTTTCATGCCATTCCACTAGTAAATATCCCATAGATCACGATACATCTTAGTGGCACCTGAGTGGATAGAATATCTCAAACTGTGTTCTTAAGCCAGTATCTGCTGTCTCAAGTCACCTACATCCGGTACACATAGTCTATCCTGGTAACGGAGCACACCATCTTCCCCTTTGGAGAAATCCTCCACTTCTTTTCTGAGAACTGCTTCCTTTAGCTTAAGCAGTATGGGATCTTCATGCTTCCTTGACCTAAATTCAATGACTAACGAGGAATTCAATCCACTCTGCACTACTACTCTGCCCTCAGCTGAATAAACCAACTACACTCCCAATCGAGCTAACCTGTGAATATCCTTTGCTAGTTCTTGTCTACTCTCTTCAACATGAGCCATGCTCCCACCATATTGGCTTTTCCAGGGTGGTATAACACACTCATGTCATAATCCTTCAATAGCTCCAACCACCTCCTCTGAAAAAGATTTAAATCTTTCTAACTGAATACATACTGAAGGATCTTGTGATCAGTGAAAATATCCATGTGAGACCCGTAAAGGTAATGCCTCCATAATTTCAACACAAACACCACTGCTGCCAACTGTAGGTCATGATTCGGATAGTTATTTTCGTAAACCTTGAGCTGTCTAGAGGCGTAATCTATCACCTTACTCCTCTGCATCAGAACACAACCGAGTCCAACTCTAGAAGCATCGTAATACACTACAAACCCATATGTTCCTTCTAATAAGGTTAACACTGGAGTGGTAGTGAGTTGAGTATTCAACTCCTGGAAACTCTTCTCGCACACATCTCACCACTGAAACTTTATCTTTTTCTAAGTCAACTTAATAAGAGGAGATGCACTAGAGGAAAATTCTTCCATACAACGTCGGTAGTAACCGGCTAGACCTAAGAAACTTCTGATTTTGATTGGGGAAGTAGGTCTTGGCCAGTCTTTCACTTTGCTATCTTTTGAGGATCTACCTGAATACCCTCACCCGAGACCATGTGACTAAGGAAAGTCACAGACTTCAACCAGAATTCATATTTGCTGAACTTAGCAAACAACTGGCGGTCTCTAAGCATCTATAGCACTATCCTCAGATGGTTAGCATGTTCTTTCTCGTTTCAGGAGTATACTAGAATGTCATCAATGAATACAATGACGAACACGTCTAGATACGGCTTGAAAACCCTGTTCATCAGGTCCATGAAAGCTGTAGGGGCATTAGTTAGTACAAAGGAAATAACCACAAATTCATAGTAACCAGACCAAGTTCTGAAGGCTATTTTGGTATGTCACTTTCTCTGGCCCTTAGCTAATGATACCCCGAACTGAATCTACCGTGGAGAAACAACTAGCTCCGTGAAGCTGATCAAACAAGTCGTCAATCCTGGGTAGGGGATACCTGTTCTTAACTGTGACCTTATACAACTGATGATAATCGATACACATTCCGAAAATACCATCTTTCTTTCGCATGAATAATACTGGAGCACACCATGGAGAGATGCTGGGCCTAAGAAAACCTTTATCAAGGAGGTCTTTTAGCTGCTCCTTCAACTCCTTAAGCTCAGTTCGAGCCATTCTGTAAGGAGGGATGGAGATGGGCTAAGTGTTTGGAAGAAGGTCTATGCCAAAGTCTATTTCCCGCTCGGGAGGGACTCGGGGAAGATCTCCGAGAAACACTTCAGGAAACTCGCTGACAATTGGAACTGACTGGATAGTTGGGGTCTCAAAGCTGGAATCTTTGACCCGAACTAGGTGATAAATGCACCCTTTATAAATAAGCTTTATTTCCATAAGGTAGGAAATAAACCAACCCTTAGGCGCTGAACTATTGCCCATCCACTCTAAAACTGGCTCATTACGGAACTAAAATCTGACGATTCTAGTCCTACAGTCGACTGAGGCATAACCGGAGTGTAACCAATCCATGCCAAGAATAAGATTGAAATTGACCATGTCTAACTCTACTAGATCGCTGGAATGACCTTATTCGATACTGAGACTGGGCAGTTTTTATACACCCGACTGGCTCTAACTGACTCACCAACTAGGGTAGAGACTGAGAATAGTTCTGAGAGGACTTCTGGACCGATTTCAAACTGGACAGCTACATAAGGAGTCACGAACAATAGTATGGATCCTGGATCAAGGAGGGCATACGCATCTAGATGGAAGGGACGTAACATACCCGTGACCACGTCAGGTGAGCTCTCCTGATCCTGATGGGGCAAAAAAGCATAAAAATAGTTTTGGCGCTGACCGCCATCCGTACCTGAAGTGTTGCCCTGCTGAGCTAGTCGACCTGCTAGAGCTGTAAAAGTGGTAGATTGTGACTCCCCCATCCTGCTAATGGGCATTCTCTAAGCCAGTGACCTAGCTGTCCACACCCAAAGTAACCCTCTCAGTCCTAAAGGCATTCCCCTGGATGGTTCTTGCCACACATAGGGCAAGCTGGGTAGCGGTTGCTGGCGTTGTGACTCTAGGACTATGAGCCAGATGCTCCACCCTTCCAATCCTTGCGGGATCGAAAAGTAGGGGAACTGGTTGAAGTGGGTGTTGGAGCCCTCTGTTGCTGCAGCTGTAGCTATAGGTAGCTACTATTACCAGACCTCTGATGGCCATAATCTAATTGGCCAGTCACAATCGTGTGAACTCCAGTGCATATTCTTCCACTGTCCTGTTGCCTTATTTCAAACACATGAATTCTTCCACCTTAGCCTCCCTTAACTCCTAAGGGAAGAACCTATCTAGGAAGGATGTTGTGAACTCTTCCCACTCCACCGATTCTTCTCCCGCTGGTCTCCCTTCTTTCCACTAATCGTACTAGATCTGGGCTACCCCTTTCAACTGGTAGACAGCGAGGTCAACACTCTTAGCGGAGCTAACATCTATAATCCAGGTGATCTTCCGTACCTCATCCAAGAAATCCTGTGGGTCCTTTCCCACCTTAGATCTATGAAAGGATGGAGGGTTCATTCGGGTGAAGTCCCGAACTCGAGCAGCTGTTGCGGACCCTTTTGAGTTAACTGGAACCACCTACTGGTTAACCTGGTTTGTGACTATCCGTGCCAGCAGCTGGATTGCCGCTCTGAACTCTGCTGAGGACACTTGGTCATCCTAAGGGGCTACTAGAGCTGGTGGGGCAGGTCGGTTAGCATTGATGGCCCTTCTTCTGTTTCTGCATCTTGGAGGCATGGTTTCACTGAAACAAAATACAACACGAGTTAGGAGAACATTTTTGGAATTGAACTTCAACACACGATAAAGAGTATGAATAAAAGGGAGTTTTCCTAATAACATTTCATAGCCTCCCCATCATAAATATGGCACGCTTCACACCCATGAAAATGAATCTATTTGACACGGATTTTATACATCCAAGGATACTCTAAACCTAGTGCTTTGATACCAAATTTGTCAGGACTCGAGTCTATATCCTGGACGAGACACGGTACTTGGAGTCACTAGTAACCCCAAGCCAATCTATGGTCTATCATACACTGATAATTTGAGCATTCATAGTGGAAGCTTAAATAATAAAACTATTTAAGAAAAACTAAATAATAAAAGTTTATATATCTAAAAGCAAAACTGAAAGCCCGAGTCTATGTCTAAAAGCCATCCTCATATGATGAGTTGCTGGGACAAGCCCCCAGCTAACTCTAAAGTCTAACTGAAGGAAAATGACTGAAAATTAAATATCGTCCTCGAAAGATGAAGACTCACCACTGGTGCTATTGATAGGTGAAGAAGATCTACTAACAGTGCTAAGGCTGAGAACCTACGCCTGTATCATGATACGATACAACATAGAAGATATGCGGCAGTACTTTGAAAGTACTGAGTATGTGGGGAAAAATATAACAGAAAGAATAAATAACAGAACTATAATTACATGTAATGACCAACTGAGATACTCTAAAACTGAACAAACTGAAACATAATTGAATTGGTCAAAATGACACTATGTGATGGTCATAGACATGCCTTAAATCTGAGATACTAATCTGAGCTAACTTAACTGAATTGAGTAAACTGAAACTATTCTGACTTGAGCTAAACTGAAATTGTACTGACTAGTGAGAGAGTCTATAACCGACATATAACCACGTGAGTTAGACATAGAGTCTGATGTATACACCCCATCGGTAGGACCCAATATACCTTGCCAGGTTATAAAGGCATAAACTGGGTGATCATAAGTCTAGGGCCATGAGGCCAATAAAATAACCTACGGTGGCAATGTAGTTCTAGGAACCTGGGTGTGCTGGAACCCTGGTCTGCTTGGTGCTAAGTCCTTCTCTCACTGAATAGTCCTAGACTAACTACTAAGATGATAGCTCGAACTGGGGTCCAAGACTAAGTCATAGATACCTATTTGGAAGTATGCTGAGAGTTTTATTAGAATGAATTCTATAACTAGTATTCTAAGACTGGCTAGAGCTACTTATCTGGAAGCATCGTAACCATCTAAAGAAAAAATTGAAATCTGATAACTGATGTCTAGGAGGCACCACTGACACCTCAAGAAAAAACTGTAGTCAAACTGATCAGATGACATTTCTGAATAATACTGAGTATAATGATATTCTGACTAAAACTGGACTAGCATGCATCTGACTGAGATTTCAACTTATTTTAACAACAAAGGAATTCCAACACTGATAGAATCAAGCAACGTGAACGAATAGTCAAATATGCAAGACTCTAATTTACTGAATGTCAAAGCTTGGGATAAATCATTTTACAAGAAACTAGTTCCCACATGATTTCTAAGGATTTAGGAAAAATATAGCAGCTAATAACATGGATAGTGTTCCACCTGAAATTTATAGAATTCTATTTGAAAACTTTCTAAATTTCGAAACCTCAGGGCTATAACTAATAGAGAATTAAGGAAGAGTTTTGGGGACAAAAGGGAAGAACAATTCCCTTGTTGAATTCCCACATACCTGGTGAAGAAATCCAAGCGAAAATCCCTTGAGAATCTAAGGAGAATTTCGAGTGCCCTAGCTCCTGCTCTAAGTTTTGCTGAGAGAAATTTTTATGAACTAATTTTCTGAGGGAATAAGAGGGGTGATGTAATCATCGATTAGCCCTCCAAATTCCCTGAAAATAAACCAAAATGATGTAGTTTAGGGATTAAAAGGGTGAAAACTTACAAAAATATCCCTGAGAAAAATTTGGAAAAACTGCCGACATGGACCAACAAGTCACTCAATGAGTCATTGGTTGAGACCATGACTCGTTGGGACCAGTCATTGGTCCTGAGGCCTGGGTTCTGGGCTTACTGGAACTAGAAACGACAGGGACCACGATTTGTTGGATGAACCAATAGGTCGTTGGTTCCTCCCGTGGTCACTAGATGGGAATTCTGGGAGACCTGACAATGGGCAACACAATGACTCATTTGTAGACTCAACGGGTCGTTGTGTCGAGTTGTCACCTCCACTGGAAGGGTTCCTAAGATCCCTAAACTGGCACCACGGGTGGTCACAACGACTCATTGTGAGATACAACGGGTCATTGTTGCCACTCGTTGTCACTGAAGGAAATTTCTGGGAATTCCAACTAACGACTCACACCACGAGTCGCTGTCTCACATGACGACTTGTTGGTTGAGTCGCGGGTCCCTGAAAAAGGGAGTTCTGATCTTGGGACCAACGAGTGACAGGACGACCCATTGTCTCTCACAATTAGTCGTTCCATGTCCTATTGGTTCTCAAATGACCAAGGCAGGGCTGACCACGACTAAGACAAAGGGGTGTGGGAGCTGACCACGACTCATTGTCTCGATCGTTCTGAGGCAACTTTTCTGGTTTCTTCTTGATTTTTCTTGCAAGGTCTGAGTTTGGTCTAGGAATGTTTTGGGGTGTTACATTTTATTCATTTCTAATCCTTATTTTACTCCTAACATCTGAAGTTGAAGATCAAATCCCCTCAAGTCCTCAAGCAATCAAGGTTCTCCTTTGTCACGACCCGAGTTCACATCCTGAACGCGATACAGTACTTAGAATCACAAGTGACCTCAAGAAAACCCATGGTAAAGCATAATTCTACAAATACTAATTTGCTGAGAATAGTAATAAGCGAAAGCTGATTACAGTAACAAGCAAATACTAATTTAGAAAAAATATGAACAAACACTAAAATGGGTACCAAGATGAATCTATACATACTGTTTGAAAGCCTTCTAAAAAGAACTGATGAGTTATTGGGACAAACCCCTAGCTAACTCTAATATATGCAACCAAATTGAAAACCATAAGCTGAAATGGAAACTCTGGCCCTCGGCAGATGAGGACTTACAACTTGAAGATGGAGAAATCACCGAGGGAAACTAGCTGCGATGCTGAGGCTAGGGTACCTGAGCCTATATCATAAAATGATATAGCACATAAAAATATTCGACCTGTACTTTGAATATACTGAGTATGTGAGGTGAACTAAAACATACATTTACAAAATAATAGTAAGCTGAATTGTAACACCAGCAAAAATAAATTGGAATTTGAAAGTCGGGACCATATTGAGAACCATGACTACACTGGACTAAATTGTACTATGGGAGAGCCTATAACTGACATGTAACCACGTGAGCTAGATATAGAGTTTGATGTATAAACTCCATCGAAGAGAGCCCACTGTACCTTGCCAGGGTACAGTGGCTAAGCTGTGTGATCACTGTCTGGGGCCCATTCAGGCTACTAACCTACGATGACACATAGTTATGGGAACCTGGATTCGATGAACCCTAGCCCAGTCGGTGCTAAGTACAACCCCAACTGGAAACCTACTTATGTCTAACTAGTTGATAACTCGATCGGTGTCCTAGGACTAAGTTAGAACTACTTATCTAAAGTGTTTGGAGAGTCTAAGGAACTGAAAGAAATCGTGTTCTAAGACTTCTCAGAGTTGCTTTGTCTAGTGCCGTGACAGTCTAAAGAACAACACTCATGCTGATAAGCTGATTCTACTAAATTTAATAAAAGACTCATAAAGAGTCAAACAAATTAGCTGACATTATCAAAGAAAATTGAGTATATTCATAGACTTATGTTATACCCTGGAAGCCCAAAGATCAGACCTGGGAGTTGAAACGGAGAAAATTGAAAATTTTGCACCAGGTCACAAAACGAGTCATTCTGTGACTTGTGGGAAAGACCACGAGTTGTGAGATGACTCGTGGTGAGGTTCTAGGTTTGGGTTGGATTTTTGAAATCTGAGATCCCCACGGACCTGACCATGAGTCGTGGTCAGTCCCTACGACTCGTTGAATCAGCCGTGGGCTAGGCATTGAGAAAGGTGAAGAAAGATGGCAGTGTACCCTATGAAAGGACCCAACGAGTCATGGTCATTCACCATAATTCGTGGGATGGGTCGTGGTCAGCAGGACGTAAATTAATTGAAATTAAGGCAGTGCATGTGACGAGTGGTGACCACGAGTCGTGGTCACCTGTAAAAATTCATGAGGTCCCTCGTGACGAACACCGGATGATCTAATAGGTAGTGTACTTGACGACTGATGCCATGAGTCATGACTTTGGGTGATGAGTCGTCCAGTCCCTCGTGAGGACTGGCAGTCAGTTATTTCTTGCGATGTTAGTAAGGGCTTTTCCATAATTCCTATGATCCTAAGGCCTAAACTACATTGTTTTAAGCTATGAACAATGGGTTTTAAGAGGGAAAAACCTATTCTAAGTCATTCATATTCATGCATGCTAGAGTAAGAGTTTAGAGAGGTGATCAAAGCCAATTCTTCAAGGTTCTTCTTTAAATCTTCCTTGGGCAATCAGAGAAGTGGTAGAATCGAGCCCTTTCAGGTATGTGGGGTTATGAATGAGTGACTTTGTTCACACCAATGCCCAATCCCTCTCTAATTCATGAAAATCTATGAGTTGATTCTATGGGGTTTTACCTAATGCATGAAATTCCTAAGATCTATGTCATGGTATGATCTAAATATGTTTTAATTGATGAAGTACGATTCATGGGTAAGTTTTGTCATGTTTTGTCACACCCCACCTTGGGGGGTATGACGGGCACTTGGTGCCTGCTAGACTCTGGGCTGCTAAACGGTCCAGCCTGAGCACATCTGGTGTTTTGGCTGACCCTGGCTCTATCTCAAGAAATGAACCGGCTATATAACGGCTGTAAATACAGCCTCTGGCTGACTGGGCCTATGGCTACCTATATAAAACTTCAGCTAACCAGAAACATGCTTACAAAAGGGAAACCTATGCGAGCCGACAAGGCCACCATGCTATCTAGTTATCTCTAACTCAATAGAACAAATGCGGAACAGCTACGTGACCGGCAAGGTCACCACTACTGACTAGATAAGGCCTCACACGGCTAACATCAACAACTAACACATATATACATGCACAGCCCCACACGACCGGCTCCACTACCACAAGGAAACATCAGACTGCAAGCCTCTAGGAATACTGATAAAATGGTCGGGACAGGGCCCCGGCCTACCCGTACTATACAACAAAAGAAAATGAAATACACCTCTAAATATCAAGCTCTGGATGATAGGAGCTGATGACTCTGTAAGCTGGCTGGAATCACGAGGGATCGCCTCCTCGTCTGTGAGTACCTGCAGGCAAGCAATGCAGTGCTCCTACGGGCGTCAGTACCACAGGTACTGAGTGTGTAAAGCAAACTGAAATATACAACTGAAATGGGTAACAACAATAACATGACATATAAGCAGGAAGCAGCTGAATCTATTTGGCTGAGGATAACTGGGGAGAGTTTACCTATTCCGTAACTAACTGGGCGTACCTAACGACGTGTCGTCCTACTGTCTATCAATATCTAATAGCACATATATATATACATATAAATACACACAATACCTGACCGACCCCTATAAGCCAGAAGGTGCCAACCAACACACAATCTATTTACCCCTACCCGGGTCTAAACCAACCAAAAATAAGTCACTCCACTCATCTGATAACTGTGAGCTCCTCCTATCGGCCCCCTTGGGTACGTAGCTCAGGCCTTGGCCTCTGACAATAAACTGTGTCTGAGTCCGAAGACTCCTGCCTCTGGGCGCAAGTCCACACGGGGTAATCTGCTACTGTATCTGTGACTGAAACTGCCCCTGGTGCAAGCACCCAATAGGGTAATTTAATAAAAATCTGTATCTGAAACTGTCCCCAGCCACAAGCGCACACAAAGTAATCTGCCCTTGTAAATAGGGTAATCTGGCTCTACGCAGAGCGAACTGAACTGCCCCTGCAAGCAGGGTAATCTGGACCGTATTATCATGGTGGTCATCCATCATCGTCCTCTAGGCGGACGGCATCGCCCAGCTGGTGGCGGTATCTGAATCTGGTATCGACACAGCTATAACCCAGGGGCGGTGGGGATGCTAAAGGGTGCCCACATGCCACAACAAGTCTCAACATACAAAACACATACACAACAAGCATGCTCAAATGGAAAATACTAATCATATTCTCTTCTTTTATTTCAAGGCCAGTTTGATTAAATAACTAATGCTATATTCTGTTTTACACTGTTTCTGATTGCTGGGCTAACTGCTACCTGGGCTTTATCTATCTATCTGATTATATCTGGATATAACTCAATAACATAGAACATGCCATCTATAACTGGATATAGCTCAGTAATATAAAATGTGCCATCTACTACTGGATACAACCTCAACAAATGTAATACATACTATCTGTAACCCTGCTAATTCATTATACTGCTTTTACAACTTCCATTCTGGGTATTACGTAAGAACATGCTGAGCTACTAGTGGATATCACATTACTATCTGAAATCATATGACTACCCATTATTCTGATTATCGCCTGATACGTAATGATATACTAGCATTCTTGCTGGAAATTGTACTAAAATCGTTCCTATACGCTGGGTATTTGTCAATAGCCTTTATTCTATTTATTTCCTAGACTGTACTTCCTGGCTTGCTTGCCGAAAGAATAGCTTTACATACCTGGTTTCTGAGTACCCGACTGACCGATGTGATTTCCGTCGGTACTTCTGTTGTTTCTCCCAACTACATTCATATACATGTTAATTAGAACTAAATACACCAATATTTTGAAAGAAAACGACACTTTCGATATATTTATAGCCTAAACTTTGGCTTATCGAAAGACAGTCAAAAACTCGCTATTTCTCAAAAGTCCAGAAGGGAGAAATGCTCTCTTTAAGGATAGAAATATATTGACACTAGTTTGGAGCAATTCCACTTACCTTAGTTCGGTAGCACGATGATTCGCCGGCCAAATTTCGCGAAACTAAATCCGTAGGAATGCTCCTTGCTGCTAAATACCTCGGTATCTGGAGTTAATTTGAGTTTGGACCGCGTTTGATGGCGTAATCGGACGATAATTTAGTAGTACTCTCGCACCCTCTCTGTTTCTCTTTGCAAGTTCTGGAAATTATATGAAATATATCATTTAAAACTGAAGTGGAAGGCTTATATAGTTGGTCCTGGACAGGGCCAATGTGTCATGGAGCCAACGCGGAGGCTCCACCTCCGTGACACGTTGCCATCGCGGAGGGGCTCTGCCCCGGCTCCTTCCGCGATGGTTCGACAGGTTTCTCGTCCGGTCTTTTCCTGGGCCTTTTTCTAGCATATTTGGCTTTCAAATACTCTTAACCAACACGCGAATAGGCCATCTATGTGTTGGGAATTTTACAGGGTATAACATGTTTTCAATTACTAATCATGTTTACTAGTTTTCCAAATTATGATGCCCATTCATGAAGTTTATGAGAAGATGAGATTTAAGAAATATGTTCATGTATGATGGATTTTGAAGAGAAAAGCATGTTTCCAATCTACCCATGTCATGTTCATGTTTTCAAGTAATCAAGTTAATTTCAAGCATGTTAAAGTATCGGACAATACCCATATATTCAAGTATGATTATGATTTTACTAATTTAGTGTCACATCACACATTGGGAGGCATGAATGCCACCTGCTGCTCTACTAGGACCTGAACTGTTGAGCTGACTGAGAGGAAGCACCTTTGGTGCAGGACTGACCCTAACTCTAGAATCAAGAAAACAATGGGATATATAGCGGATGTAAATACAACCCCCGGCCAACAAGGCCTATAGCCCCTATGAAAGTAAACAGCTAACCAGAGACAAACAATCATAGGGAGTTTTATGCGGGCCGACAAGACCGCCAATCAACAGCTAAACAGGGCCCCACATGGCCAACATACATCATCTAAAACATAGGGGATTAACACAATCTGCAAGCCTCTAGGAGTAATAAGATGGTCGGGATAGGGCCCCAACCTACCCATACTGTACAAACAAAAGGAATAAACCTCTATCACACAAGCCCCGGAATTAGGGAGCTAGCGATTCTGTACGGCTGACTGGAACTACGAGGGACCTGCTCCTCGTCTGTTTGTACCTGCAGGCAAGTAATACAGCGCCCCAGAAGAGGGCGTTAGTATAATATTTATTGAATATGTAAGGCAATAGATAAGCTAAATAGGACTAGAAGTAAATAAAAGAAGAACCGAAAGATTAACCTGTAGGCCTGCTGATTCATAATCTGCATCAACTGACACTACATGTACATAAGCTAAGAATGCATACTTACATATTTATACACTACAACTAGCAGACAAGAATTCATACAAGAACCCCACCTGGCCCCCATAAGCCCGGAGGTACAATCAACACAGAATAACTCGTTCAGGCCCCCATAAGTCCCGGCGAGCATATCTCAATCTATATAACCCTACTCAAGTGTCTACAAATCTACTGATACTATAGCCAACCTACCGGTCCCCTAGGTATGGTCTGTGCCAAGGATCCTCATGTGTGATTCAGATTTATGTATTCATGATTATTCAGCTTCTTCATAGACGATGGTCATCTTCATTGAAAAATGATGGAGAGCATATGCATGTTTTTGGGAGTAGTGTCTAGCACCGAGTAGGCTATGGGTCAGTCAACCCTATGCCTCAGAACTATGCGCCAATGTAGGTATGATCAGATTATATTGGCACCTCCTATGTGAGCTATCCCCTTCCCTGATTGGGCCACGAGCTTGATATGGATATCATGGTATCATCCTTAGCCCTGACAAGGCTTTGGGAGGCTATACCCACTTGATTGTGATAGTTGGGACCACGTAAGCTCTATCGTGGTATGTCGGTTAAAAGATGGGTCTTCCATTATTCCTCATTATTTCAATTATGCATGTGTATCACTCATGTTGTGCGTATATATATGTGTGTGTTCTAAAGTATGTTTGACCCAATGTTCAGCTTTACTTATAACTATCAGATTTCAGCTTTGGTTCAATCAATTCAGTTATGATGTTATGTTATGTCAAGATCATGTTTTCATAAAGATAGCATGCAAGCCCTACTCTCAGATTCTTATTTTGTTTATGTTTTACATTATGCATGTTTAAATGATATTACTTATTTAAGCGGTTTTACTTACCTTGCATACTCGGTACATTCCACATACTGACCGCATACTCAATGCTGTATCATTTCATAGGCCCCGACACTCAGACTCAGCCCCATCAATAGCTAGTTCAAGAGTTAACATTCAGCTTAGTGGTGAGTCCTCATCTCCCGGGACCATTCGCTTTCAGATATTGATGTACTTTCAGTTTCTGTATTAGAGAGTTAGTTGGGATCTTGTCCCATCAAATCATTAGACTTAGAGGCTTTTCAAACATTAGAATGTATTCAGCTTCAGATTAGTGTATTGCTGATGTTATGTTTATTTTAGACTTTCGCTAAGATTATCATGTTATTTCTTCCTCTTTATTGATCGAGTTAGGTGAATGTTCATGCCATGGGTCAACTTGGGGTTTCTCGAGGCTCCTTGTCCTGTGTTACGATCCGGGTCTACATTCGAGTTGTGACAAACTAAAAATAATAACTTTAAGTCAAATCATACAAGCTCAGGCTTTGTGCTCAAATAAGATTCCATGAAGAGATACAACAATTTAGACCAACTTTCATATCATGAAGAATCAACCCAAATATCATAATAACTAGGGAGAGGATCATATTATGAAATTGACATAATAATCATATGCTAGAGTGATAAAAATTAGCAAGACAACTGGAGTTTAGGAACAATCATAATTTATCTGAAAAAGCCCTAATTGATAACTCTTGTAGGGCTAGAATAAAAAAGGTTTCTGAGGGAAATCTTTGGGACACAAGGATGAAAGAATCCCCTTGTTGAATTCCCCCATACCTAAGGGAGAATTTCTCTAAAAAAGCTCTTGGAATCTCGAGAGGAAATCAGAACCCTTGCCCTTGCCTTGAGAAGTCTATCTAGTCTTCTATATGGTCTTGAGAGAAAAATGAGAAATGAGGGAGGAAGATCGACTAACCCTCTTAATTTCCTGATAATATACTCCAAAACGACGTATTTTAGGTTCTAGAAGCTTAGAATTTGATAAAAATACCCCTGGGTAACCGTTTCAAAAACTGACTATCCAGATCCAACGGGCCTCACAATGAGTTATCGGTTGTGACCATGACTCATTGGTGCCAACCGTTGTCTTTGGTCTAGAAATTTTCCCTTTTTTGGACCCTCACAATGGAAGAGACAATGACTCATTGGTTGAAACAATAGGTCATTATCACTAGTCGTCGTGGCTACTGAAAATTCTAGATGATTTCTAGGCTTGACCAATGGATGGGAAAAATGACTCGTTGTGTGGGACAATGTGTCACACCCCGCCTTGGGGGGTATGACTGGCACCTGGTGCCCTACTAGGACTTGGACTGCTGGACTGCTAAGCCTGGGCACATCTGGTGCCTGGATGGCTCTAACTCATATTTCTGGAAGCAAAGGGCTATATAACGGCTGTAAACACAGTCCCCCGGCCCATTGGCCTATAGCCTCCTATACCTGTACTAACAGCTGACCAGAAACATACCAATATAGGGAAACCTATGTGGGCTAACAAGGCCACCATTCTGTCTAGTTATCTATAACTCAATCATGAAATACTAGAAAGCTACGTGACCGGCAAGGTCACCACTACTGTCAAGCTATGGCCCCACACGACCAACATAAAGGGAACAGAAGTACTAACAGCTAAACAACTGCACGGCCTCACACGACCGGCTCATCTGACCACAGGGAAACATATACAGACTGCAAGCCTCTTGGAATAATAATAGAAATGATCGAGACAGGGCCCCAACCTACCCGTACTATGCAACAAAGAAAAGGAAATACACCTCTGGAATTCAGTCTCCGGATGACAGGAGCTGAATACTCGATCGCTGACAGGAATCACGTGGTATCGCCTGCTCATCTATGAGTACCTGCAGGCAAGTAACGCAGCGCCCCACCGGGCGTCAGTACCGCTGGTACTGAGTATGTAAAGCAATAACTGAAAGAAATATCTGAAAACAATAATTTAACTGATGACACTGAAGTAGAAAGGAATGGATTAACTGTCTGGTGAAGTAAATCATACCTTCTTTTAATTATACTGGAAGGAGTAGGAGTCATACCTGGAGACGTATCGTTCTACTGCTGATCTACTCATATCTAACGTAACATGGCATAACATAACATAACATAACATAGCACACACAAACCTTACCCGGCCCCCATAAGCCGGGAGGTACAACCAGCACAGAATCTATACCCCTACCCCGGTCATCCCATCTCCTATAAACACTGTAAGCATCCTGCCGGTCACCTAGGTATGCACTTGGGCTCACTGAGCCCCTGACTATAACTGCATCTGAGTCCGGAGGACTCCTGAATCAACACCCGGGCGTATCCGCTCGACAGGGGTATGTAAGGGCCGATCAAGGCACAAATATGGGAAAACTGGCATCCCATCTTTGTCCCCTGTGGGACGGCATGCCACTCTGTAGAGCGACGTATCCTCTTCCTCTGGTGGACGAGTCGATACAGCTATCAACCCTGGGGCGGTCATGGATGCTAGGTAGTCCAACCCCAAACAATACAACGGTCTCAACTGGTAATACTATCTGCATGTCCCACATACTGAAGCTAATAGTGGTAAAGTATTGTATATACTATATGTTGAACTAGTGATAGTAATATGTACGTACTTAATGCATGCTGAGGCTGGTAGTAGTATATATATAAATATAGTCTTCTGCCAGACTGTACTGGGGCTAATGCTGAACAAGATATAGTGTTTCTGCTGAAAACTATGTTGTATACTGAGTTTCTATAGTAACATGATTTACTATTCCTAACATGCTTTCCAACTTCATTTTAACTTATCATTCTATTTCTGAGATGTCTTACAGGTATTACATCGCTTTACTGGGTTTCAACTGAATACAATGATATCCTAACATTCTGTGTCACATCACATACTGAGCATGCTGTGCAGTTTCTAACACTTGTATTAGAATCTATATCGTGCTAGCAAGTTTCACGCAAGTTATAACTCGATGCTTCTAATATCGTACCAACATTCGTAATAAACATAACACATGATTTCTGAACATTCTACTGGCCTTTAAATTACTGTACTGTACCGAGATTACTTAACTTGCCGAGGAAACTAGTTTTACATACCTTATCCTCGAACTATCCGTCTGTCGGACGAGGCTCGGCCGGTACTTCAAGTATTTTCTCCCAACTGCATTCATAAATATGTCAATTAATACTAAATACAGCTTTATTGTAAAGAGCACGTCACTTTCGATATAGTTTATAGCCTAAACTTAGGCTTATCGAAAGACGGTCGAAAACTCGCTATTTTTCAGAGGTCCAGAAGGGAGAAATATTCACTTCACAGCTAGGAACACATAGACACTAGTTTAGAGCAATTCCACTTACCTTAGCTCGGTAGCTCGACGATTCGTTGGCCGTATTTCACGAAACTAAATCCATAGGAATGCTCTCTGCTGCTAAATACCTCGGTATCTGAGGTTAATTTGAGTTTGGACAACGTTTAGCAGCGTAATCGGACGAAATTTATCTTACCTCCTTCGTTCTTATCCCTTCTCTGCTGATCCCTCTCTGTTTCACTGGAAATTATAAGTGTTTTATGATTTAAAACCAAAGTGGGGCTTTATATACTTGGGCCTGGACAAGGCCAACGTGTCACGGAGCCAACGCGGAGGCTCCACCTCCTTGACACGCTGCCATCGCGGAGGGGCTCTGCCTCGGCTCCTTCCGCGATGGTTCGACAGGTTTCTCGTCCGATCTTTTCCCGGGCCTTTCTCTAGCACGTATGGCCTTCAAATATGCTTAACCAACGTGCGAATAGGTCATCTAGGTGCCGGGAATCCTACGGGGTATAACACAATGGGTCGTTGTTTCCACTTGTTGTCACTGGAAGAGGTTTGTACCAACTCTGGATATCCCCCAACAAACAGACAGGATGACCCATTATTCAAAACAATGAGTCGTTATATCTATCCGTCATCACTGGGGTGACTTGAGCATTTTCTGGATCTCACACAATGGCTGTATAGGATGAGTCGTTATATCAAACAAACACTCATCGTCTGGCCAATGTTTGAGAGAAAAAATTTAGAAATCTTTTGGACTGGGTTACAACGATAGATAAGAGGACTTGTTACTTCTAGCAATGAGTCATTCTACGGGTTGTTGGTACCCTTGGAGGAAATTTGCTGGAGCTTACAATGACTCTTCTTATGGTCATTGTTCCTAAAAATAACTCATCGGTTGAGTCATTCTGAGGCAAGATTTTTAATTTATTTTTTGGTATTTCATTCCAAGTCTAAATTTGGTCTAAGAAACTTCTGGGGTGTTACAATATCTTTCCCGTGGGAACATTCATCCTCGAATGAAGGCTAAGTAGGCTGAAAGACTAGGGGAAAGAGCTGCAATCTCAAATTGAAAACTAATAACTAATTACTGAATGAGTGACTGACTCCGAACTGGGACTGAGCTTTCCTTTCTTCCTAAATCTTATCACCCCCTTCATAGATGAGATTTTCAAATATACTTAATTCTTACATCCGCATACGATTTTTGTCGGCTTTAAGCTATTTACAATCATTCCCTGATAAGTTGAACCTTTTGCATGGCCTCATGTACTATATCAGGTCCTATCAAGGAAGCTTCACCAACCTTAAACCATCTTATAGGAGATCTGCACCTCCTACCATATAATGCCTCGAAGGGGCCATCTGAGTACTGGAGTGGTAGCTATTGTTGTATGCAAACTCGATGAGAGGTAGGTTATCATTATGATAAATCATACAAGCCCTCAACAAATCCTCCAAAGTCTGAATAGTATGCTCAGCCTAGCCATCTATCTGTGGATGAAAAGATATGCTGAGCTTGACCTGAGTACCAAGTCCTCTTTGAAATGACTTTTAGAAGTGCTAGGTGAACCGAGTACCCCTATCTGAAATAATACAAGGGAACTCCATGCAGTCTGACTAACTCCTAGATGTACATTCTAGCATAATCTTCTGCTGAGTCTATAGTATTAACTGGTAGGAAATGTGCTGAGTTAGTCATTAGGTCTACGACCAACCAAATGAGTCATGCTGTCAGCGAGTACGAGGTAGACCAATAATGAAGTCCAAGTTAACTTCTTCCAACTTCCAAGTAGGAATGCTAATATCCTGAGTCATACCCTCAGGTTTTTGATGTACTAGTTTGACCTGTTGGCAATTTATACAGTTAGCCACAAATTCTGCAAATCCTTCTTTATGTCATTCCACTAGTAGACTTAGCGTGATCTTCCGTAGAACATGGTACATCTTGGTGGCACCTGGGTAGATAGAGTACCTGGTGCTATGAGCTTCCATTAATATCTGCTGCCTTAAGTCATCTACATCTAGAATACATAACCTACCCTGTAGCGGAGCATATTATCTCTCCCTTTAGAGAATGCTTCCACCTCTTTCCTTAGGACTACTTCCTTCAGCTTAAGTAAAATTGGGTCTTCATTCTGTTTCGACTTAACCTCCACCATTAGGGAGGATTTTGACCCGTTGCGGACTATAAATCCACCTTCTATAGAATCAACAAACTGGACCCCTAATTGAGCTTGTCTGTGAGCATCTCTAACCAGCTCTTTCTTATCATCCTCAACCAGAGCAACACTCCCCATAGGCAATCTGCTGGGTGAATCAGCCACTACATTGGCCTTTCCCGAGTGGTATAAGACGCTCATGTTGTAGTCTTTCAACAATTCTAACCACCTTCTCTGACACAGATTCAGGTCCTTCTAAGTGAACACATAATGTAGGCTCTTATGGTCCATAAAAACATCCACATAAATCTCATAAAGGTAGTGCCTCCAAATCTTCAAGGCAAATACTACTGCTGCCAGCTCGAGATTATGAGTCAGATAATTCTTCTAATGAACCTTAAGTTGTTTGGAGGCGTAAGCTATTACTTTACCATGCTGCATGAGAACACAACCAAGGCCAACTCTGGAGGCATCACAATAGATCAAAAATCCATCTGAATATTCTAGCAGAGTCAGAATTGGGGCAGTAGTAAGTCGAGTCTTCAACTCCTAAAATCTCTTCTCACATGCACCAGACCACTGAAACTTCACCTTTTTTGAGTTAGTCAGGTCAAAGGAGAGGCAATGGAGTACAACCCTTTTACAAACTATCTATAATAATCGGCCAGGCCCAAGAAACTCTTGATATCTGATGGAGAAGTGGGTCTTGGCCAATCCTTTATTGCCGCTATCTTCTGAGGACCCACCTGAATACCCTCACTGGAGACCACATAACGAGGAAGGCAACTGATTTTAGCCAAAATTCACACTTGCTAAATTTGGCAGACAACTGCAGGTACTTGAGAGTCTGCAACACTATCCTCAGATGGTCTACATGCTCCTCCTCTGTTCTAGAGTAAGCAGAATAACGTCTATAAAGAAAATAATGAACATGTCCAGGTACGACTTGAATATCCTATTCATCGGATCCATAAAAGCTATACGAGCTTTGTTAATCCAAAAGACATATCTACGAATTCGTAATGACCCTATCAAGTTTTGAAGACTATTTTTAAAATGTCACATTCTCTAACCCTGAGCTGGTGGTATCCTAATTTGAGATCTACCTCGGAAAAGCAACTAGCTCCCTGAAGTTGGTCAAACAAGTCGTCAATCCTTGGTAGAGGATATCTGTTCTTGACTGTAATCGTGTTCAGCTGACCGTAGTCGATGTATATTTGATGACATTCAAATCCACTCCTCACAGGAGGAAGGGTAAACGGTCGTTGCAATATAAATACCCAACTAAGAGTCGGGGTCGAATCCACAAGGAATATTGATTGGATGACATAAAAGTTGTCTATTGAATTGAACCAAATTGCATCATTGCATTAAAAATTGAAATATAAATTTTGGGGGAATGTAATATCACAATTTGAATTTAAATCAACTACTAATCAAATATAAGGCAATCAAATTGAATGAACAAATATGAGCAAGGGTCAGGGATGTGCTACTGATGGGGCATCGATTGGATTAGAATTAACTAGAAAATCAAATTATTACTCACAAGCATAATAACCATGGATAAGGTGGCACCCGATGTTTTTCAATCACTTGGGTGCCTCTTTCCTTGGGTTTTCTCAAACCCCAAGGTCCCAAATAATTCTCACACTATGTCTTGGGTAAGAATTGAACTATCTCTAGCCTCAACTCTTTAATGGGTGTATGAAAATGAGTTTTGATTATCTCTAGCCCAACCCCACATAATCAAGACCCAAATACCCATCATTGTTTTCTCACCCATGTTCTATTCCCTTTTTTCAAGAAAAAATAGAATAAGTAAACATAACCCACATTTCAACTATGGATAATTCAATTATAGTTTGGAGAAAACAAGAAATTTATACTAAATGAGTAATTATAAGACCAATCTAGAAATAACCAATCCAATTTCTCCCCAATCATGCACATACCCCTAGCAAAATATTTAGCCACTCATGGATGAATAATACAAAATCATATTGACAAAGAAATTCATAAAATTCATCATTAAGAGTAAATAGCAAGCTGATACAATAAAAGGTAAAGGATAACTAACTTGACACAAAATTGGAAGGAAAAGAAACCCTTGTTAAGAAACAAGGACCCAAACAATCAATCGTCTCAACAAAACCCCTTCTCTTACAAGGCAAGCACTCAAAGCAGCCATGAGTATCATCATAAGCAAAGAGATAATAAAGGAAGGTGTTCGACAAGGCAACTTCATTCACAGTGTCCCCAGAGTTAAGATCACCGGTAGATACAAAAACATCATCAAGTACATTATCAAGAATTGGAACACTCAAAGACGAAGTACCTATTTGATCATAAACATCACTTTCTTCATCAATATACCATAGTGGATTATCATACAAGGTATATCCATGGATAATAGCTACACCACTATCATGTTGAACAATACTATGCTCTATATTAGAAGAGATCTCATCATCATTAAATAAGACAGTGTACTTTAAGAGAGAATAATCAAATGAAGATGAAGAGTCAAAAGATGCAATATCATTTTCAAAAATATCAATGCCATCATTCAAATCATTTTGCATTCACGTAACTTCTATGAGTAAAACAAGTAATAGGATCTAAAAGAAAGATGCTAAAAGAGTCACACTTTTTTAAATGACCAACTTCATTCACATCATCACTAAATTGAGACTCATTATCCACATCATAAAATTCATCAATTAGTGGAAAAGTATCACAAACAAGTTGATAATTACAAGCTTCAAATGGCAATGTACTATCATTGACATTGCAAGTGTTAACACTAGGTGGACACAAATCGAGCTTGCGAGAAGAATTGATTCGGTTATCAAAAAGATCAACTAGTTTTTGGGCACTCACAACTTCAACATTATCAAGACATGGAAAAGAATCATTAAGCACACAAGAAGATAAGCTATCACTAACACGTTTTTCATTGAAAATATTTGAAGTGTTAAGTTTGGTGATTATACCTTGACATTCACAAGAATGATCATCCATAGCCTCACTTATCATGGGTCGCCTCATTAGATATAATGGAATAGTGAGCTTCCCTTCTTGAGGCATATTCTCGATTACCAAAGTCCGCTTAGCTAGTCCACAAGGAACACCAACATCATCACCATCCCTATACTCCTTATCAACTACAACATCACCCTCTACTTGGGGGTCATCATTGTCAACCCCCTCAATAACATCAACATCATCATAACAATAAAGACCACCAGCCAACATAACAAATGCCCTCTGATTGGGGCACTCACTCATCTTATGACCAAAAGCTTGACATTTGTGGCATTTAAGAGGGCGAGAAGTGTTACCTCATTCCTTTGGAGGAAGAATGGGAGTGGGACACTCCACTTGATTGCTTTTGGCAATGGGCCTCTTGACATATTGCGTGGTACCGTTGTCCTTTTTCCAATTGGAAGAAGAAGTTATTCCAACTTTGTTGTAGTTCCAAGTACCTTTGAAACCCCTTGATTTTTCAAGCTTCTCCTCTTGGAGCCCCACCTCTATCTCAATAGCCGCCTCAAGAGTTTCATCAATATCACGATAGTGGTGGAGTCTCATGTGTGAAGCAATATCCTTACTCAACCCGGCTCTAAAGCGAGTCATAGCATCCAATGGATCTTCAGCAAAATCAATCTGCATCTTTAAGAGTTGGAACTCATCATAGTATTTCTCTACACTTTTGTTGCCTTGTTGTAAAGTTTAGATGTTCTTTAGTTGCTCTTGGAAATACCTCTCAGAAATATACTTCCGCCTCAAAATTGCTTTCAACTCTTCCCAAGGTGGGGTGGAGCCAAACCATGCATCCTTCATGCCTTACTTTAGCTTCCCACCATGTGGAAGCAAAGCCCTCAAATTGAGAAATGGCATAAGACGACTTTCGGACATCAGACATCTCATTTGTAAAAAAAGATCCTATCATATTGCATCACCCAATCAAGAAAGACATCTGAGTTGCTTTAACCTTTGAAGGAAGAAAGAGTCACTTTGATGGATTTGAGATTCATGTCCCGACCTCCATTGTTGCCATTGAACTCATGAACCCCATAAGGATCCTCAACATAGAACTCATCCTGGTAGCGCCTACCACATTGACCATCTCTTCGATAATCACCTCCATTTCTACCCATGTGATGGATAGGACCATGTCGACCTCCTCTTCCATGGTGAGGACCTTGAAAGTTCATGTGTGGCCCTCTAAAATGGTTGTGTTAATCATTAGGAACATCATCAAACTCCTCTTGGATCTCCTCATGGAATTCACCATCCAAAGGTTGGGCATTGCGGTTTGGACGGACATTTCAAATTGGAAGACGGGTATTTGGTGGAGCAAAAAGAATATGTGGGTGTGGTGGAGGAGCATGTGGTGGTGGTGGAGGAACATATGGTTTTGGTAGAGGAGCATATGGTAGGGTAGTAGTCGGTAATGGGGTGGTAGAAATGGTAGGAGAGCGATGGAGGTGGGGTAGAATATTCTATGAAAAGTCCGTGGTGAAATTGGGGAAGAGGAGTCATGACGAACTCTACTTGTTTGTCCATGGTGACAGAAAGGAGTAGAGTCTTTATTCCTTGATTCAAGGTCCAAAAAATGATTTTCCAAGTATCCATCCTCCCTTCCATATGGGAAGATAAGGCGGTTATCATGTTTACTACATCATGCAAAGTGGGTTCCCCGATGGACACCCTATTCACCTCTTCTTGATTGGACATCGTACCTATGGAAGACACACAAAAAATAAAGCAAACAAATGCTTTACATTAGTGAAAATAATTCACACTCTCTCAAGGAATGCTCACCTTAGATGCCGCACAATTGCCATGACCAAAGATTGTACCTTGTGTAATTCATTGAGTTTCAAGTGGCCAACCTCAACTCAAGGTCTAGAATGAATTTTTCTTGACTCAATAAAGAAACACTCAAGCTAACATGATGAAATCAATAAAGTTAAACAAGAATAAAGAAAAAAACGTAGAAGAAGAAGAACGAAAAAATTTGACCTAAAAAATACTAACAAAAAGTAGGTGAAGAACTTGATGTTAGTAGTTTTTAGGAATTAAAGAGATGAAAAAAATGAAGGACTAACTAAAAAACTAAATAAATTTGTTAATTAGATGTTAATTAGTGTAGAAATTGAAAGAAAAATGAGTTTGGAAGAAGAACCATGAAGTTTGGATACTTAAAAAACATTTTAGGTCCAAAAAGTCCCAACACTTGAAATTTTTTGGCTAAAAAGTTTAAAATCTGCACATTTGCTCTCTGAAAGTGAGACTCACATGCCAGAAGTGAGAGTGAGGAAGGCTGGAGCTGCTTTAACTGATATGGCTACTGACTGGCGCTGATATGGTGTTGAGTCAGGGCTGATGTGGCAGCAGATTTGACTACTTTGCTGGTAGTCCAGTGGTAGATATTTGCTGACTGGGCGTTGACGTGGCATCCATGTGGATTTTCATTTTTTTTTACAAATCTTTTTTTTAATCTCAAAGTTTTTCAATTAATAATTTCCACAAATGGACCTACTAACACATTTTTCACAAAATTAAAGGGAAGAAATGAATCAAAAGTACATTTGGGTCTTCTTCTTCACCTTGAAGATATAAAGATCTTCAAGAACACCAAGAAAATGAAGAACAAAATCCTTGATCAAAACTTCTCTAATGAACTCAAAATTTAGGATTATGTTCCCCTTGATGTAGAGAACAAACCCCGATTAAAATTAAGATTCAATTTAATCCCAATCAATAAGACCCAATTGCAATTTTCATAAAGTCTTCAACGGTGGAAGCTTATCCACAACTCCAAATCACTTCAAACTTTAGGATTATGTTCCGCTTGATGTAGAGAACAAAACCCAATAAAAATTAAGCCATAATACAAGCTCCACCAATGAAACCCAATTGCCAATTTCTTCAAGTCTTCAAGCTCCAAGTTCTCCAATGGTAGAATGAATTTCCAACTCAAATTTCAAGAGAAATCCTAAGATCTAGACTCAAAAAACACTAGGGAACAAGAATCTAGTGTCAAAAACACAAGAAAATCAAGAAACATTCGATTTTTTTTTGAATTTTGAATTTTTTTAATTTAATACCTAAATCCCAAGATTAGTATTGTAAGAACAATACTAATTCTAGATCTGATACCAAATGATACAAGAAAAGGTAAAGGATATATAAAGAATAACTAACTTGACAAAAAACTTGAAGGAAAAACAACCCTTGTTAAGAAACAAGGACCTCAAATCTGCAATCCAACAAGCACCAAGTTCACAGAAAGACCTCAAGGGAGATTAATTACACTTGGAACCCTCTTCTCTACACAATTAACAATCTAAGACTAGGCAAAAGTTTAGTAATCTACTACACTCAAAATATAATTTGTTCAAAGTCATCCCAAAATTCTCCCATGAAAATTACAAGAACTCCTATTTATACTAAGTAAGGAAAAAAAGAAACTATTACAAATATGCCCTTAATGAGTAAGGGCCTTATTTGGTTCTCTTCCTTTTTCTTCAAATCAATGAATGGACACTTGCAACTTTAGCCCATCTTCTTTATCAACATGGCCACCTTCTACTCCCGTCCATCCTTCACCCTTCCAAGCTAACATCCATATATAGGCACCTTGGATGCATCACAAGCTCAGATTTGTCTTCAATGGAGGCTTTTACCTTGAGGAGGAAGAAGAAGAAGGTGAAGAAAAGCTAACTCTATTCTTTCTCTAGAAAACTAAAAGCTATTCCATACAATACAATTCAATATTCTGATGATAAGAAGGAATGGAATGTTCAATAATTTTTAAAAAATGTATAAAAGTAGGTTAAAAATGCTCCGCAAATCCCGTGTGGACGATTTTGCCCTTCTGATGATGGTCTCACTTGAGAGGCATCGGCGTTTCACCGGTGCCCAACCGCTGGACGCCGCTCTATCGCAACTGGGAGCCAGTGCCTCCTACCATAGTTCAAGCGTTGGCACCGGTGGTTAGTAGGTGTTGATCCGCATTTCACCATTGCACCTTCCTCTACAGTGTGCTCCAGTGTTTGGTTGGCATTTTGCTAGTTCTATTCGGTGGAACGCAGGTCCTCTTCTATAGCTCCATGCGTTTGTTCAATCCTTTGCTTTCTCTCTTTAAATTAAATGCCTACAAAAATAAAAGAGAAAGAGAATAAAATCCTCCTAATTGACTTGAAAACCAAGAAAAAGCTCATGTTTAAAAGCCTAGTGAGTTGGTAAATTACCAACTCATCAACATTCTGAGTGTACCGTCTTTCTTTCGCACAAGTAGGACTGGGGCACCCCATAGAGAGATGCTGGATCTGATGAAACCCTTATCTAGGAGATCTTTCAACTGTTCATTTAATTCTTTAAGCTCAGCTGGGACCATTCTGTAAGGAGGAAAACATATGGGCTAGGTATCCAGAAGAAGGTCTATGCCAAAGACTATTTCCTGCTCAAGAGGGACTTTAGGAAGACCTTTGAGAAATATGTTGAGGAACTCATTTACAACTAGAAATGATTGAAGTGTTGGGGTCTTGGAACTAGAATCTTTTACCCTGACCAAGTGGTAGATGTACCCCTAAGAAATCATTTTCATAGCCTTAAGGTATGAGATGAACCGACCCTTAGGCACTGACGTACTATCCTTCCATTCTAGGACTGGTTCGTTAGGAAACTGGAACCTGATGACCCTAGTTCTATAGTCAACTGAAGCATAACAAGATTGTAGCCAGTCAATGCCAAGAATAAGGTCGAAGTCAACCATTTCTAACTCTACTAGATCAACTAAGGTGACTTATGCAACACTGTAATCGGACAATCTCTATACACCGGCTAGCTCTAACTGACTCACCAACCAGAGTAGAGACTAGAAATGGCTCAAAGGATTTCTAGACTAATATCAAACTGGACAGCGATGTAGGGAGTCAAGAAGGAAAGTGTGGCTCCTAGAACTAGTAAAGCATACATATCTATCTAAAAAAATGTAACATACCAGTCACTACATAAGGTGAGTCCTCCTAGTGCTGACGGGAGGATAAAACATAAAATCGGTTCTGATGCTAACTACCACCTATCCCTTAGGTAGCAACCTGTTAAGCTGGACGACCCGATAGAATTGCTAATATAGTGGACTGGGCCTTTCCTATCCTATTGACGGGAAATCTCTCAATCTGTGACCTAGCTGGCCACAACCAAAATAGCCCTCTCTGCCTAGACAGCACTCACCTGAGTGGTTCTTACAACACTTAGGACATGCTAGAAAAGTGCAGCTACTGGAGACATGACTTTGGGAATGGGAGCCTAATGTCCCATCCCTCCTATCTTTATAGGACCTGGAAGATAGAGCACTGGCTAAAAAAGGTGGTGGAGGCCTCTGTTGCTGCTTCTGGGGGCGATTACCACCACCTGATCTCTATTGGGAATAGTCAAACTGACTTGTCCTCGTCCCCTTACTTTCCCTTTCTATCTCCTTCAGTTTCTTCACCTCTATTTGATGTGCATAGATGATGAGACTGGACATGTCTATTTATTTGATGAGCATCACAGTTCTGCACTCCTGAACACCAAGTATGAGACTCCATTCACGAACTTGAGCATGCGATCCCTCATCTCAGCAACCATTTCCAGAGCATACCTTGATGTTCAGTGAACTTTAATGCATACCCCTATAATGTGATGTTGTGCTACCTCAAGTTCATAAACTCAGCAGCCTTAGCTTCCCTTAGCTCCCAGTGAAAGAACCTATTCAGAATGCAGTCACAAGCTCATCCCATTCCACCGGACCTGCACCCTTCCGCCTTCCCTCCTTCTACTGCTTATACCAGATCTAAGCCACCCCCTTCAATGGATAAGCATCCAAATCTGTATTTCAGCTAGGGTAACACCTATGATTTAGGTGATCTTCTAAATCTCATCAGTGAATTCCTGTGATTCCTCATCTACTTTAGACCCATGAAATGCTGGGGGATTCATCCGAGCAAAATCCCAGACTCTAGCAGCAACTGCAGACCCATTAGTATTTACTAGCACAAAGACTGGCTGGTTAACTTGATTGGTCATTGCCTGAGCCCAGCATCTGAATAGCAGCTTGAAACTTTGCATGTGACATCTCATCATCCTAAAGGGCTGCTAGAGCTGGTGGGGCTAGCTGATTAGCATTGTCGATCTTCCTTTTGTTTCCTTTCTTGGGAGGTATCATCGACTAAAAGGAACAAAGCATAAGATAGGAAGATGTATTAGAGTCTAAAACTCTACACATGATAAGAATCATGAAGAAAGGGAATATTCCTAAAGCCTTGTAGCCTCCCCTCATAAGTGTGGAGCGCTTCACACCCATGAAAAGGACTCTACTTGACGAGGCTTTCAGACATTCTAGGATACTCTAAACCTGATGCTTTGATACCAAGTTTTTCACAACCTGAGTTCACACCCTGGATGCAACACGGTACTTAGGATCACAAGTGACCCCAAGAAAACTCATGGTAAAGCACACTTCTAAAAATACTAATCTGCTGAGAATAAAAATAAGCGGAAGCTGACTAAAGTAACAAGCGAATATTGATTTAGAAAAAATATGAAGAAATACTTAAAAGGGTACCAGCTGAATCTATACATACTATGTGAAAGCCTTCTAAAAAGAGCTGATGAGATATTGGGACAAACCCCCAGCTAACTCTAATATATGGAACCAAACTAAAAACCATAAACTAAAATGGAAACTCTAGCCCTCGGCAGATGAGGATTCACCATTAGAAGCTGCTAGCGAAATCGTCGAGGGAAACTAGCTACAGTGCTGAGGCTGGGTACCTGAGACTATATCATAAAAAATGATATAACACATAGCAATATGCAATCAGTACTTTGAATATACTGAGTATGTGGGATGAGCTAAAACATACATACACAGAATAATAGTAAGTGAACTACAATACTGCAGAAATAGACTAGAATCTGAAAGTCAGTATTGGACTGAGAACTATGACTGTACTAGATTGAATTGTACTGTGGGAGAGCCTATAATTGACATGTAACCACGTGAGTTAGAAGTGGAGTTTGATGTATAAACCCATCAAAGAGAGCCCACTTTACCTTGCTAGTGTATAGTATTTGAGTTGTGTGATCACTGTCTGGGGCCCATTCTGGCTAGTAACCTATGGTGGCACATAGTTCTAGAAACCTGAGTGCGCTGAACCTCGGCCTGGTCCGGAACTGATAACTTTCGAGATTATGCAGGATTATACACAAAAGATCCTTTTTTGGCTCTCTCTTTAGCCCTATGTCTCTTATCCCTAGGAGGTCTTCCTCTACTAGCAGGTTTTTTTGGAAAATTCTCTTCTGTATGAACGATATTATTCCATTCCAAACCCTTCCTGATACCTCCCAAGGAAAATATCGAATTTGGATCCCATAAGTAGAACCCCGTATTTCTTCTAGAGAATCTCCTAACTGTTCCAGAGCAACTAGAAATGGATTTACTAGGGATCCTATAATAGGGAACTTTCATTCCCAGTGGAAGTCCTCGAGCAACTTTACTAATATTAGTAAATAAGGGGAAGGCCCAACATTTTATATTAGTATAAGGAAGGCGCTAGCTAGCGCCCCGCGGCTAGGGGTTGCTCGACGACCAGGGGCGATTGATTATCCTGACTTGGGGTTGGAGCCGACGAGGAAAGTGAATTCCATAAATCCATATGTTAATAAAACACCTGAGTTGGTGAAATAAAAAAAAAGGTAGTGCTAACTAAGTGTTTAGTTACCATGCCCAAAAGCCCCATGCGTTTCTTGGTTGGATAAACAAACCCAACCGGCGATTTACAACAAGTCACTCTTTTTTTGGGGGGGAGCAGAGCAGTCAAAGAATGAACCAAACCAAATGATTGTTCTAGAATGGCTATTCCTCACAATTGCTCCTTGTGATGCAGTGGAACCATCGCAATTAGGATCTCAAGATGCAGCAACACCTATAATCCCCAGGTAACGCCTAGTTTAGTGTAACACCTGTGTTCCGCCTTCTCCTTGTCGAGTTTTGCTTCTGATCTCTGCGTTTCCACGTGGTAGAACCTCCTCAAGGAATATAAGGTTTTCATGGAATGTCAGTCGTTGATAATTTTGTCAGTAGCCAATTGTTCTCGAATGGGGTGGATGTTATGGCAATCCCATATACGGAATTGATATTCACATATATTCCCAAGCCAAAACCTACTCCTAAGAAGTTGCTGGATCGAATCAACCTTTTCTATCTATCTTTAGAAGTAGGGCGAGAGAAAGTCAATATGATATTTGCGTTGGTTTTTCCAATGAAACTAAGAACTTTTCTTCTTTCTCATTTGGAAGGCTCAGTCCCACACCCTGACTTCAATGATGGGAACAACCTCCGCACTCCGGTGCTCCACTGAACAACAGTTCTCCACCTTACTATATTTAGAATAGTGGTCGATCCTTCGGGAGTTACATTGGTAACTTAATGTAATGTTATGTTCACGCGGTGATATTCTATCTTTCCAAGGGTACTACCCTATATGTAGTCTATGTCTGGGAAGCATACATGACAGGAGATAGACACAGGTGGTAGAGGGGTCCCCCACTTTGATTCCCGCCCCGTTAGCATCTACGATCCTAGATAACGAATTAGTCCGTTAGGTCTTTTAGGTCTGGAGCTGGCTGGACAAAGATGGATTGAAGTTTAGATAGATTTGAGTTCAAGTGGCACAACACCTTCGATCGACCATAGGGCCTATTCTACCCTTGCTTGTAGACCTGCTACGGAGCTAACCCTTATTCTATTAGTTAGGTGGTTGCTTTGCTACTCACTATCTAAGGAGAAAATCTGAAGTCGGTTCTCAAGGCCCAGAAGCTCCGGGATTGAATACCCCTATGTCCAAGTGACTAGCTTGGCTAGTGATGAAAGATTCGAGAACAAATACACATTCTCATGATTTGTATCCAAAGGTCAGTTATACATTGACAAATTGGACACGTGTTCCTAGCCAGGCCTAACTGGATGAATGAAGAAGCACGCCCGGGTAGACTTCAAGAGCTCTTACTTTGCCTATCCTCCTACTTCTTATTCTGTTGGGTCATAGAAAGATACGAACCGCCTACTCTTTAAAGCCCTACCATTAGATTGTTGAAAATGAAAGCGGCTACTGCTGTTTTACTGGTCTATCTATCCCCAATAATTAGTTCTCGCTGACCACATCCTATAGGGATCATCCAATCAATAGCAATAAGCCCGGTTTGAAGAGGCTCGTATATGGAGCGACGCAAAATTGTTGAAGGAAGAGGGTGTTCAAAAGGAATCAGTGGACTTCAAAGTGTTAGCCGGCTCAAAGCATAGAGCGATTTAGGATAAGATCTGTACTGGGTTAGGCTCTTTAGAACCATTGTTATAAATATACCGAATCCATCTTGTGTTTCCCCTGTGACTATGCTTTTGGAAACTAAACACGAGGGTTGCGCTCGTTGTGGGACTTAACCCAACACCTTATGGCACGAGCTGACAACAGCCATGCACCACCTGTGTCCGCGTGTCAACACTTGACTGACCGGAGGACCTAACTAGCTTCAACCGAGTTGCAAACCAGCGGATCTGGTGGTCGACAATCATTCAGACTTGGTAAAGATTGTCGCAGCACCTGTAGTAGGACAGAGGACTTATCGTTATGCCCGCAAACCAATTTACTATGTCTCCGTCGCTGACGTTCGTCAAGTAGGCCACGTGGATTTGCCAGGGTCTTCTTTGGCTAATGAGACCTCAATCCCGAAGCCTACGAAGTATCTTTCTGATAGGTGCCTCTATTTGTATGGGGAATTCACTGCTGATAGATCTTGCCCAGTGTCCCCCTCCTTTCCCCCGCGCCTTCCAACCCGTGGTCCCACTTGTATATCGTATTTGGCCGAAGAAGCATCAGACAGGTTGGAGTTCTTACCTTCTTGGGACTCCATGGACCAAGATCTGCTTTTATTATATGGGGTCTAATTACGGACCTTAGGATAGATTTTGACTCTATCTGACAAACATATCAAGATAACGAATAGGAAAGGGCCCTTAGATTTATTTGTGACCTCTGAGGAGCCGTATGAGGTTGCTCCAGTTGACTGAAGCCTTATGGACTGATTGTGGGGGATTTAGGCGTGTCATGCCAACCATCTTCCAGTTCCTGGATAATCGAATATGATGACTCGTAGTCCGTCAGCTTCTTTCTCAGGTAGTAATCTTTCCTTTCTTCCCCTTTCATCATGTTGGCCTAAGACACATCTCATGGAGTTTTCCTTCACCGAGAGGTATAGCAAGAGGGGTCTTCCATTAATAAAAAAAGTACCAAGACCGGAGAATAAAAAAGATAGGTCTTAATCTTCTCGAAAGCACTACCCCACTGGAAACCTACTTATGTCTAACTAGTTGATAGCTCGAAACTGATGTACCGATACTAAGTCAGAACTACTTATCTGAAGTATTCTGAGAGTTTAAGGACTTGAAAGAAACTGTGTTCTAAGACTTGTCAGAGCCGCTTTGTCTGAAAGTGTCATGACAGTCTAAAGAATGACAATCGTGTTGATAAGATGATTCTACTGAATTTATAAAAGACTCATAAAAAGTTAAACTGATCAGCTGACATATTCAAAAAATACTGGTATATTCATAGACTAAAAATAATAACTTTAAGTCAAATCATACAAGCCAAGGATTTATGCTCAAATAACATTTCATGAAGATATACAACATTCTAGACCAATGTTTAAATCATGAAGAATCAACCCAAATATCCTAATAATCTAAGGAGTAGATCATATTATGAAATCTACATAACAATCATGTGCTAGAGTGATAAAAATTAGAAAGATAATTGGAGTTTAGGAAAACTCATAGTTTATCTGAAAAAAGCCCTAATTCATAACTCTTGCAGGGCTAGAATAAAAAAGGTTTTTGAGGGAAATCTTTGGGACACAAGGATGGAAGAATTCCCTTGTTGAATTCCCACTTATTTGAAGGAGAATTTCTCTGAAGAAGCTCTTGGAATTTGGAGAGGAAATCAGAACCCTTGCCCTTTCCATGGGAAGTCTATCTGAGTCTTCTATGTATTGGTCTTGAGAGAAAAATGAGAAATGAGGGAGGAAGATTGACTGACCCTCTCAATTCCTTGATAATATACTCCAAAACAACGTAGTTTAGGTGCTAGAAGCTTAGGATTTGACAAAATTACCCCTAGGTAACCATTTCAAAAATTGACTATCCAGATCCAACGAGCCTCACAATGAGTCATTGGTTGTGACCACGACTTGTTGGTACCAGCCTTTGTCTCTCTTTAAATTTTCCCTTTCCGGACCCTTATGACGGAAGATACAACAACTCATTGGTTGACATAATGGGTCATTATCACTACTCATCCTAGCTATTGGAAATTCTGGATGATTCTTGGGCTTGACCAATGGATGGGGCAACGAATTGTTGTTGCCACTGGTTGGCACTAAAAAAGTTTTATCCCAAACAACGGGTCGTTGTTTCCATTTGTTGTCACTGGGGTGACTTGAGCATTTTTTGGATCTCACACATGGCTACATAGGACGAGTTGTTATATCAAAAAATGACTTGTCATCTAGCTCATTATTTGAGAGAAGGAATTTAGCAGCTTTTGGATCGAGTTACAACGAGCGACAGGATGATTTGTTACTTCTTGCAATGAGTCATTCTACTGTTCCTTGGTACCCTCAAGGAAATATGCTGGACCTTATAATGACTCTTCTGACGGGTCGTTGTTCCTGACAATGACTCATCGGTTGAGTCATTCTGAGGCAAGATTTTCTGGTTTCTTTCCTACTTTTTCATTCCAAGTCTGAGTTTGGTCTAAGAAACCTCTAGGGTGTTACATCATTCTTCTCCAATCTCAGGGATTTCAAACCCTAGCAAAATCCTTCAAGCCCAGGTATGTAGGATCATAAATGGAGAAATCCTTCCAACCTCATGTCCAACTCAACTCAATTTCATGAATCCTAGTCTCTAACCGTGATGTTATGAATTTCTAAGGTTAGACCCATTTTTGATGAAAATTCTCATGATTTTCTGAATTCAATTCTCTTATGATTCAATCCACAATTTATGATTATAGTTTCATGATTTTTAATAAAAGCTCTCATGAATCTATATTTTCAAATTATGATGGATTACACTATTATGCATGAATTTCATGAATCTCAAGCTTATGTGTCATGGCCGGTCTCAGGCATTGTTTTCATGGCTAGTTCTTGAATGTTATGTAATTTATGAATAGCATGATTTCTAACTAGCCCATGTAAGAACAAATAATGTTTCCTTAATTATGAAATGAGCGCTATATATGTTTTGGGAGTAGCATTTTACACCGAGTGGATAAGGGTTCTAGACAACCCAAGTCCCATAATTACGTGCCATCGTAGGATAAGGGGTCCTTGCCAGTTGATAGTGTCTCCCTCTCCCTTAGCCTAAGAAGTCCTTGCCAGTTGAGAGTGTCTACCTTATGCTACAGTACTCATGAGTGAGATCACACCTTCATGGTTATACTCTTGGCAAGGTATGGACACCCTCCCTACTAGGGGTACAGGTCGGGCTCTGTGTATGCTCACTTGGAGTATGTCGGTCATATGAATCTCCCGCTGTTCCATGACTTACTGTGCATGTTCACATTCATGAGTTATGATATTTTGGCTCAATACTCTTTATGAGATTTTACTTATGGTTTCAGTTATGCTTAGCCTAATGATTCAATTACGAACACCTAGAGTCTGTATGCTCAGCTTATGATTTGAAACTCATGTTCTGACTTTCTTTAACCTTATGACTTTTGTTTATTATTTTTACTATCGTGTTTTACTTATCCTACATACTCAGTACATTTCACATATTGATCACATACCCTATGCTATATCATTTTATCATATAGTTTCCGATGATCGACCGTAGCTTCGTCCCTAGACTCATTTGTGCTCTAATATCTTAGTCCCTATCAGGGTGAGTGCTCATCATCATGCTTTGTCTTTTGTTTTGTTCATTTATGTTTTCCTATTTCAGAATTGGGAGAGCTAGTTAGGGGTTTTATCCCTTCAACTCATCATATGTTAGAGGCTGTTCATATTTCTAGGATATGTATTCAGTGAGTTGATTGTATTGCTGTAGTTTAGCCGTTCATGATGTTTCAAACTTAATCTATCTTATGATTTGTCCTATTTATCTTCCGCTCAATTGTAGTTTATGTATTATTATGTTATGCATTGTAACACCCCGAAACTTTCCTAGACCAGACTCAGACCTTGCAAGAAAAATCCAAAAGAAAACCAAAAAATGCCTTAGAATGACTGAGACAATGAGTCGTGGTCAACTTCAATGACTCGTTGTGTCAGTCGTGGTCAGCAGGGTTTGGTCCCTCGGGAGCCCATGAGACAAGGAATGACCCATAGTGAGAAACAACAAGTTTTTCTGTCTGTCGTGGTTTCCCCAACACAGATATCCTTTCCAGGACCCTATGACTTAACCAATGAGTCATTTTTAGAAATAACGACCCATTGTGAGAGTCGTTGGGTGAAAACCTAGAAATCTCTTTTCAGTGAAGACGAGTGGAAACAACGACCTGTTGTTTCCCACAACGAGTAGTTATCATCACGCTTCTTGCCTACTTAGAGCATTTTCAGAAATACTTCCATTGAACCTAACGACTGGACACAACGACCCGTTGGGTCCACCAATGAGTCATTGTGTCACCCATCGTCAGACCCTCCAGGTTTCCTCTTATAGTGGCCACGGGAGGAACCAATGACCTATTGGTTCATCCAACAAGTTGTGGTGACCCCCGTTGCCAGATCTAGTGTTTTCTAGTCCCAAGAAGTGGGACAAACGAGAGGTCCCAATGAGTCGTGGTAACAACCAGCGACTCGTTGAGTGACCTATTGGGACCCTGTTGGCCAGTTTTCAAATTCTAATTCCAGGGTTATTTTTGTAAATTTTTCACCTGTTTAGTCCCTAAACTACGTCATTATAAGAATTATTTAAGAGATGTTAGGGGGATTGAACGGTGTTCCCCCTCATTCCCCACGTTAACTCTTAGAAAGAATGATCATACTTTTTCTCTCAAGCGAGAACTAGGTTTCCTCATCAGTGCAAAATTTCAAGCTTTCTTCTTTAGGTATTTCTAAGCCAGGTATGTGGGAATTCAACCAGGAAATAGTTTTTCCCTTGTGTCCCCAAAATCTTATCTATTTTCTCTATCAGTTCTAGCCCTGAACTTTCGAATGTGAATAAATTATATGTCAGACTTCGTTTATAGCATATGGGATATTGTCTATGTTGATTGTTTTTATATTTTCACTACCTAGTTATCATGTTAATACTCATTCTTGTAAGGATCGTTTTAGCCCTAGCTTTGAATTTAGTAAACTAGAAATTTGCCTATTGGTCTAGTTTTTCCTTGTGGCTTGATTCTATCGGTTCGGGTTTCCCATATTGCTAGAATATGTTGAGATTCAGTCAGATTCTTGTTAGTCTAGTCTCAATCAATTATTAGCATATTCGGTATAATCCAGAAATGTCAGCTGATCAGTTTGAGTACAGTTAGTTTTTGAGGTATTTGTCATGCCACCCAGTTATCAGTATTAGACACTATAGTTAATTCTTGAGGTATTCGTGATGCCTCCCAGTTATTAGTATTAGACTCAATATCAGATTTTAGTGGTTCTTTCGGCAGTCATGACACTTTCAGATAAAAAACTCTGACCAGCCTTAGGACCCTAGCTTCAGATTACAGTTTGTTCTTTAGACAGTTACGACGCTTCCAGATAAGCAGCTCTGACCAGTCTTAGAACACCAGTTATAGAATCCGGTCCGATAAGACTCTTAGGTACTTCCAGATAGGTTCCTGACTTAGTCTTGGGTCCCATTTAGAGCTATTAGCTTAGTAGTCAGTCTAGGACTATCTAGTGGGAGTAGGACTTAACACCGAGCGGATCGGGGTTCCAGCGCACCCATGTTCCCAAAACTACGTTGCCGCCGTAGGTTACATTTTATTGGCCTAATGGCCCCAGACCTGTGATCACTCTATTCATGCCTTTATACCTTATCAAGGTATATTGGGTCCTACCGATGGGGTGTATACATTGGACTCCATGTCTAGCTCACGTGGTTATATGTTGGTTATAGGCTCTCCCACTAGTCAGTTCAGTTCAGTCTCAGTACTTCCTAGATAGATTCTTCCCCCCGGATCTCAGGGAGGCTAAAGTGGTTGAATTCATAAATCTAAAATAGGGAAATCAGATGGTGGAAGAGTATGCACTGGAGTTTACAAGGTTGTCTAAATATGCTCTAGAAATGGTAGCCAAGCCAAGGGCTCGCATGCTGAAGTTCGTTAATGGAGTATTGAACTTGCTCCTCAAGGAGTGCAGGACTACCATGCTTATTAAGGATATCGATCTTTCCAGCCTCATAGTTCATGCCTTGTAGATTGAGGCAGAAAAACTAAAAGACTTGAAGAGGGAGAACAAATGGGCAAGAACTAGCCAGTCAAATTATGGCCACCAGAGATCTGGTGGTAGTAGCCGCCCTTAGCAGTAGCAGCAGCAGAGGACTCCAGCACCCACTTCAGTCAGTGCCACAATCTTTCAGCCCGCAAGGATCGGAGGGGTGGAGCATCTGGCTCACAATCCCAGAGTCATAACGCCAGCAACTGTTACAGCTAGCTAGCTTGCCCTAAGTGTGGCAAGAATCATTCAGGAGAGTGCCTTCAGGGCCAAGAGGGTTGTTTTGGGTGTGGACAGCTTGGTCATCGGCTCAAAGAATGCCCGTCAGCAGGATGGGGGAGATCACAACCCACAGCTTCAGCAGCTCTAGTAGGCCGACCATCTCAGCAGGCCAACACTTCAGGTACGAATGGCCGCCAACGCCAAAATCATTTTTATGCTTTGTCCTCTTGTTAGGATCAGGAGAGCTCACCTGACGTGGTCACGGGTATGTTACGCCTTTTCGTCTAGACGGTATGCCTTACTAGATCCAAGAGCCACACAATTGTCCGTGACTCCCTATGCAACTGTCCAGTTTGATATCAGTCTAGAAGTCCTCTTAGAACCATTCTCAGTCCTTACCCCAATTGGCGAGTCAGTTAGAGCCAGCCGGGTGTATAGAAACTGCCCAGTCTCAATTTTGAATAAAGTCATTCTAGCTGATCTTGTAGAGTTAGACATGGTTGACTTTAACAGTTCTTGAAATGGATTGGTTACACTCTAGTTATGCCTCAGTCGACTATAGAATTAGGGTCGTCAGGTTTCAGTTCCCAAATGAGCTAGCTTTAGAGTGGATGACAGTATTCAATGCCTAATGGTCGGTTTATTTCCTACCTTAAGGCCAAAAAGCTTATTTCTAAAGGGTGTATTTATCATCTAGTTTGGGTCAAAGATTCCAGCTCTGAGACCCCAACTATACAGTCAGTTCTAGTTGTCAGCGAGTTCCCTAACGTGTTTCCCAAAGATATTTTTGGATTCACTCCTGAGCGGGAAATAGACTTCGGCATAGACCTTCTTCCAGAAACTCAGCCTATCTTCGTCCCTCCTTACAGAATGGCTCCAGTTGAGCCTAAGGATTTGAAGGAGCAGCTAAAGGACCTTCTTGATAAAGGTTTTATCAGACCCAACATCTCTCCCTGGGGTGCTCAGTACTATTCGTGCAAAAGAAAGATGGTACCCTCAGAATGTCCATCGATTACTCTCAGTTGAACAAGATTACAGTCAAGAACAGGTATCCCCTGTCCAGGATTGACGACTTGTTTGATCAGCTTCAGGGAGCCAGTTGTTTCTCCAAGATAGATCTCAGGCTGGGGTATCATCAGCTAAGAGTCAGAGATTGTGGCATACCGAAAACAACTTTCAGAACTCGGTATGGTCACTACGAATTCGTGGTTATGTCCTTCGGACTGACTAATGCCCCTACAACTTTCATGGACCTGATGAACAGAGTCTTCAAGCAGTATCTAGATATGTTCGTCATTATATTTATCTACGACATTCTGTTATACTCTGAAATAAGGAAGAACATGCTAATCATCTAAGGATAGTGCTTCAGAAACTTAGAGACCACCAGTTGTTTGCAAAATTCAACAAATGTGAATTTTGGTTGAAGTTTTTGACTTTTCCTTGGTCACGTGGTCTTGGGTGAGGGTATTTAGGTAGGTCCTCAAAAGTTAGCAGTGGTGAAAGAATGGCCAAGACCTACTTCCCCAATCGAAATCAGAAGTTTCTTGGGTCTAGCCGGTTATTACCGATACTTTGTGGAAGGTTTCTCCTCTATTGCATCCCCTCTGACTAGGTTGACTCAGAAAAAATGAAATTTCAGTGGTCAGATGTGTGTGAGAAAAGTTTACGGGAGTTAAAGACTCGACTCACGAACGCTCCAGTGTTTGCCTTATTGGAAGGAAAGATGGGTTTGAAGTGTATTGCGATGCTTCCAGAGTTGGACTCGGTTGCATTTTGATGTAGCGAGGTAAGGTGATAGATTACGCCTCCAGACAACTCAAGATTCATGAGAAGAACTATCCAACTCATGACTTGGAGTTGGCAGCGGTGGTGTTTGCATTGAAAATATGAAGGCACTACCTTTACGAGGCTCACGTGGATGTATTAACCGATCATAAGAACCTTCAGTATGTGTTCAGTCAGAAAGATCTGAATCTTCGTCAGAGAAGATGGTTGGAGCTACTAAGGACTATGACATGAGTATGTTGTATCATCTAGGCAAAACCAATATGGTGGATGATGCCCTAATCAGGATGTCTATGGGGAGGATTGCTTATATTGAAGAGGGCAAAAGGGAATTGGCAAAGGATATCCACATTTAGCTTGATTGGGAGTGCAGTTGGTTGATACAGCCGAGGGCGGAGTAGTTGTGCAAAGTGGGTCAGATTCCTCGTTGGTAGTTGAAGTTAAGTCAAGGTAGGATGAAGATCTCATATTACTTAAGCTAAAGGAGGCAATTATCAGAAAAGAATTGGAGGCTTTCTCCCAAGTGGGAGATGGTTTGCTCCATTACCAGGGCAGATTATGCGTACCGAATGTGGGTGACTTGAGACAGTAGATACTGGCTGAAGCACATAGTTCGAGATATTCCATCCACCCAATGCTACTAAGATGTACCATGATTTTCAGAATATTTACTGGTGGAATGGCATGAAGAGAGACATCATAGAATTTATAGTTAAGTGCCCGAACTACTAGCAGGTCAAAGTAGAACATTAGAGACCGGGAGGTCTGACTCAAGATATCAGCATGCCCACATGGAAGTAGGAATAAGTAATTATGAATTTTATTACAGGTCTACCTCGGTCACGTCGACAGTATGACTCAACCTGGGTGATGGTAGACCGGATGACTAAGTCAACACATTTTCTCCCAGTTAAAACTACAAACTCAGCTGAGGACTATGCTAGGTTTGGGTCCATTTTCACAAGGAAAGATTTCCTAACAAAAGAAATACCAAGCTCATGACTAAAGGAGATGGTCCATTTGAAGTTCTTGAAAGGTTGAATGATAATGCTTACAAGGTGGCTCTCCCTCCAGATTACCATGTGCATAACATATTCAATGTGTGTGATCTTTCTCCTATGGTGATCTGTTATGATGACCCCTCAAATTTGAGGGAAAATTCTTTTCAAGAAAGGGAGAATGATGCAATCCATTTTCCTTCAAGACCATTCACAAGGAGCCACTTGCTCCAAGTCTATAAGGCCTCTTCATGAAAAAAGGAGGTGCCTGAGTGCATATGAGAGACGTCTAAAGGATTCCATGTTTGGATCATAGCTAGGGAAGAAAATGGAACACAAGATAGCCAAAGGAGTGAAGAAAGTGGCTAGAAGTGAAATTGTCTAATCTTGAATTTCAAGAAAAAATAAGACCATCCAAGCAAGGCCTTTACTCATTAAGGGCATATTTGTAATAGTCTCTCTCTTTCCTTACTTAGTATAAATAGGGGCTCTTTTAATTTTCATGGTAGAATTTTCATGACTTTGAACAAATTATATTTTTAGTGTAGTAGATTGCTAAACCTTTGTCTAGCCTTAGATTGTTAATTGTGTAAAGCGGAGGGTCACAAGAGAATCAACTCCCTTGAGGTCTTCTTAAGAACTACTGTTTCTTGATTTGATAGTTGGAGGTCCTTGTGCCTTTCCACAAGGGTTGCTAATTCCAATCACTTTATGTCTAGTTAGTTATCCTTCTTTAATTTCTTGTATCAAGGAATAACGATTGGATGATATAAAAGTTGTCTATTGAATTGAACTAAATTGCATCCATGCATTAAAAATAGAAAAATAAATGTTGGGGAAAACAAGATCACAATTTGAATTGAAGTCAACTACCAATTAAAGCAAGACAACCAAATAAATGAACAAATATGAGCAAGGTCTAGGGGTTTGCTATTAATGGGGTTTCGATTGGATTGGAATTAACTAGGAGATCGAATTATTACTCATAAGCATAAATAGCGATGGACAAGGTGGCACCTGATGTTTCTCAACCACTTGGGTTCCTTTTACCTTGGGTTTTCTAAAAGCCCAAAGTCCCACAAAATTCATCCACTATGACTTGGGTCAGATTTGAGCTATTTCTAACTTCAAATCTCTAATGGGTGGATGACTATGGGTATTGGCTATCTCTAGCCCATCCCCACACAATCAAGACCCAATTACCCACCATTACTTTCTCACCCACATTCAATTTTCCTTTTTTAAGCAAAAAAGGAATAAGTAGACATAACCCATATTTGCAACTATGGGTAATTCAATTATAATTTAGGAGAAAACAACAGAACTATACTAAATGAGTAATTATAAGATCAATCTATCAATACCCAATCTAATTTCACACCAATCATGCACACAACCCTAGAAAAGTATTTGACCACTTATAGATGAGAAATATAAGATTATATTAACAAATAAACTCATAAAATTCATCATCAAGAGTTAATATCAAGCACCAAATTGCTTTCAATAGTGGTTTGTACCTTGAAGAAGAAGAAGAAAAACTATTCAAAATTTCTCGCTCTAACCCTACAAATATGGAATGTAATATGCAATACTTTCTAGGGAATGTACAAAAATGGGTTTAAAATGCCCCTCAAATACCCTGCTGGATGATTTTTCCCTCCTGAAGATGGCCTCACTTGCGAGTCACTAGTGTTTCGCTGGTGCCCATCCACGGAGCGCTGCTATGTTGCATCTGGGGCCAGTGACTTTGGGATCTAGCCGGCGTTGGCACCGGCGGTTTGTAGGTGCTGACCCGTAGTTCCATGGTGCACCTTCCACTTCACACTAATGTTCTCCTGCAATTGGCTGACATTTCACCGGTCTCATCTGATGGAATGCAGGTCCCCTTCTTGCGACTTCATGCTTTTGTTCAATTTCTTATTTTCTCTCTTTATATGGAATGCCATCAAAGGCAAAAGAGAAAGAGCATAAAATCCTCCTAATTAACTTTAAAATCAAGCAAAAGTTCATGTTTAAAAGCCTAATGAGTTGGTAAATTACCAACTCATCATAGATTGGTTGTATTCATGTTATGCCTTGATCAATTATAGAACCCGGTTAATAGAGTTTCGATTTTTGGGTGAGCCGGTCCTAGAGTGGAAGGGTAGTTTAGCTATGTCTGTAGGTCGTTTTGTTTTCTATCTCAAGGCAAGGAAGATGATCTCAAAGGAATTATACCATCTAATTCAAGTTAAGGATTCTAAGTCCAAAACCTCGTCTCTTCAATCAGTTCCTATTGTATGTGAGTATCCAGATGTGATCCCAGATGCTCTACCCAAAGTCCCTTCAAAGCAGTAGATTGACTTCGATATTAACCTTCTCCCTGATACACAACCCATATCCATTCATCCTTATATAATGGATCGTATCGAGCTTAAGAAGTTGAAGGAACAGTTGATAGATCTCATAGATAAGAGTTTCATCGGGCTAGTAAGTCCCTGTGGGTTTCTCTAGTCCTGTTCGTGCGAAAGAAAGATGGTTCTCGCAGGATGTGCATCGACTATCATCAGTTGAACAAAGTCACAATCAAGAATAAATATTCTCTCCCCAAGATTGATGACTTGTTTGATCAGCTTCAGGGTGCCAAGTGCTTCTCAAAGATAAACCTCAAATCCGGCTATCATCAGCTCAGAGTTAAGGAGTTTGACATTCTGAAGATGACCTTCACAATTCGGTATGGTCACTATGAGTTTGTAGTTATGTCTTTTGGACTAATGAATGCTCCTGCAACTTTCATGGATTTGATAAACGGGGGTGTTCAAGCAGTATTTGGATATGTTTGTTATTATTTTCATAGATGATATCCTCATATATTCACAGAGTGAGGAGGAGCATACTACCCATTTGAGAGCTGTGTTGCAGACTCTTAAGGACCCATCAGTTATTTGCTAATTTTAGCAAGTGTTAGTTTTGGCTGCAGTCAGTTGCATTTCTTGGCCATGTGGTGTCTAGTGAGGGCGTTCAGGTATACTCTCAGAAGATAGAAGCGGTGAAGAACTGACATAGACCTGTTAAGCCTACTGAATTCAGGAGCTTTTTGGGTTTACATGGCTACTATCAGAGGTTTGTAGAGGGATTTTCATCCATTGCTGCACCATTGACTAATTTTACCTAGAAGAAGGTCAAATTTCAGTGGTTCATTGCTGGTGAGAGGAGCTTTCAGGAGTTAAAGACTCAGCTTATTTTCGCTCTGATTAACCCTTCAGAGGGAATGAATGGCTTTGTGGTATATTGTGACACCTCTAGGATTGGTCTTGGATGTGTGTTGATGCATCATAAGGTCATTTCTTATTCTTCCAGACAACTTAAGACCTAATGAGAAGAATTATTCGACGTATGACCTTGAGTTAGTAGCGGTGGTATTTGCCTTGAAGATTTGGATATGTTCACGGACTACAAGACTCTTCAGTATATGTTTACTCAGAAGGACTTGAATTTGCGGAAAAAGAGATGAGTTGAGCTTCTCAATGACTATGACATGAGTGTCCTTTACCATCTAGGAAAGGCCAATGTATTGGCTGATGCTCTTATAAGGTTCCGTCTATTGGGAGTGTAGCTCATGTAGAAGATGGGAAGAAGGAGTTGGCTAGAGATATTCATAGGCTTGCTCGCTTGGGGGTTCGCCTTACCGATTCAGTAAATGGTAGTGTCATTGTTCAAAATGGGTAAGAATCTTCATTACTGATGGAGGTTAAGGCAAGGCAAGATGAGGACCCTATCCAAGTGAAGTTGAAGGCAGCTGTTTGGAATCAAAAAGTGGAGATTTTCTCCCCAGGGGGAGATAGTGTACTCCGATATTAGGGCCGATTATGTGTTTTTGATGTGGGTGACTTGAGAGAGCGGATGTTGAAAGAGGCTCATGACTCTTGATATTCTATCCATCCACGTTCTACCAAGATGTACCATGACATACAGGAAGTCTATTGGTGGAATGGCATGAAGAAGGACATTGTAGGGTTTATGGCTAAGTGTCTGAATTACAGTAGGTGAAGGTTGAGCACTAGAGATTGGGAGGTATGCTTCAGGATATCAGTATTCCTACCTGGAAGTGGGAAGAGATTAATATGTACTTCATTGTTGGTTTTCCTCGTACGCGTTGATAACCTGATTCAATATGGGTGATTGTGGACTGGATGACCAAGTCAACACATTTCCTACCAGTTAAGACTATGAACTCAGTTGAGGATTTTGCTAGACTTTATATTTGGGAGTTGGTTAGATTTCATGGGGTCCCATTGTACATCATATTTGATAGAGGCACTCAGTTCACTTCTCAGCTTTGGAAGTCACTTCAGAAGGGTCTTAGTACTTAAGTCAAGCCTCACACAGCTTTTCACCCACAGACAAATGGTCAGGCCAAGCAGACCATTTAAACCTTGGAGTACATGTTGAGAGCTTGTCCCCTTGATTTCAAAGGTAGTTGGGATGACCACTTTCCTCTCATCGAGTTTGCCTACAGTAACAGTTACCATTCTAGCATCTAGATGGCTCTATTTGTGGCTCTTTATGGGCAGAGATATAGGTCACCTATTAGATGGTTTGAGCTAGGTAAGGCTATGTTGATAGGGCCAAATTCAAATAATGAGGCTATGGAGAAGGTTTATCTTATCCGAGAGAACTTGAAGATAGCTCAGAGTCATCAAGAATCATATGTGGATGTTAGGAGGAGAGAGCTTGAATTTGAGGTCGATGATTGGATATTTCTGAAGGTGTCACCCATGAAGGAAATTATAAGGTTTGGAAAGAAGGGGAAGCTTAGTCCTTGATATGTTGTCCCTTATAGGATTTTGAGATGAGTTCGCAAAGTAGCTTATGAGTTGGGCCAGCGGAGTTAACTTCGGTGAATCTAGTTTTCCATGAATCGTTGTTGAAAGAGTGCCTAGTTGATCCATCCTTAGTTGTATCAGTGGAGAGCATTAGGGTGATGGATAGCCTTACCTATGAGGAGGGTTCAGTTAAGATCCTTTATCGTTAGGTTCGAAAGCTGAGGAACAAGGAGGTTGCTTTGGTGAAGGTCCTTTAAAGGAATTAGCTAGTTGAGGGAGCTACATGGGAAGCCGAAGTAGTTATGGTGGATAAATACCTGCATCTTTTCCCTTCCAACTCAGTTCCAGCATGAGGTACTATTTTCTCCTTAGTGCTCTATACAGTTTCATGTCAAGTTCATATCTCTTAGTCCCTCTCATGTCTTAGCATGTATTATGTTTCATGAATTCAGTTCATTCATGTATCTCAATTCAGAGTTAGTCACTTTGTGAGTTTTCAGTATAAAGCCTTTCATCTTTGGAAATTGCAGTTCCTTCCCTATCCTACCAACCCTCTTATTCTCCTTTTGAGGATGAATGTTCCTAAAGGGGAGATTATGTAACACCCCAAAATTTCCTACGGCCAAACCCAATGAAAAATGGAGAAAATAATAGAATTTGCACTAGATCAAAGGATGAATCATTAAGTGATTTGTTAGGACACTTGACGAATTGTCAAGTGATCTATTAAAAGGGAAGTTGGAGAAAAAATGTGAGATTCTGCCAATCTTAATGATTGGAGCATTGATCTATTAAGTGGGATGACGAATTGTTAAGAGGAAGAGTTAAGTGAGGATTAGAGAGTAGAAATTTTTCTTTAGGTGTAATGAGTGGGACTAACGACCCGTCAAGTAGACTAACGGATCGTTAAGTGATCCGTTAGTCTGCCGGGATGAAATTTTAGTCAAGTTATTAAGGGAATTTCCATACTTTCTACATCTTAATTCCTAAATTAAGTAGTTATGAGCTCCTAAAAGGGGCATATTAGAGGGTTTTATTCATTTCTAACCCTCGTTCTATTTCTAACATCTGAAGTTGAAGATCAAATCCCTTCAAGTCCTCCATAATTAAGATTCTCCTTCTTCTCCAATTCTCATGGGTTTCAAACCCTAGTAAGATCCCTTGAAGTCCAGGTATGTAGGGTCATGAATGGGGGAATCCTTCCACCTTATGCAGAATTCAACTCATTTCATAAATCCTAGTCTCCAACCATGATGTTATGAATTTCTAGGGTTAGACCTAATTTTGATGAAAATTCTCATGATCTTCTATGAATTCAATTCTCTTATGATTCAATACACAATTTTTGATTATAGTTGCATCATTTCTACTAAAAGCTCTCATAAATCTATATTTTTAAATTTTGATGAATTACTCAATTATGCATGAATTTCATGAATCTCAAAATTATGTTTCAAGGCCGATCTCCAGCATTATTTTCATAGCTAGTTTACGTATGTTCTGTAATTTATGAATATCATGATTTCTAACTAGCCCATGTAAAAACCAAGTATGTTTTAATGATTATGATATGAGTGCTATGTATGTTTTGGAAGTAGTATTTAATGTCGAGTGGATAAGAGTTCTAGACAACCCAAGTCCCATAACTATCTACTACCATATGATGAGGGTCCTTGCCAGTTGAGAGTGTCTCACTCGCCCCTAGCCTAAGATGTCCTTGCCAGTTGAGAGTGTCTACCTTATGCTACAGTACTCATGAGTGATATCACGCCTTCATGGTTCATACCCTTGGTAAGGTATGGATACCCTCCCGACCAGGGGTACAGGTCGGGCTCTGTGTATGCTCACTTGGAGTATGTCGGTCATATGAATCTCCCACTGTTCCATGACTTACCATGAATGTTCACATTCATGACTTATGATACTATGACTTATGATATTTTGGCTCAATATACGCTTTATGATATTTTGATTTCAGTTATGCTTAGCCTCATGATTCAATTACGAACACCTTAAGTCTGTATACTCATCTTACAATTTGAAACTCATGTTTTGACTTGCTTTAACTTCATGACTTTTGTTTATTATTTTACTATTTTGTTTTACTTATCCTGCATACTTAGTACATTCCACATACTGATTGCACACCCTATGCTATATCATTTTATGATATAGGTTTCGGTGATTGACCACAGCTCCATCCCTAGACTCATTTGTGCTCTAGCATCTCAATCCCTATCAGGATAAGTCCTTATCATCCAAGGACCTTTGCTTAGTCATCTATTTTGTTCTTTTATGTTTTCCTGTTTCAGAATTGGGAGAGCTAGTTGGGGGTTTTGTCCCTTCAGCTCATCGTATGTTAGAGGCTTTTTAGACTACTATGATAGATATTTAATAAGTCGGTTGTATTGTTGTAGTTTAGCCATTCGTGAAGTTTCAGACTTAATCTATCTGATGATATTCCTATGTAGTTTCTGCTCAGTTGTGGTTTATCTATTATTATGTCAAGCATGTGTCATGGGTTAGCTTGGAACCATTCATGGTTCTAGATCCCGTGTTGCGGCCCGGGTCTACACTCCGGTTGTGACATCTTCTCCCTCAACAAATAATGATCTTGTCGACAAATTGACTACTGCTTCATAATCAAAAGTCACAACTGTAATTCTAATTATGTAGTGTGTAATTAGTAGATTTTCTTTTATCTTACATTCACCTGAGATAAATTCATAGAAATTATTTTGGGTTCCAATTCATAAGCAAGTGTACATGGTCCTTCAAGTAATACAGAATAATTAGTCTGGATATCATACTCAAAGGTCTTGTGATTTAGCAATTATCAAATCAGTTCTAATACTGCAAAAGTGATACATATGTTTTAGTAACCAAGAGAGTTGTTTGATTTTTAACTATTTTGTATCTAATAAACTAAAACAAGAAAGCAAGTAACGGTTGTGATTATAATGTAGAGAGATATTCTAGGGTTATGACTCTAATTCGCAATCATGTAAAGTATTCAATTTCATTGATTGATTTGTCTATCTAGTTGTTCATTTATGAGGCATGACTAGGGTCTTGTGAGCTTCTTATCATCTATCCAGGTTGATCCCACAACTACTATGTTGAGCGAGAAAGTGGAAACCTAATCCAAATGCATTTGTATGTCCACTTTGTAACCAAGTAAGGTATCTAGGTATATTCGTATCCTAGCCACAAATCAACTCTTTATTTTATTAAATAAAAGATCTTACTCCATATGTTCTTCGTTCTAACACATAATCCATCTTTTGAGTTCATAATGAGAATATAGCTTTATTTAAATGATTGCGAAACATTAAAATAGTGAGCACAATAACATAAGAACAACCAATATGCTAAAAAGTTTTGTTGAATCAATCGTCTACTAAATAATTATGCTTTTAGCCGTAACTCCATAGCAAAGTCTTTTAGCTACTCATGTTCTAAGCAAGAAATTTTCAATAATCGATGTTGTTCATGAAAAATTAAAGAATGGAAGTGTAAGATAGTAAGAACCCTAATGATTTGTTCTTATCTCCTTTTTGTGTCTTGATAAAAAGTGATCAACCCTAATTTAGATGCCCAAAGGTTATATTTATAGTACTGAAAATGAATCTTCTTTGCTTCTTGGACTTGGATATGGCTTTTGGACCAATTAGTTGCCAGACTCCTATCTGCGTCATGCCCTTCATAGAGAAGGCTTAGCTCCATGTCGTGGAGCTCCATGCGGACCTAAGATCTATTTCATCCCTTCTGAAGTTTGGCAATCTAGGTGGTGTGGAGCTTATCATGGGGCACTAGCTCCGTGTCACGGACTTCGTAGTGTAGGTTGTCCTATGCGGCTTTCAAATCAAAATTGCTCCCCGCGTTGCAAACATTCTTTTATCACTGTAACAGGTCCCTTTCAATTCCCAATGTCCCACATTCACTTCTTGCAGCATTTTAGGTCAACTCCTTGTGCAATTTAGCTTGCAAGCATCTAATCATATATATTAGCTCAGCATACATGAATAAGCACAAAATCATCAGAATATACATGAATATTACCCTCGAAATAAGGCAAAATATGAGTAAAATATGGTAAATAGGCATATAAATATGCCCAAGATCACCATCTCACACTTAAACTATTATTCTTCCTTGAATAATTCATTACACTTTCAACACATATTAAACCACAAAACACCAATCAAACAGGTCTACTCACACTCAGGTTCACCACATGATCTATAATCCACTCAACATGAATACATATCTATATTCACAGATCCTTCATTTAAAACTACATAGCCTCTAGAAGTTACTCTTTATGGTAATAGGGCCAACATGATCATATATAAGCATAGCAAATATTAATACACCAAGTTGTCACCATTATGAGACCTCGAAATTTAAGAGAGATTCCCCTTATTCATATCATGCATATGATGTTTAAATTGAAAGTGCAATCCAACCTGAGTGTGTGCAACTTATTGAGAATATGAGAGAACTCTCCCACAAGGCTATCCTTGTCAACCCGCACATCAGGAATGTACTTTGTCTCCTTGTGGTCCTTGAACCACTTCTTCCCTTCTTTCACAACCCAATGTAAACCATACCTTCTTGCAGGCTCAGGCTGATTGGGTGGTACAATTTGTTGTTGTGATGTATGTCCCATATGATACCTCTTTTTTGTGTGGCTTCTGAAGGCTACACTCTTACCCTTTCTTGGCTTGGGTGCCATTGTTGATGATTTTATTGTTATTAGGAGAAGAAATATGAGGGAAAAAGGGATTTTTCAAACTTTTGAGGGAGGAGGAGATTTTGGTCCACAATGCTTAGGGTTAAAAAATGAGGAAACTTCTAAGTTTTTTTTGGTTTTAAAGAGTCCTATAGGTTCGGTATAGGTTATTTTACCCTAAAAAAACATATCGGGCATGACACGGAGCCTATGTAGAGCAACTGGTCCGTGTCGCAGATCCCAACACACACTTTTTCCCTGATTTTTATCTTCTAAAGTTTTCTCCTCTTGAAACAAAGCTTAAAGAAGTGATGAACCTCCGTGTTGCAGAGATCAAAATGGTTCCAACCTTCCGCTTCATGCTTGGTTGCATTCCCTTTGTACCAGAAATGTATGCCACAAACTAGATAAAAAAAAGTATGGGTTGCCTTCCCTTAAGCACCTTATTTTTGGTCATGGTACAACACCTCTTTTTTGTATTTTCTTTATTTTATGTCTTATGCTATTACAATACAATATCGGGTTGCCTCCCAAGTAGCGCTTGATTTAGTTTCATGGAATGACACACCTCAAATCAATCATTAGACTATGCAATTGAGTTCTTTCACCTGTCCACATCCTCAGCCTAATAATGCTTCACTCATTGCCCATTCACCAAAAACTTGGCACTCTTGTCTTCCCTCCATAGCTCAATTGCTTCATGAGGAGTTATATAAACAACTCCAAATGGACTAGACCACTTTGACTTAATATTTTTAGGAAGAGCTTTGGTTGTGAGTTGAACAAGAGAACCTATTGATCTAGTTCAAAAGATTGGGGAAGGATATTCTTGTCATGCCACTTCTTGATCTTTTCCTTGCAGAGCTTATCATTCTCATATGCAAGCAATTGAAATTCATCAAGCTCTTGTAGTTGCAACATTCGTTTTTGCCCAACTATCCCCGCATCAACATTGAGCTTCTTGATAGCCCAATAAGCTTGGTGTTCTAATTCTACCGATAAATGGCTTGCCTTGCCCTAAACTAGTCGGTAGTGTTACACCCTAAAATATTTTTTGGTGATTATTTGATGTTTGTATGCTATGTTAAGGGAAGTATGGGTTGTATATTGATCGTAGATGAGCAGAGAAACATGTATGAAGGGAAGAGCGAAGAGTATGTCAAGTTCATAAGTAAGGGTCAATTTTAAATAATTATATCTCCCAATATATAATGAGTTAGAAGTTCTAAAGCCTATCAACAAAAGGTATTCGAGTCTAGTTTTTAAAACATTAAACTGCTCGTCAATCGGAATTTTGAGTAAAACGTTATAGGTATTTTACAATGGCACTATCAAGCAGTAAGGTGGATATATATATATACACATATATAGATATCAAATGTTTGGTCCATATTTCATTTCCAAAGTTTCCATAGTTGAGCTTCTTGTTTCCTTCTCATTTTCTCTCTAATTTTCAGTAAGCTGCTGAGGAAAACTTATGGAAATACCCCAAGAGTTCAACCAAAATACAAGAAAGTGAGATAGTTAATTACAAGTTGTGCTAGGTATGAGGGGTTGTTTTGGAGCTTATTTTGGCAGCTAGTTTGGGAGAACCTGCTGGGTTTTTGAAGCTGTTTGGACTGCCTATATGTTTTCCTTTGAGTAGGGATTGATGCCAAGAAGGAAGGTAATGATTTTATGTAACATCGAAGAATTTCCCGTATCAGACTGTAGAGTTAGATAGAGTTCAGCAGAAAACCAGTAGGAAATTTTCTCAGAACGACTCATCCAATGAGTCGTTGGTTTCTCTAACGGCCCGTTAGATCAAGCTATTGGAAGGGTTTCAAAAATATGGTGCTAAGTGTTTTGGATACCACGAGAGGATAAAACGAGTCATTGTGCAAAACAATGACCTATTATATGTAGCCGTGGTGAGCTAGTAGACCAGACTTTCCAGAAATGACAAGCTAGGCAATGACCCGTTGGTTGCTGTGACGGGGCATCTGAGGGGTCGTTAGTTGGAGCTAAGAAAAACATTGGTTTCTGGTTCAATGACAACAGACGGTTACCACAAACTATTATGTGATGTAACGACCCGTCGTGACAGTCGTTAGAGAGATCTTAGGTTATGGAGGCAGTGGTGATAACAGAAGGTACTGATGAGTCGTTGGGTCAAGTAACGACTTGTTTTGTAAGTCATGGGATGAAGAAATAGAATCTGGAGAAATAACCCCCGAAGTAATGGACGGTTACCATGATCTGTGATAAGGACCAACGACTCGTGGTTAGGGTCGTGGTCACTAGAAGGGCATATTTTTTATCTTATTCCCAGGGGTATTTTAGTAAATTTTGTATGCTTTCAGTTCCTAAATGACATCATTTTGGGTATTGTAAGGGTTGAATTAAAGGGGTTTTCACTAGGCTAAGCCCCTATTCTCCAAAACCATCTGTAAGTTTTCTTCCTCTTCATCTCTCAAGCTCAAGGATCACCTAGGGTTCTTCAAGGGCATCAAGATCCAAAGTTCTAGTGGGGGATTTCTTCAAGCCAGGAATGCGGGACTTCAACAAGGATCCTTGTGTCCCAATTTTTATACTAAAATCCTAAACCCTTGATATCTAGAAAAGCATGTTCTAGGGTCTCAATCTATGTAAGAATTCTAATATGCCTTTTATGGAATCTGATACCTATCATGATGATTAGTTGTGTATTCTTATAAAGTTACTTTCAAGTTTTTTGATTATGTACATGATATGTGAATAGCATGATTATTGAATTTTCACCATTATTTAGGTAAATTTCAAAACATGGCTTTATTAAATACTCACATGCTCCTACCATGAATTTGTTTTGTATATGTTTAAAGCATGTTCTGAACATATGGGCTTTCATGAATCTAGAATATATGATCTTGATTCATGTTAAAGCATGATTAGAACATATGGGTTTAGGTGAATATGAAATATTTATATGCCTTCACTATGTCTTTGGCTATATGTTAAAGTATGACTTGGACTTATGGATCTTACATGAATATAGACTATATTACTGATACTATCAATTTGGTATTGAAATGTTATGAACTTCGAGGACAAAGAATGAAAATGATCTTTCAAACATTCAGGGTTGTTGATAGTAGAATGTAGCCTTAATCAGAATTTAAATGAATTCAGTATGATGTAATGAGTCAAACACTAAGGTCTCTGATTAGCTGAAGTAGCTTAGACTATATGAATGATTGTCAGATTGGTACCATCATGTAAAAGTTGTATCAGGACTCTCAATAGCCGGGAATGTTTCCCCCAGTTCAGTCAGGGATTCTCAATAGTAGAGAATGTCTCCCTTAGTCAGTCCAGGACTCTCAAAAGTAGAGAATGTTTCCCTTATCTCAGTCAGGGATTCTCATTAGCCGAGAATGTTTCCTTTAGCTCAGTCAGGGATTCTCATTAGCCGAGAATGTTTCCTTTAGCTCAGTCAGGGATTCTCATTAGCTGAGATGTTTCCCTTAGCTCAATCAGTGATTCTCATTAGCCGATAATGTTTCCCTTAGCTCAGTCAGGAATTCTCATTAGCTGATGTTTTCGCCCTAACGCATGCAAGTGTACGTGGTCGTACAAGTAATATAGTGTCTCTTTCAAGAAAGATATCGAACCCACAGGGACTGTAGCTTAGTGATTTTTCCTACTTTAGTAGTCACAATTACTTTATGGAAGTATGTAAATAAAACAATGAATTAAAAATTGACAAAGAGTAATATATAAAGGAACACTAAATGAATCTAAAAATGTTGATTTAAACAATACAAAGAACAGTCTAAGGTTAAGGCATGACATGCAAGCATGTATAATTTATATTATTCTTCAGCTACCCTCTCTTTCAGGTTGATGGTTGGGAAAGATTAGAGTCTGACTCTGGTCTCTCGAACCTCTAGCCAATTAGCTCGTTATAAACCCTTCAACTACACATTTCTGTGATGCAATAACTCATCCTAGGGCTAGTCAAAATAGTTCCCCTTGATAACCGAATATGACGTTGCAGGTATATTTCTATCCTGCATGCGAATCTTACCTCTAATTTACAGAAAAGATAAGAACATATTCCCCTATTCCAAGTCTACCCTAATAATTTTCCTTTCAGAGTAAAATTAGGATTATAAATTTACCTTAATGCTGGAAAAACATTAAAACAATGAAAATTAAGAATAAAAGAATAACCGTTCATAAGAGAAGAAAATTCAGCTGAAAATAATATGAAATTACACAACCATGCGATTAGCCTCAACCTCAGAATGAGGTAATTAAGCCACTCATTTGTTGATTAAACATCATCAATTTATCATGCCAACAATTGAAATTTAGAAGAAAAGATAAGAGAAAGAACCCTAGAATGTTCTTTAGCTCAACTGCTGCTTCCCACATTCTTGCCAAAATATCTGATAATGAAAAATAAAAGTCTAAGTATTCTATTTATATAGGTGTAAAATTTCACAGTGATAAACTAGCTCCGGTGCACGGAGCTCATCGCGATAAGATAGTTCCGTGACACGGAGCCAACACAGAGATGCACTAGAATTGAAACTGGGCTAGAATGCCTTCCTCCGTGGCATCAAGGCTAACGCGGAGATTCAGCTCCGTGCCAGGGAGCTATCGCGGACCTTCACTAGAATGTGGCATATTTGGAAAATCCAAGCTTCATGGCACCGAGCTTAACACGGAAAGCCTCCTCCGTGCCATGGGTCCATCGCGTAGCCTCACTATTTTGCGCCATCCAAATTCCAAAATTTCTTTCGCTACCCATGCACTGTGGCACGTTGTTAAACGCGAACCATCCTTAATGTGACACGGTGGTGAACTTTCAGCTCAATGTTAATGCTCTCCAAATATTTCCATATTCCCGCTCGAAGTTTAACTCGCTCTTTCCGCTGACATCTTTGTCTTATCCACCTGCAAATAGTCAAAACACCATTATTAACCCAAAAAATAAAAACAACCATAATTACTCCATGCATGTGTGAATACATCAATATTATCCTTAGCTAGACTCCCAAAGGGTAAAAAATACGGAGTTTGGTCGTATAAATACACCCAAGATCACCACCCCACACTTATAACCTTGTTCGTCCTCGGACAAGCTTTTAGTATCCTCGACATGATTTCAACAACATTACCATCGTTAGAGGGCCAAAGTAACTCACACCTAGTTGTGCTAAACACTTTAATCTTGGAGTACAATTCACTTCATCAAGCATTGTCTTCACTAACCATTTTCATGAGCAGAATCACACAAGCCCTAATATGATGGGTTTATTTTCTATATTCTAACGTGAATAAATTCCCTTAAGAAGGTCTTCATCCATCCATCATAGGGAACAATCTCTACCTATGACTCAAAAAAAATATTTATGTTCGGTTCAAAGGGACTATCCATGGGAAAAGCACCGAAAACAAAAGCCGAGAAACCCAAAGCATGAAAAATAATCACAAGCAACAAAGCACCCTAGGAACAGAGCTTCCTACCTATTACAAACCAGTTTATACATGCCACAGACATAGAACCACACAAATAAAAAAACATACAATAACCACCCCACCATTAAACTGAGCACTATCCTCAGTGCTTGCAACAAATCAATGTAAAAATAGAGTTAGGGTGGTAAAGACTCCCCGATAAATTAATTGGTTCAATTTTTTCATCTGGTGAAAAGGCCTCATCACTGAGGTCCGAGTCATCTCCCTCATCTTCATTTGACTCAATGTCTGAGTCCTCCAGGCGCCACTCCTCATCGGTGGGTACATCATCGTCCACCGGCTCTACAAATGCTGGGCTAATCCTGCACATGGCTCTAGCATGCTCGTCATTGGGTAGGCTATGTCCACCTGCCACAATTGATCCTATGTTGTGGGCCGTCCACCAATACGCAACTGTAGCATTTGCAGTCCAAACATCCTAGTGCATGGAAATCATCTCGAGCGTGTCGCTCGGCTAACGTGAGCACTGGCCCATACGTGGTGTCTGGCGCCTTTGTCTTGGTCACATCCAAAGTGCACCATTCTACCCTCAGTCTGTAGTTTAGAGCCTCCTCTATAATGTCATGGCTTCTGAGATAGGTGATGAGTAGACCGCCAAACCCATACTTGTGCCCCTGATCCGCCTTGCCTTTTTCATGGATGATATGATCACCGCCCAGATATTAATTTCCATATTTTTCATCAAGGCGTATACCAGGAAGACTCTATCTCGGGTGACATCAGTCATATGCACCCCGGGAATGAGGCAAGTGCAAACAATCTTCAACCACACTCGGGCCTCCTTGTTCATCTGTGAATAGGGCAATGTTTAGTGGTACCCTTTCTCTTTGTGGTGCCTCCACCTGGCTGTTGATTTTTGGCCGCATAATGTGTGTCGGGTATCAGCATATGGTGGGGTGATGTTCAGCTGGTGGAGTGGATGTGGGTCTACGTCAGGTGTCCCCAAGATGGCATTTAAGTGATGAGCCTACAAGGGAACCACCTGCCCTCGGATCTTGATTGTGTGGCTGTGAAGAGTGGGGTCCCAATTCGTGTAGAATTCCCGCACCATGTGTAAATTACACTCCCTGGGCGCATTAAAGATGAAGTCCATGCCCAAGGTGTGTATCCTGTGCATTATCCGAGGGAACTCTTACGCCAAACTGTCCCGATCATTTTTCTCCTCAGGGAAGTATTTTGACTCCTTATGCTTTCCATACCACTTTTTACCTTCCTCCATCACCCATCTAGTACCGAACCGCCTTTTCTTTCCCCTGGGAATTGGTGGGGCTGCTGGCACAGCTGAGCCCATTCGGTGCCTTTTTCTGCCTATGCTGGAGGTTGAGACACCTTTTCCTTTATCCTGTCTAGCCGACATTGTTCCTGTTCAGCCAAAAGCATACACTAAATTCGTCAATACAAAACATGTCTAGCCAACACTAAGGCAGGGCTTTGGTTTGTCACCCCACACTTAGTTGCTAGCGTGGTTTCACTAGTCATAGTCATTCGGGTACTCAGACTTCCCCTTCTTTACACTTCAATGACTAGCTACTCCGAAAATTGATCAGAATCACCAGTTTGACAAGATAAAGCAAACACAACATTATATAGCATTTGCCTGAAAGGCGCATTACATTTGAAACATTAGATGTGGCAATTATCTTGTACTACTCAGACTTCGTACAATCAAATTACACATGTCCATGACTCTAGCAATTTCATGAAGTTAATACTACTTTACTCAGACTTCAAGCAGTTGATAACTTGCACTTAAGAACACTTACCCTTTTGATTTTACATGCCTGCATTTATAGAGAATATCATTTTCCACAATAGAGATTATGCAAAATGGGATGTGTAGCAATTTGTACACTAACTGCAGAATTTAGGCATGAATTCCCTCTTTTTTTTTGTTTTTCACTTTCCCTTGGTCATCTTCCCCCAAGCTTTCAAGCACCCCATACTTAGTTTCTATGCCAATCTTAAGAAAAGAAGCATGAATTTCCCAATTTTTGTTCCCCCCCCCCCCTTTTTTTCTTCTTCCTTCAACCCATCAAGCTGATCTTGGGCAAAATGGCATGCCCAAGTGATACTTTATAACTTAATTTTCGTCTTGTTTATCTACTTATTTATATACATTCTCATGTAATTTTATGTAAATGTGAATATATATACTAACCAACATGATTAGTTCTTGTTTTTGTAGGTTTAAAATGAATTTGAGGAACTAATCCATGAGTTGGTGAAGTAGAGGAATGGAATCGGAAGCAAGACGCGAAAGTCGGCAAGGAGAACACGCGAAATAGCCCACCTGCGTGACAGCAACGTGCCACGGCAGGCCTAGCTGTGCGACAAGGGCCGTGACACGCCCTCAAACGCGCTGCACAAGCAGCGTGACACGCTGCCAACGCGGCCAGCTTTGGCCTGGCGACGGTTTTATGTGTTTTCCAGCATGATTGCGCGTTACCTCCATGTCACGGAGGTAAATTAGCGCGTTCACCTCCGTGCCACGGAGCTATTCCATGCTGGGCATAATTTTGTAAACCTCTCATTTACTATAAAAGGTCCCTTAGCTCCTAAAAACATTTTGTCACGTAATATTTATGAAAAACCACCAAGGAGTGAGGGGAGAAGTGGGAGAACTAACCTAGGGTTCTTAAATTTCATCTTCTCTTCTACCAATTCTTTTAAGTATGTTACTTTAATTATGTTTTCTTGTAATTATACGAACTTGAGTCGCTAGAACCCTTCCTCTAGGGTTGAAGCCACAAGGTATGATTGCGATTATGCGAATGTGTTTGGATTTTAAGTTATTGATTGTTGTTTTGTCTTACATTCTTAATTATTGTTGTTTTTATGATTGATCACCATGAAAACACACACGTTACACCTAGGTAAAAGCTTGAGAAAGTAAACCTAGGCAAGAACAAAGAATGTAGGGAGCAAGTTTGTATCTTACGATATAAGTCGCAGTTAGGATAAGAAATTATACCTAATTTGCCTTGCTTGGTTACTAAAACGGGATGAGTTAGACACCAACTTAGAATTATCACATCACCACTCGTGGAAGTAGTTGTGAAGCTAAGATGAGTTAAATTATTAGAGGTACGAAAGTCCCTAATCAAGAGCATAAACCCCGTAAACCACATCCACGTAATGGAATTGCCCACGAACTAGAATGACACATCCCCGCTCAACGATGTAGTTGTGAGGCTAGTTTGTCGTGTTTAGAGGCTCGAAAGACCATGAACATGCAATTGTAATTATGTGAGATGACAATAGATAATTCCATGCTTAAACCAGGACAAAGCATAGTATCGCATGATTATCCGGTGTTAGCTCTAGTTGCTTCTTGAATATTTTCAGAGTATTTCTGTGACCACCCCTAGACTTAATTAAACTTTATCGAAAAAGTCTAAATCAACACTTGTGAAAGTTAATATCACACTTGAACTTGATAATTAGCTGAATTGGTCCAGTCCCTGTGGGTTCGACATCCGGCTCTTAAAAAGGGCCACTTTATTACTTGTAAGACCACGTACACTTGCTTGTGCGCTCAGGCAGTCGTCAACAAGTTTTTTGCACCGCTGCTGTGCAATCTCAATAAGTTTTTGGCGCTGTTGCCGGGGACTCGGCAAAGTTTAGTAAATTTGTATGTTTTTGTGTGATTTTTAATATCCTTAAGTGTTGAGAAACTTGGTCTTAGTCTGACTATTGCAGGTGACACTTGTCTTGTCGAGCTGGCTAGGAATAGAGAGCTTCTGGAACTGTTGCTTGAACTAGAACGTCAAATTCATTTGCGAAGTAGAGTAGCTCTTGAGCAAAAGATGAAAAGACTTTCAAGAAAAGGTACAACAACAACCACCCGCAGGACAAGCATATTTGTCACCGAAAGCAATCGCAGCCAGACCAGTTCGCGAAGTGGCAAACGTGAACTCTAGTATTCGTAAATCGGAACCTGGAGGGAACTTTGAATTGAAACAAAATAAGGTGCAGCTGTTACATTCTAGCGGTCAGTTTACTGGGATGGCACATGAGGACCCGTAGCAGCACTTACAGAACTTTTTAGAGATTAGTGACACTTTTGTCCCCACCGGAGTGTCCACAGACTATGTCCGACTTACCCTCTTCCCATTTTCATTGTTGGGAGAGGAAAAAAGGTGGTTGAAAGCTGAGCCACCAAACTCCATAACTTCTTGGGATGATTTGGCGAAGAAGTTTTTGATCAGATTCTTTCCTTCAGGCAAGACTGTAAAATTGAGAAGTGAAATACTAAGTTTCAAGCAGAGGCCTGATGAGAATTTATATTTGGCTTGGGAAAGATTCAAGTCATTATTAAGAGATTGTCCCCATCACCAGCAATCCAATGAAGTGCTAGCCCATACCTTTGTAGAAAGTCTAGACCCACACACAAAAATTTTGCTAGACTTTGCATCTGGTGGGCAAGCCTTAAAGAAGACGTATGATGAGCTGTATACGCTGTTAAATAGAATTGCACAGGGAAATCCAGAATGGCACAGTGAATAATCGAGAGGGGTAGGAAGGAGAGCAGGGTTGATAGAGGTAGATGGTATGAATTCCTTGGCGGCACAGCCAGCTTCATTCCAGCATCAGATTATGACTAAGTTCAATAAACTGAGTATGAACCAACAACAGGGTCAGGTTAATGCAATTCAGCAAGCTCCGAGTTGGTGTGAAATTTGTGGAAATAATGCGCACAATGCAGAATCTTATGGAGCGAATCCGGAATCAGTCAATTTTGTTGGGAATGTGTAGAGGAAGACTCAGAATTTTGGAAACAACTACAACAAATATTGGTAGAGCCACCCGAATATTTCTTTAGGTGGAAATCAAAAGCAAAGTTATCAGCAACCTCAACAGTAGCAGTATTAGCATAATAGGAAGAATGATGGTCAGTTGAGCAGCAACATTGAGGAAATGTTGCAGAAAATCGTGGAGACCCGGACTCAATTAGCAGAGAATCAGGCGAGGATGGCATCAGACTTGAAGAATCAGCAATTGGCCACTCGCAATCTAGAAAAGTAGATGGGTTAGATAGCAACTGCTCAAAATATGGGACTGCAGGGAGGACGACTAAGTGACACAGATCCTAACCCCCATCAGGTCAACACCATCAATCTGAGGAGCGGAAAACAAGTAGCTGATGTAGTGCCAAAAGAGAAAAGAAATGAGGTGCAACCGGAGTTGGTTAGACAAGGAACATCCACTGACAAGGGATAGAATCAGAGTGCTATTCAACAAAATGCACAATCTTCATTTCAGCCAGCACAAAGACCACCACCACCATTCCCTTAGAGATTCAGAAAGAGCAAGGAGGAGGAATGCTTCAAAAAGTTCTTTGAGATTTTCAAAGAACTTTACATAAATTTGCCTTTGCTTGATGTTTTGCAGGGAATGCCCAAGTATGCTAAATACTTGAAGGATGTGATGGCCAATAAAGTCAGATTGGTGGATGTCCAGACAGTAGAACTGACGGAGGAATGCAGTCACAGGGTATTGAGCAAGATCCCTAAGAAGCTCAAAGACCTAGGGAGTTTTACCCTCCCCATACAAATTGGTAAAGCTGGAGTGCTACGAGCCCTATGTGATTTAGGGGAAGCAATGAATCTAATGCCCCTATCTTTATTTAACACCCTGGGGTTGGGAAAACCGCAACCAACAAGATTGATGTTGCAACTGGTGGATAAGTCGCGAGTGGCACCTGATGGAATAATAGAGGACCTTCTCATCAAAGTGGGTAAGTTTATTATACCTGCTGATTTTATTATCTTAGATTTCCATGTTGATGACCAGGTACCCTTAATCTTGGGATGGCCATTCTTGGCCACTGGAGGAGCGGTAATTGACTTAAGAGCAGGGACCCTGAAAATGAGGGTCGAGGATGAAGAAGAACTCTTCCGAGTATACCAGGAAATGAACCCACCCACACAATACAGAAACCTTTGTAAGGTTAGTGTGTTGTCAGAGGATAAGTGTGGGGTGGTAGATTCCACAGGTCCACGGCCGAAGGTAATGATAAGTGTTCAGCCCGAGCCTGATAAAGGGCTTCAGTTTGATAAGAAGTTGGAGGAAGAGAGGAACAGAGTGGAGGTTGTTTCCTCTAAAAATCAAAAGAGAAGAAGATGGTTCTTGAAAGGGAACCCAAATATGAGGATGTCCTGAAAAGGATAGTCCATGTCATGCCGCAACGTAAAATAAGGTGTTGCTTGAGAGGAAGCCCAAGGGTACCACAGGTACAATTTGTGATTTTTTTTATGTTGATTTTGGTTATTATAAACTTGTGTTGTTTTTGGTGGATATTTAAGCACAGATGAAGGGGAAATCTGAGTACCCTTGGAGGAGGAAGCTAAAAAGCATGAAAGAGGAAAAGTGTGGGGTCGAATACCCACTTGTGCAAAAATGAAGAAAAACATGCTATTAGCTAGGCATAGAGGCGCGGGGAGTACTTCTCACCCTTTTGAATTTTAATTAGATGCTTTGGGGACATAGCATGATTCAAGTGTGGGGTGAGGAAAATTTTAAATTTTTTTTTTTGCTTAATGATTTTGGTGAATGTAGTGCTTGATAAATATTGGAACAAAATTTTTGAATTAAGCATGACTTCATCACCCGTTGGTTTTTATTTTCGGTACTTTTCTGACGGGGGGGTCTTTGAACTGAATAATAATAAAAAAAAATTTCCTTTGTATGTATATAATTTTTTTAGTCATAGTTAGAGATTATTTCCGACGATGGATGGATGACGACCGTCTTGAGGAAAATTACTAAATAGGTTTTGGTTTTTGAACCCGTAGCAAATTGATGGCTTGATGTTCTTGCTATGTGCTATACATGATTGTAGGATACAAGTGTGGTTAGTGTTTAAGCATGTAAGAAGTGTCTAACTTTGTTTGAGACGCTTATGCTCTTGAATTTGACTCCATGTGGTTGAAGCTTAATTCTAAATTCTTTCGATTAGCTGAGTAAGAGTCTGCTGAATGTGTCTTGAGTTGAGCATGTGCTGTGAGTGTAAGTTTTTCGAATATTCCATGCTATTGTGGAATGTCTAGAACTTTCCTGGTGTGTATATAAAACGAAATGAAGGATGTGGACTGTAGGAGATGATGTAGGTATTTCTTTGAGTGAACCTAATTTTTATCCCTCACTTTACCTACCTTGAATGTTGAATCCTAGTGAGCCCCATTGAGCCTTAAGCCTATTCTTTGATAGCTACAACATAAGCTTAATCCTTTTTCTTTCATGAGCCTTGAATTTGATCTAAAACTCCTAAGCGCTTAAGGGAAAAATCCAAAAGAGCGAAAGAGTGAGAAGCATGAAAAAGAAAGGAAAAGTAGCAGTTGTAAAAGTGAGAAAGGTCAAGGGTCCACTTGTTTGAAAATGCTTGATTATTGGTAGGGAGTAAGAAATAAATGAATGAAAAAGTTGCTTAAGTACCCCTTACTAATAAGTTGAGTGTGCTTAAAGAAATGGGAACAAGAAGAGAAAATTCAAGAGTGAAAAGAATGAGGAGGAAGTAAGAAAAGAGATGTCCTTAATGAAGGTTGAAGTTATTAAAAGCGCTTGGGGAAGATAGCCATTGTTATTATCCATAATATTACCTACCTTTCCCTTAGCTTACATTACAACCCGATAAGTCCTACTTGATCTTACGTTCAAACATCCTTAAATGAGTGGAGAACACTAAGGGCAAGCTTATGGTTCACTACATGATGCATGCGAATTCTTTGAGAGAGCGAGCGTAATTCTATTCACATACCCATACATGTTGTGAGTTGAAAATTTGTGAGTAAAAATGGGTAACTCTCTTGTTGTGAGGGCACATGTTTAATGAGAGATAACATTCATGTCGGATTTCTTGATCGGTTGATTTGCATGAGTTTTCTAAGATTGAGAGTCGATTCTTGAGGTTAGGAAGTCTTAACATAGTTGTATTTCATTTCAATGACCAAATCGTGCATGCTCTATTTTTAACTTTCTATCTTAAACAATCATTGTAGCCGTAGCTTGAATTGTCTTGCTAAATTAGTTATGTGTGAGTTTCATTTACACGAGATGTAAAAGGGTTGTTCGAGGATGAACAAGGCTTTAAGTGTGGGGTAGGTGATCTTGGGAAAAATGGCATGCCCAAGTGATACTTTATAACTTAGTTTTCGTCTTGTTTATCTACTTATTTATATACATTCTCATGTAATTTTATGTAAATGTGAATATATATACTAACCAACATGATTAGTTCTTTGAGGAACTAATCCATGAGTTGGTGAAGTAGAGGAATGGAATCGGAAGCAAGACGCGAAAGTCGGCAAGGAGAACACGCAAAACAGCGCACCTGCGCGACAGCAACGTGCCACGGCAGGCCTAGCTGCATGACAAGGGCCGTGACAAGCCCTCAAACGCGCTGCACAAGCAGCGTGACACGCTGCCAACGCGGCCAGCTTCTGCCTGGCGACGGTTTTATGTGTTTTCCAGCATGCCTGCGCGTTACCTCCATGTCACGGAGGTAAATTGCGGAGGAGGATCTGGATCGCAACGGCTAACGATGCTGAGTCTGGGAACCTGCAGTTGTATCATGAAATGATACAGCATAAAAGTATGCGTCAGTACTTTAAATATATTGAGTAAGTGAGAGAAACATGAATATTATGATAGAACTAGTACTGAACTAACATGACATGAAATGACCAACTGAAATACTGGAAACTGATACAACTGGAGTAGAATCGAGATGGTCAAAAATGACCCTAGCTGATCATCATAAACATGCCCCTAAGTCTGAGATACTGAGTCTAAGATACTGTATTGAACTAATCTAAACTGAGAAATCTAAGAGTAAACTGAACTGACTAGTGGGAGAGGCTATAACCGACATATAACCACATGAGCTAGACGTGGAGTCTGATGTATACACCCCACCGGTAGGACCCAATATACCTTGCCAGGGTATAAAGGCATGGACTGTGAGAATCACTGTCAAAGGGACCATAAGGCCAAGAAAATAGATAACCTATTGAGTAAGTGAGAGAAACATGAATACTATGATAGAACTAGTACTGAACTGACACGACATGAAATGACCAACTGAAATACTGGAAACTGATACAACTGGAGTAGAATCGATATGGTCAAAAATGACCCTAGTTGATCATCATAAACATGCCCCAAAGTCTGAGATACTGAGTCTGAGATACTGTATTGAACTAATCTAAACTGATAAATCTAAGAGTAAACTGAACTGACTAGTGGGAGAGGCTATAACCGACATATAACCACGTGAGCTAGACATGGAGTCTGATGTATACACCCCACCGGTAGGACCCAATATACCTTGCTAGGGTATAAAGGCATGGACTGTGAGAATCACTGTCAAAGGGACCATAAGGCCAAGAAAATAGATAACCTATGGTGGCAATGTAGTTCTGAAACCTGGGTGTGCTAGAACCCCGGCTCTTTCGGTGCTAAGTCCTACTCCCACTGGATAATCCTATTACTACTACTATTAATAAGCGGATAGCTCAATACTGGGCCCAAGACTATACTAACCTAGGGATACTGTCAGAGAGTTCCTTGAGGGTCTTATGGGACCAAATTTGGAAACTGAGTTCTAAGACTGGTCAGAGCTGCTTATCTGGAAGTGTCGTAACTGTCTAAAGAACAAACTGATAACTGAACTGGGGTCCTGGGGCTGGTTAGAGCTATAATTGGAATGTCATGACCACCTAATGGACCAAATAATTGTAATTTGAGTCCGAGCTTGATAATTGAGAGGCACCACTATCACCTCGAGAAAACACTATAGTGAAACTGATCAGCTGACATTTCTAACTAACACTGAATATTCTAGTACTTTGACTGAAGCTGAACTGACAATTCTGAGAAAATATATAGTATATAGACATTCTGACTGAATTGTAATAGAATACAAGTAACTGAGTTTCTAACACATAAAATTATTATAGGAACCCCTGACCTTGAAAGATAGAAGCAATTTTCGCAAAATTCAATACTTATGTAGGATTCTACTTTTTGACTTTTTCAAAAGTTAGGGATAAATGACTAATTCACTAGAACAAGCATCATTTTAGTTACAAACGGGTGGAAAATAGATACAATTAACATACTATTGGATTCTACATGAAATAATCCAAGAACAATAGCAATAATTTCAAATTTACAAACTCAGGGCAATGACTGAACGTGAACAGGGAGAGAGCTTTGGGGGATGCAAGGGGAAAACAATCCCCTTGATGAATTCCTACATACCTGTAGAAGAAAAACGGTCCGTTGGTTCCATTGGTACTAACCACAACCACATACAACGGTCTATTGGTTCCACCAACGGTCCGTTGTGGAGGTCGTCTGAGACAGAAAAACTTCTGGTTTCCTGTGGTTTTTCATGCAACATCTGAATTTGGTCTAGAAAAGTTTCGGGGTGTTACAATATTCCTCCCTTTCTGGCTGTGAATTTAATTAGGGAATGAAATGAAATAAAGACAAGGGATATATATATATATATATATATATAAGGGCGGTGGACACGGGGTCCATGGCATGGACCCTATCGAGCCGCTTCAAGGCCGTGTCGCGGCGCCCAACGCGTAGGGCGAGGTTCCTGACACGTTTCCCCTTGTGGCAGCCTATTCGGCCTTCTTCCTCGCTCCCTCGATTTTGTACTCATTTGACCTCTCCCTGGGCGCTTTCTCGCACGCGTCATACTCTAAAATTTCTTGACTAACGTACATGTAGGCCGACAACATGTTAGAAACTTACAAGGTGTAACACTGAATGTTGGAATTTGCCTTATTCTTACTCACCGTGTCAAGTGGTTAATGAATGGGAAAAAGGATTAATAACAGGGATTTGAGGCTATCAACCCTTATCTAATAGTTTGATGTTGTGCGAGAATAGCTAATCCGATATCTAAGGTAAGGGTAAATCAAGTACATATCTACATAAGAATCAAGTTGTGTGGTGATAATCATTTATTTAGTGGACCAACCATTTAGGTGAAATTAACTTATCGATATTGCATGCTGAACACCAGAAAAGATCACTAGCATAATAGGCATATGTTGCTATGAAATCATGGGGAACACAATCCTAGTAAATTCACTTATTGAATACAATCACTTTTATCTTAGAATCTACTCACTGCTACATATTGTTTTTACATTGTTTATAGTTAACAACTCCCCTCTAGAAAATAAGTAGACTGAAAGTAATAGTACTCACATTAACCGAGGTCCTAGATATATTCCTCGTGGAATTCAACCACAAACCATGTTAGGTTCTATATTTGAACATCAACACTTTATATCTCGTCTAGAGGTGTAATTTGGGCGACATTAAATAATATTGTCGTTGTTGGGAATATGTCTTAGGCTTTAGCTAATTGTGTTTGCTTTGCTATTGGTTCTTATTTCCATTTTATTTTTCTTTATTTTTTCTTTCTAGGTTTTAGGTTCGTGTATGCACAGTACCCATAGCCAAGGAAAACCCCTGGTTCCAATTGATCATGACCTTAAGCGAACTCTGAGAAATAGAAGGAAAATAGCTAATGTGTGGGGGCAAGAGACAGTGGCAGAAGCAACAACCCGGATGTTGGCAAAAGAACAGGCTCATGCATGGGACCATGAGGCAGCTAGGATTTCTGAAGAGCAATGCCAAGTTGCATATGCTGAGAGAGCTAGACAGAACAGAGGTCTAGACCAACGGAGGCACTGGTACTTTGATGATGACGATGATGCTAATATTGATGAGGCTAGTGCAATTGGTGTTATTGTTCCTCCCTCTTTGCATCATGGGTCAAAGATTGATATTACTAGCGCCATGATCCAATTGCTCAATATGAAAGGGATATTCGCTAGTCATGCAACTGATGATGCACAAACTCACTTGACTAATCTTGTGGGTATTTGCAAGGCATACAAACAACCAGGAGTGAACCAATATGTAATTATTCTGAGGTTATTTGCCTTTTCATTGGTAAGTGAGGAAAAACTCTTGTTTGTTGAGTTGAAAATAATTCTATTACTACTTGGAAGGAACTCAAAAGGAATTTCATAGAGAGATTCTTTCCACCTTCAAAAGCATTGCAGCTGAAGGATGAGATATACAACTTCAGATAGTTTAATTCTGAAGCACTTCATGAGACTTGGTTGTGGTTCAACAACAAGGGGAAACAAGTACCCAACCATAGGATACATTGTTGGAGATCTTCTATAGGTCTCTGAATGCTAATACAAAAGTAGTGGTTGATACTATTTCTGGAGGGACATTCATGATTCACACTTATGCTGAGGCTGCAGAAGTACTTGACTAGATAACTAAAACCAACTGCGCATGGCACACCAGAGAGGCAGAGATTCCTGCTGGTACTTATAAAAGTGGTCGATATGTTCCTCCAAGAAATCGCGAAGCAGAGTCTAGTGGGTCTAGGGTAGAAGATATATTAGCTAAAGTCTTAAAATAAATCGAGGCAACTTATGGCCATCTTAAGGAGCTTTGTGCTGATAGTTCCGAGATGCACCCAAAAGTGGAGTCCCATGCCATTACTATTAAGCAGATTAAGCAGCAACTTGGTCAGATGTTTGTTGCTATGACTCGAGCCATAAGGGCACACTTCCTGTAACACAAAGTAGAACTCAAAAAATGACAGTCATTGTATGGTTGTTACTATTAGAAGTGGAAAGGTGACATTTTATCCCCCTATTCCAATTGTGGTTGATGAGATAGTTAAGCCTGAGTTGATTGATGCTGATAAGGTGTCAAATTTTGAGGATCAGATCATGGTTGATAATGAGGCTGGAAAGATAAATGCTATTATTAAAAAGGAGAGTGTGTCTAAAAAAGAGAAAAAGAAGGAAGTCCCCCAAAATTTGACTCCCATTCCTAGACCTCCTCCACCTTTCCCTCAGAGGTTGAAGAAGAAGGCCAAAGAAGGGAAGTATCACATATTTATTTTGATGCTGAAACAATTATCTGTGAACAACCCTTTAGTCGAGGCACTTGAGCAGATGCCTGGCTATGCGAAATTTAAGAAGGATCTTTTCACTAAGAAGAGGACCGCGAGCTTTGATCTTGCAAATAATTTGCACCATTGTTGTGCAATAGCATCTTGATCTCTTACGTAGAAAAAGAAAGACCATGGAGGATTCACCATACCGTGCACTATTGGATATTTCAATTTTGCTAAAGCTCTATGTGATCTGGGGGCCATTAATCTTATGGCTCTAGCAGTGTTTAGATAGTTGGGCATGGTAGCCCCCAAACCTACTACAATGTGGCTTTTGATGGAAGATCGTACGGTGAAATCCAATGGGGATTCTTTATGATGTTCTAAACAAGGTTGAGCCCTTTACATTTTTGGCCAATTTTGTTATTCTTGAATGTGAGGTGGATTTTGAAGTCCCTATTATCTTGGGGCGACCATTCTTTCCCCCCGGTCATGCTCTTGGGGACATGGAGACCGTACAACTGAAATCCCGATTGAATAATGAAGAAGTGACTTTTAAAGTGTGACGGTCTATGAAGCAGTCAAATGCTATGTGGGTGGTCTCAATAATTGATATTATGGAGGCTGAGCTTCCAATGATGCCTATTGTGGAGAGGTTGAGTATTGAGAACTTAGCAATAGTGCTGATGAATTTAGATGCTGATGAGATAAATGGGGGTGAAGAGATAGTTAATGCACTTGAGGTTGTACACTTATTCTCCGAAAAAGATTATGTTGCACGCCGTAAGTTTATATCGTTTAACCGATGTGTGCGTATGTATGTTGAGTGTTTAGGGTACGATGCATATGGAAAAGGGCTCAGGGGATGAGTATATAAGCACGGTATCGAGCGAGCAGGAGGTTGGGGCTAGAGGCTGGGCGCATTGGGCACCGTGCCGCGCAGGCCATGCCAGTGCACTGGCAGGTGTGTCCACTGGCGCACCACGCCCCTTTGCCACCGCCTCAATCATATATAAGTCCCTTCATGTTTGATTAATTCATTTCTAATATTTCCACTCGGTAGAAAATAGAGCATGAGCGTCAATTTCATCCATTTTTGTCAAATTATGCTGCTAAACTCCGTTATAACAAGTTCCAGGCCTACGAGGAATGTCCCTACGGTGTTATTTCTTGAAAATTCTCATGGAGTACCGGAAACCCACTGCATAAGAGTTGTAGAAATCACTTCTAGTTGAGTCCTATGCGGCTACAAGTGGTAGGTAAGCATTTCTACCTTCTGAACTCTCAGGAATTCATAAGTTTTTCTCGAATAAAATGAAGTTGAGTAATAGTTAATATTATTGAAATATATCGTTATTTCTTGAGTCTTAGTATTGAAAATAGCCTTATTCTCTCAGCATAGGGATGCAATTTGGTAGGATTGACGGCTACAGGTTGGAACTATTTGGGTAAACGAAAATTGGCATTCGAGGTAGGTTAAGGCTAACCTCTTCGGCAAGTTATCCCTATCATAGAGTAATATAGCCTATGTATTTCTAAGCAAGTCATAAGCATGTATACTGTGATTAGTTTCTATAGATAGTTTGGAGATTTATGTTGATGAGTTCGGTCGGGACTAATCCCACCTAATAAAGCCTTCCGTTGACAAACCTCAAGGTTGTTAGTTGTGTCATTGCCTATGGGGCTATAGATCACCCAGAGGAGCTATATGATGTTTGACAGGACTATGTTTAGGCCTATACAACCATATAATAGTCCATCCATGAATGGACTTCTTCATATGCTGTATCGGGTTCACTAACCCTCTGTCGTGCCTTATGTGCCCAGGGTGCAGTCACAGGAGCCCAGAGGGCTCAGAAACAGCTGTAGGAGCCCAACGGGCTCAGTTACAGACCTAGAAGCCAGGAAAGGTTGGCTATAGTCACCTGTTGAATGATATTGACCATACTAGCGGTATATAGATTGAATTGTACTTGCCAGGGTTTATAGGGGCTTAGGTAGGTTATTCTGCATTGATTGTACCTTCCAGGTTTATGGGGTCAAGGTAAGGTTCTTGTTTATATACTTAATTGTTAGCTATACTTCAAGTTGTGAGGCTATTCAGGTTATAACTCTTATCCTTATTGATTACTTTCAGTTTATTTATCAATTCTACTCAGTCATTTTCATTATTGTCTTACATATTCGGTACATATTTTACTGATGTCCATCTAGGGGGCACTGCATACTTTCCTGCAGGTGTGGATAGACTTGGTTCAGGACCTTCATAGCTATCATCCAGGGTTAGCAGTTCATTCAGCTCCTTTTCTCTGGAGTTGATAGTAAGAAAGGTTTGTTCTTCTTGTAGTGCAGCTTTTTGGTAGGTTGGGGCCCTGTCCCGACCATTATTCCTCTCTTAGAGGCTTGTGGACTACAGTTTTCAGTTGTTGGTTGTTGTTGGTTGTTGTTGGCCATGTGGGGCATATATATGTTATATTTTGCATGATGGCCATGTGGGGCCTAGTTTAGCTAGTTAGTTAGCAGCCTTGTCGGCTATAGTATGATTATGACTACATGCTTTCCTTCTGTTACGACTAGACAGCATGGTGGTCTTGTAGGCCCGTATAGGATCCCTTTATTGTTATGTGGGCTGGGTTAGCTATTTTCATTTACAGGTTTTCTATGTTGCCTTGTTGGCCCAAGGCTCTTTTTACAGCCGAGATATAGCTGTTTGTTTTCTTGATTTTGAGTTGCCGGTAGGCACCAGAGGTGCATATGCCCAGCCAGTTCATCCCAGTTCCTAGTGCGGCATTAGGTTCCAATCATGCCACGAAGGTGGGGTGTGACAAACTTGATATCAGAGCAACATCATATCCTAAGGATTCTGTAAGCTGTGTCTAGTAGAGTCTTGTCTATGGTTGTGTTGTTCACCACATTCTATAGGCGACATCAGCATGAGGAAGAAAGAGCGAATCAGGAGCAATGCTAGAGGGCTAGGCTCACTGATATGTAGATAGAATTTCAGGGTGAACCCAGGCTGCAAATATCAGGTAGGCCATCCATACCTTCACCTCAGTAGCAGCAAAGCAATAGATCAGATCGTCGCAGATAGTCAGGTCCCAGCAAGAGCTCATGAGCATCAGGTTCCTAGTAGTAGAGGGGATTAGATCAGAGTAGGCCCGCTATAACGTATTGTAGCATTTGCGTTCGACGGAAAATGGCTCTACTGCTTGTTATACTTGTGGGCAAGAGGTTCATGTGATGAGGGATTGTCCGGCCAGAGATTAGGGTGACTGGGACCAGCAAAGCAGGTCCTTAGTAGGATCACACGTTCCGACAACTTTGGCAAGGTGCTGACCCTTAGCCTTAGCTGGTAGAGGCAGAGGTAGATCAGGGGCATTTAGTTTTGAAAGTGGCCTAGATCGCACTTACGCCTTACGAGGATTCAGAGTCTTCATTAGAAGTTCTGATAGGTATGCTGGATGATTGCTCTCACCCGGTTTATGCTTTAATAGATCCAAGTTCTACCTTGTCTTATGTTACTCCACTAGTGGCACGAAAGTTTAGTATAACACCAGAATTTCTTCAGTGACCATTCTCGGTGTCTACACCCATTGATTACTCTATTTATTGCTAAGAGAATTTACTGGGGTTTTACAGTAGAGATTGTTTGTTGCCAGACCTTAGCCGATTTAGTGGAGCTAGAAATGGTTGGAAATTGTTGATTTTGATATAATTATGGTTATGGATTGGCTAGAGCCATGTCATGCCAATGTGAAGTGTTGAACCAGGACCGTCCGATTTCACTTTTAAGGGGAGGTAGTGTGAGAATGGGAAGGCAATACAGTTACACCAAAAGGTAGGTTCATATCCTATCTTTAGGCGAGAAAGTTGATAGTGAAGGGCTATATTTACCATATTATCAGGGTTTAGGATATGCAAGCAGGAGCCCCGACTCTTCAGTCCATTCCTATGGTTAATAAGTTTATGGATGTGTTCCTAGATGAGCTTTATGGTATTCCCCAAGAGCGTGAGATCGATTTCTTTATCGACCTGCCACCAGGCATGCAACCTATATCCATCCCCACCATACCAGATGACTCCTACCGAGCTGATGGAATTGAAAGAATAGTTGAAAGATCTGCTAGAGAAGGGCTTTGTCAGGCCTAATGCTTTACCGTAGGGTGCACCAGTTCTGCTTCTGAGGAAGAAATATGGATTCCTACGAATGTGTATAGATTATCGGTAGTTGAATAAAGTTACTATTAAGAATAAATATCCCCTTCCAAGGATAGATGATTTGTTTAATCAGCTGTAAGGGCAAAATAGTTCTCCAAGATCGACTTAAGTCAGGGTATCATCAACTGCGGGTCCGGGAGAAAGATATTCCGGAGACAGCTTTCAGGACAACGTATGGTCATTTTGAGTTCTTGGTCATGGAGAAATATATTCCGGAGGCAGTTTTTAGGACAAAGATATTCAGGAGACAGCTTCAGCTAGTATCTGCTATCTCAGGTCACCTGCATCCGGTATACATAGTCTACCTTGGTAATTGAGTACTCCATCTCCCCCTTTGGAGAAAGCCTCCACTTCTTTTCTGAGAACTGCCTCCTTTAGCTTATGCAGTATGGAATCTTCATCCTGCCTTGACTTAACTTCAAACACTAATGAGGAATCTGATCCACTATGCACTACTTCTTCGCCCTCAGCTGTATCAACCAATAGTACTTCCAACCAAGCTAACCTGTGAATATCCTTTGCTAGTTCTTTTTTGCTCTGTTCAACATAAGCCACGCTCCCCATAGACATCTTGTTAGGGCATCCCCACCAATTGGCTTTGCCCGGGTGGTACAACACACTCATGTCATAATCCTTCAATCGTTCCAACCACCTTCTCTAACGAAGATTTAAATCTTTCTTACTGAACACATACTGAAGGCTCTTGTGATCGGTGAAAACATCCACGTGAGCCCCATAAAGGTAATGCCTCTATATTTTCAACACAAACCCCACTGCTACCAACTCATGGTCATGAGTCGGATGGTTCTTTTCATGATCCTCGAGCTGTCTAGAGGCATAAGCTATCACCTTATCCTGCTGCATCAGAATGCAACCGAGTCCAACTCTGGAAGCGTCACAATACACTACGAACCCATTTGTTCCTTCTGGCAAGGTTAACACTGGAGGGTAGTGATCGAGTCTTCAACTCCTTAAAACTCTTCTTAGACGCATCTGACCACTGAAATTTCACCTTTTTCTAAATCAACCTAGTTAGAGGAGATGCAATAGAGGAAAATCCTTCCAAAAAACATCGATAATAACTGGACGGACCTAAGAAACTTCTGATTTCGGTTGGGGAAGTAGGTCTTGGCCAGCCTTTCACCGTTTCTATCTTTTGAGGATCTACCTAAATACCCTCACTCGAGACCACGTCACCAAGGAAAGTCACGAACTTCAACCAGAATTCGTATTTCCTGAACTTAGCGAACAACCGGCGGTCTCTGAGCGTCTGTAGCACTATCCTCAAGTGGTTAGCATGTTCTTCCTTACTTATGGAGTATACCAGAATGCCATCAATGAATACAATGATGAACATGTCTAGATATGACTTGAAATCCCTGTTCATCATGTCCATGAAGCTACGGGGGCATTACCACGAATTCATAGTGACCATACCAAGTTCTAAAAGTTGTTTTTGGTATGTCACATTTTCTAACTCTTAGATGATGATAACTCGACCTAAGATCTACCTTGGAGAAATAGCTGGCTCCCTAAAGCTGATCGAACAAGTCATCAATCCTGCGTAGGGGATACCTGTTCTTAATTGTGACCTTATTCAACTGATTATAATTGATACACATTCTAAGGGTACCATCTTTCTTTCACACGAATAATGCTAGAGCACCCCATGCAGATATGTTGGGCCTGATGAAACCTTTATCAAGAAGGTCTTTTAGCTGCTCCTTCAACTCCTTAAGCTCAGCTGGAGCCATTCTGTAAGGAGGGATGGAGATGGGCTAAGTTTCTGAAAGAAGGTCTATACCGAAGTCTATTTCCTACTCAAGAGAGACTCCAGGAAGATCTTCAGGAAACATGTCAGGGAATTCACTGACAACTGCAACTGACTAGATAGTTGGGGTCTCATAGCTGGAATCTTTGACCCGAACTAGATTATAAATACACTCTTTAAAAGTAAGCTTTCTTTCATTAAGGTAGGAAATAAACTGACCTTTAGGCACTGAACTACTTCCCATCCACTTTAAAATTGGGTCGTTAAGGAACTGAAATTTGACGACTCTAACCCTGCAGTTGACTGAGGCATAACCGGAGTGTAACCAATCCATGCCAAGAATGGGATCGAAATCGACCATGTCTAACTCTATGAGATCAGCTAGAATGACCTTATTCAAGATTGAGATTGGGCAGTTTCTATACACTCAACTAGCTCTAATTCACTCACCAACTGACGTAGAGACTGAGAATGGTTTTGAGAGGACCTCTGGATTGATATCAAGTTGGACAACTACATAGGGAGTCACAAATGATAGTGTGGCACCTGGATCTAGTAGGGCATACACATCTATATGAAAAAGATGTAACATACCCGTGATCACATCAGGTGAGCTCTCCTGATCCTAGCGAGAGGACAAAACATAAAAAGGTTTTTGGCGCTAACTGCCATCCGTACCTAAAGTGATGGCCTGCTGGAGCTACTGAAGTGGTAGATTGTGATCTCCACCATCCTGGTGATGGGCATTCTCTGAGCCAGTGGCCTAGCTATCCACACCCAAAGCAAACCTCTTTGCCCTGAAGACATTCTCCCTGATGGTTCTTCCCATACTTAGGGAAAGCTGGATAGTGGTTGCTGGCGTTGTAACTCTAGGACTGTGAGCCAGATGCTCCACCCTTCCGATCCTTGTGAGGCTGAAATTTAGAGGTATTGGCTAAAGTGGGTGTTGTAGCCTTCTGTTGTTGCTGCTGCTGCTGTGCGCGGCTACTACCACCAGACCTCTGGTGGCCATAATCTGATTGGCTAGTCCTATCTCGCCTATTCTCCTGCTCCATGTCTTTTAAGTTTTTTGTCGCAATCTGTTAGGCATGAATGATGAGGCTGGAGAGGTCAATATCTTTGATGAGCATCGCAGTCCTGCACTCTTTAAGGACCAAGTTTGATACTTTATTAACGAACTTGAGCATGTGAGCCCCTGGCTCGGCTACCATCTCCGGAGCATATCTTGACAATCGTGTGAACTCCAGTGCATACTCTTCCACCGTCCGGTTGCCCTATTTCAAATTCAGGAATTCTTCCACCTTAGCCTCCCTTATCTCCCAAGGGAAGAATGGTCTAGGAAGGCTATTGTGAACTCCTACGACTCCACCGATTTCGCTCTCGCTGATCTCCCTTCTTTTCACTGATCGTACCAGATCTGGGCTACCCCTTTCAACTGGTAGGAAGCTAGGTCAGCACTCTCAGTGGATCTAACACCCATAATTTTTATGGATCCACTCCCACCTTAGATCCATGGAAGGCTGGAGGGTTCATTTGGGTGAAGTCCCAAACTCGAGCAGCTACTACGGACCCATTTGTGTTCACCGAAACCACCTGCTGGTTCACCTGGTTCATGACTGTCTATGTCAGCAGCTGGATTGCCGTTGTGAACTCTGCTGAGGACACTTAGTCGTCTTGAGGGGCTATTGGAGCTGGTGGGGAAGGTCGGTTAGTGCTATTGGCCCTTCTTCTATTTCCTCATCTTAGAGGCATGATTTCACTTAAACGAAATAGAGCACAAGTTAGGAGAACATTTCTACAATTGAACTTCAACGCACGATAAAGAGTATGAACAAAAGGGAGTTTTCCTAATAACATCTTGTAGGCTCCCTATCATAAGTGTGGGGCGCTTCACACCTATGAAAAGGACTCTATTTGACATGGCTTTCAAACACCTAGGATACTCTAAACCTAGTGCTCTGATACCAAGTTTGTCACGACCCGAGTCTATACCCTGGACGAGACACGTTACTTGGAGTCACAAGTAACCCCAAGACAACCCATGGTCTATCATAACACTGGTAATCTGAGTAATCACAACAGAAGCTTAAGTAATAAAACTATTTAAGAAAAACTGAATAATAAAAGCTTATATATCTGAAAGAAAAACTGAAAGTCTGAACCAATGTCTGAAAGCCTTCTACATCTGATGAGTTGCTGGGACAAGCCCCCAACTAACTCTAAAGTCTATTGAAATGAAAATAACTGAAGAAAAATAAATATTGTCCTCGAAAGATAAGGACTCACCACAACAACTGCTTGATATCACCTGAAAAAGATCTACTAACGGTGATGAGGCAGAGAACCTGCGACTGTATCATGATACAATACAACATATAAGGTATGCAATCAGAATTTTGAATGTATGAGTAAGTAAGAGAAAAATATAACATAAAGAATAAACAACTGAATTGCAATAACATGTAATGACCAACTGTAATACTGAAACTGAACAAACTAAAATATAACTAAAATGGTCAAAATTACCCTATTTGATGGTCATAAATATGCCCTGATTCTGAGATACTGATATGAGCTAACTATGCTGAACTGAACTAAACTGAGTAAATTGAAAATATTCTGAGATGAGCTAAACTGAAACTGTACTGACTAGTGGGAGAGTCTATAACTGACATATAATCACATGAGCTAGACGTGGAGTCCAATGTATACACCCCATTAGTAGGACCAAATATATCCTTCCAGGGTAGAAAGGCATGAACTGACCCTATCATAAGTCCGGGGCCATAGGGCCCATAAAATAACCTACGGTGGCACGCAGTTTTAGGAACCTGGGTCCGCTGGAACCCAAGTCTGCTCAGTGCTAAGTCCTACTCCCACTGGATATTCCTAAACTGACTATTGAGCTGATAGCTCGAAACTGGGGCCCAAGACTAAGTTAGGGATATCTATCTAGAAGTACCCTGTGATTCTTATTGGACCAGATTCTGAAACTGATATTCAATGACTGGCTAGAGCTGCTTATTTTGTAGCATTGTAACCATCTAAAGAACAACTGAAACTTGAGTTGGGGGTTCTATGACTGGTCAGAGATACTTATCTAGAAGTGTGATAACTGTCTAAAGAACCACTAAAATCCAATATCTGATATCTGAGTCTAATAACTGATAACTGGGAGGCACCATTGACACCTCAATAAAAGACTGTAGTCAAACTGATCAGCTAACATATATGAATAATACTGAGTATACTGATATTCCGACTAAAGCTGGAGTAGCGTGCAATTTATTGAGATTTCAACTAGTTTTAACAATATGGGAATCCCCAACACTGATAGAATCAAGAAACAGGAAATAATTAGTCCAATATGCAAGATTCCAATTTACTGAACTGAGAAGTTAGGGCTAAATAATTCTACAAGATGCTATTTCCACAAAATTCCTGGAAATTGGGAAAAATATCGCAGCTCATATCATGAATAATATTTCACTTAAAGTTTATGGAATTCTGTCCGAAAACCTTCTACATTTCAAAACCATAGGGCTATAACTGATAGAGAATTTAGAGATGGTTTTATGGACACATGGGAAGAACAATTCCCTTGTTGAATTCCCACATACCTGGTGATGAAATTACGGATAGAATCCCTTAAGAATCCGAAAAGAAACTGACTGCCCTAGCTCTTGCTTTGAGTGTTTCTGAGAGAAATCTTATGAACTAAATTTCTGAAGGAATGAGAGAGGTGAAGAAATTGTTGATTACCCCTGTAAATTCCCTGAAAATAACCCAAAATAACATATTTTAGGGATTAAAAAGGTGAGAAATTACAAAAATATCCCTGGGGAAAAATCTGGAAAAACTGCCGTCAGGGGACCAATGGGTCACTCAACAAGTCATTGGTTGAGACTACGACTAGTTGGGGCCAGTCGTTGGTCCTGAGACCTGGGATCTAGGCTTATTGGAACTGACAACAAGAGGTACCACCACTCGTTGGATAAACCAATGGGTCTTTGGTTCCTCCCGTGGTTACTAGATGAGAAATGCTGGGAGGCTTGACAATGGGCAACACAAAAACTCGTTGGTAAACCGAACGGGTCGTTGTGTCGAGTTGTAACCTCCACTAGAGAAATTATTAAAATCCCTAACTCGACACAATGGGTGGTCACAATGACTTGTTGTGTGATATAACGGGTCATTGCTACCACTCATTTCTGATGAAGGTTTCTGGGAATCCCAACTAACGACTCACACCACGAGTCATTGTATGACACGACGACTCGTTGGTTGAGTTATGGGGTCCTAGAAGAGGGAAATTTGAGCTAGGGACCAATGAGTAACAGGATGACTTATTGATTCTTACAACAGGTAGTTCCATGTCCAATTGGTTCCCGAAGGACCAAACAGGGCTGACCACGACTGACACAATGAGTCGTTGGAGCTGACCATGACTCGTTGTGTTGGTCGTTTTGAGGAAACTTTCTTTTTTCTGGTTTCTTTTGGATTTTTCTTTCAAGGTCTGAGTTTGGTTTAGGAAAGTTTTAGGGTGTTACAATACTGGTGGTCTGGAATAAAGAAAGGTGTAGCTGAGTTTGTAGCACAGTGTCCCAATTGCCAGCACGTAAAGGCTGAACATCAGAAACATGGCGGACTAACTCAGGAGATAGTTGTACCTATATGGAAATGGGAAACAACTAATATGGACTTTGTGATAGAGTTACCTCGGACCAGGCATAAATTCGACTCCATATGGGTCATCATCAATAGACTGACGAAATCAGCCCACTTCTTGCCAGCCCGGACTATATTTTCAGTTGAAGATTATGTTTAGTTGTATATCAAGGAAATAGTCCAACTGTTTGGCGTCCCAATATCTATTATTTCCGACAGAGTGGCACAATTTACTGCTAGATTTTAGAAGTCATCTTAGAAAGGTTTGGGGACGTAGGTTAACTTGAGTACAACTTTCCATCCCCAGACAGATGGTCAGGCAGAGCGCTTCATTCAGACGCTCGAGGACATGCTATGAGCGTGTGTGCTAGACTTTGGAGGGAGCTAGGATGAGCACCTACCCCTTATTGAGTTCGCATACAATAACAGTTATGATTCTGCTATTTAGATGGCGCCTGACGAGGCTTTATATATATATATGGAAATGTAGGTCCCCCATACGATGACTTAAAATAGGGGAATTGGGGTTTATCATATCTGATATGATCTATTAGTCAAAAGAAAAGGTGAAACTTATCAAAGAACGGTTACTAACATCTTAGAGTCGTTAGAAGTCCTATTCTGATGTGCGGCGTAGATACTTGGAGTTTAATGTTGATGATTGGGTATTTCTTAAGGTTTTTCCCATGAAGGGCATGATGAGATTTGGCAAGAAGGGCAATCTTAGCCCTAGGTTTCTGGGAATCCCAACTAACGACTCACACTATGAGCCATTATATCACACAACGACTCATCAGTTAAGTCGTGGGGTCCTAGAAGAGGGAAATTTGAGATGGGGACCAACGAGTAGGATGGCTTGTTTGTTCTCACAACAGGTCGTTCCATGTCCCGTTGGTTCTCAGAGGACCAAACAGGGATGACTGCGACTGACACAATGAGTCGTTGGAGCTGACCACGACTCGTTGTGTTGATCGTTCTAAGGCAACTTTTTTTTCTGGTTTCTTCTGGATTTTTCTTGCAAGTTCTAAGTTTGGTCTAGGAAAGTTTCAAGGTGTTACAATACTGGTGGTCTGGAATGAAGAAAGGTGTAGCTAAGTTTGTAACACCGTGTCCCAATTGCCAGCAGGTAAAGGGTGGACATCAGAAACCTGGCGGACTAACTCAGGAGATAGCTGTACTTATATGGAAATGGGAAGAAACTAATATGGACTTTGTGCAGGATTACTTCGGACTATGCGTAAATTCGACTCAATTTGTGTCATCATCAATAGACTGACAAAATCAACCCACTTCTTGCTAGTCCGGACTACATTATTAGCCGAAGATTACGCTGAGTTGTATATCAAGGAAATAGTCCAAATGCGTGGTGTCCCAACATCTATATTTCCGATAGACTGGCACGGTCTACTACTAGATTTTAGAAGTCATCTAAAAAATGTTTGGGGACGTAGGTTAACTTTAGTACAGCTTTCCATCCCTAGATAGACGGTCAGGCAGAGCGCTTCATTCAGATACTCGAGGACATACTATGAGCGTGTGTGCTAGACTTTGGAAGGAGCTGGGATGAGCACTTACCCCTTATGGAGTTCGCATACAATAACAGTTATCATTCTGCTATTTAGATGGAGCCTGACGAGGCTTTATATGTATGGCAATGTAGGCCCCCCATAGGATGGTTTGAAGTAGGGGAATCAGGGTGTATCGGACCTGATATGATCCATCAGTCAGAAGAAAAAGTGAAACTTATCAAAGAACGGTTACTAACAACTCAGAGTCATCCGAATTCCTATTCCAATGTGAGGCGTAGAGACTTGGAGTTTAATGTTGATGATTGGGTATTTCTTAAGGTTTTTCTCATGAAGGGCATGGTGAGATTTGGCAAGAAGGGCAAGATTAGCCCTAGGTTTCTGGGAATCCCAACTAACGACTCACACCACGAGACGTTGTATCACAAGAAGACTCATTGGTTGAGTCGTGGGGTCCTAGAAGAGGGAAATTTGATCTAGGGAACAATGAGTGACAGGATGATTTTTTGGTTCTCACAACAGGTCATTCCATGTCCCATTGGTTCTGGAAGAACCAAACAGGGCTGACCACGACTGACACAATGAGTCGTTGGAGCTGACCACGACTCGTTGTGTCGGTCGTTCTAAGGAAGCTTTTTTTTCTGGTTCCTTTTGAATTTTTCTTTCAAGGTTTGAGTTTGGTCTAGGAAAGTTTTAGGGTGTTATAATACTGGTGGTCTGGAATGAAGAAAGGTGTAGCTGAGTTTGTTGTACAGTCTCCCAATCGCCAGCAGGTAAAGGGGGGTGAACATCAGAAACCCGGCGGGCTAACTCAGGAGATAGTTGTACCTATGTGGAAATGGAAAGCAACTAATATGGACTTTGTGACAAGGTTACCTAGGACCAGGCATAAATTCAACTCCATTTGGGTCATCATCGACAGACTGACGAAATCAACCCACTTCTTGCTAGTCTGGACTATATTTTCAGCTAAAGATTATGCTGAGTTGTATATCAAGGAAAATGTTCGACTGCGTGGCGTCCCAACATCTATTATTTCTGACTGAGTGGCATAGCTTACTTCTAGATTTTAGAAGTCATCTTAAAAAGGTTTGGGGACATAGGTTAACGTGAGTACTGCTTTCCATCCCAGACAGACAGTCAGGCATAGCGCTTTATTTAGACGCTCGAGGACATGCTATGAGCGCGTGTGCTAGACTTCGGAGGGAGCTAGGATGAGAACCTACCCCTTATTGAGTTCTCATACAATAACAGTTATCATTCCGCTATTTAGATGGCGCCTGGAAAGGCTTTATATGTATGGAAATGTAGGTCCTGCATAGGATAGTTTGAAGTAGGGGAATCAGGGTTTATCGGACCTGATATGATCCATCAGTCAGAAGAAAACGTGAAACTTATCAGAGAATGGTTACTAATAGCTTAGTCTCGTCAGAAGTCCTATTTCGATGTGTAGTGTAGAACTTGGAGTTTAATGTTGATGATTGGGTATTTCTTAAGGTTTTTCTCATGAAGGGCATGATGAGATTTGGAAAGAAGGGCAACTTAGCCCTGGTTTATTGCCCTATATCGAATCCTTCGCAGGATAGGCCGAGTGGCATATGAGTGAACTACCTTCAGGACTGGAATTCATTTATCCAGTTTTCCACGTGTTAATGCTACGAAAGTGCATAGGAGACCCATCCCAGATTGTTCTTGTTAAGGATGTTCAAGTTGCTGATGAGTTGTCCTACAAAGAGACTCCAGTTGCCATACTAGATTGATAGGTTCATAGATTGAGCACTAAAGATGTAGCCTCCATTAAAATCCTATGGAGGAACAAAAATATATAGGAGATGACTTGGGAAGCTGAGGATGACATGAGGGCTAGAAAAAGGCCCGGGAAAAGACCGGACGAGAAACCTGTTGAACCATCGCGGAAGAAGCCGGGGCAGAGCCCCTCTGTGATGGCAACGTGTCATGGAGGTGGAGCCTCCGCGTTGGCTCCGTGATACCCTGGCCCTGTCCAAGCCCAAGTATATAAGCCTTCAACTTCGGTTTTTAACTTCACTTTCATCATTTAATTTCCAGAACACGAAGAGAAACAGAAGGTGCGAAGGTTTCTTGATAATTTCTTTCCGATTACGCTGTCAAACGTGGTCCAAACTCAAATTAACTCCAGATACCGAGGTATTAAGTAGTAAGGAGCATTCCTACGGATTCAGTTTCGTGAAATTTGACCGGCGAATCGTCGTGCTACCGAACTAACGTAAGTGGAATTGCTCTAAACTAGTATCAATATATTCCTATCCCTAAAGTGAGTATTTCTCCCTTCTGGACCTTCGAGAAATAGCAAGTTTTGATTGTCTTTCGATAAGCTAAAGTTTAGTCTATAATTATATTGAAAGTGACGTTTTCTTTCAGAATATTGGTGTATTTAGTTCTAATTGACATTTATGTAAATGCAGTTGGGAGAAATAGCTGGAGTACTGACCGAACTTTGTTAGTCGGATAAACCGAGGTTAAGGTATGTAAAGCTATTCTTTCGGCAAGCCAGGATGAACAGTCTAGAAGATAAATAGAATAAAGGCTATTAACAGATACCCAGCGTACAGGAACGATTTTCGTACAATTTCCAGCAAGCATGCTAGTATATCATTACGTATCATACGATAATCAGAATAACGGATAGTCAGATGATTTCAGATAGTAATATGGTATCTGCTAATAGCTCAGCATGTTCTTACGTAATACCCAGAATGAAAGTTGTAAAAGCAATATAACGAATTAACATGATTACAGATAGTACGTATTACATTTGTTGAGCTATATCCGGTGATGGATGGCACATTTTATATTATCGAGCTATATCCAGTTATAGATGGCATGTTCTATGTTATTGAGTTATATCCAGATATAATTAGATCAGTAATCATATATAAAAATAACTCCAGACACCGATATAGCTCCAGATACAGATATAGCTCCAGAAACAGATATGGCTCTAGAAACTGATATAGCTACAGATCACAGATAACCAATAATCAGATAAACAGATAAAGGCCAGGTAGCAGTTAGCCCAGCAATCAGAAACAGTGTAAAACAGAATATAGCATCAGTTGTTTAATACAGACTATCCTTGAAATAAAAGAAGAGAATATGATTAGTATTTTTCATTTGAGCATGCTTGCTGTGTATGTGTTTTGCATGTTGAGACTTGTTATGGCATGTGGGCATCCTTTAGCATCCCCGCCGCCCCTGGGTTATAGCTGTGTCGATACCAATTTAGATACTGCCCCCAGCTGGGCGATGCCGTCCACCTAGAGGACGATGATGGCTGACCACCCTAATAATACGGTCCAGATTACCCTGCTTGCAGGGGTAGTTCAGTTTGCTCTGAGCAGAGCCAGATTACCCTGTTTATAGGGGTAGACTACTCTGTGTGTGCTTGTGGGTGGGGGTAGTTTCAGATACAGATTTTTATAATATTACCCTGTTGCGTGTTTGCACCCAGGGGCAGTTTCAGTCACAGATACAACAGCAGATTACCCCGTTGAGCGCTTGCGCCCAGAGGCAGGAGTCTTCAGACTCAGACATAGTTCATTGTCAGAGGCCAAGTCTTAGCTACGTACCCAAGGGGGCCGGTAGGAGGAGCTCACAGTTGTCAGATGAGTGGAGTGACTTATTTTTGGTTGGTTTAGACCCGGGTAGGGGTAAATAGATTATTCTGTTGATTGGCACCTTCTGGCTTATGGGGGTCGGTCAGGTATTGTGTGTATTTATATGTATATCTATATGTGCTATTTGATACTGATAGACAGTAGGACGACACGTCGTCAAGTACGCCCAGTTTAGTTAAAGAATAGGTAAACTCTCCGCAGTTATCCTCAGCCAGATAGACTCAGCTACTTCCTGCTTATATGTCATGTTATTGTTGTTACCCATTTCAGTTGTATATTTCAGTTTGCTTTACATGCTCAGTACCCATGATACCGATGCCCTTGGGGGCGCTGCATTGCTTGCCTACAGGTACACATAGATGAGGAGTCGATCCCTCGTGATCCAGTCAGCAGAGTTATCAGCTCCTATCCTCCGGAGCTAGACAGTTGGAGGTTGTTCCTATTTCCTTTTTTATTACGGTTTGGGTAGGTCGGGGCCTTGTCCGAACCATTCTATTATTACTTCCTAGAGGCTTGCAGTCTGATGTTTCCCTGTGGTGGTGGAGCCGGTCGTGTGGGGCCGTGCATGTATATATGTGTTTAGTTGTTGATGTTGGCCGCGTGGGGCCTTCTTCTTGTTATAGTTAGTGACCTTGTCGGTAACAAATGTGAATATCAGTTGCTTCGGATTATAGTTTCATTGTTCTGGTTAGCTGTTGTGCATTGCAGGTGGCTATAGGCCTAATCGGCCGGGGGCTGTATTTACAGCCACTATACAGCCGGTTCGTTTCTTCAAATAGAGCCACAGTCAGCCAAAGCACCAGATGTGCTCATGCTGGACCGTTTAGCAGCCCAGAGTCTAGCAGGCAACAGGTGCCCGTCATACCCCCCAAGGTGGGGTGTGACAGGGATGATGTTACACCCTGTAAGTTTCTATCATTTAACCAATGCATGATTACGTATGTTGAGAGTTTTGGGGTATGACATATACGAAAAAGGCTTAGGAGATAACTATATGAGCACAGTATCAAGGGAACAAAAGGCCGGGGCTGAAGGTTGGGTGCACTGGGCGCCGCGCCATGTAGGCCATGCTAGCACACTGGCTGATGTGTCGCACCGCACCCCCTGCCACTGCCTCAATTATATATAAGTACCTTCATGTTTGATTAGTTCATTTCTAATATTCCCCCTTGGTAGAAAATAGAGCACTATCGTCAATTTCATCCATTTTTCATCAAATTACACTTCTAAACTCCATTCAAACACAAATTCCTCTTGTATAATGAGTTTCAGACCTACAAGGAACGTCCCTGTGGAGTTATTTCTGAAACTTCACTTGGAGCACTAGAACCCCTCCAATTAGAAGTTGTAATCACTTATAATTGAGTCCTAAGCAGCTACAAGTAATAGTTAAGCATTTCTACCTTCTAAACTCTCGGGAATTTGTGAGTTTTTGGCTGAATTAAATGAAGTTGAGTCATAGTTAATATTATTGAAAGATATCATTATTTGTCGAGTCTTAGTATCGAAAATAGTCTTATTCTCTTAGCATAGGGCTGAAATTTGGTGGGATTGTCGGCTACAGGTCGGAACTATTTAAATGAATGAAAATCGACATTTGAGGTATGTTAAGGCTAAACTCTTTGAAAAGTTATTCCTATCGTATAGTAATACAACCTATGTCTTTGTAAGCAAGTCGTAAGCATGTATATTGTGATTAGCTACTACAGATAGTTTTGAGATTTAAGTTGATTAGTGTGGTCGGGGCTGACCCCACCTAATAGAGCCTTCCATGGACCAACTCAGGGTTACTAGTTGTGTCATCACCTACGGGGCTATAGATCGCTCGAGTAGCTATATGATGTTTGACAGGACTATGTTTATGCCGATAAGGCCATATTATATTCCATCCACAAATAGACTTCTTCTTATGCCATATCGGCATCACTGACCCTCCGTCAAGCCTTGTGTGCCCAGGGTGCAGTCACAGGAGCCGAGAAGGCTCAGACACAGCTACAGGAGCCAAGCGGGCTCAGTTGCACAACCAGAGGCTAGGTAAGGTTGGCTATAGTTACCCGTTATATTATATTGACCATACTAGGGGTACATAGATTGAATTATACTAGCCAGGGTTTATGGGGGCCCAGGTAGGTTATTCTACTTTGATTGTACCTTCTAGGCTTATGGAGGCCAAGTAAGGTTCTTGTTTGTATACTTACTTGTTAGCTATACTTCAAGTTGTGAAGCTATTCAGGTTATAACTCTTATCCTTCTTATTGATTACTTTTAGTTCTTTTATTAATTCTATTAAGTCATTTTCATTATTGCCTTACATATTCGGTACATATTGTACTAATGCCCATCTATGCGGCGCTACATACTTGCCTGCAAGTGTGGATAGACATGGTTAAAGACCTTCTTAGCTATCAGCCAGGGTTAGTAGTTCAGTCAGCTCATTTTCTCCGGAGTTGATAGTTAGAAAGGTTTGCTCTTCTTGTTGTATAGCTTTTGGGTAGGTCGAGGCCCTGTCTGACACTATTCCACTCTTAAAGGCTTATAGACTACAGTTTTCAGTTGCTGGTATGTTATATTTTGTGTGATGTTCATGTGGGGCCTAGTTTAAGTAGTTATTTAGCAGCCTTGTCGGCTATAGTATGATTATGACTGCCTGCTTTCCTTCTATTATGACTAGACAACATAGTGGTCTTGTCAGCCCGCATAAGATCCCTTTATTGTTATGTTGGCTGGGTTAACTATTTTCTTTTATAGGTTTGCTATGTGGCCTTGTCGGCCCAAGGCTGTGTTTATAGTTGAGATATAGCTATTTGTTTTCTTGATTTTGACTTGTCGGCAGACAATAGAGGTGAATATGCCCATCTAGGTCAGACCAGGTCCCAGTATGGCATTAGGTGCCAGCCATGGCCCCCAAGGTGGGGTGTGACGGATTGATCTTGATATGAAGAATTGTGTAACCCCCCGACCAAAGCATCTATGAGGAGCCCTCAGTCTTGGAGCTCAAGGCGCTCCCACCTCATTTATGATATGTATTTTTGGGAGTTGAAAACACATTACTGGTCATTATAGTAGCAAACTTGGTGGAATGACAAGTGGAGGCTTTGGTCTCCATTCTGAAGAGGTACAAGAAGGCCATTGAATGGTTCGTTAGGATATTATTAGATACTGATAGTTATTTTCACACATAAGATCCATCTTGAGCCAGACTGTATTCCAAGTATTGAGCATCAGCATAGGTTGAATCCACCTATGCAAGAGATGGTCAAGAAAGAGATTATGAAGTGGTGGATATAGGCGTGGTTTACCCTATTGCAGATAGAAAATGGGTGACCCCAGTTAAGTGTGTGCCAAAGAAGGGTGGAATCACTGTTTTAAATGCTAATAATGAGCTCATTCCACTGAGGCTAGTCATAGGTTGGAGAGTATGCATGAACTCTCGAAAGCTAAATCATTGGACGTAGAAAGATCACTTCCTAATGCCATTTATGGATTAGATGCTAGACCGACTTGAAGCTGGGGGTTGTATTACATTGTTGATGTTTATTCGGGGTACAATCAGATCTCCATCACCCCCAAAAGACCAAGAGAAAACCACTTTTTCCTACACCTATGGGACGTTTGCCTTCAAAAGGATGTCGCTCGGGTAATGCACTTGCCACTTTTCAGCACCACATGATGTCTATATTCTCGGACATGGTGGAGGACACCATCAATGTTTTTATGGATGATTTTTTTGTGGTGTGTCACTCTTTTGATGATTTCTTAGCTCATTTGAGCAAGGTGCTGCAGAGGTGTGAAGAGACCAACTTTGTACTTAAAAATAATGAAAACATTGAATGGGTCATCATTTTGACAGATGACCCATTGGCCTAATCGTGGTCAGACTTTAAATTCTTTTAATCGTGATTGACATGACCCGACTCGCCTGATGAGTTGGTAATTTACCAAATCATTAGGCTCTTAGGCATGAGCTTTAGCTAAATTTTCAAGTCTTTTAGATGGATATTATGCCCTTTTACCTTTGGATGCTGCAGGTATCTATCTAACTTGAAGAGAAGGAACATGAAATTGAGCAAAAAGGAGGAAATTCAGGTGGAAACTGGCGCTCCACTGGAGGACACCAGCGAAATACCGGCTGACCGCAGGTATCCATCATGTTATTTTTTTTGATACAACGATCACTTACATTTTCTCTAAACGAGGAGTGTATTTGAGTGTTATCAAAAATTGTGCCGTTGCTGGGGAATAGCACTTGATATCCTTGAGTTGTTTTTTAATTTGAATTGAGTATGCATCTTATTTGTTTTGACGTTGTTCGTGCTATTGGTCACTGAGGGTGTATTCGGATAAGCCAAACATTCACAAGCAGGAGATAGTTTGGTGGAAGGAAATATGAAACATGAAGAGGATAATCCCTTTATGCTTGAGGTCGCAGGTGCCATTCGCCTACGAACTATGGTGGGGAATGCGGTGTTCCACGTCACTAGTACGATGTTGCACCTGTTGTAGATGTAAGGGCTCTTTGGTGTAAATCGAGTGAGGATGCAAACCGCCATTTGAGGAACTTCCTCATGATTTGCCAACCTTTTATTATAACTAATATAAGCCAACAGTCTATCAGGTTGAGGCTCTTCTCGTTCTCCTTAGCGGGAGAAGCAACTATTTGGTTGGAAGAGTTGTCTCGGGGATGCATCACCTATTGGCACGAGTTGATAGAAGAATTTTTGGATCAATTTTTCCATCCCTAAAGGATTTTGCAGCTGAGTGATGACATTACAAACTTTAGGCAAGAGCCGTTTGAGCTTTCGCATGAAGCATGGCTAAGGTTCAACAAGAAGGTTTTTCTTTGCGCTAACCATGGTCTTCTTGATGGAGTGTTACTTCAAAGCTTTTATCGAGCCATAGACTCCATTAATAAATTAGTTGCCAATAACCTAGCTGGAGGCTCAATCATGGACCAGACGTATGGTCTAGCTAAATCCATTTTCGATAGGATGACGAAGAAGAATAGGGCATGGCATACAAGAGAGACAAATATATGCTCACATGATATTGGTTCTAGTTTGCTAACAACTGAATTGAAAAAGAAAGATGAAGAGATAGATGAAAATCTTTCCAAAATGATGACTCAGTTGGAGTTAATGACTATGCATGTGATGGGAGCTAGGTCCAAAGGTGTAAATGTTGTGGGAATGCAAGGTCAAATGTATTTCGAAGGAGAGTCTTAGCCACCAAGGTACAAGGAGGAGTGCCAATATATGGCAAATAAAATGGGGGATTCTTGACACGGGTACCAAGGGAAGAGAACAAAGGTTGGAGGAATCGCGACTTACAAGGGTGGCCTATTCAGAATGAGAGATAGGGCAATAGAGAGCAAAACCGTGAAGGTGACCTCTATCATAGAAGCACAAATTCCTATGTTCCCTATCCTAAGGCTGAGAATGCCCATTCCTAACCGGGTGTAAGTGATGTAGGGAACTTCAAAAGTGAAGAAATGTTGGCTAGAGTTCTCAAGAAAGTGGAGTCAATGTTATACCAGGGTCAAGGAACTTAAAGGGGAGGTGTCTAACCTTGCTCAACAGTAAAATCGGGTTCTATCAAGCATTCGGAAGCCCAAATGAACCACTTATTTTCTCAAATGAACCCCTGGATTAAGGAAACACTTCCTAGTGATACAATGCCAAATCCTAAAAAGGAAAATCAATGCATGGCTATTGTCACTAGAAGTGACAAGATTCTGGGAGATGCGGGTGTTAAACCCAAGGATGTGTTGCCCCAACGACAAGTGGTGTGAAAGAATCGGATGAGGTGCCACAAGCACCACATGGTTGTGACAATGTTGAGGATCAAGGTGAAGGAGATGTTGATGAGACTCCCTCAAATGATGAGGAAGGAGATGCCGACAGGAAGGCCTCGACTGAGAAAGAGCAGGAACCAAGAGTTCCACATTCGTATCCACAACGGTTAACCAAAAAGAAAAAGGATGATTAATTCAGCAAGTTTATAAATATGTTCAGCAAATTGTCCATAAATATTCCGCTAGTGGATGCTTTACTCCAAATGCCCGGATATGCAAAGTTTATGAAAGAGTTGTTGAAGAAGAAGAAGGTAGTGGATGTGGGTACCAGAGAGACGACAAATCATTGCAGCGCCATAATGATGAGCAACCTTGCCCCGAAAGGGAAGAATCCAGGAGCCTTCACAATCCCTTGCACCATAGGGTTGTGTGTATTCAAGAAATTCCTTTGTGATCTGGGGGCGGTATAAATTTGATTCCCCTCATGATCTTCAAAAATTTGGGGCTTGGAAACGCCAAACCTAATTCGATGAGATTATTAATGGTTGATCGCTCTATCATGAAATCGATGGGTGTTTCAGAGGATGTATTGTTAAGGGTAGATAAGTTTATTCTACCAGTTGACTTTGTGGTTCTAGATTGTGAGATGGATATGGAAGTTCCAATCATCTTAGGGAGACCATTACTTGCCCAAGCAAAGCCTTGGTAGATGTAGAGCTAGATGAGCTCAAGTTTTATGTGGGAGGTGAAGAGGTTACCTTCAAAGTATGCCAAACAGTTGAGCCTCCAGACGAATGTAAGGTTATTAAAGTGTTGAATGATGAAAGTGAACATGAAGGATTTGATATAGAAGAGGATGAGTCAGAGGATGATCCTTTAGAAAATGGAATATGAATGAGAAATATGTCGTGCCACGATGTTAACTAAGGCTCTCCTTGGGAGGCAACCGTAGTGTTTTATTTTGAGCATTTTGATGTTTTATTGTTTTTAACTTTATAGGTAACTTGGATACACTAATATTGGAGAAGAAAAATAGGGCAGACTCACACTATACCGGAAAACGCCGGTGACAACATGCAAAATGCCGCCATGTCACAGGTCATGATCAGATGAAAGGAAGAAAGGATAGGAGACCAGTGACTTGCCGGCATAATGCCTATACCGATTCGTGAATAGCCGGAAAATCACCGGCTCAAAATAGTACACCTGGAACTTTGGGGGTGCTCGACAATCTAACCAGCAAGCTGTTGATTCTACTTAGAAACTCACCGGTCAATCGCTGGTTGAGAACTAGTGAACTAGAAAGTTATGGGACACCAGCCTTAGAACCAGCGAACTGCTGATCCCTATCGGTGACCGTCAGTTAAGCATAGGAGCGGGTAACTTCATCTTTTAAATATTTTTAACTGATCCACGGATCAACCCAACACGAAATTTAAAAAATACCGATCAAATCCATGCAAATTTCCATAAAACCCCTTCTCTCACCTTCCCACTTCCCAATTATACCTTCTCACCTTCCCCATACATCACCTTTCCAACTTCCTACCATAAAACCCACCTTTTCACCAACCAATCCCCTTTCCTCCTTCTCTCCTATGAAACCCACATTCCATCCCTCATCTTCTTTCACTACTAACTCTACTCTCAAATACACTAAAGCAAGAACTAAGTATGTGAAGCTTTCTTGTGCAAACTTTGATCTTTCTCATCTTTGTGCTTTCTAATTCATCTGGTATGCCATTCTTACTCTGTTTTTAACTATCAATTGGAACAATATGAATGTTTTTGAGATTGGGACCACTAAAATACCCCCAAATCATGTATCCTTATTACACACTTGCTTGTGCTAGATGCTACTTTGCTATTATTCTTTCTTGACTATGTGGGGGGTAGTGATATCATGTGAATAGCAATGTGGGTTTGTCCTTTGATAGAATTTGTTCCTTAGTGTGTAGAATCTGAGTTGGGGGTGAGTCTGAGTAACCCCATGTGTGCTTATAATACACAATTTGCCCGATGATAGATGGAGTGACGACTTTCTTAAGGGTAAATTGTCATTTTACTTGCTTTGTTGTTGCCATGTTGAGTGGGTGAGCTTTAAATTTGAGTGTTGTGCCATTTTGCTAAGACTGGGAGGAATTTGACTGCTAGGCATCCATCGGTGAACAGCTGGTTGAAACGCCAGCCAGGGCTCAGGGCTTTAGGCTAGTATCCCAGATCTATGTTACATCGGCATTTCGCAAGTTAAGACCAATGAAACTCTAGTGTCTCACCGAATGATCCTATAATTACCAGTGCTTTGTTTACGACTGGCGGACAACTGGTGGTTCGCAGATCCCCTTTTGTGTTTTATCGGTGTCTCAGCGGTATTGCCAGTGCTTCACATTTTAGAAATCTACTTGTTTTTCATCCAATGGTTACAATTCGTTGTCTTAGTTTAGGATAGATGGTAGTTCTTGTTAATTTTGTTTTATTTTATTCCCTCTTATACAAAACACCAAAAAGAATTAGTGTTGAATGGCACTAACACCAATTGTGCAGAATATCACTTCATCCAGGAATCCAAGCAAGGGCAAGGCCCTAGCCTCCTCTTCCACAAAAACAAAAGAGAAAGAAAAGGCATCCTCAGCACCCACCAACTCTCGAGAGGCCATAATTTTTTGTGTGCCCGACATGAAGGGGCACTATGCCATTTGCAAGGGTCGTTCAATAACCATGGAGGTTTGGTTGGTGGGGCTGTGAGGTGACCTCCCCAACATCACCACTCAGTTCTATGATAGGAAATGTCATGCTTTTGCCAATCCACTCCCAGATTACTACCTAAGCCTCATCTCGAAATTTTATGTTTCCTATAAGGCTAGGCAGGAGAGCATGCATCAAAAGGGCAAGGTGGATGAATTTCCCTTCCTACCTTAAGTTAGGGTGCAAGGTGTGGAGGTTGACATCACTCCAGTAGCCATTAATCATCTGTTTTCAAAGGATGAGCTTGACACCAGCTTGGAATATATGGCCAGAATTGCTAACAAGGAGAACCAATTCTCATGGATAGCTCAATTCATTGTCGCAGACACGCCCTTCTAGGCCATAATAAGCGATGATATTTCTCGCCATGGTCTCAAGTTTGAGACCAATTTGTGGTTAGGTTTTATTTGTGGCTGGATCATGCCTTCAAAGAACGAGTAACGGGTCATCTTGGAAGCAGCTATCCTTATCACCTGCATCATTAAAGGGGTCCTCGTAAACTTTGGGAAAATTTTGGCTGTTCAAAAAGAGGAACGCCAGGAAAACTAGCACCTCAATGCCATATGTTGTGCTAATTTCTCAGCTTTGCCTACAAGCCCAAGTCCAACTGTTCCCAGATGAAGCCCCTAGCCCCGCTACTAGTGTAATCACAGTAGATCGATAAAGGGAAGCGGATTCACCCAAGAGCAAGAGGAAGTGGATGCAGGCCTTTGATTTGCCAGAAGGTTCTTTCTCCCATGGTTTTGAGTAGTCTCCACGGGCTCATTTAAACATGCCATACAAGAGGCATCGAGACAAGCCTCAGGTGAAGCCCCTTTTAAGAGAGCATCACCGCCTCCAACATCCTCCGAACCAAGCAGTCTCCACAGGCTTGTGGAAATGACTAACTCTTATGAGAGCCAGTTTCAAAAGTTGTCTAAGAGCCTCCCTGCCCTTATAATCCAAATGGTGAAAGAGGAGATAAAGTCCATGTATGAGAGTATGACCAAGTTGTGAGCCTTTGTCGGACTCAGTTTAACTATGATTAATGTTTGCACTGTCAGTCTATTTGTTTTGTTAAAATTGTAAATGGATGAATACACAAATTGTCTTTGATATTAGTGTTAATAGATGGATCTTTGTTCTTATTTCCTAAGTTGTGTCCCAATTTTGATTTTTACGTTCATAAATAGTAGATAGTAATTAAACTCTAAGGGTTTTCTTCATACCACAGTTCTTTCCCAAGGAGCATTTTCTTTTTCGTTTCTTTTTGTTTTTGAACCGGGTTGACATTTTTCAATGATAAATTGTGAGGCGACTCTCTTAAGGGAAAATTCCATGTATTTCTTTGAGTCTTTTATGGAATTGTTTTTGAGAGGTACCACCAAAAATTCTTGAGTGGAATGAAAAATGAAGCTGAAAAAATTGGGCATTTAAAATGGGAAATGTAGCACTCTCTTGTCATATATTGCATATTCCCTGTTTGGCTTGTGGATTTGCATGCTCTCATGTATTGAATCAAAATCTTGTGATAATAATGACTTGTGTGAACTTTTTGGTTGTGATGCATTATGTGGTAAGGATTTTTGAATGAATCTCATACATATCTTCTTGTCAAGAACTTGCCCTTAGTGTGACTCAAGGTGAAATCCTAGATGTAGCTGCATGTAGAACATGATTTTAGACTTTTGTTTGATTAGTCACTACACCCAAATGACCTCCGAAAATGTCCTCCTTTTCTAGCTAGTATTGAGCCTCTGGACTATTTATTCTTTGAATCCACATTACAAGAAAATGTCCCTTTTTGTTGCCCTCTTAATTGGCACCCATCCCCCCTAATTGTTAGTGATGAATAAAAAAAATAATGGGGGCTTGAAGCCCATGACGTTGGGAGAGATAAGGAAATCAATGAGAAAGAGGCAAAAACCTAAGTTTGGGGGTTTATAAGAAAGGGGAAAATGTGATGAGCCTACACGTGATGTAGCACCAAATTGTGATCAAAAGGAATGAATGAAATGATGGGTTGAGAAACCTTGAATTACCAAAAGAGGAAAAGAATAGTGAAATGGTGTTACCTCTTGCTTAGACAAGGCTTAGTGTGAGAGTCAAAAGAGCTACAAGGAAGGCCTTTGAGAAATAAAAGATGAAGATGGATGAAAAAGGAGGTATAAAGTGGAGTGATCTAAGAGTTGGATGGGTAAGATAAAAGTATTCACATAAAGGCATTAGAGAGATTCTAGTCACTAGAGCTAAAAAATATGTCCTACCATTACCCCTCTTCCCTTCTAGCTCAATTCTAGCATGAGATAATAGTTTCCTCCTCAATATTCTGCTCAGTTTCATGTCCCACGGTTACTCTCATGTCTTAGTATGCATCCTTGTTGCAATAGCTCAGTTCAGTCATATATCTCAGTTTGGAGTCAGTCACTCAATTAGTTTCCAGCCTATAGTCTTCACTTTGGGATTACAACTCTTTCCCTATCATTCCAACTTTTTTAGTCCCTATTTGAGGATGAATGTCCCCAAGGGGGAGATATTGTAATGCCTCAGACTTTCGAACTAAGTTTGAAACCAGTTTAGGCGTGTAGATAGACTCGAATGCTACTAAATATTTATGGAAACTTGATGTTATCATCAATTCTTAAGTGCGGGAAGTACATTTGATGCAAATTAAGGTCATAAGGAACCTCTAGCATAGAGTTGAGTTGAGCGCTTCCCTACCGATTGAGTTTTCATGTAAGTTCTTACAAGGGTCAAATATACACAACCATAACTACCAATTTATGAAGAATTTTTTGGGTGATTCAACCCTTCAAATTAAAGCCTTTTGAGTATCATTCGTTAATCGAAGTTCGGAGTAAAAATTTATGGGCATTTTACTAAGGATCTATCAAGGTAGGTGCATTAAGGACCAAACATCAGATGAAAAGAATTCATCAGAGTGGCGCTACGGCAGGCGCGGCCTGCTAGAGGTAGAATTCTAGAAGAATCAGGCTAGTGCTAGAGCTGGCACGAAGTGCCAGACCTTGTCCTTACCCCACACCTATATTTATCTTATGTTTTAAGTTGGAAATCAAACATTATCCATATGATAGCCAAACATCCAGACCTTATATTCTCCCTAAATTTTATGATTTTGAAGAGGAATTAAGTTCTCCAAACATCTCCAATTATATGTTCCTCCAAGGTGAGTCTTCTCCTTCATTCCAAAGGTTAAAATAATGATTTCCTAACCCTAAGCTATGGGTTCTAATGCTATTCTTGATGAAAAACCCTAGGAATCATGGATAACATTCCACCTCTCAAGCTCAAGAACACCTAGGTCTCTCTTCTCAAAAATCTTGGGCACCCCTTCTTCCTCCAAGGTAAGTAACTCTCCTAAAACCATTCTAAGCTTAGGACTCATGGGATGGTGCTCAGAAGCCATAATTTCATAGGACTATGTTGGTGTTGAGGATGGATATGGTTGTTTTGGTTAGACTTGTAATGGTTATGCTTGTTTTATGGGGCTGTATAAAGAGATGGTTGTTAAGACACTCCCCTCATAAGAGACATGAATTTCCTATGCCCTCTGGGTGTTCGATGAAATGCCTCAAGGACTTGGATCTCATCATTAAGCTATTGATTGTAGTTCCTATCCATACAATTTTTTCACATTGACGTTATAAAAGGATTTGTGGCTTTGTAGTTATAGTTGTGAGGCCAAGGATAAGGTTTGTGGGACATCAAAATTTCAAAAACCCTAGCAAGTTAAATTCTCTAAAAACCATGTCATAGGGTTTTCATTCAATGAAGGATTTCTTCATGTTTTCCATGTTTCAAGACTTTTATGATGAATAGCATATACAGTTCATGATTTCATCCTCAAATACATTATTTATTCCCACAATTTGATACTAGTATGATTTCCAAGGTTCAACCACAATTTAGCATTATTTTCGAAAATATGGTCTATTTGTATATACTATTCTTTACCATGATCTCAGTATGCATGATTTTTAATATGAATTAAACATATGATTTTCCTCATGATTTCAGTATGATCAGCATGTCCAATTTTCTTTGGACTATCATGACACTTTCAAATAAAGAATATCTGACAAGTCTTACAACCCAACTTTATTCAGGTCCTTTAGACTCTCAGGACACTTCCAGATAAGTAGTTCTGACTTAGTATTAGGACATCCATTTCGAGCTATAAGTTAGATATAATTAGATTTTTTGTTTGGAGTAGTACTTAGCACCAAGCAGGTCGGGGTTCAGCGCACCTACGTTCCCAGAATTTACGTGCCACCACAATTTATTAGCTCGAATAGACCTTAGTTAGTAATCACATAGATCGGCCATTATACCCTGGTAAGGTACAATGGGCTCTATCCGATGGACTGTATACATCAAACTCTATGTCTAGCTCAAATGGTTATATGTCATTTAATAGGCTCTCCCATAGTATAGTTTCAGATTCGGCTTAGCACAATTCATGTCGGTTATAGTCTTCTATTTATGATTGCAGATTCAGTTTTCAGTATTGGTAATAACTCTAAAAACAAGTTTTACTTGTATTTTAATAAATGTTTTCAGACTAGCATACCATGTCAGTAATAATGCATCTTAGATAGGGTCATTGTACTAAATCTCAGTTTCTGTATTTAGCCATGTTTTATATATATTTTTCCCTTAGATTTACCACATGTTTTTTATTTCAGTTGTGATTTTCTATATACTCAGTACATTCAAAGTATTGACCATATACTCTATGTGCTATATCATTTTAATATATAGATCCGGGTATTCAGGCTAGCCCCACAGTTAGACACATTCTAGATTCTATCAGCTTGCAGTGGTAAGTCCTCATCTTCCTAGGATGGGAGTTAAGTTTCTTTATTTCAGTATTGTTTTAGTTTCAAACTTTGGAGTTAACTGGGGACTTGTCCTAGTAGCTCATTATTTTTTAGAAGGCTTATAGACAAAGTGTATAGTCACATCTTTATATCCTCAGTATTGTTTAGACTTTAGTATTTATTAGTTATTATCTTATTCCCTTAAAAAATGTTTTATTCGTAGATAGCTCCCACTTAAGATTTCTTATATGTTGCAATATGTTAGAATTATGCTATGCAATGGGTTAGATTGGGGTTAGTTCTGGCTTTGGCACTACGTTGCGTCTAGAGTGTAGACTCGGGTCTTGACACAGAGCCCACGATTTCTTGAGCTTGAGCCCTCACATATTCATCATATTAGAATTGAGTGAGGATCCATAGGAATTCATTGATCATACATATAGGGTATTGAATTGATGCAGGCTATAGTGACTGAGAGAGTAGAGTTGGCGGCCTTCAGATTACGCAATATAGTTATGTTATCTTATGAGGCTTGGGCTCTGTCCATAGGAGCCGATGAACTGCCAGCTGAGTGGGTAGAGTTCTCAGAGGCCTTTATGCACTAGTATCTCCCATGGGAGTTTCGATAGGTTCGAGCTGAGTAGTTTTTCAACTTGGAGAAGGGCAGTATGAGTGTGCGCAAGTATAGCCTTCAGTTTAATTTTTTGGCTAGCTATGTTCCACACATGGTTCAGACAATGGAGGACTGAGTTTATCGGTTTGTGAGAGGGATCGGGCTCATATAGCTCATGACTATTTGGGGGTATCTACTCAAGGGTGATCTTGGGCAAATTTATATGCCCAAGTGATACTCAAAGGTGTCATTTTAGCCTTGTTTATCTATCTTGTTTATACATTCTCATGTAATTGGTAATAAAATGTGAATTTATACTAACCAACATGATTAGCATTGTTTTGCAGGTAAAATGTAATTTCGGGAAGCTAAAATGCATGTTGGAAGAGATTGGGGTTGGACTCGGATGTGAGCAAGGGACAAGGCATTGGAAAGCACAAAATAAAGGGGCTCCGCGATGGAGCCGTGTCACGATGCCATCGCGGAGGCCTTTTGCCTGGAGAGGGAATTTTCAGCCTATTTCCAGTGAGGGTTCACGATGGGTCCATCGCACGGTGGCCTGGCTCCACATTGCACGCCGTGCCACGTTGGGCCTTATTCCTTTGACCCCCAGTTTCCAGTGAGGGTCCGCGTCGGAAGCGTGTCACGAAGGCAGTGCTCCGCGATGCACTCCGTGACACGTTGCTTGTTATTCCGGGAAAAATTTCCACTAGTATAAATAGAAAACTTAGGTTCATTTTTCAATATTATGACTTGGTGGAGCAAGAACGTGGGTTACAGGCAGTTGAGGGGACGAAATTATCAGGGTTTTTCTCTCTTTCCTTCTTCTTGTATTCAATTGTTGTATGTTTAACACTCATTTAATGATGTTTAATCCACAAATGAGTGGCTAATTCCTCTTCTTGCTGAGGTTAAGAAAAATTGTATTGAAATGTGATTGTTGATTAAATTGGTTTTTCATCTTTTCATCCATGGTTGTTCTATTGATTCTTGTTCTTACTGCATTAATGTGTGGCCTACGTCAATGTACATCTAAAAAGTCCAGTTTCACTCGAGAGAGCAAGAAATTGGAAAGTTGTGAATTAATAGGATATGATCCTTTCTTAGTTTGGGAAAATTGAGAATTGATTTACCTTCAGGATAGAAATATACCTGAAAGTCATATTAGTCAATTTAGGAATCGGTTTTGTATGGTCAGAACATGAATTGCATTTAATCACAGAAATGTAGGTGGATGGTTCATGATTCTTAAGTGGGGTTAAATACGAGAGCTTTAATCCCTTGGCAATAGTTCTTGACTAGCAACTGGAGGAAAAGGATAACCAAATTATATCGACAATTAATTTCATTACATGTTCGTTTAACCTTAACATGCTCACATTCATAGTTCAGACTCACATTAGATAATTGTTTTAGACTTAGCATAATTATTAGAAATCAAAATATCAAACTCTTGGTTACACTGTTGTCTTTATTTTTAGAATTGAAATATAGTACACTTGAGCAGATTGCACTTCATCCCAGTTCCAGTGGGATCGATACTTGGCTTACTTAAGCCACTTTACTACTTGTTCGACCACGTGCACTTGCGTGTAAGTTTTATACCCAACAAACGTAACGAACAAAGGGCACATGGACATTGCACGAATTCAGGCTTTCGCCTAAAGGGCGGACGATTTGGCTCATCAGTTATGCGACGCTCGGAGACAGCAGGTGTAGAGAAAGAGAGCTAGGATGGTGGGTCCTTATTGAGGGACGAAGAGTGACCTAGGAACTTTGTTGTCTTAGTAGTCAGTCAAACCAGCAAGGAGTACCCACCTCTGCTTCAGGGACAAAGGAGGGACTAGAACCCAACTCTATCTAGTTCCCGGTGTCAGGAGCAGGTGGAGTAGGGGAGAGTAATGGTTCTGCCTTGTACTTAGTGTGAGTGGTTCCACACAAGTTTGTGCCATCGTGTCATGGCCCGAGTTTACACCCTAGATGAAACACGGTACTTGGAGTCAGAAGTGACACCAAGTCAACCCCTGGTCCATCATACACTGGTATTCTAAGTAATATAAATGCATATAGCGGAAGCTTGAAATAATAACATAAAGCATTTATGAGAGAATTTAAAATTGAATCATGAACACCAAAATAGTTTGGGCAACACTGATAGTCTGAAAAACCAAGTCTATGTCTAAAAGCCATCTAACTGATGAGTTGCAGGGACAATCTCCCAGCTAACTTTAAGTCCAACTGAATGTATTAAACATAACCGAGATAGTGAAATAATGTCCTTAAAAAGTGAGGACTCACACTTTTGTTGTGGAGAGAGGGAGATCTGAATAAAGTCAGCTAACGACGCTGGGTCTAAGAACCTGCGGCTGTATCATTTCATGATACAGCATAAAAGTATGCGTCAGTACTTTGAATGTACTAAGTAAGTGAGAGAAACGTAACACAATGGGATAAATAAAAGAAAATGCTGAACTGAAAAGACATGCAAAGACCAACTAAAGCTACTGAACTGAATAGCTGAACTACTGAATGATGATCAAAGCATGTTCTAAGTCTGGAATATTGATCTGAACTGAACTAAAACCGGACTGAACTGACTAGTGGGAGAGTCTATAACTGACATGTAACCAGGTGAGCTAAACGTAGAGTCCGATGTATACGCCCCACGGGTAGGACCCAATATACCTTTCCAGGGTATAAAGGCATGAACTAGGTTATCACAAAAGTCTGGGGCCAATCAGGCCAATAAATACTAAAACCTAAACTGGCAATGTAGTTCTGCGAACCTGGGTGCGCTGGAACCCCAGTTTGCTCGATGCTAATTCCTACTCCCATTGGATAACCTAAACTGATTACTAAGATGATAGCTCGAAACTGGGGCCCAAGACTAGTTAGGGATACATATCAGTAAGTACCCTAAAGGTCTTAACGGACCAGATTCTGAAACTGGGCTCTAGACTGGTCAGAGCTGCTTATCAAGCACTAGAGCAGAGTTCAAGATGTTCTAATTCAATGAATAGGGCTAGATTTTTCTTCTCACAATATTTATCATTTTTGAAATCACAATCTGGGGAAAATTAACTATAATTAACATTGAACAATATTCCTCATAAATTAAATGAGGTCTATTAGTTAACATTCGAAAAGTCTACAGGGCTAGAACTCACCTTTATGGAAATAATCAACAAATAAATCATGAACTGATGGAAACCATAACATAAATAATTATATATATATATATGTATCATTCTATGTGGATTCAAGGAAAATTTCATGGATTCTCTTCATATTCGAAAACTCAGGGCCAGGATTTATAGAGTAAACTAGAGGGATTTCGGGCACACAAGGGGAGAATTATCCCCTTGTTGAATTCTCACATACCTAATGAAGAAACCCAAAGAATTTCCTTGAGAATCGAGGAGGAAAGTCTGCCCTAGTTCTTGCTCTGAAATGCTCTGAGAGAAAATTCTACGTTCTGCTTCTTGAAGGTTTGAGTAGGGAATGAGAAAAGAAACCATTTACCCCCACTAATAAGTCTAATTTATGACTAAAACAATATAGTTTAAAGTTTAGTAGGGTAGGAAATTACTAAAAGACCCTTGAAAAATTGCAGGGAAAAACTAGTCGTTAGTCCTCATGGGTGATCTAACGGGTCATGGTCTCATGGTCACACTCGTTGAGTACACTGCCCAAAATTCCTACTCTCCCATCTATTCTAATCCATGGACAACACCACGACTCATGGTGTTCCTTAATGAGTCGTGGTGAGCACAAGTTGAGTGCACTGTCCAAGTTCACCCATTTTGATAAGTCCCTGACCACGACTTATCCCATGAATCATGGTAACTTACCACGACTCGTGATGACTAATCGTGGAGTACACTGCCAATTTCTTCCTGGTCTTCAATTATTCCTGGCCACGGGTCATGTCATGACTCGTGGGTGCTGACCACAACTCGTGGTCTTACCCATGGTTACCCAAAACTCTAATTTTCCAAATAAGCTTCCAGTCCTCACCATGAGTCACTTAACGATCCGTGGTCACTCCCCACCGGTCACAAAATGACTCGTTCTGTGACCTGGTGTAAAAATTTCTGTTTTCTCCGTTTGAACTCCTGGGTCTGGTTTTTGAGTTTCCGAGGCATTACAATATCTCCCCCTTGGGAACATTTGTCCTCGAATGTTGGAAACACACAGAAAAGAAGAGAATTGCAATCACTATGCTCCAATATTGACCGTAAAGGCTGAAAACTAACAGAATGACTACCTCTGAACTGAACTACAAGTCTGAACTGAATTCACTAACCATACACATGATCAATCACGTGAAAGAAACTAGAACACACAAATTGAATAGAGTTTTAGGGAGGAAATTCGTACCTTAAACTGAAACTGAGCCGGAAGGGAACAAGTGTGGCTATCTGGCCATCATATCTGCTTCGGCCTCACATGTAGCTCCCTCAACCTGTTGATTCCTCCATAAGACTTTGACTAAAGCTACTTCTTTGTACCTCAACTTACGAACCTGACGGTCAAGAATTTGGACTACGACTTCTTCATAAGAGAGACTATATTTCACCCCCACACTTTCTAATGGAACAACTGAAGTTGGATCACCAATGCACTTCATCAATAAAGACACATGGAATACTGGGTGCACAGCTGTTAATTTTGAAGGTAATTCTAGCTCATAGGCTACATTGCGAATGCACCTCAAAATTCTATAGGGTCCCACATACCTGGAACTTAGTTTGCCTTTTGTACATTGGTTTTAGATTAGTATAAATTAGGAAACAAACTCCCAAAATCTTCTTGAAACTGTTGTCTGCATTATTAAAGTTAGAGTTTATTAACGCTTAATTAGATTATTACCTTGGTCCAGTCCCTGTGGGATCGATACTTGGCTACTCTAGCCATTTTACTACTTGTTCGACCACGTGCACTTGCGTGTAGGTATTCCAAACCAATGAACACTTATAAATCGGAGTTCTGAGTAAAAAGTTATGCTCGTTTGAAGACAGCACTGTCGACTGGAAAGCGCCCAGGCACGCGGGCGCCGAGACAGGCAGACAGCAGGCGCGCGCGCGCACGTGAGGCCATGTCGCATGGGCGGCGCACGTGGGTACCGCCCAGGCCTTGGCCAGCCCGCCTATATGAAGTACAATTAAGGTAGAAAGCTCATTTCTACTTCGTTTTACTTGATTTGTTTTTTCAAAATTCAGAGAATTCTAAGCCCTATCAAACAATGAAAAGATATCCCAGGTAAGAAACTTCACTCTCGTCTCTTTTGGGCTTTGGGAAGAGAACCTTGGAAGAAAGTCATGGCTTGTTGTTGTCTTGTTGTTACTGAATTTTTAGCTGATTCTAGGCAGAAGAAAGAGTAGGAGTCTCTTCCTACTTTAGCTAATAACATCTTCAAGAAAGGGTAAGTAATTCCCTTTTGATTTCTTTGAGTTTATGAGGTTAAAACTTGGAGAATGTTATAGTATTGTGCTGTTGTTTCTTTGTGTTTTCTTGTGGCATGTTGCTGCCCAATTTTTCCAGAACTTTGGTGAAGTGAAGTTGCTGCTCGTTGTGTTTATAAATTGGACTTGGAAGGAGCCTTAAGGTGTAAGCTTGAATGGAAGGTTTTCGGAAAAAATTAGAGTCGACGTGGCAAGGTATGTAAAGGCGTCCCTTTCCTTGTTTTTCAAGCACGAATCTAAGTCATTGAAAGGATCAATATTCCTATGTTTTTAAAATCATATTGAGGCATGTATGATCCTGTCCAAAGGGTTTGAAATACTTGGCATAAATCTTGAATCGTTAAGAATGGTTGAAGCGAACAAATGTGAAGCAAAAGGCGTAATTTTTATACGATTGTTGCCATAGTTGTAAATCGAGTTTGAAGTCCCCTTAACGTGGACACCATGAGCTGTTCATTTGAAGTATATTGTATATGTTATGTTGAATATATGTTAAGATCTGGTCACTTAGTCAAATTGGTGGGAAATTCTACGATGACGACATGTAATCGAACTTAAGATAAGAAGATGACGCTATGCCGATTGAGGGTAAAAGAGCTTATTGAAATGTCATTTTAATAATATGGTTACTCCCTCCTATATGTTTATGTTGTTAAGTGCTTAAGGTAAAAAGGATATTTTATGTTTCCCCTCCTTAATGCTAAGCAAGCGGCGCGTAGCGAATAAGCTAAGTCAATAGATGTTAATGAGGAAAGCGTGGCTAAGTTGTTAATCTTTTTGTGATGTTATAAAAAGGGAAGATTAGAGTAAATGTTAGACCTTTTAACGTAATATGTGAGTAATATGCACTCTGCCCTTAATTTCTTTCTAGAACCTTTGAACGACATTAATATATAAGTAAGATGAGGTTTAGCAGATAAAGTTGTCAATTCCGTAAAGAGGGAAGTACATATAAGAATTGATGAAATAGTGAACATGAGAATAAAGATTAAGTGTAGAGGGAATCATGTTTGGAAAAGAAGTTAAGATGAATAAGGAGAGTAGAGCTAAAGGTTGTAAACTTAGATCATAAGGGTTGCGATTGAGAACAAGTAGGCAACGAATAGCAAGATTAACCCTGTTCTAAAGATGTTTAGCAAAAGAATTATAAATGAAGTTGTTTATGTTCAGTATGTGTTATGTTGATGAATAGCCAGTAAACTGTTAACCTTCTACAAAATAATTAGAGTTGAACATCTGTATAATAGTAACTTAAGTTAAGAAGCTCTCGGCTATACCCCTAAACGATTATGCTAAGTTATCTATTATAAGTGTTGAAATTATCTACCATGTCTGAAAAGGGTAATCCTAGGATCTTCTAAGTTGCTTATAATGATGTAAGCTTTCTTAAGCTCCTCAGATAATTGCAAAGTTATGTAAGTCAATCCAGCATCATTCGAATTACGACTATATATCTTTATTGCCTATAAGGAATCACTTTGTGAGTTTCTCACGAGTTCCTAAGTTATAGAGCTCCAAGTCTCAGATCCTTAAGTTATGTCTTCACGTCCCTAATTTATGTTGAAACGTGCTAGCTAATCTAAGAAGTTTTCAAGAGATCATATTTTCGAAATCATGCTAATGTCTCGGTCAAGTATTTGAAGTTGCGTACAAGTCTAAGAACTTAAGTATTTATATGTCTTTCCAGTAAGAAGTCTTAATGTATATGATTTTCATGTTATAACATACAATTGAATTATTTCAGTTATACTCAAGTCATGCATCTATATGTTTAGCTCTTATTGAGTTATCATTTGAATTTCCTAAATTCAGAGGAGAGATTCTCCCATGTACCAATGTTCCTAATGTATAAGTAAGTATGAGTGCAGGCTATGATAATGAATAGTGAAGCTCAGAACTTTGAATACCAGGAAGTCTCCAGGAGGTCACCTAGTTAACTAAATACGAGTTATACATTATATAGAAGTCTCATACGTTGTATGACTGTAGTTCAGCTCTCAGATCTATGTATATGTTAAGCATTATGACAAATAACTCCAAGTTCCTAGTTATAATTTCCATGTTTTCCTGCGAATAAGTCAAATGAATTAAGATCTATATGTTCTCATCTACGTGGTAAGTTTGGCAATGAAATTCCAACGTACAGTTGTCGATACAGGTAAAGGAACCACCTGGTGGGCAGTATGTATTTGCAGTTCCTAGATGTTAAAGCATTGTATAGAATGAGCTCTATGTGTTTATATCCAAACAATATATTAAATTGGTAGGATTATTTATAGGACATTGTTTGTAAGCCTACAAAAGTTCTTATGTTGTCTAAACTTCTTGAAGGTCCTTTTGGTAACTGAGTCGATATGTTTATATATAATTTGACAGCTTTACATTATATATATATACATATTTTCTAGCTTTACATGATATGTGTGCTCACTTGCATTTATGTGTTATGAAAGAGTCCTATTCCGGCCACAAATTTAACATTTATCATTTATATGCCATATGTGTTAAATTGACTTAGTATAAGCCATATCGGCCCCATTTATGATTATGACTGAGAATTATTTTTATTTTACCACGGTATGGCACACCGGTTGAAGATATTTTTATTTTATCCAGATATGGCACACCGACTGAAGATATTTTATTTTACCCCTGTATGGTACACCGTTTGGAGATATTTTTATTTTACCCCGATATGGTATACCAGCTAGAGATAGTTCTATTTTACCCCGGTATGGTACACTGGATGAAGGCATTTTTATATGGATTTTATGGTCGGCTAGCCACCGATATTATAGTTATATTTTTCTCGTGCATTACTTGGTTGCTTTTGCACTTGAGTATTGACTTATTATCAGGTTTCAGTTTCCAGGATTCCATGTTGTTACTATTCCTTATTTCTGGCTCAGTTATCATTGTTATCCCATATATTTGTAGTTTTCTACCCTTACATACCAGTACATTTCATTCATACTGACGTCCCTTTGCTTGGTGACCTGAGTTCGTGCCATAGGTGCAGGTAGAGGTCGGGACTGCCAGTTGCAGTAGCAGTTCGTGAGATCAGCGGATGTGTTGGTATGCTCCTTTCTTTCTAGAGCTAAGATTTTGTTTTGTTTCAGTTAGAGTTTTGAGATGCGTTTATGGGTAGGTCCGAGCTCTGTTTCGACCATCAGTCAGTTTATTCATTAGAGGCTTTGTGGACAAATTATGTAGAGTATTATGCAGTTTGTGGCCTTGTCGGCTTTTCCTTGCTTGGTTTACCATAGTCATGGACTTATCGACATTTTAATTATTTATTTGTGGTAGTTGAGACCTTATGGGTCTAGATGATTACTCCAGTTGATTGTGATAGGTGGCTTGGAAGGCCTAAGTGTTACAGTTACAGATGCTGTATAGTCGGCTTCTCGGTCAGTAATGTATCGAGAGCCAGTCGCGCCCTCCCCCAGTTTTGATGCATGACTTTGCTACTCATGTTATATGTTATATGATAGAAGTGGATGCTAGATATTGGGTGGTCTTAGATGAGGCTATTGAGAGGTCTAGAGGCGATGACAGGTGAGCTGTGTCGGTTGGGTGCCACTGTGTTATTGTTTACTTTTGGACTTGCCGTGCTTATGGGGGCCAGGTAGGTTTTGTTTGTATGTTTTCTTGTACTTGTCAAGCTTATGGGGGCCAGGTAGGTTCTGTTTGTTTGTTTTCTTGTACTTTCCAAGCATATGGGGGCTAGGTAGGTTCTATGTGTTTACTTAGGTTGAGTTCTCCTTCTGCGATATTTGGTATATCTGTTGATCACTAATCTGAGCCTTCCTGTTGTTTCTGCCTTTCATGCCTGGTACATTATTGTACTGATGCCCTAGTCGAGGCACTGCATTCATGCCTGTAGGTGATGGTGGGCTGGTAGATCGAGTTCTTGATCGCTGAGTAGTTTTCCAGCTGAGTCAGTGTGCTCTAGGTCTTTCGGAGTCACCAGATGTTTGAGTTAAGGGTAGTTTGGGCCCCTATCCCGATCATTTGATTACTATTGTATTCATAGAGGCTCGTAGACATTACTGTGGTGTTAGGGTGGGCCATGTTGTATAGATTGTTTTCCATTTCGTGGCCCAAATGGCCTGTTATTTATTTTTGGTTGGTCGGGTGAGTCAGCTTCCTCTATAGTCTATCGTCTTACTCTGATTTTATAGTTGTTATGTTGCCGAACCTTATCGGCTCTGACCTTTGTTTTAATATTTTTTGGGCATCGCGCATGCTTATATCAGGGGTGGCACTAGGTGCTAGTCACACCTCTCCGAGTTTGGGTGTGACATACAATGCCTGGCAGCTCTGAATTTGGTTAAGTGCTGGGAATTGGTATTACTCATATAATGCTCCTATGAGTTCATACATTCTTGTCGTGGTTTGAACTTGTGATATCTGGCATCCTCTGAATTATTCCATGAGTGTCTTGGTATAGCTCGTACCTTGCTATTACGATATGGTTGACGTTCGTACCATGGGATTTGCCTTTCAACAATCTTTCTGAACTTCACCGTGGCTCCTTGGTATGGGTCGTAGGTAGCCATCACAGATCATAGTTGCTACCCGTACCAGGAGACTAATCAAAGTGCTTCCTTCTAAAGTTTACCATGACTGCTCTGGTACAGATCGTACCAAGAGTCGTATCTGGCCAGTACCTTGAGAAAATCCTTCTGAAGCTTATCACGACTCACAACACGACTCATACCATCAAGGTACATCTTGTACTGAAGTCTGTACTTGGCCCAATGTTTGCACTCTTTTTCCTTCTTTCATAGATTTCAACTCCATCACCAAATTTCTTTGACAACAAAGTCAAAGTACATCATATCCATATAAACACACCTAAGACCATGCATATTCCTCAGTTTTAAGTTTTGAAAGTTTTGTAACCCCGCAGCACATCAAACTACAGCACGAACACAGGTCCCCAAGCAACGGGAAGTCAGTACGAATAATATGTACTTATAAGTAAGGCTGAAATTGTAAACGTGAGATAGTAATCCTAATAACTGTAACTAAACCAAGAGGAATAAGCACATAAGGACATAGATAACCTATAGCACTAGAAACTATAACTTGATAACAACTCAATAACACATGAGTAAATACTTAAGAACTTTAGACCAAAGGTAGGGATAGACACATTCTAACTCTGGAAACTGTAACCTGACTGGAATGTCAACTATACCAATGGAGTTTGAGCAGTCATAAAAATTTCATAAAATAACAAAATATATGCAGATGAATGCCAAGCTATTTTCTTCCCACCCAGCGCGCGCACTAGATGGCAAGCGCCCTCTGCCCATTGATAATACCAGTCGGTGGTGTAACCTATCACTTGTGCCCATAGGCTAATCAGGATCATAACTCGTCATCATAGAGGTGTAACTATGAATGCCTTGATAAGGTGGTACAAGAAATAATCTCATAATCCTAATGACTCAATAAGAACACTCATTAGGCAATCTGCTGACATAACTGAATACTAACTCTTCACATGAACGTGACCCAACTGAAAAGTACTTTAAGCTGGATACATAGATAGCCATAACTGAGAGGCTCTTTACTAAATAAGTATTTTAGGCTTTCAAACAGAGTATCGGACTTGAGTTCATAGTTTTACTGGTGTTTACCAACACTTATGTTCATATCTCTTAGACTTTGGAAACATTGTACATGAGAGTGACCCTTTTTCGAACTTGAGAAACTCAAATAATAACCCAACAAAGGTGAACATATAGACATATGACTTGAATATTACTAAAAGGATTCGACCATATATCATAACATGAGTGTCATATATACATTAAGACTCTTCAATGGAGAGACTATTAAGGACTTGAGTTCATAGGCCTTTGTGCTAACTCAACACTTAACTGAGACATTAGCCCAATTCTCAAAATATGAGTTCTTGAAACTTCTTTGGATTAGTACATCACAATTCAACATAACATACTCTCGTGAATACATAACTTAAGTTTTTGAAACTTGGAAACTCGTAAGCAACTCTCAACATTCCACCTCAAGTTAATAAGGACTTATAGTCATAAATTGGATAATGCTAGATTGGCTTATACGAACTTTACAATTAACTGAAGAGCTTAAGAGAGATTAATGCCTTTGTAATATCTTAAGACCTTTAGGACTAACCTTTAAAAACATTGAAGATAATATCAAGACTCAGGAGTGAATACTTAACATTTATCACTTAGAAGACAAGATGAAGGACTCTTCTTTAAAAATTAGACTTTTGTCTCCAAGTCATTTAAACTTAAATAGTCTTATAAAAGATCAATAATTTTTAATAATAATATGTCTTATCACATAATTCATTTAAACAACCTTATACGTAATTTCATTGCTAGGTGTCTCAAGAACATATGGTTTATCTTACTAACTATTCAGTTTTCTTAACTTGTTCATAGTCATAAACCTTGACAACTTAACTTGACATATTTTAGCTCTAATCACCTTAACCATCTCAACATTCTTTCCAGTTCTTCCTTCGGTATTTTCCTCGGGATTTGGGTGCATTAGTAGTTTTATTGGTGGAGTCCATATTTAAGAGGAAAGAATTATATCCACCCGAAAGAGAAAGATCTATGGCATGATTTTGAACTCACCAAGCTATTTGATAGTGGATAGTTGCTTGTATAGTATCTCTAGCTTGTGGAGCTCCTTGGATTTGGACTTGGATCTTCAATGCCCCTGTCAAGTATGTATAAGTTAGAGATATGTTGAAATTTGCAAATAGCATAACAAATACTGTCCTAATATTTAGAGTGATTTTAGTTATACCCAGATTAGCATGTTGGTACTCACGATATTTGGTATCAAGAAGTGAAAGGCGAGCAACTATAGGTTGGATTTTCCCTCCATGATATGACAAGACAATTTGAACAACACCAAAATGAATAAGGGTATAATCCATGATTTTTTTCATTGTTTAGGAAAATAATAGGAACTCTGTAGAGTAAAAATTTTTCTTCTTGAGTAGCAAGAATAGGGTGCTGATCAAGTTTTGAAGCAGCAACATATTCTTTTACTCTTTTGGATTTATGTTGGACCAGGAAACGAATTTGTAACCAGGGATAAGATGCCTTTTTGGCAAAGGCAGAGTAAGGATTAAGGAGAGGTAGGTAGATTGAAGACACTTTATTTTCGTTAAGTATGATATCAACTTCATAGAGATAGTCATTTTACAAGAAAGAGTTTTACTAAGTGTAGGAAACATATTTATTTTGCTAAGGAATTTACAAAGACTAGTCGAAGATGGAAATTTCAAAGAACTAGATGAAGATAGAAATGAGCTAGACATAGTTTACCTACTACTCCTCCTGATACCAATCAGGGTATATAGGGCAAGGAAATGGCGGGTAACGTGGCAAGGTTGTAGGCACAATGATTTTCCTACAAAATATATTGGGCTTTAACATCCTAAAGGACTGCTTGACAAAACCCTAGCTTCAACATCCCAGAGGATGGCTTTGCCAAGTCAGTCAAACGAAAAATATCATCATGCAATAGATGATTTTCCCTACAAATGGGCTAACTTCTACATCTACCTAGATGGCTTGCCAAGCTACTCAACTCAGGAAAACTTATGCTTTACTTATAAATTTAACTGTTATAAAACTATTGTACTTGTAACAAGCTAACATACCACTCAGGATATATAGCGTGTAGAAATGGCGGGTAGGGCGGTACGATTGCACGCATAATAGTTTTCTTACATAAGATGACTGGGCTTCAATATCCCGAAGAACGCTTCACACAAACCTAGCTTCAACATCCCGGAGGATGGCTTGCCAAGTCAGTCGAGGAGTAAATTTCATCATGGAAATAAAAAAGTTTTCCTAAAAATGGGATGGCTTCTACACGCACTTGGAAGACTTGCAAAGCTACTCAACTCCGGAAAAACTTTTACTCTACTATAAATTTGATGTTATAAACTCGAAAAACTATTGTACTTTTTAAAAATCTAACTTACCCAATATTTCATAGTCGTATACTACATGAAGGATCATCCTTTCCATACATTTTAAAGAGAAGGACAAGAGAGAATTTAGAAAGCACTCATATTATTGAACATAGAAAATTTTAAAAATAGATTCCTTCTCCCCATCCACTGTACAACCTAGCCTCCTTTAGATAAGTGTTGGAAGACTATTACAAGACAAACATGGAACACTTATCTTATAAGATAAACCTAACATACTTATCTATATATGGGTCCCATAAATATTTGAAGGGGCCTAATAATATAAGAGACACCTAAGTCTAACCATGTGAACAACCTAATATGTATAAAAGACAATCATGTGATGGCATGTGACAGTGGACTAGTTTTTGTCCTCTTTAGAGCAGCATGTAGGAAGCATATGAAAGCATGTGAAGTGGGGCCCGATTTTGTCTTGACATGGGTAGTAAACTTTGCCAGAAAATTTGAGGTAGTGAGTTGTAAAAATCATGCATACTTCATCAACCATTACTCGATGGAGTAGAGTTTTAGGGTGTTGGTTGTGGGCTTGAGCATCCTTCATCTATATTCCATCTGAAGCCATGTTTTCTACTGATGAAACTTTTATTTTCAAAGCTCCTCCTCAACAACCTTGTGATGTAGCATCTGCTAGATGGCCCTGCCATGGCATGCTCCATGTCGTGACAATCATGTGATGGAACATTTAATGTTATCCTTATGATGGCTTGAGTGACCTTATCTCTAGTGATTTCGTAGGGTGCTTGATATTCTTTTGCTGCTTGTTGGACTTTTTCCTAGTGAGGATGGTTATTAGTATGGTTCCACTGCGCCTGTCCCTTCGGCCATATTTCTTTGGGAATGCACTTATTTTGCTGGAGGATAATCCTTTATGCTTCCTAATATTCATTTTTCAAGGGAAAAAAAGAGATTGGAAATTTCCAGCAAATTGAGAGTTCTGACTCAGCATGGACTTTTCCATCAATTATCTTTTTCGGCCGACGTAATATTAACACCTTTGCATTGTAGGAGTTTTTAAAGCATTGAACCCAATATTTTAGTGGCGTAAACCACAACAGGAATATTTCTATAGCAAGTTCAATCTTATTAAAATCCTGGAATACATTGCACTTTAACTCTATAAGGATATAATACCAATAACATAAGTACCGGAAAAATCATAAGAGCTCTTGTGAAAAGCCTTTGGCAAGTGGCATGAACATATGACAAAATGGGTATTCTGAGTTAACTCCATACGACTTAAGGATTGATCCTTCATTTTTCTGAATACTTGAAGCTCATGGAAACTCCATCAAATTCTATCAGAATGGATGGATCAAACGGGTCCACATACTAGTAGAATAGGTCTGATGGATGATTTGGCAGCCTGGATGAACTGGGACCTGGTGGGTTGGCAATCATAAAGTCTTGCCGGCTGGTTCCTTTATCTTCTTGGTTCATTATTCAAAAAACCATTTTGAAAATTCAACTAGTCTGGATAGGAAGTCTGTCAAGATATTATTTTTCCCTTCATGTGTGTAACTTGAAATTTGTAAGCAGAGAACCATTGTGCCCATCTGAGAATTTACGGATGTACAAGTTTCTTTAGATTTAGATAGATCATTTTTTGGAATGCTTTCATATCCATCTCTATCAAAAAATCAGTTTGAATTACAAAGAAATAGAAATTTTTAATCACATTCTTCACAACAAGAATTTTCTTGAATATGGAATGATAGTGTTGTTCTGCATCCTCGAACAGTCCACTGGCATAACTACATATCTTCCTATGGTCGTCTTTCTCTTTTAAAAGGACCGTGATCCAATATTCATTACTAGCATCAGTCAGTAATCTTTTCTTTCTTTTTGATAGAATGTAGAGAGTTTTCATTGCTTTGGACACTTGATTTATTTTCTAAGATGCTTCATCTTGCTCCTTTCCCAAACCAAGGAAGTTTTCTTGAGCATCTTCATAAGGGGAGAAATATATGTAGAGACTTCAGCAATAAAATCTCTCACATAATTAATTGCAACTAGAAATTATTGGAGATGCTTCATTATGAAATTGGTATCCAAAAATTTGAGCAGTTCCTAAAAAATGTATGGTCCTAGATTGTATGCTCCATTACTGAAATGCATCCCTAAGAAATCAATTTACTTTTGAACAAGAACCATCTTTATAGCAAAGATAATGATTCTATTTGTCCTTACTATATCATGAAAATGATGAAGTAAGGTGAGGTATTCCTCCAAAGTATCACTAAATAGTAATATATCATCGACGTATACTAGTGAGGTGTGGAGGATAAGCTAAAAGATTTTGATCATGGATTTTTGGATCATGAGCGAATACCTGTTCCACTTTTTTCACATTGTTCTCCACCTTGCTCATCATCTTGTTTTATGTATGACCAACATTTTTAAGACAAGTGTCAATATGAGTCAGAACTTTGTTTTGGAAAATTGCATTCTCCAGCTACCAATTGATGATGGCCTCTATGTCGCTTGTGGGTGGCTTTTCTCTAGTGGGCAGCACTGTATTTTCTATGCGATTTTTGTAGCGTGGCTCATGCCATCTTTTTCAAATGACTGTTGTGATGAGAATTTAGGGGTATGCCTGGAGCTGGATGGACTTACCATGAATATTTGAGGTTTGGGAGATTTTGTGGTTGGAGTAGGTATAGTTGGGGCCAATTTGGAGGTAGGTAGGAAACAAGGAATTCAAATTTTCATAGGCGGCTAAGGGAACCGATAGATGGATCCCCCATGTTCATATCTTTTTTGAAATTCCTTTTTTGAGCATCTTCCTTTCCTTTTCTTATGTTTGGATCTCTTCCCATTAAGCTCATCCCATTTAATATCATCCTCCAGATATTCTTGGTAATTACATTCAATATCCCACGGGCAGTGCCTTGTGAAGGATATTTGAGCCACCATATACTATGACCTTCATGATTGAACTATTTTATCCAATCATGTTCACTCATAATAACTAGTAGGTTCAAAGAGAATGCATCTGGTTCATCTTTAGATATGGGAATGGAAGTAGGCTGATACATCTGAAGAGCAAAGGTTGTGTTGTTTGTTTTTTAAAATGAGAGTGGTCAAAACTGATGGCAATTGTTTTGTCCTCTTTTTGAAAAAGGTTGGTTCAGAGAATTGAAGAGGTTCAACAGGTTCTCTCATCCTTTCATATTTTGTGACCCATGAGTCAGGAAGAATTTTGACAAGTAATTCCTTCGGCATAGCTGCCCAGCAAAATATGAATTCCTTGTTTCCTACAAACCATAAAATTGGCCAACTCTACCTAATCCAACCAAAAAATCTCCCAAACCTCAAATCTTTATGGTAAGGCCATCCAACTCCAGCCATATCACTACAACCATTTGAAAAAGATGGCATGAGCCACGCTCCAAAAATCCCAAAGAAAAATGTTATGCTTCCCACTGGAGAAAAGCTACACACAAGTGACATTGAGGCCACAATCAATTGGCAGTAGGAGAATGCAATTTGCCAAAACAAAGTGCTAACCAATATTGACACTTCTCTTAGAAATATTGGTCACCCACAAAACAAGATGATGAGCAAGGTGGAGAACATTGAGAAAAAAGTGGAACAGGTATCCTCTCAAATGCCGACCTTATTAGAGCCATGGAATTGTGACTGACAAACATCCAGTATGAGATCTATCCTCCATGAACCTCACTTTTCTACTTATTTCAACAACAACAAAAAGAGATGGCAGCAATTAAAGAACAAATACAACAACTGAGACATGGTTTTTTGAGCCACAAAGAACCTAGAGTCACTCTACCAAGTCCTCCTTTTTCCCTATGCCGTAACAAACATACTCACCACCTAAATTGGATTGCTCCGGTACTACTTTCCCTTCCATTCCACATAAACCTGTGTCTTTTACTCAAAAATCCAAAGATGTACTTGAATTTGACATTGCAAAATGGGTTTGGGAAAGGAAAAACTTCATTGCAGCATAAAAGCAGTTTAAACAAAATAAGAAGGTTGGAGAATGTCCCAAAGATCCAAATCCAAAAAACTTGATGATCTCAATCAAGTTGTTTCTGACCTCAATGTCTTAGAAGAAGATGATATCCTAGGATCAAATACTCAAAATACAATTGATAGCAATCCTGCGAAAGAAGATTTAGAGACGAGTGAGGTTTCCTTGCTAGACTCCTTCGGGTAAGAAAATCCACCTATATTCATGTACCGGCCAAGAGAAACAAAAGTTTCTGAAGTAGGTAACGATCAAGATGGAATGATAGATGATCCGCTTCCTGAAAGGAGGCCAGAACCAACAACACTGGAATTGGTTGGAACTAGATTTCTTACTTTCACTCTCGATGATACCAAAGTGTCGAAATGGCCCCAAAGGATCCAAGAATTCTTTACTTAGATGGTGATAGAAAACTTGGTAAAACGAGAGAAAAACCTAATCCTTACAGACTGGTGGAACTCACTTGGGGTACAAGATAAAAATATTTTCCTCACGTCCCATAACTTTGATTTCAAGATCAAGATCTTTCAAGAAGTGTTCTTTGGAGACTCTAGTCAAAGGAAAGAAAAGTTGCAAAGACAATTCTTCGAAATGAAGTGTGTGCTATAACAAAAATGTCATTGATATCCACCACCAGAAGATGGAAAGCATACACTTTGAACTAGCTGGAAATGCTAGTTTGAAGCAAGCCACTTATCCTTGCCAAATAAGTTAGCTGGATGAACCATGACAATTGTTGAGGAAACATTCCAGTCAATAACAACCTCCCATGTCTGCTATATTAGGGAAGCAATTTTCTTTTCACTTGTCACGACTCGAGCATAGACCCTAGACTCGACACGGGACCTAGAAGCACAAATGACTTCTTCTTAACCCATGGTACATGCAAAACATAAGCATAAGCCTACACTAAGTGAAATTAAATCATAAGAAGAAGCATAAGCGAAGTCTTACATATCATAAAGTATAAATGAAGACAACAAGTCAACACTATTGAGCACTTATACATCATAATCTAAAAAGCCTCTAAAATATAGGATGATTTGATGGGACAAGCCCCCAACTAGCTCCACTAAATCAATAACTAAAAAGACATAAAAGGTACATAAATCAAAAACCAATGTCTTCGGATGATGAGCATTCACCAATAGCTAGGCTGAACCAGAGCAAGAGTGAAGCTAACGACAGGACTGAGACTGATCCCCGAACCAATATCATGAGACGATATAGCAAAAAATCAATAGATTATCAGTACTTTGAATATACTGAGTATGCAGGAGAAGTATAACATAATATAGGGGACATTATGATAAAATCATGAATGTAATAGAGATATAAAGCATGAGATTTCCATCATAACTTGAAGTATAATGACCCAAGGTTTTGAAAATGAAATCATAAAGCTTAACAGGTTTGAAATCATAAGTAAGACTAGTAAACTGATCAATGGGTAAAAATACACTATAAAACATGATATCATAGGTCCTAAACACAAAGAAACATGAAACATGAGGAATAATGGTAGATTCTCGTAACTGACATACTCCATGTGAGCATAATGGAGCCCAACCTATAAACCTAGTTGGAAGGGTGTCCATACCTTACCAAGGATAAGAACCATGAAGGCGTGATATTACTTATGATCCTAGAAGCATAAGGAAAGAACTCTCAACTAGTGAGGACTCCTTAGGCTAGGGGCAAGGGAGATACTCTCAATTGGATAGGACCCCTTATCCTATAGTGGCATGTAGTTTTGACATCTAAGTGTGCTGAACTCCGACCTAGTCGGTGTTAAATACTACTCCCAAAACCATACATAGTTCTCGTATCAAAATCGTGAAATATGGGTTTTATGTGGAGTTGTTAAAACATGGTGAATAGATAGATTCCTTGATATACGTGAACTTTACATGAAAACAAGTGCTGAAAATTACAGCCATTATACATAAATTGAAACTCATGCATAATTGAGTAGTTCATCATAACCTGAAAGTAGAGATTCATGAGATGTATTTCTATTGAAATTATTTAATCATAATAATAAATAAAAGATAGGATCATGAGACAATTAAATTAATAAGAGATTCATAGAGTTTTGCATAAGAGAGGTCTAACCCTAGAATTTCATCAAAATCCTAATTAGAGACTTGGAGGAATTGAATTCATGAAATTGAACTTGAGACTGGGCATGAGGGTGGAAGAAATCCCCCATTCATAAACCTACATACCTGAACTCTGATGATTTCATGCTTAGACTTGAGACCCAAGAGAGTTGAGAAGAAGAAGAACCCTAATTTCTTGAAAGCCTTGAGAGGTTTGATCTTCAATCTATGGTGTTTGAGAGAGTAATGAGAGTTTAGGACTTAGTTTTAACCTTAAATATTCCCCTTTGGAATCCCAAAATAACCTCATTTAGGAGTGTGACACCTCGAGCCTTGGAATGACTCCTTGAAGGAAAAAGAACTGAAATTTTAGATTTGGTGCAGGTGTGACGGTGGGACTGACGACCTGTCAGGTATTCGAAGGACCGTCGTGCGTTGCGTCGTGGCTTGATGAAAAGGATGACAACTCGTCAAACTAGTGACTGACCATCACTTGTACCATCGTTTGTCGGTGTCGGTGTCCTTTTGTGACTATAGGTTTGACAGACCATTGAGGGAATGACGGCCAGTCACGACTACCGTTGTTGAGAGGGAAGTTAGGACTTCCTCTGGATATGGACCATGGTATGGGCGATACTGTCGAGCGTATGATGGCCCATCACCGCCACCATCGGTATGAGCAGTCATTTAGTTCAGCCTAATTTTTAGGGTTAGTTTTGCAAGTTCCTACGCTCCTAATCCCTAAGTAACGTCATTTTGGGGATCTTAAGAGTGTATTAAGAGGTTTAACCTAGCCTAAGCTCTCATTCTTTCAAAATAACAGTGAATTAAAGATCCTCCCTCAAGATCAAGGCTGGGGTTCTTCATCAAATTCTCTTCCAATCTTCTTGGGTTTTCAAAGAAAAGATTACGAGTCAATTACCCAGGTATGTAGGGTTATGAATGGAGGAAATTATTCCACCCTCTACCGAATTTCATCCCAATTATATGATTTCAAGTGTCTAAGCATGCCGAGTTAAATTCTAGGGTTTTTACCCAATTTTCATGAAATCTTTCATGTTATCTCTATGGGTTTAATCCTCTCATGTTTCAATTGATGTTTTATTGCTATTAGGGAAAATTTTACCCGCAATTTACTTCCTAATACATGATTTCAAGTTTACGAAGATTATGCCTTATCATGCATGATTTATGAATGTTAAGCTTATGAGTCCACAAGTATGATGAATTATCAAGTATGCATGAATATTTATGAAATCTTAAGATTATTATTTATGATTTCGAGTTATGAAGTTTTACTCAAGTATGTATAATTTCATAAAATTCAAGTTTATGTTTATGGCCGACCCACGGGCCTAATTCATGGCTAGTTCATGTATTTTTAAGCATGTTTATGAACCTCATGATCTCAACTAGCCCATGTACTTCAGGTATGTTTCATGATTAATATATGAGCACTATATATGTTATGGGAGTAGTATTTAACACCAAGTAGATAGGGGTTCCAATGCACTTAGGTCTCAAAACTACGTGCCAATATAGCCAGGATGGGTCCCCCACGAGAGTGTATCCCATGCCAGATTGGGCCACCCATGAGTGATATCACGCCTTTTCAGGGTTCTACCCTTAGCAAGGTGTGAAAACCATCCCGACTAGAGGTTTACAAGTCAGGCTCTATGTATGCTCACGTAGGGTATGCCAGTTATAAGAATCTCCCACCGTTCTTTATATTTTCAGTTACCTATGTTCATTACTTATGATATTATGTTTTCTAGAATATTTGACTCATTGACAAGTTTTATGCGTTTTCACTTATGTTTTCAAGTATGACACGTTATATAATTTCTATTTCTAAACCTTGGATCATTATGTTCAGATTATGATAAATAGCTTATGATTATTTATACCTCAAATATATGGCTTCTAGCATGTTGCCCTTACTCTCATGATCTATCTTGATTTATATTCATATTTCATACGATTGTTATACTAGCATGTCTTACTTCCTCTTCATACTCAATACATTCACTGTACTGACTGCATACTCTATGTTATATCATCTCATAATATAGGTTCGGGTGATCCATCTGTCATTAGCTTGCTCCCGCTATAGTCCAGCTTTGTCCCGCTTGTTTGAGTCCTTATTCTCCGAGGACATTATTAGTTTTAAGTTTTTAGCATGTCTACTTAGTTTTAGACTTAGTGAACTAGTTGGGGGTGTTGTCCCATCAGCTCATCAGATGTTTAGAGGCTTTTTAGATAACTATGTATAGATGGTTCTGCGATGTTGGTTCTTGTTTATATTTATGTTGTTATGTTATGCAGCCTTCTGCTTATGACATGTTCACGCTTTATTTCTATTATAGTTATTCTCTTATTCATGTTATGTATGTACCATAGGTTATCTTGGAGTCATTCGTGATTCAAGGTCCCGTGTCTCAGTTTGGGGTCAGATCGGGTCGTGGAAAACTTGGTATCAAAGCATTAGGTTTAGGTGTGTCCATGGCCATGTAAATGGAAATGGAGATGGGGATCAACTAGCCCCACTAGCTCCAGCGGATCCCTTGCCCGAACAGGTTACTCGTGCTGAGTTCAGGGATGTTTTTCAAATGTTGGCTCAGGCTATGATAGCCCAGGTAAATCAGTAGGTTGTGGCTTAATGTGCTGTGAGTTTACAACACTTTCGACACTTAAAACTGAGAAAATAACATGGACTTGGGTATGTTTATATGGATATGAGGTACTTTTGCTGTGTTTTTAGGAAAAATAGGTATTAGAGCATAAATGTGCAAAAGAGGCATAAAAGTGTAGAGAATCAGCTAAGTACAAGTCTCAGTACAAGCCGTACCTTTATTGTATGAGCCGTACGGAGAATTGTGGTGAAATTTAGAAGGCTAGATTAAGAGGAAGGCAATGTATGACTCTCAGTACGAGTGATACCAAGATGGTACTATCCGTAACTGGAGTCGTTGTAATATTTAGAGAAATTTGTACTAGGAAGTCTCTTGATATGGGTGGAACTCACGAATCGTAGCAGTCACATATGACCTGTACCATGAGCCATGGTGAGTTTCAAGTGATTGTTCAAGGCTTGGCAGAACTTCAAATACAACAAGCAGTACGAGTCACAGGAGGAAGGTATGACGCGTACCACAACACTCGTGGAAAACTTCAGAAGATGTCAGAGTTCTCAAGGCCAAGCCACAGATGCATTTTATGATTCATAGGACTCTGGTATGATTCGTACCAGCCTATCAATACTAAGACAAATCTGCAGCAGCCAAGGATGTATGACAAATAGGTACGACCCATACAATCCTATTATGGGTCGTAGGATCAGTCGTGATACAGGCCGATGCCAGATATGGAAAATTCCCCGTTAGCTTAGGAAAAGGTTTCTAATGTCTATATAAATACCTTTTATGTTTTATTTTAGTTAGAGAAGCAAGAAAGGAAGTAGTAGAGACATGTGAAGCGTAATATTTGTGAATTTTTATCAAGTTTTGGAGAACAATTCTTAGGATCAAACACTTGATTTCATCAATTGTTCTTGAGATTGTCAATTATTGGTGTAAGAATTTAATTTTGTGTTTGTCTATGAACGCAAAATATAATCTTACAATCATGAGAGGCTAAAACCTCCACAACTAGGGTTGTGGGGACCATGGTGGATTAACAAAATAGGGTTACACAAAAGTGATTCAAAACCAATGCTAAACGCTTGTATTGTAATCTCTTCATATTAAAACGTTTCTTAACGATGTACAATATTAGGATTTGCCCAAATTCTTTACTTGCTTGAATCTAGAGAAGTAGAGATTAGGAAAAGAGAATTAAAATAAAGCCTGGTCTTTCTGATCATTGTATTAACTTGAGTTGTGGTCGCAGGATAGTTAAATTTGAAAAATATTGATAACGGTTAGTTTGAAATCGCTCATGAGACATAACCCGGTGATTTAGTATACTTATCCAATAGGGATGAACCAGTCGTTTGGATGAACTCTAGTTATCAGTTTTACAAGTAAACATTGGGATTGATCACTGTGTGTACCCAAAGAAGTTATGAACCCATGGGGAACTCTTACCGTAGTTATTTTCTAATCTTGATAATGTTCGGTGCTTTTGCTTTGGGTATAAAGCTACACGCAAGTGCACGTGGTCGAACAAGTAGTAAAATGGCTTAAGTAACCCAAGTATCGAACCCACAGGGACTGGGATGAAGTGCAATCTGCTCAAGTGTACTATATTTTAATTCTAGAAATGCAGACAACAGTGTAACCAAAAGTTTGATATTTTGATTTATAATTTTTATGCTAAATCTAAAACAATTATCTAATGTGAGTCTGAACTATGAATGAGAGCATGCTGAGGTTAAACGAACATGTAATGAAATTAATTATCGATGTAATTTGGTTAGTCTTTTCCTCTGGTTGCTAGCCAAGAACTATTTCCAAGAGATTAAAACTCTCATATTTAACCCCACTTAAGAATCATGAACCATCCACCTACATTTCTGTGATTAAATGCAATTCATGTTCTAGCCATACAAACCCGGTTCCTAAATTGACTAATACGACTTTCAGGTATATTTCTATCCTGAAAGTAAATCAATTCTCAATTTTCCCAAACTAAGAAAAGATCATATCCTATTAATTCACAACTTTCCAATTCTTGCTCTCTCGAGTGAAACCGGACTTTTTAGATGTACATTAACGTAGGCCACACATTAATGCAGTAAGAACAAGAATTAATAGAACAACCATGGAAGAAAAGATGAAAAACAAAAGAATCAATGATCACATTTCATTACAAGTGTTCATAACCTCAGCAAGAAGATGAATTAGCCACTCATTTGTGGATTAAACATCGTTAAATGAGTGTTAAAGATACAAGAAATTGAATTCAAGGACAAGGAAAGAGAGAAAAACCCTGATAGTTTTGTCCCCTCAACTGCCTGTAACCCACGTTCTTGCTCCACCAAGTCAGAATATTGAAAAATGAACCTAAGTGTTCTATTTATACTAGTGGGAATTTTTCCCGGAATAACAAGCAACGTGTCACGGAGTGCATCGCGGAGCACTGCCTCCGTGACACGCTACCGACGCGGACCTTCACTGGAACTGGGGGTCCAGGAAATAAGGCCCAACGTGGCACGACGTGCAACGCGGAGCCATGCCACCATGCCACGGACCCATCGCGTACCCTCTCTGGAAATTGGGCGAAAATTCCCTTTCCAGGCAGAAGGCCTCCGCGATGGCAGCGTGACACGGCTCCATCACGGAGCCCCTTTATTTGATGCTTTCCACTGCCTTGTCCCTTGCTCAGGTCCGAGCCCAACCCCGATATCTTCCAACATGCATTTAAGCTTCCCAAAATTACATTTTACCTGCAAAACAATGCTAATCATGTTGGTTAGTATAAATTCACATTTTATTACCAATTACATGAGAATGTATACACATTGATAGATAAACGAGGCTAAAATTCCACATTTGAGTATCACTTGGGCATATAAATTTGCCCAAGATCAGATAACAACCACAATTATAATCTTGCTTTAATATTGTTTTTTCTTTGAAACCCCCCAATTTGGAGATAACTTACCAACAAGTTTAAGTACCAGCATTAGTCTAGATCTTACCTTATTCCCTATGGGTTCGACCCAAACCTCTTTGTTGGGTTCTTTATTGACAATGTCCGCTTCATACTTTTTCAGGAAGTTTGAGTTTTATCATTATCAAAAAGTGGCGTCGTAGCTGCGGAATACAACTATGATTAGATTAATTTCTTGTATTTAACTTTTAGTTGTTATTTACTGAATTAAGTTTTCTTTTTGTTTTTGGATATGCATAGGTTTTCGCTTACTGAAAACAAAGTACTCTTCGGAGTGGAAACCCCCTGATTCCTTTGGATCTCGTCGTCGAGAGAACACTACGAAGAATAGAGAACCAAGAGTAGAGAGATGCCCGTATTGCTAAAGAAACTATGCAAGCCGAGCTAGCTCGGCAAGATGCACTTCATGATGTGAAGGATGCTCGAGATGAGGTTGTCAATGCTGGTCTCCATGGAAGGGGAAATAGAGGTCAAAGATATTCCCCTCAATTCTTCGATGAGGATAATCTGGGCATTGATGAAGTTGGGTCAATCAGAGCTATTGTACCACCACCATTGCCTGCCGGGTCAAAATTTGACATCACTAGCACCATGATCTAATTATTGAATATGAAGGGGGTGTTTAGTGGTCATGCAGCTGATGTTCCCAACCTGCACCTAATGGACATTGTTGGAATATGCAAGGCGTACAGGTTGCCTAGAGTCAGCCAGGATGTTATAAGGCTAAGACTTTTCCCCTTTTCCCTATCTAGGGAGGCCAATTTATGGTTATCGAAGTTTCCTAATGACTCCATTACCAACTGGAGGGAGCTCAAGCAATCTTTTATAGAGAGATTCTTTCCACCCTCCAGGATGCTACAGCTTAAGGATGAAATCTATAATTTCCGACAACTAAAGACTGAGGCACTCCATGAAACTTGGTTAAGGTTCAAGAAGAAGTTGACCAAGTGCCCAAACAACAAATTCCTGATTACAATTTGTTGGAGATTCTCTATAGATCCTTGAACAACAGTATAAAAGCAGTAGTAGACACAGTGGCAGGAGGAGCACTGATGAGCGACACCTGGGAGCTAACTGCCATGATTCTAGATGGAGTAACCAAACCAAACAGAGCACGGAACACTCGGGAAGCAGAAGCAGCGAGTAGTACATATGTTGTTGGTTTGACTGCAAACCAATAAAGGGAGGAAGAAGAACATGATCAGGAATTGGCTCATATGCAAACATCACTGGACTTGCTCACTAAGCATATCATGAGTGCTGGTGCTAGAAAAGTTAATGTAGTGGGGCCATAGGGACAGGAGGCAGGGCCTGCCCACTCAGATTCCGAGGAGGAGGCAAACTTCTTGGACAACCTGGAGGCTGATTTTTTAGCAAATGCCCAAGGTCCTGGACAAGACACTTGGCACCAAGGTTCTGGAAACCAAGGTCGGAACCAATACAAAGACAATCACAACCGGAATGGTTATAGAGATAGAAGCTGAGGTTTTGAGCGTGAGGGAGATTGGAGAAGGAATGACAACTACTGCAGCGATCGAGCATGATTTTACGTGCCTCTGAATGCACGTGAGGGGGAGGCTAGATAGTCAAAGTTGGAGAGGATGATGGTTGAGATGCTAAAGAAGGGGAGATCCACAGATGATCAGCTAAAAGACATACGTAGTGATATATCGAGCATGGGTTAGAGAGTTGAGTCACATGCTACAGCTATCAAGCAGATCGAATAGCAGCTAGAGAAACTATCAGCATCCGTGAACCCTAGGCAAAAGGGTACACTATCTAGCAACACAATCCAGAATCCAAAGAATGATGGTCACTGCATGGCTGTGATGACTAAGAGTTAAAAGACCAAGGTTGATCCCCCTCTTCCGATTGTAGTTGAAAGGAAGAAAGAAAGCATAATCGACAAATAGGAATAGGTTGCTGAGAATGAGCATAATGAGGATGTTGAGTTGACTAAGGCTCCAGTTGTTGAAAAGGGGCCCGAAGTTTAATAAGAAGAGAAGCAAGGAGCCACACAAATTTACAAGGCTATTTCACAACCACCGCCACCGTTCCCTTAAAGAATGAAGAAGAAGGCAAAGAATAGTAAGTTTCAGAAATTCCTGTCAATGCTAAAGCAGTTATCTGTAAACATACCATTGGTTGAGGCATTGGAACAGATGATGGGATACACCAAATTTATGAAAGACCTTGCTACGAAGAAAAGGTCTGTGAGCTATGAGCCTGTGGATAATGTGCATCATTGTAGCGCTATAGCCTAATGGGTCCTTTCCCAAAAGAAGAAAGATCTAGATTCCTTCACCATTCCATCTACAATTGGTGATATTGAGTTAGTGAGGGCACTCTGGATTAATTTGATGTTGTTATCTGTGTTTAAGCATCTGGGCTTGGGAGCCCCCACATCGGTTACTATGCGGCTGCTGATGGCCGACCGAACTTTGAAGAAGCCTGTGGGGATCCTATTCGATGTGCTTGTTAAAGTGGATAGATTCATTTTCCTAGAGGACTTCGTGATCCTTGATTACGAGGTTTATTTTGAGGTCCCCATCATTTTGAGGCGACCATTCCTTGCCATTGGGAGAGCTTTAGTAGATGTGGAGGCTGGCCAGTTGAAATTCAAACTCAATAAATAAGAGGTCACCTTCAATGTCTGCGGTCAATGAAGCAACCAAAGGGGATGAATCCGAGTTCCTTGACGAAGTTTGAGTAGTCAAGAGACTTGCATGGTGCCACGATGTTAAATCATGCGCTTTTTGGGGAAACCCATGTGGTGTTTTGGTGAATTTTGAGTAACCGAACCACCTGCATCATGCCGTGATATTAAATTAAGCGCTTCTTAGGAGGCAACCCAAGTTAATTGACTTATGTATGTCCAGTGTGCAGGGGAAACAAAAACAGGTGGCAGAAGAATTGCAGAACAGGCAGGTGCTACGACTCATAAGAGGTTTGTACGGGTCGTAGTACGAGTCGTGGTGAGAAGTAGAGAGATATTTTAGTGCATGAGTTCAGGGTAAAGTTGGTCCTACAACTCGTAACTTCATTGTACGGGTGTATTACTCACTTTGGTCATGAACTATGCAAGGAATGGACCTCAATGTAAGAAAGACCAACGAGTCATAGTACGGGTCTTCCCTTCGTAGTACGAGTTGTAAGATGTACTTGTTGGTTCACAGGTAAGTTTCTCATCCTCTTTGCTACGATTCAAAGGACAAGTCATAGGGCCTTCCTACGACTTGTACCACGAGTGGTGATGGGTCAAAAATTTTAAAATCACCCAACTAGGCCCAAAATTTTCAAATATGCCCTACAAGCTATTTAAACTTCAAACAAATCGTACCCTTCTCCCATGCACTCAAAACAGAATTCACAAATAGAACTCACGACTCCCTCACACCTGTAACTCATAATCAAGATTGATTGAGCATGTTCTTTTCTCAGACAACACCGTGATTCCAAATTCCAACCTTAGTCCTGATTTTCAGCTGAAGTAAGCAGCATTCAAGTAAGTGTATTCTTTGAATTTGCTAATAATGCCCTATTGTGCTTGAAGCAAACCTGCTTAATCCCTGAGAGTCCTCTCAATGCTTGAAAAATTAAAAAGGACAATGACCAGGGATGTGAACAAGTTAGTGTGTGAGTGGGTAGGGATTTATCTTGTAAAAACCATGCGATGAACTATTAAACCTGACTTATGAGTTGTGAATAAAAATGGGAGGAATGGGTAACATTAAAACATGATAAACGCATGCTTGGACTTGGGGAATTCTGAGTACCCAGCACTAAATAAAATCTCCTACAAAATTAATCAAAAATAAGGCAGGGACAAGCTTTAAAAGCCTTCCTACGACTCATGGTTTCACACTACGTCTCATAGGATAGCTTGTTGGGACTGTCCCAAGCCAACCTTGTAAAAATATCGAGGTAGAAATCCTAGTACGACTCATGGTATCCTACTACGAGTTGTACATGCAATCATACCAAGAATCTAAAAAGGGTCAAGTCCTAAAATGACAGTACGATCCTTCCTACGACTCGTGGAATCAACTTATGGGCCGTACCATGAGTTGTGAAAAAATACAGAACATTTTTTTCAAGGGGCATCCTCATACGACACGTGGTATGGACCGTACCTTCATGGTCCGAGTCGTACCTCAGAGGCATAACATTGACTTGAGATATTACGAGTCTCAGTACAAATCGTACCTCCAAGGTATGACCCATACTGTAGACCCGTGATAAATTACAGAGGACTTTTTTCAAGCTCTCTTTTTCTTAGGTTTGGAATTCTAACCCTTTTCTCCACAGGTACAATGACGCAGAAATGAAAAGCATCCAAGGAAATTGCTTAGAGGGCATTGATTTATAAAACCTCTAAATCTGAACAAGCAGGACACTCCCCTAGTGGTTCATTAGAGGAATACCTTGTCAATACATCTGATACTGACAAGACCCGAACCACTAGGGCGAAGGTGAAAACCCAGGCCATGGCAGCCACCGCCACATCTGCTAGTGCTCCCCAGTCTGAGGAGGGAGCGGAGGAAAGAGCCCAAGAGTCTTGAAGCGGCTCTAATGAAGAAGAGGGGTCCGAGGCCCAATCCAGCAATGCAGACAGTGAGTTTAGATCAGAGGAGGAGGCAAAAAATTCCGAGCAGGAGCAGACTCAACCTAGAGAGAACCGCACCATTCAGTGGAGAGTACCAGGAGCCTAGGAAATATATGAATAGGGAATTTATCTCACAGTCAAGAACAAACCTAGGTGGAGCATTCAAAAAGTGTCGCGGATCCTTACCAATTCACTGAATGAGGTGGAGGAGATGAAGCAGATATTTAGCTTGTATGGATTCGATTGGATGGCTAGAGCCCCGGATCAATACACTTCAAAAATTGTTCGGGAGTTCTATGCAAATTATTTGGCGACCATTGAGTAGAAAGCTAATGAGGGGCAAAAGTTGAAAGATCAGCCCAAGTTGGAGAGCCTCATGGTACAAGGCCGCAATGTGGATATATCCAAGCACACTATTGCTTGCGTGTTATATGGGCCCCAATTCATACCACCACACGCTACATTGAAATATGACTACCGGGTGGAGGCCTTAAAACAGATCAAGCAGTTGGGTTTTGATGAGAGGTGGAGGCAAATTCAGTGGTTTTCTAGAGTTATTGCTGAGGACAAAGAAGAGGCAGAATGGGTTACTAGCAGCAAACAGGTCACAAAGAACTCTCTGAACTTCATGGCAAGAGCTTGCTGGATGTTAGTGCTCCACCGGCTGGCCCCGATAGTAAATGATAATACCCTCAGCATATATAGAGCAACTTTGGTGGCATGTATCACGTCTAGATACCGAATCAATATCCCGAGAGTCATTGCAGAGGAGATTTGGGATCAGACTAAGGGATTGAGCACTACCATCCCATTCCCGAGTCTCTTATTCAGACTATGCATAGAGGCGGGTATCAAGGTGCGTCGTGTTGAGGAGGACTTGATCATAGGACAGCGGATCGCTGATATTGGCCTAATCCGAGATGAGATGAACCTGATAAGTAGGGAATGACTTTCTACCATAGTCCTATTATCACGGACAGTTGGGGGCACACAAGTGAATGCCCCCACTTCAAAAGAGCAGGGCGAGACACCGACTACAGATTTCGGTCATTCAAAGGTAGCTCCTAGCACCTCTTCCACACCATCTATGAGCCTCCCGAGCCAGACTCTAGATGGGTACATGCTAGTGCCTCAGGAATTTCTCTAGAAGCTAGCCATGAGACTGACCGTAGCTGAGAAGAAGGTTCAGTTGATGATAGAGGATGTCAAGCCTTAGGTAAAGGATGCGATTGAGAAAGTTGCACAGGCCCTACACGCTAGACTAGATGGTTTTGAGAGAAGATTCAACATGTGTATGGCCGAGCAGACTAACACGGGAAGCCTCCGTGAGGAGTTGAGAGCTCTTCAGAGTCAAGTGGCCGAGCTGTCATCATGACAGCCGGCAATCATAGAAGCCCCCACTCTTCCTAACCTCGATGTTTCTATTGACGAGGCGCTTGATTTGGCAGCTTATTAGGAGCCTACAAGACTCGAGAAGGAAAAAGGGAAAAAGAGGGTCTCTGAGGATGTTGGAGACAAGACCCCAAAGAAGAAGAGAATGAGAGAATAGATAAAGTGCAAGAGGACAAAATTGGAGAGTCAGAAGACTCACGACAAGCATCAGTCGGAGCTGCTTAAGAGAGCTAGAGGAGCAGGTAGCTCCACCATGGCCCATGAAGAGCTTGCAGGTGGAAAGGACCCTTCGGGAGAGCAACATTTAGCCCCAGTGATTCTAGAGGTCGTAAAGGCGGCCGTTGCTACTGAGGGGGTAGCCACTCCCCCTACTGATACACCAGTGAGTGCGCTGGCCACCGCCACCGCCATGATTGCAGCGGAGATACCACCTCCGCAGATTGACAGGAGCATTTGGTCCGTCGTAGGTATGTTCCTTTCCTTCTACTTTATATTCTATGCTTTGTCCGAGGGTTTTTCTTGCCATGTTTCTTTTCCCTCGGGCATGCTATCTAGTAGAACCGGCATGTTTAGAATTTTATTTTTGTGATTTTGTTTAATTAGAAAGTAGCTTAGGAGTATTCAGCCAATTAATTACACTAGTTTTGAATTTGTAAAAAAATTGACCCTGTTTAAAATTTTTTGATGATTAGCTATGTACTTGTTCATTGCAAAGAATGATTTATGTGGATCTTTTTATGTCATTTAGTGTATTAGCATGAATAGCTTTTGTTAGCCATGTATAAATCGGACAGGTAGAGTTATTGCAAGACATGTACCATGAGTGAGTGAGGTCTGATACTTTGTTCAATACTGCATAAAGGATCTAGAAATTGGACGGGGTTGTCTTTACATAGGGTTTAGGATGGTTAGTTAGGAAAGGATCATAGGCCATTTTTGGTTAGCCCATTTTTAGCTTAAATGACCCTACCAAAATGATATGATCCTCTTGACCTGGATTTTGAGCCTTAAATGAACCATTTTTCTTTGATTAACCAATTAACCGTACCCATTTTTATAATGAACCTGTTTTAGCCCTGGTCCCTTCTTAGACATTGTGAAACTCAACATAGGCAAAATGCTTAAGTTGAGGGTGGCTAGAGTAGGGGTGCATAAATCTTGCGAAGGTGATAAAGGAAGAGAAAACAAAAAGGCGAAAATGAAGTGTGGTGTGACGAAAGACAAAAGAAAAAGAAAGAAAAATTGAAAAAGAAAATACAAAAAGAGAAAGATGCATAAAATTTGAAGAAACACACCACACTCATACAAGTGCATAAAAATGGTGAAAAGGGAGGAAAAAGTGAAAAAAACAAAAAGGGTGAACAAGTATAAAATGGAGCCACATGTATGTAGTTCCAAGAAGGGGTTTAGTCACTAAAAAAGATTCCATATCTATCATACCCAGCCTGAAAGCCTACTTTACAAGTCGAAGCAAGTCCTTTAGTGATCATAACCTGACCATCTGACAAACCAAAGTAGAGATAATAAGGTCAAGCCTATGGTATCCGATATGCAGTATTGGAACTTCTTTGTGAGAGTGAGAGTCTTACTTGTTCAGTCCCATGTTTCATATTTTACTATATTTGTGAGTGGGGGACTTCATTTGTTGTGAGGGTACATGGTTTATGTTTAATTCTACCAATTGTCTATGTGAAAAGCATTGATGATGACTTGGCTATCTGTTATTAGCTAGATAACATGTCTTGATCCCTGTTTCTATGTTTTATGGTTGCTTGATTTGCATATGCTGATTTGGTTTATGGGAAAAGGGTCAAAATCTATTTGAGTTATGTTGCAAATTTTCTATTGATTGTTGGCTGTAGTATCAAAGGTTTATTTTCTAGTTAAGCATCCTATTTGGTTTTGTTTTACTCTTCCTGAGGACATGCAAAAGTATTATGTTGAGGGTGTTGATGAGTTGTGAGTTTACAGCACTTTCGACAGCTAAAACTGAGAAAATAGCATGGACTTAGGTATGTTTATATGGATATGAGGTACTTTTGCTTTGTTTTCATGGAAAATAGGTGTTGGAGAAAATATGTGGAAAAGAGGCATAAAAGTGCAGAAAATCAGCTAAGTAAAAGTCTCAGTACGAGTGGTACTGAGAATCATGGTGAAAATCAGAAGGATGGATTAAGAGGAAGGCAACATACGACTCCCAGTACGAGCCATACAAAAATGGTATGAGCTGTAACTGGAGTCGTGGTAATCTTCAAAGAAATTTGTTCAAGGTAGTCTCTTGGTACAGGTGGAACCCACGGATCATAGCACTCACATACAACCCGTGCCATGAGCCATGGTAAGTTTTGAGTGATTCTTCAAGGCTTGGCAGAACTTCAAATACAACAAGCAATACGAGTCGTAGGAGGAAGGTATGAGGCGTACCACAACACTCATGGAAAACTTCAGAAGATGTCAGAGTTCTCAGAGCCAAGCCATGGATGCATTGTACGACTCGTAGGACAATGGTATGAGTCGTACCATCCTTCCAACACTTAGACAAATCTGCAGCAGCCAAGGATGTACGAGAAGTAGGTAGGACCCGTACAATCTTGTTACGGGTCGTAGGATCAGTCGTGATACAGGCTGGCTCGAGAAATGGAAAATTCCCTGTTAGGTTAGGAAAAGGTTTCTAATATCTATATAAATACCTTTTATGTTTTATTTTTTCTTATAGAAGAAAGAAAGGAAGTAGTAGAGACGTGTGAAGAGTAATATTTGTGAATTTTTGTCATGTTTTGGAGGAGCAATTCTTTGGATCAAACACTTGATTTCATCAATTGTTCTTGAGATTGTTCATTGATATTCAAAGCAGGTTTTCTTTCAATTGTTGTTGTAAATATTTCATTATGTGTTTGTCTATGAATGCGAAATATATTCTTACAATGATGAGAGGCTAAAACCTCCAAAAATAGGGTTATGGGAACCATGGTGGATTAACGAAATTGGGTTACACAAAAGTGATTCAAAACCAATGCTAAACGCTTGTATTGTAATCTCTTCATATTTAAACATTTCTTAACAGTTTATAATGTTAGGTCTTGCCCGAATTCTTTACTTGCTTGAACCTAGAAAAATAGAGATTAGGAAAAGAGAATTACAACAAAGCCTTGGTCTTTATGTGTTATACCCTGTAGAATTCCCGGCACTTAGACGACCTATTCGCACGTTGGTTAAGCATATTTGAAAGCCATACGTGCTAGGGAAAGGCCCGGGAAAAGATCAGACTAGAAACCTGTCGAACCATCGCGGGAGGAGCCGAGCAGAGCCCCTCCGTGATGGCAGCGTGTCACGGAGGTGAGGCCTCCGCGATGGCTCCGTGACACGTTGCCCGTGTCCAGGCCCAAGTATATAAAGCCCCCACTTCGGTTGGAAATCATTCCATACTTATAAAAATTTCCAGAAACGCTGTGAACCGAGGGAAGACGAAGGAAATTAAATATTTTCGTCCGATTACGCTGCCAAACGCTGCCCAAACCCAAATTAATCCTAGATACCAAGGTATTTGGCAGCAGAGAGCATTTCTACGGAGTTAGTTTCATGAAATACGGCCGATGAATCGGCGAGCCACCGAACTAAAGTAAGTAGAATTGCTCTAAATTAATGTCTATGTGTTCCTAGATGAGAGGTGAATATTTCTCCCTTCTGGGCCACTGAAAAATAGCGAGTTTTCGATCGTCTTTCGATAAGCCTAAGTTTAGGCTATAAATTAAATCGAAAGTAATGTCGCTCTTTACAATAACGTTGTATTTAGTATTGATTGACGTATTTATGAATGCAGTTGGGAGAAAATAGTTGAAGTACCAGCTGAGCCTCGTCCCACGGACGAACATTCAAAGATAAGGTACGTAAAGTTAAGTTTCCTCGGCAAGTTGAGCAACCTCGAAGTAGTATAGTAATTTACAGACCAGTTGCATGTTTAGAAATCGATTATCGTGTTATTTTGAATATTGGTGCAATATGAGAAGTTTTGGGTTGTAACGTATACGATACCTATCCGTACGATTTAGATTCGGGCGTGAGTGGTTAAGGTTGCCCAGTATATTCAGTATGTGATGTAATATGCCATATTAAGATATTGTTGTGTTTAGCTGAAACCTCGCAAGGTAATACAATATCAGTAAAGCATTCCAGATATAGAATAGTAACTATATATGGTTTAGAAAGCATGTTAGAAATAGGAAATTATGTTACCACAGAAACTTAGTAAACAGTATAGTTTTCAGCAGAAACACTATCTTGTATGGCCTTTGCCCTAGTACAGTTTAGCAGGAGACTATGTTTACATTATATATATTTACCAGCCTCAGCACGTATCAAATACGTATAGATTATTATTGTTAGTCTAGCATGTAAAGTATACGATACCTTACCCCTGTTAGCCTTAGCTTATGAGATACACAGACAGCATGACTAGTTGAGACCGTTGTATTGATTGGGGTTGGATTACCTAGCATCCCTGACCGCCCAGGGTTAATAGCTGTATCGACTCGTCCGCCAGAGGACGAGGATACGTCGCTCTACGGAGTGATATGCCGTCCCGCAAGGGGACGAAGATGGGATGCCAGTTTCCCCATATTGTGCCTTGGTCGGCCCTTATACACCCCCGTCGAGCGGGTATGCCCGGGGTGTTGATTTAGAGTCCTTCGGACTCAGATACAGTTATAGTCAGGGGCTTAGCGAGCCCAAGTGCATACCCAGGGACCGGCAGGATGCTTACAGCTATTATAGGAGATGGGATGACCGGGGTAGGGGCATAGATTCTGTGTTGATTGTACCTCCCGGCTTATGGGGGCCAGGTAAGGTTTGTGTGTGGTATGTTATGTTATGTATGCTATGCTATGTTATATTAGACGTGAGTGGGTTGGTAGTAGAATGATACGCCTCCAGGTATGATTCCTACTTCCTTCGGTATCAGTAAAAACAGGTACGATCTACTTCATCAGACAGTTAAGTTATTCCTCCTACTTCTGCTTCATCAGTCATATTATTGCTTTCAGATGATGTTTTCAGTTATATTATTTCAGTTGCTTTACATACTCAGTACCAGTGGTACTGACGCCCAGTGGGGCACTGCATTACTTGCCTGCAGGTATTCCTAGACGAGCAGGCGATTCTACGTGACTCCCTGTCAGCGGTTGAGTATTCAGCTCCAGTCATCCGGAGGCTGAATTTCAGAGGTGTAGTTCAGTTCCTTTTGTTGTATATAGCATGGGTAGGTCGGGGCCCTGTCCCGATCAGTTCTATTACTATTCCTAGAGGCTTGCATTCTGTATATATTCCCTGTGGTCAGATGAGCCGGTCGTGTGGGGCCGTGCAGTTGTATAGTTGTCTTTACTCTTTCTTACTTCTGTGATGGTCGTGTGGGGCCATAATTGTCAGTAGTGGTGACCTTGCCGGTCACGTAGCTTCTTTTTGTGCCTTATGATTAAGTTGCAGATAACTAGACAGCATGGTGGCCTTGTCGGCCCGCATAGGTTTCCCTGAATTACTATGTTTCTGGTCAGCTGCTAGTGCAGGTACAGGAGGCTATAGGCCAATGGGCTGGGGGCTGTATTTACAGCCGTTATATAGCCCTTTGTTTCCAGAAATATGAGTTAGAGCCAGCCAGGCGCCAGATGCGCCCAGGCCTAACAGTCCAGCAGGTCAGGTCCTAGTAGGGCACCAGGTGCCAGTAATACCCCCCCAAGGCGGGGTGTGACAAACTTGGTATCAGAGCAGGTCGTATCCCAGGGAGTCTGCAAGCCGTGCTAAGTAGAGTCCTGTCCATGGATGTGTCGTGCAGCACATACTATGGGTAGGAGGCTGCAAGGCATGATAGGATGGTTGTCTCTTATTCTGATTCAGTCGTGCTATAGAGCTGTACAGTATAGGGTTGAATTCCAAAAATCTTACCATATTCTTTGGCTACAGATAATGTCAGACCAGTGCCATCCCATCACAGGTCGGAGCTTAGACATTGCAGCAGGGGAGGGCACCAGTAGGATGCCTCCCCCTCATTTGGAGACAGCCCGATCAGAGGGCCCTACAGAGGCTTCATCTCAGCCTCCTCAGCAGTCTCCACCACGTCAGGAGCTGTTTGGAGCGACAGTATCTTCAGCAGTCCCTATACCGACGCCTTTCGACCAGGAGGTTAGGAGTGCTGTAGTTATGATAGCACAGATGATGGCTGCTCAGCGTCAGCAAATGCCATCCACAGTTGCAGAAGCATCAGGAGGGCCCGGTAGTTCGAGGGTTCGAGAGTTCTTAGCCCTGAATCCCCCACAGTTCACAGGCACGGACCGCACAGAGGACCCCCAGGATTTTCTCGATCAGATGCAGAGAATCTTCAGGGTTATGCATGCTACACCTACTGAGTCAGTTGAATTGGCCGCATTCAGGTTGCGAGATATTGCGGTGTTATGGTATGAAAGCTGGGAGAGGTCCCAAGGGAGAGATGTTCCCCCTCCCACCTGGTCCAGCTTTTCAGGAGTCTTTCTAGATCACTATTTGCCGCGGGAGATTCGACAGGCCCGGGTAGACCAGTTCCTACATCTGGAACAGGGGGCCATGAGTGTTCGGGAATATTCCTTGCGGTTTGATTCTTTGGCTCGATATGCACCAGCTTTTGTTGATACCATGGCATCTAGAGTGCACCGTTTTATTATGGGGTTGAACCCAGAGTATGTAGAGACTTGTATCACGGCCACACTGCGAGATGATATGGATATTTCCCGAATCTAGGCATTTGCCCAGAATATTGAGGGCATCAGACAGTGACATCGGGAAATCAGAAGGGTTAATCAGGAGCAGCGTCGCCGGGATAGGCCAGCTGAGTTACAAAGAGAGGCCCGGGGAGGACCCAGGCCACGATTGTCAGACAGGCCGCCCAGGCCCCCGCCTCCGCCACAGTCACAGGGAGGTAGATCCAACCGTAGGGGGCAGTCAGAGGCTGGTAGAGGTTCGCAGACGGCAGACTCACCGTCACAGAGGAGGGCGGAGCAGAGTAGGTATATCCTACCACTTTGCCCTATATGCAGCCGACGCCATTCTGGAGCATGCAGGTATGGTTCTACCGCATGCTATAGTTGTGGCCAAGAAGGCCATTTGATGAGAGATTGCCCAGCCAGAGGTCGTGAGGACCGGGACAGACAGGATAGGGCATCAACAGGATCACGAGCTACAGCATCCTCGACTGGGCGCAGGCCCCCAGTTTCAGCAGGCAGGGGTCGAGGCAGATCAGGGTCCTCCAGTACAGGTGCGGGTCCAAGCCGCACATATGCCTTACCAGGGAGGCAAGATTCAGAGGCATCGCCTGATGTTGTGAAAGGTATGCTAACTATCTGCTCACACCCTGCTTATGTGCTAATTGATCCAGGGTCTACTTTGTCCTATATTACTCCATTTGTGGCACGGAAGTTTAGTATTGTACCAGAATCATTACAGCAGCCCTTCCTAGTATCTACGCCCGTTGGTGACTCTATCACAGCTAGTCGAATCTACCGCGGGTATACAGTAGAGGTTGCTGATTGTCAGACCACAGTAGATCTGGTCGAGTTAGAAATGATAGACTTCGATGCCATAATGGGTATGGATTGGTTAGTACCATGTTTTGCTAACGTTGAATGTTGGACCAAAACGGTCCGATTCTACCTCCCGGGGGAGGCAGTACGGCAGTGGAAGGGCAGCACCGCGACGCCAAAGGGTAGGTTTATTTCCTACCTTCGGGCGAGAAAGTTGATATCTAAGGGGTGCATTTACCATCTTGTCAGAGTTCAAGACGTCCAAGCAGAATCTCCGACACTCCAGTCTGTTCCAGTGGTAAATGAATTCGCAGATGTATTTCCTGATGAGTTACCTGGTATTCCCCCAGAAAGGTAAATAGACTTCGCTATTGACTTGCTACCAGGCACTCAGCCAATATCAATACCTCCTTACCGTATGGCTCCTGCAGAACTCAGAGAATTAAAGGAGCAGTTGAAAGATTTGTTAGACAAGGGTTTTATCAGGCCGAGTACTTCCCCGTGGGGTGCGCCAGTCTTGTTTGTGAGAAAGAAAGATGGCTCGCTCCAAATGTGCATAGACTATCGGCAGCTAAACAAAGTTACAGTAAAGAACAAGTATCTGCTTCCTAGGATTGATGACCTATTTGATCAGTTACAGGGAGCCAGATACTTTTCTAAGATTGACTTGCGGTCCGGATATCACCAGGTCCGAGTACATGAGAGGGACATCCCTAAGACAGCATTCAGGACCCGATATGGACATTTTTAATTTCTGGTTATGTCCTTCGGGCTAACAAATGCCCCAGCAGTCTTTATGGACCTGATGAACAGTATTTTCAGACCCTTCCTGGACTTATTCGTGATAGTATTCATTGATGATATTCTGGTGTATTCTCGCTCTGAAGCAGATCACGGAACTCATTTGCGGACAGTGCTCCAAATTCTTAGGGACCGCCAGTTGTATGCTAAATTTTCGAAGTGTGAATTCTGGCTTAACTCAGTAGCCTTTTTAGGGCATATTGTCTCAGACGCTGGTATACAGGTAGACAAGCAGAAGATAGAAGCAGTTAAGTCATGGCCCAGGCCTACCACCCCGACTGAAGTTCGTAGCTTTCTGGGGTTGGCAGGATACTATCGGAGGTTCGTTGAGGGATTCTCAACCATTGCAGCACCCTTAACGAAATTGACACAGAAAGCAGCAAAGTTTCAGTGGACGGAGGCATGTGAGCAGAGTTTCCAGGAACAGAAAGACAGATTAACCTACGCCCTAGTACTAGCACTGCCGGAAGGCATAGAAGGTTATTCAGTCTATTGCGACGCGTCAGGTGTCGGATTGGGTTGTGTGTTGATGCAGCATGGTAGAGTAATTGCATATGCTTCCAGGCAGTTGAGGAAACACGAGAAGAATTACCCCACCCATGATTTAGAGTTGGCCGCAGTAATTCATGCCTTGAAGATGTGGAGGTGTTACCTGTACGGCGTTCATGTTGACATTTATACAGATCATAAGAGCTTGCAGTACATTTTTACTCAGAGGGAGTTAAATCTACGGCAACGTCGCTGGTTAGAATTGTTGAAGGATTATGATGTGAATATTCTATACCACCCCGGGAAAGCTAATGTTGTAGCAGATGCTCTGAGTCGAAAGTCAATGGGGAGCTTGGCATATTTGCGACCCGAGAGACAGAAATTAGCTAAAGAAATTCATCAGTTAGCTGGGCTAGCCGTTCGGGTAATGGAAACAGGAGATAATGGGGCCGTAATTCAGAATTCTGCAGTATCATCGTTAGTTACAGAGGTAAAAGAACGACAGTATGAGGATCCCGATTTAGTCCAGCTCAGAGATAGAGTTCAGAAGGGTAAGGAGCCAGATTTTCAGACAACCGAGGATGGTGTGCTACGCTGTAAGGGCCGCCTTTGTGTCCCGAATGTCTCAGGCCTTCGTGGGCAGATTATGCACGAGGTACATTACGCTCGCTATTCCCTTCACCCAGGGGCGACGAAAATGTACCACGACATCAGAGACATCTACTGGTGGCCAGGTATGAAAACTGAAATAGCCGAATTTGTATCTACATGTGCTAATTGTCAGCAGGTGAAAGCAGAGCACCAGAAACCGGGTGGTTTGACTCAAGAGATATCGATACCTATGTGGAAATGGGAAGCAATAAATATGGATTTTGTAACAGGGTTACCCCGTACCAGATGCAGAAATGATTCCATTTGGGTAATAGTTGATAGGCTGACAAAATCAGCTCATTTCTTGCCAGTAAGGGCTACCTTCTCAGCTGAGGATTATGCCGAATGTATATCAGAGAAATAGTTAGATTACATGGAATGCCGGCATCTATCATTTCAGACAGAGGGGCACAGTTTACAGCTAGGTTCTGGCAGTCATTTCTGAAAGGTCTGGGGATGCAGAGTAATCTGAGCACAACATTCCATCCTCAGACAGACGGGCAGGCTGAACGTACAATTCAGACGCTCGAAGATATGCTACGAGCGTGTGTGTTAGATTTTGGGGGTAGCTGGGATGAACATCTTCCGTTAATTGAATTTTCTTATAATAATAGCTACCATTCAGCTATTCAGATGGCGCCTTTCGAGGCATTGTACGGGCGAAAATGTAGATCGCCAGTGGGCTGGTTTGAGATAGGAGAATCAGCATTAGTTGGCCCAGACATTGTTCGGCAGTCCGAGGAAAAGATAAAGCTTATCCGAGAACGTTTACTGACCGCTCAGAGCCGTCAGAAATCATATGCAGATAGACGGCGCAGAAATCTAGAATTTTCGGTAAACGACTGGGTATATCTGAAAGTGTCCCCGATGAAAGGGGTAATGAGGTTTGGCAAGAAAGGCAAGCTTAGCCCAAGATTCATTGGGCCGTATCAAATTCGGCGAAAAATAGGCCGCGTGGCATATGAGTTAAACTTGCCTCCAAAATTAGCATCTGTTCACCCAGTATTCCACTTTTACATGTTAAGAAGGTTCGTAGGGGACCCTTCTACAGTAGTTCCAGTCCAGGATGTTCAGGTCACAGAGGAGTTAGCCTATGAAGAGGTTCCCGTAGCCATTTTAGACAGACAGATTCACAGGCTGAGAACTAAAGACGTTGCATCTGTCAAGGTATTGTGGCGTAACAGAAATCGGGAAGAAATGACGTGGGAGGCTGAAGAAGATATGAAAATTAGATACCCTCACCTATTTCAGGCCTAGTCGGACGACAGGTATGTCCATATCATTACTTATACAGTACTTTATGATATGTATGTTGTAAACGATAAAGAGAGAAGTAATACTTAGTTGTTCAGTGGATTGTAGAACATTGTGTGCAGTGCCTGTGTTGGACTTTTCTGCATTTTAGGTTTTTGCGATAGTCCATGTTACAGGGGAAACTCTGCCAAAATTTTCCCAAAAGGTAAAGTAAGCAGTCCTCTAGATAGCAATATACATTCGAGGATGAACGTTCCTAAGGGGGGGAGAATGTTATACCCCATAGAATTTCCGGCACTTAGACGACCTATTCGCACGTTGGTTAAGCATATTTGAAAGCCATACGTGCTAGGGAAAGGCCCGGGAAAAGATCGGACGAGAAACCTGTCGAACCATCGCGGGAGGAGCCGAGGCAGAGCCCCTCCGCGATGGCAGCGTGTCACGGAGGTGAGGCCTCCGCGATAGCTCCGTGACACGTTGCCCGTGTCCAGGCCCAAGTATATAAAGCCCCCACTTCGGTTGGAAATCATTCCATACTTATAAAAATTTCCAGAAACGCTGTGAACCGAGGGAAGACGAAGGAAATTAAATATTTTCGTCCGATTACGCTGCCAAACGCTGCCCAAACCCAAATTAATCCTAGATACCAAGGTATTTGGTAGCAGAGAGCATTTCTACGGAGTTAGTTTTGCGAAATACGGCCGACGAATCGGCGAGCCACCGAAGTAAAGTAAGTAGAATTGCTCTAAATTAATGTCTATGTGTTCCTAGATGAGAAGTGAATATTTCTCCCTTCTGGGCCGCTGAAAAATCGTGAGTTTTCGACCGTCTTTCGATAAGCCTAAGTTTAGGCTATAAATTAAATCGAAAGTAACGTCGCTCTTTACAATAACGTTGTATTTAGTATTGATTGACGTATTTATGAATGCAGTTGGGAGAAAATAGTTGAAGTACCAGCTGAGCCTCGTCCGACGGACGAACATTCAAAGATAAGGTACGTAAAGTGAAGTTTCCTCGGCAAGTTGAGTAACCTCGAAGCAGTATAGTAATTTACAGACCAGTTGCATGTTTAGAAATCAATTATCGTGTTATTTTGAATATTGGTGCAATATGAGAAGTTTTGGGTTGTAACGTGTACGATACCTATCCGTACGATTTAGATTCGGGCGTGAGTGGTTAAGGTTGCCCAGTATATTCAGTATGTGATGTAATATGCCATATTAAGATATTGTTGTGTTTAGCTGAAACCTCGCAAGGTAATACGGTATCAGTAAAGCATTCCAGATATAGAATAGTAACTGTATATGGTTTAGAAAGCATGTTAGAAATAGGAAATTATGTTACCACAGAAACTTAGTAAATAGTATAGTTTTTAGCAGAAACACTATCTTGTATGGCCTTTGCCCCAGTACAGTTTAGCAGGAGACTATGTTTACATTATATATATTTACCAGCCTCAGCACGTATCGAATACGTACAGATTATTATTGTTTGTCCAGCATGTAAAGTATACGATACCTTACCCCTGTTAGCCTTAGCTTATGAGATACACAGACAGCATGACTAGTTGAGACCGTTGTATTGATTGGGGTTGGATTACCTAGCATCCCTGACCGCCCAGGGTTAATAGCTGTATCGACTCGTCCGCCAGAGGACGAGGATACGTCGCTCTACGGAGTGATATGCCGTCCCGCAAGGGGACGACGATGGGATGCCAGTTTCCCCATATTGTGCCTTGGTCGGCCCTTATACACCCCCGTCGAGCGGGTACGCCCGGGGTGTTGATTTAGAGTCCCTCGGACTCAGATACAGTTATAGTCAGGGGTTTAGTGAGCCCAAGTGCATACCCAGGGACCGGCAGGATGCTTACAGCCATTATAGGAGATGGGATGACCGGGGTAGGGGCATAGATTCTGTGTTGATTGTACCTCCCGGCTTATGGGGGCCGGGTAAGGTTTGTGTGTGCTATGTTATGTTATGTGTGCTATGCTATGTTATATTAGACGCGAGTGGGTTGGTAGTAGAATGATACGCCTCCAGGTATGATTCCTACTTCCTTCGGTATCAGTAAAAACAGGTACGATCTACTTCATCAGACAGTTAAGTTATTCCTCCTACTTCTGCTTCATCAGTCATATTATTGCTTTCAGATGATGTTTTCAGTTATATTATTTCAGTTGCTTTACATACTCAGTACCAGTGGTACTGACGCCCAGTGGGGCGCTGCATTACTTGCCTGCAGGTATTCCTAGACGAGTAGGCGATTCTACGTGACTCCCTGTCAGCGGTTGAGTATTCAGCTCCAGTCATCCGGAGGCTGAATTTCAGAGGTGTAGTTCAGTTCCTTTTGTTGTATATAGCATGGGTAGGTCGGGGCCCTGTCCCGATCAGTTCTATTACTATTCCTAGAGGCTTGCATTCTGTATATATTCCCTGTGGTCATATGAGCCGGTCGTGTGGGGCCGTGCAGTTGTATAGTTGTCTTTACTCTTTCTTACTTCTGTGATGGTCGTGTGGGGCCATAATTGTCAGTAGTGGTGACCTTGCCGGTCACGTAGCTTCTTTTTGTGCCTTATGATTAAGTTCCAGATAACTAGACAGCATGGTGGCCTTGTCGGCCCGCATAGGTTTCCCTGAATTACTATGTTTCTGGTCAGCTGCTAGTGCAGGTACAGGAGGCTATAGGCCAATGGGCCGGGGGCTGTATTTACAGCCGTTATATAGCCCTTTGTTTCCAGAAATGTGAGTTAGAGCCAGCCAGGCGCCAGATGCGCCCAGGCTTAACAGTCCAGCAGGTCAGGTCCTAGTAGGGCACCAGGTGCCAGTCATACCCCCCCAAGGCGGGGTGTGACATTATGATCATTGTATTAACCTGAGTAGTGGCCGCAGGATAGTTAAATTTGGAACATATTTGATAATGGTTAGTTTGAAATTGTTCATGAGGCCTGACCCGGTGATTGAGTATAGTCATCTAATAGGGACGAACCAGTTGTTTGGATGAACCCTAGTTATTAGTTTTACAACTAAGCATTGAAATTGATTGCGTGTATACCTGAAGTAGTTATGAACCCATGGGGAACACTTAACCTAGTTATTTGCAAATCTTGATAACAACCACAATTATAATATTGCTTTAGTATTGTTTTTTCTTTGAAAACCCCCAATTTGGAGATAACTTACCAACACGTTTAAGTACCGACATTAGTCTAGATCTTACCTTATTCCATGTGGGTTCGACCCAAACCTCTTTGTTGGATACTTTATTGATAACGTCCACTTCATACTTTGTCAGAAAGTGTGAGATTGAGTCTTTTCATGGATCATGTGAACCATAATGGTAATGTAGTAGCGTCTAGGGTACGAGATTTCTTCTGGATGAACCCACCAAAGTTTCTTGGGTCAATGGTGGATGAGGACCTGCATGAGTACATTGAGGAGGTTCAGAAGATCACCCAGATTATGGGGGTGACTGGAGAGGAAAGTACAGACTTAACCTCCAATCAATTGAAGGGGTTGCCCATATATGATTCTAGCAATGGAAGGAGAGAAGGGAGTTGGTGCGGTTCCCGTTGGTTGGGATGAATTTGTTACTTCTTTCTTGGACAGATTCTTTCCTCGAGAGTTGAGGGAGGCAAAGTCAACTGAGTTTATAAATCTAAAGGAAAACAATATGACTGTCCAGGAGTATGCCTTATAGTCTACCCAATTGTCCATGTATGCACCAGAGATGGCGGCTGATCCGATGGCTCGTATGAGATGGTTCGTGAATGAGATGGTAGATTGATTGGTTAAGGAATGTAGGACCTCTATGCTTATTAATGATATTGATATCTCATGATTGATCATATATGCCTAGCAGATAGAGGCAGAGCAGATGAAGGAAAAGGAGAGAGAGGCCAAAAGAGCCAGGATAGGTAGTTATGGGCACTCCCAGCAGAGGTCAGTGGGAGGACATTGCCCACAATCTCACCAGAGATCATCAGCTCTAGCTCCATCATCAGCCAGTGTTTCGTACAGACCCAGACGTGACCAAAGGGGTAGACCATTAGGCTTTAGGGGCTAGCGTAGCATGGCAGGGGAGCGCACATTTCCAGCCCATGTGAAGAGTGGTAAGAACAACCCTAGACGATGCTTAGTTGGCTCAGATGCTTGTTTCGGGTACAGTAAACCTGGATACAGACTCCAGGATTGCCCTTCGTCCAGACAAGACGACAATGGAGTTCGCGCCCTAGCCACTAGTTCTGTAGCTCCCATAGCTCACCTATTTTAGTAGGGCACCTATTCTAGTGTAGGTGGTGGCCAACGCCGGAACATGTTATATGCACTATCTTATCGACAAGAGTAGGAGCTCTCACCCTATATAGTCACTAGTATGTTAAGAGTATTCCATCTTGATGTTTATGCATTGTTAGACCCAGGGGCTACCTTATCTTTGTTACTCCTTATATTGTTGTTAGTTTTGGTGTACGTACCGAAGTCCTATCAATACCCTTCTCAGTGTCTACTCCTATTGGTGAGTCAGTTTTCGCTCTACAAGTATACAAGAATCGCCTAGTCACAATTCCTCAAAAAGTCACCTCAGCCGACTTAGTGGAGTTAGATATGACTGATTTTGATTTTATATTTGGTATGGATTTCTTACGTGCTTGTTATGCTTTAGTCAATTTTAGAATCCATTCGGTAGAGTTCCGTTTTCTGGGTGAACCAGTCCTAGAGTGGAAGGATAGTTCAGCTATGCTTGTAGGTCTCTTGGTTTGCTACCTTAAGGCCAGGAAGATGATCTCCAAGGGTTGTGCGTACCATCTAGTTTGGGTCAAGGATTCTACGTCTGTGACCTCGACTTTTCAGTTAGTTCTTGTTGTACATGAGTATCTAGAGGTGTTCCCAGATGATCTACCAAGAGTCCCTCACAAGCGGAAGATTGACTTTGGAAATGATCTTCTCCCTAATTTGCAGCCCATATCCATTCCTCCTTACAGGACGACACCAGCCGAACTAAAGTAGTTTAAAGAGTAGTTGAAGGATCTGGTAGATAAGGGTTTCATCAGGCCTAGTAAGTCCCCATGGGGTGCTCCAGTTCTCTTTGTTCAGAAGAAGGATGGTTCCCTTAGGATGTGCCTTGATTATCGGCTGTTGAATAAGGTCACAATCAAGAATAAGTATCCCCTCCCCAGGATTGGTGACATGTTTGACTAGCTTTAGGCTGCTAAGTTCTTTCTAAAGATATACCTCAAATCCGGCTATCACCAGCTCAAAGTTAGGGAGGGTGACATTCTGAAGATAGACTTCAGGACTCAGTATGGTCACTATGAGTTCATAGTTATGTCTTTTGAACTAAAGAATGCTCCTACAACTTTTATGGACTTGATGAACAGGGTGTTCAAGCAGTATTTGGATATGTTCGTGATTGTCTTCGTAGATGATATTCTCATATACTCTCAAAGAGAGGAGGAGCATTCCGCCTATTTGTGGATTGTCTTATAGACTCTCAAGGATCGCTAATTGTTGGCTAAATTTAGTAAGTGTGAGTCTTGGTTGAACTCAGTAGCATTCTTGGGTCATATGGTGTTTAGTGAAGTTGTGCAAGTGGACTCTCGAAAGATAGAAGCGGTGAAGAATTTGCCTAGAACTATCAGTCCTACAAATATTAGGAGCTTTTTGGGTTTAGCTGGCTACTACGAGAAGTTCGTAGAGGGATTTTCATCTGTTGTAGCACCATTGACTAAGTTGACCCAGAAGAAGGTCAAATTCCAATGTTCCAATGCTTGTGAGAAGAGTTTTAAGTAGTTAAAGACTCAACTTATTTTATCCCCAGTATTAACCCTACCGGAGGCCACGGATTGTCACCCACCTTGAGAGACATGACTGGTACCTAATGCCACACTGGGACCTGGGCTGACATGGCTGGGCATATGCACCTTCGGTACCTGCCAGCAACTCAAAATCAAGAAAACAAACTGCTATATCTGGGTTGTAAACACCGCCTCGGGCAAACAAGGCCATGCAACACCTGTAAAAGAAAACAACTAACCTAGCCAACATAACAATAAAGGGATCCTATACGGGACGACAAGACTACCATGTTTTCTAGTTATAACAAAAGGAAAAAGGCATCATATTCATACTATAGCCTATAAGGCTTCTAACTAACTAGATAAACTAGGCCCCTCGGCCAACACGCAAAATATACATACATAGGCCCCACATGGCCAATAACAACCATCTAATTGAAAACTATAGTTTGCAAGCCTCTAAGAGTGAAATAGTGGCCGAGACAGGGCCCCGGCCTACCCAAATACTATACAAATAACAGATAGGTAAACCCCTACAACCTGGCAACTCCAAATGAAAGGAGCTGGCCAATCGGCTGACTCTGAATAGTTGCTAGATGGTCCTGAAACCTGTCTGTCTAAATCTGTAGGCAAGTATGCAGTGCCCTATGCATGGACATCAGTACAGTATGTACCGAATATGTAAGGCAGTGACAAAAGCTGAATAGAAGCTGATAAGGAATTGAAAGTAATCAACGACACAGAGTAGAAGTTAACCTGTAAGTTTTTTTATCCATAACCAGCATCTAATAAATCACAACACAAACAAGAGCTAAATTGGCATGACTATACATTCATAAGCTATATATAGCAAGCAAGTATACAAATAAGAACCTAACCTGGCCCCTATAAGCCTGGAAGGTACAATCAACACAGAGATAACCTACCTGGGCCCCTATAAGGCCTGGTAGGCGCCAATCAATCTATATACCCCTATTGGTATCCCTGAGGCCCTACAAGTAACTGCAACAAAACATAACTGGTCTTTCGAGACTTTATCAGAGCCTTCTATGCTCCTGTAACATAGTTTGGGCCTTTTCTCCCCTTTGATTGCACCTCAAGCACACGAGGCTCTACGAAGGGTCTATAATGCTGCTACGTCTTAGAAGAAGTCCATAAGTGAATAGACTTCAATATGGCCCCATAGGTTTCACTTTAGTCCTTTCAGACAATATATAGCTCCGTAAGTGATTTAGTAGCTTCGTAAGCGACACAACATCATAGCTCCATAAGCATTAGTAGAATCATCGCTCTATAAGTAATTTATAGCTCCATAACTAGTTCGTACAACTAGCAGACTCTTAGTTATTCATGGCGAGAGGCAGTACAAAATGCGATCTACCCCAACTAGGTACACTATGTTACAATCTATAAATCTAGTCACTCAAAAGGAGCATCTGGTTCCTTAGGCTTAATACGACCACTACTCGCTCCTAGAATAGTCTATATAGTTGCCAATAGGCACATCCCATGTGCCTACACCTGACCAGAAGGCCCTGGAAGTGATTATAATCTCTAAAAGCCTAGACGGTATGGGCGAGGTCCAGAGTGGCCTAAGTGATACCCTGAAGGGCATACTAGGACAATGATAGTTCATAAACAAATATTAAGGTCGTAGACGACTGTCTATATGATTCCTTTGCATAGGATGACTACAGGGCTGCTACTAACCAGATACGTTCTTAAGTGCTCAGCCTAACTCTCCACAGGCAGCTTACTATAACTCTTAGCCTGGAAGTAAACCGTGATACTGTGGTTCTAGACTCTTTGGACCTTAACTTAGTCTATCCAGATTTCATTTGGCTCCTCTAGGCAATTTCTAGCCTCATAGGCAGGTATATTTGCACTTGGCCCTATGCGGAAACATGTACTGAGCATCTATATGAGTCACCTGGGGCGTTGGCCCCACATCTAACTACTAATAAGGTTCCCTCTTAGGGTATCAACTAGTCTATCAGACTTGTAACAACTGGAGTAGTTTCCTAAGCAAGTTGTAGGACAAGCATTGAGTTGGCTGAAACTAACGGTCACTGACAGTAGCCAATCAAATGGCAGGTTGTTGCTCAATTTACTAGGCAACCCTGGTTCCACTGACTCGAACATAAGACCAACCTATCCAAACTCTGACCCTGGAGGCATCAAGGTATGCCAACAGCCTCTAGGCGAGCTTTACTAACAATATAGGTGTCAAAACTAAAAGTTATATCGCCCGGCTATGCCCTATGCTGTCCAACTTACGAAGTTAGGCCCAATAGCTAACCATAAACTTCTAAGGCCTTAGAACAATAGTAAAACATCAGAATACCTCTAAATTGTAAACCGGTGAACGGTGAACTCTCTATGGTGCACCTAGCGTTAGTCATACTTAACATACTCTTTCTCGACGAGGGATACCCTGGTATAATATCAATACGTCTTATAGAAGCTAACCACGACATACATAATCCTTATCTACTAGAAGCAATTAATTATAACATATAAAATCATTATCTACCAGCAACAACTAATCACAACATATAAGATCATTGTCGACTAGCAACAACTAATCACAACATGCTAGATTACTATCTACTTTTGAGGGCATAGCTTGTATCACTATACGTTGAGAATAACTTGCCAAAGAGATAAGCCTTAACATACCTTGAATGCAATTCTCGTTTATCTTATTAATTCCAATCTATAGCTGGCGATTCCACTCAATTGCAGCCTTTGCGCTGAGAGGATAAGGCTATTTTCGATATTAAGACTCAGCAAACAATGATTCATTTCGATAATATTAGCTACAGTTCAACTCCATTTAATTCAGATGAAAACTCACAAATTCTTGAGAGTTTAGAAGGTAAAAATGCTTACCTATCACTTGTAGTTGCATAGGGCTCAAGTTAATGTGATTCCGATAACTCTTATTCGGTGGGTTGCTGGTACTCCAAGCAAATTTTCAAGAAATAACTCTGCATAAATGTTCCTCGTAGGCCTAGAACTCATTATCCAAGATGAATTTGTGTTTGGATTGAGTTTAATGGCATAAATTAATGAAAAATGGATGAAATAGTCGCTTACCCTCTATTCTATGTCAAGGGGAAATATTACAAATGACTTAATCAAGACAAGAAGGGACATATATATAATTAAGGAGGTGGCAGGGGGCATGGCACACCGGCCATAGTGCTAGGCCAGGGGCACGACGCACTGACCATAGTGTTCTCGCTCGATGTCGTGTTCGTATACTCATCCCCCAGGTCACTTTCTTACTTTCATCATATTCTAAAACTCTCAATATACATATGCACGTGTCAGTTAAATGATAGAAACTTACGGGGTGTAACACAGATGGTTTCATTATTTATTGTGATGCCTCTAGGGTTGATCTTAGTTGTGTGTTGATGCAGTATGGTAAGGTCATTGCATATGCCTCTAGATAGCTTAAGACTCATGAGAAGAATTATCCGACGCATGACCTAGAGTAAGCAGCTATGGTTTTTTCTTTAAAGATTTGTAGGCACAATTTTATGCGGTGCAAGTGGATGTGTTCACGAATCACAAGAACCTTCAGTACGTGTTTACTCAGAAGGACCTGAATTTGTGTCAAAAAAGATGGCTAAAGCTTCAAAAGGACTATGACATGAGTGTCCTTTATCATCCGGGCAAGGCCAATATAATGGCAGATGCTCTTAGTAGGCTTTCCATGGAGAGTGTGTCTCATGTCGAGAATGGGAGAAAGGAGTTAATGAAGGATTTCCATATGCTTGCTCATTTAGGAGTTCTCTTAACAGATTCGACTAATGGTGGTGTGATCGTTCAGAATGGGTCAGAGTCTTCATTGGTGATGGAAGTTAAGGCAAGGCAAGATGAGGACCCTATCTTAGTGAAGCTAAAGGAAGCAGTCCAAAATCAAAAAATAGAGGTTTTATCCCAAGGGGGAGATGATGTACTCTGATGTTAGAGCCAATTGTGTGTGATGTCGCCCAAAACGCATGCAAGTGCACGTGGTCGTCAACTAATATAAGACAGTGAAGTTTCAATTATCGATTCTTCAGAGACTTGTCAGATTACTCATTTAAGGTTTACTCTTTATTTCGCTATTCTAACAAACAGATAAAAATAAGGAATGGTTTGGAGAATTAAACTGCAAAACTTGAAATTAAAATGAACTGATAAACTAAAGTAGTTGCAAACTTGTTTATACTTCAAATGATGATGAAATTTTAGGAAAATGGCACTTTCACTTTAGATTGAGTTATCAAGACTTGATTACACAGATTAATTCTTCCTAAGGTTGCTAGTTGCAAGTTACTATCCCATTTCTTTACACTCTCGTGAACATTTAAGAACTATCTCATGAACTCTAACGCTTATATCCATATGGTCGCAGGAGAAACATGAAATGACGGTTATGCCTACTTGTATATCAATTAAACAGGGTTAAAGGGTATATCGCTATCCTCATCAACAACTTCTGACCTTCAATCAATGGGACAAAATCTGTGAATTCCTATTTTACATTTACTTTTATGCCTTTTAGTTCCCTCTCCCAAGTTCAACAAAAATCCAATAGATTCACAAGGTGATCAGTCTAATGAATAAGAAATTAAAATAAGTGAATATAAACAACCTTTAATGAAGAATCATAACTAGCAATGATCAACCTTTCAAACGTCAACTATAGCTATGGCTAATACCCTAGAATGGGAGTTTAGCCACTCATAGACAAGAGGAAAAACAAATATATCACCATCATTCAAAGTAAAGCAATAGAGAAAAGAAGAAACATAAGTTAAGACTTGTCTCTCCTCCAAAGATGTGTTACAACCCTTACTACGATCAAACAAAATGATGTCAGATTACTAATAAATGACCTAGATGTTAAATTTATAGGTGAGCCCTAAAATGACCCTTTCTCCCACAAGAAATTAGCTTCAAAATCAGCAAAATCTATCCTAGAAATGGTCTGCCATTTCGTGCCCTCTGTAGCCCCAAGCTTGGCTCAACTTTCCTATGAAGTTTAGCTCTGGGCGCCTCATGCCAACCATAGCACCAAGGTGTTAGCCAAAATTTTGAACTTCTGGACCCTCTGGGCGCCCCACACCACTCAAGCCACCATAGTGTTAGTCAAATTTTCTGAGTATTATAACCCTTCTGGTGCCCCTCTCCATCCATATCACCAGAATGTTTGGAAATTTTCCTAAGTTTGGGATGCTTTAGGCGCTCCACTCCTCTCTTCTTGCCAAGGTTTTGATAAAATTCTCCTCTAAAGTTTGGGACTTAGTGCCCCATTCCACCCATAACACCAACTTTGGTGCATATTTCTCTGAAGTTTAGAGGTTGGCGCGCCACACCAGCTATAGCCTTAGGACGACTTTTGCGAACACTTCTTTCTTCACACCTTGGGTCATTTTTGGGTCCTTTATCCTTGGTTTCCTGCTCAAAACATATAAAAATGTGTATTAGCTCAAAAGACACATGAAAACATGAATTCATGCATTTTATAAGGATTATTAATGCAAAACAAGGTAAAATATGGGTAAAAACATGGCAAATTGGTATAAGAATATACCCAACATGACCATCCTACACTAATACCATCGTTCCTCCTCAAACAATGCTCAACTCTATGCACCAACTCATATTTTCTCACCACATGTCACCTCTATCAATTCGGACTCAAATAACTAGCATAGAGCATATGATTAAGTGGTTCATAAAATTATAACAATTCACATCAAGCACATGCAGAGTTTTTAGATTCAAGACTAGACAACTTCTATAACCGGCTCATGTTTTTCCAAAACAGGGCCAACATGATTAAGTATGAAACATGCCACATATAGTACATCGACTTAGACATCTGATGCCCCTCACTTTTAGTGATGCTCCTCTCTCCATTTATCAATGCAAAGCAAAGAAAATAATAAGCAAGGTACACTCATACTCACAAATGATGTATCATACACATGCAACATACCATATGCTTGCCCTTTAAGTACACTTAGACTACTTAGTTATTTCAAGATATTAATATCATAAGGACTTTTCTTGGTTGTAATGTCGGCCAAGGGATTGGTAGGAATGATCCTTCTTTTATAGTGACTACCAATCGTAAGCACTTTTAAGACATGTTTATCTTTCCAATCCACCACTTTTTCCTTAATGTTCACCCTTCACTCTACTCACCGTTTTTATTTTCTTTTCATGCCCCTTTATTCACTACTTGACTGCTAGTTTCTACTTATAGAATCAGTCAGAATATTCACTATTAAAGCTCTTTCTTTCATTGTCCTAGCAGCAAGTAAATAACATATTTTGGGAACCCCTTCTTCCTACTTTCTCCTCTTACTTTCCACACAATTTTTTTCTCTTTCCTTTCCCTTATCGTTCATACCTTTGTAGACCTTCACTTTAAAGTCTCAAAGTGCCTAAGACTACTTTGGATCAACAATTCTAGAGGTCACACAGCAAAAAGGGAATAGGCTACTTTTGTGGCTAAGAAACGAATAAGGCTTATGGCTCAAGGGGGTTAACTAGGGAAAATACTTGAGAAGGTAAAACAAACACGGGAAACATGATTTTTTCAATGAAACGCCTTAATCATCTAGAAAACTTTAACCACTAGCCTTCCTACATACACTAAGACAAGTTCTAGATTCTACATTATGTACAAAACACATTAATTAAGCTCAACTCACATGACATTAAGGCTCTAGTCGATTTTCTATAACTACACATCCATAAAATCATATTGAATGACGCTTTCATTATCAAGCCCTACAAGTGTATTGAGTCTAGTTAAAGAACTATGTGTGTCTCTCATGAAGTTCTCACTTAAGATGACCAATTCATTGCCTCTAGCTTAGCGTCTAAGTGGAATGTCAAAGAACACATAAGTGATTATGTCTGACTCAATCCTAAAAAATGTGACTAATTTCCCTTAATAAGGTCATCATCCATCTATCATAGGGAAGGATCACTACTCTATAATGACAAAAAAATAAAAAATTGACTCTAAAATTAAACAAAACAAACTCAACTACTAAGAGACGAACAAATCATCCAAACATCATCCAGGTTAGCAGTCATCAGCAATACTATCTATTACAAACCAAACCTAATCAATCAGAGAGCTACTACCACAGGAAATGAAAACTAATGTTATGGCCTACTACAAATATAGCACACACAAATATATCTAGTAGGTAAAGGAAAGGAATTTCCTGGAACACTACGCAAAGTCATCGTCATCTGGATTGTACTCCTAATCATCGTCGTCGTCATCATCCTCGCCATTAATCTGCATGGCTCCCATGGCAGCATAATCCTCCTCATTATTTTCCAAGTTATCAACCGCATTTGTAAGTATTGTGGCTTCATCATCATCCAACGTCTTCTCAAAAGCTGGTCCAACTCAACACATCTACATCGCACTCTCTTGGAGTGGGGAACGCTCCTCTATGGCTGCCATCTCATAATTCGTGGCATGTCGACCTCCAATCCTTAGTTGAAAATCAAGCATGCCAAACATGCGGCCTCTCTAGCTATCATCCCGAGCTTGGTGATCCGCTACAGTGAGAATTGGAGCAGTAGAAGTGATGGCCTCCTTTACCCTCGTGACATCCATCATCTTGCCTGCTAGGTGCCCCGCTAGAGTAAGTGAATGTCTGCCCCTTCTTCCTCAATGCACGCTGCTCTAGAAAACTAGATAAGAAGACTTCCATAACAGCACTTCCACATGCAATTGTCCCTTGATCTCCTCATATTGCCCTAAGCACTACTGCGGTTCATGGTAACTCCAAAAAAGGGGATAGAGAGTGCGGAACAGGCTTTCCAAGCATAAAACAATCCCTACCTATACATTCCATGGCAACTGACAGAAGGAAGTTTTATCTTTGTTCCTAACCCCGGGCACATTTCCATTCCCAACAATCTCCTTGAAAAGACCTTTTTATTCATTAGTAGCCGTTAAATGGGAATACATCAAATAGGAAGCTAACACACACATAGACCAGCCACACAACTAAACTAAAATTGATTTGTAGCCCCTTTATCAGCATATATACAAGCACGACCTACTCTCTAGTGGTGTTCGTTATGTGTGTCCCAGGAAGAAGTATGGCACAAATAATCCTCACCCACACTTTCGCCTCCCGATTCAGTAGGAGAATGGAAGTGTAGAGTGACTGCCATTATTGTCCCTTTCCCAATTCGCGGATGAGTGCTCACAACAAAGAGTATGGAGAATATTGCGACATGGAGGCTTCTCTAGTAGAATGAAGTACTCGGATAGGTCTATTGCAAGTATTTTGAGGAAGGCATTAAATCTCTTAAAGCGAACCGAACCACCTGACCCAATATTTTAACTTTGGTGCTCTCTTCAAAGGAAGTGCCCCAGTTTGCATAAAATTCTCTCACCAAAGTGAGGTTGCACTCCTCGGGCTCGTCAAAGATATAACCCAATCCCAACTCATGGGCCTTGTCCCTGATGGTGGGGAACACAAGTGCAAGGAAGCCTTCATCAATCCAGTTCTCAGGAGCATACTTGGCCTTCTTTTGTGTGTTGAACCATGTTAGTTCATGAGGCTCTACCGCGTTTTGCTCTGAACCTTCTAGTAGGGGCTCCCATAGCTAATGAACTTGATATTTTTGTTCCTTTTCGAAGCCGCTTAAGACCCTTGTTAGCTACCTCTATTTCCTTTCCTTTGTCCGCATTTGATGACATGACACCTGCCGATCACATGCAAGAACTTCACAAGATTAGTTCGTGAATAAAAAGGCTAGCTAGTTTGGTGTAACGGGTGCAAAGCGACCCTACACTTAATTCGCTAGCATACTCATGAGAATTTGTCAAATAGGGTACTCAAAACATCCTCCATTATAATCTGAATATCAACATCCAATTATTCACTAACTTCATACTACAACCAAGTTCACGCATTTTCTTCACATCTCTCCTCTATTTTTTCTTTTCTTTTCAAGAATGCCTCACTTTGGTCCTTCATTTCACCTTCCCACCTTTAATTAATAATTCAAGTAACCCACACATGGAAGTAGTTGCAATAAATTATTCAACAACCAACATAAAATTTAATACAATCCATAATGAATTAACATGAATTTTCAACAACTCAAGTTCTTCATATTCAAGAATTCAAGAACTATTCACTTTCTCTCTCTACAATCAATGTTCTACCCACCAAATTCATGAAATTCAATTCATCACCCCCCTTCATCCCCTCAACTTCAAATCACTACATTCAACCAATAATAAGCAACCCAATAAGGATAACATATTATCATGGAAGAATTTAAGAGATTAAAGCTAATGAAACCCACATTATGAAATTCAAGCTTTTCACCAACAATGTTGAATTTGGGTCTTTAACTTAGTGAAGAAGGGCCAGGGGGCATGCTTTTTATACTAAATAACCAAGAGAGAAGAAAAATACTTACTTGAATTGGAGAGATTATCTTCACCAAGATTCTTGAAGAAGACAATAATGGAGGGGAAAGGGAAGAGGGAGTTACAGGTTAGGCCAGGAAAGAGAGAATTTTGTTGCTTTTTATTTTTCACTTTTTAAGGAGAGAAGATGAATGGGTATTTTAAAATAAAGGTGTGGGGCATGGGTTTTTGGTATTTTTAAGGTCCTTGTGTCAAATTTCACCCATTGGACCAAAGAATTTTCGAACATAACACCCTTGGCGTGGTGCGTCAGTCACCTTGCCACATATTTAGAAAAAAATTTCTTCGTGGATTGGGTTTGGTGCGGCGCACCACCCATAGCACCAACCTGAAAAAATTTTCTTTTCTAAGGACAAAACCTAGTGCCCCACACCAAGTATTTCGCCTGAAACATAACCTTTTTTAGCTTATTTTCCCTACCCTTTTTGCCTCCAAAGCCCTGTTCATCTCGGAAAAATAAAAAAAATGTTAGAAAGATGGGTTTCCTGCTACCAAGCACCATAGTTATAGGCGTGGCATGACATTCTGTCACGATCCGAACGTACACTCAAATCATAGATACGGGACAAGGAGCCCCTAGAGACCCCAAGTCAACCCATGGCATGAGTATGCCCCCAGAGACCCCAAGTCAACCCATGGCATGAGTATACATCTAATTCAAACACATAAGTGGAAGACTTAACATAAGAAAACTTAAACATATCATAAATACGGAGAAAGGACAATACATAATCCATACATGATGGTTGAATGCAACTGGAAGTCCGAAAAGCCTCTAATCATGATAGACGGTTGATGGGACAACTCCCCAACTAACGTACAATACTGAAATGAAAAGAGAAAGAATAGAGTCTTAACATATGGCCCTGAACATGAGGACACACCAAATAAGCTGATAGCAAACTCTGAGAAGCTACTGAGGAGGGTGAGCCTTAGAGCCGAGTCCTGTATCATGAAACGATACAACATAGAAAGTATGCGGTCAGTACGTAGAATGTACTGAGCATGCAATGTAAGTAAAACAGAAATTTAAAACATATAAAATTCATAAATGATCATAAGAGTAGGACTTCATGCTCATATCATAAACACCATAACATAATGTAAGGCTCAAGGTTTCCAAAACATTCGTAATGCAATCGTACTCATAATAATAAGAGAAAAGCTTTATTGAACATGACTTGAGCCAATATACATATTCATAAACATGCATAAATCATGAGCAACAATGGGAGATTCTCTTAACAAACATACCCTATATGAGCACACATGAAGCCCGACTTGTAACCGTAGTCGGGAGGGTGTTCGTACCTTACCAATGTAGAACCATAAAAGTGTGATATCACCATGAAAAGGGCCGTTTGGGCTGGGCGCAGTCCCATAGGAGGTCTGTTCGGCTGCTTTTGGGTATATAGCTACACGCAAGTGCACGTGGTCGAACAAGTAGTAAAGTGGCTGAAATAAGCCAAGTATCGATCCCACAGGGACTAGGCTAGGGTAACAATCTACTCAAGTGTCACTATACTTTAACTCTAAAAATGCAGACAACAGTGTGAAGAAGAGTTTGATATTTTGGTTTCTAATTTTATGCTAAGTCTACAATGAATATATAATTTGAGTCTGAACTATGAATATGAGCATGCTGAGGTTAAATGAACATGTAAAGAAACAAATTATCGATACAATTTGGTTAATCTTTCCTCCGGTTGCTAGTCCAGAATTATTTCCAATGGATTAAAACTCTCGTATTTAACCCAACTTAAGAATCATGAACAGTTCACCTACATTTCTGTGATAAAACGAAATTCATGTTCTAGCCATACAAAACCGATTCCTTAATAGACTAATACGACTTTCAGGTATATTTCTATCCTGAAGGTAAATCAATTCTCAATTTTCCCAAACTAAGAAAAGATCATATCCTATCAATTCACAACTTTCCAATTTCTTGTTCTCTCGAGTGAAACCGGACTTTTTAGATATACATTAACATTGGCCACACATTAATGCAGTAAGAACAAGAATTAATAGAACAACCATGGAAGAAAAGATGAAAAACCAAATGATCAATAATTACATTGCAATACACTTGTTCTTAACCTCAGCAAGAAGAGGATTTAGCCACTCATTTGTGGATTAAACATCGTTAAATGAGTGTAAATCATACAAGCAATTGAAATAAAGAAGAAGGAGATAAAGAAAAACCCTGAGATTTTCGTCCCCTCAACTGCCTGTAACCCACGTTCTTGCTCCACCGAGTCAGAATAATTAAAAATGAACCTAAGTGTTCTATTTATACTAGTGGAAATTTTTCCCGGAATAACAAGCAACGTGTCACGGAGTGCATCGCGGAGCACGGCCTCCGTGACATGCCACTGTCGCGGACCCTTACTGGAATTTGGTTGTCCAGGTATTAAAGCCCAACGTGGCACGGCGTGCAACGCGGGTGTAGGCCAACGTGCCACAACCCCAACGCACACCTTCACTGGAATTTGGCAAAAATTCCATATCCAGGCAGAAGGCATCCGCGATGGTAGCGTGACACGGCTCCATTGCGGAGCCCCTTTAATTTGTGCCTTCGAGTGCTTTTTCCCTTGCTAGGGTCCGAGTCCAACCCCGATCTCTCCCAACATGCATTTTAGCTTCCCAAAATTATATTTCACCTGCAAAACAAAGCTAATCATGTTGGTTAGTATAAATTCACATTTTATTACAAATCACATGAGAATGTATAAACATCGATAGATAAACAAGGTAAAAATGACACATTTGAGTATAACTTGGGCATATAAATTTGCCCAAGATCACTTACCCCACACTTAAATCCTTGTTCGTCCCCGAACAACAATCTTACACCTCATACAATTTACACCCCATCCTGGCTACTTTGATTCCTCAATTCAAGCTACGGTTATACCGATTATTTAATACAACAAATCATCAAGAAAACATGCATGGTCTTATCAATACAATGACCTTCAACACATTAAGACCTCCTAGACTCAAGAATCGACTGTCGATATTGGCAAACTCATGCAAATCAACAGATCAAGATATTCGACACGAAATTTAATCTCTCATCAAGCATGTGCCCTCACAACTTAAGAGAATTTCCCCCTTTTTAATCACATGAACTCAAAAGATTACATGCAGGGGCATATAAACACAATTTCACTCTCTCTCCCAAAAGAATTCACATGCATCAAGTCATGAACCATAGGCTTGCCTTTAGTGTATTACTCCACTAATATAAGGAAATGTGATGTAAGATCACGTAGGACTTAACGGGTTGTAAGGTAAGCTACGGAACTAGTAAATATTGGGCTAACCAATAATAGCCACTAGCATCCTTAAGCGCTTTTCCAAAATATCCCATCAACCTCACGGGCGTTGTTTCTTCCTTCATCCTCCCATTCTTGAAGTCTGTCTTTATTTTGACCCATATCTTTGAGCACACTTGACTCAATAACAAAGATTATTCATACATCTTCATTATATTTAATTTATAATGAGTGCACCTTCAACCTTTTCTTTCCTTTCATCACTCTGCTTTTCTTTTCTTTTCACCATTCTCACTCTTTGACACTTTGGGAAAATTATTTTCTTTTCTTAAGCGCTTAAGAGGTTTGGATCAAATTCACGGATAATGAAAAGAAGGGGTTCAGCTCGGTTTACACCTTTTTGACAAAAGAAAAATAATAGGCTAAAGGCTCAATGGGCTAGCTAGTGTGTACATTCAAGGTGGGTACAATAATGAAAAAGAGAAACTTTCGGTTAAAACAAAGAAATGACTACATCCTTTCCTACAATACACGTCCTTCATTTCGTTTCATGCACACACCAGGCAAGTTCTAGACATTCCATAATAGCATGGAATAAACAAAACCTCACCATACACTCATTGCACATGCTCAATTCAAAATTTAAAAGAACCGAAAAGAAACGCTGAGAAACCCAAAAATTTAAAAATTCATGAGAAAATTTTGAAAATATCGATCATTTCGATAAAGCAAAAATATGTACAAAGCCAGCTAACAACATTCAACAGCACACAACAGCTTCACATTAATTACAATGCACAACATAACCATCACAATCACAGCGTAACAATTTTTCCACATGCACGACAACAGAACAGAAACATACATTAAAAACAATAGCAACCAACACCTAACTACTCCCACCCCACACTTAAATCGAACACTGTCCCCAGTGTTCAGAAAAATTAGCATAGTACAAGAGTGGGTGGTGAAACTCCCTGATCTATCAAAGTATTCCACTTCTTCATCAGGTGCTACTACCTCATCTCCCATGTTTGAATCGCCCCCATCGTCATCATCTGACTCCACATCGGAGTCTTCATGATGTGTCTCCTCATTTGTGGGGACATCATCATCTGTGGGCTCCACAAAAGCTGGCCCAACTCGGCATAGAGCCCTGGCATTTTCATCAAAAGGGTAGTCTAGCTCGAGCTGCCACAACTCCTCTTCTATTACCGGCCTCCCGCCTATTCACAGCTGGAGCATCTGCATCCCGTACATGCGAGCCATGTACTGATCATCCCGAGCATGTCGCTCGGCTAGTGTCAGAACTGGCCCGTGAGTGGTGTCGGGTACCTTAGTTTTGGTGACATCTAAGGCCCGCCGCTACATCTGCGGGATGTAGTCAAGGGCCTTCTCTTCAATATCCAGGCCCCTCAGGAATGTGGTGAGTAATCCACCAAACCCGTACCGGTGACCTTGAAGCAAACGGGCTCTCTTCATGGCGGAGATAATCACCGCCCCCGCGTTGATCTCCAGCCCTTTCATCAGGGCGTATACCAAGCATACACAATCCCGGGTTACATCTGTCATATGCACCCCCGGGATTAGGTAGGAACAAACAATCTTCAGCCATATCCTGGCTTCCCTGTTCATCTGTGAGTAGGGCAAGGTCTGATGGTAGCCCCTCTCCTTATGCATGCTCCACCGAGTTGTCGATCGGGTTCCACACAAAGTGCATCTGATGTCTGCATATGGTGGAGTGATATTCAGCTGTCGAAGCACATGGGCGTCTGTGTCCCGCGCCCCTAAGATGGCATTAAGGTGGTGGGGCTCAAAAGTGGCTATTTTCCCCCTTATCTTGATGGTGTGACTTCTGAGAGTCGGGTTCTAGTTGGCGTAGAATTCTCGAATAAAGTGCAAGTTGCATTCCTTGGGCTCCTCAAAGATGAAATTCAGCCCGGCTGCCTCGATCCTTTGGACAATCCTGGGAAACTCCTGTGCCAACGGTTCCCTATCAATGTGTTCTTTGGGGAAGTATTTGCTTTCCTTGTGCTTCGCGTACCATTTCTTCCCCTCCTCTGTCACCCATCTGGTTCCGTATTGACGGCGTTGGCCGCGTGGAACCACTGGTGCTGCTGGGACTGCAGTTCCCAACCTAATTCTTTTTCTTCTAGCGCCTGATGTTGATGCGCCTTTTCCCTTGTCTTGCCTGCTTGCCATTGTTCCTGTCAAACCAAACAGACAAGTTCAATGTTAAGCCAATTAAAATTAGCTTCGACTAAGGTTGGGTTAAGCTAGGCTACCCCACACTTAGTCTTTAGCCAAAATCACAACATTACGGCAAGATCGTGCTTATTTCCACAAACAAACAACAAAACATAACAAATATGCTTAGTGCATTCAGAGACTTCGACGGTATACATTCTATGTACAACTCAGACTTCGTATAGCTAGTCACAATAATAACCATCGATAATATTTCATCACGTAGCACTTAGCAAGGAGAACAAAGAAACAAGAAAAGAATTTATCTACATGAATCCCTATAATTCATCCCTTTCTTGCAATTTCCACAATTTCCTTAACTAGGAAATCCGTCGGTCTTTTATCATATTACAGTTAGCACAACAGACTCATCTCACCCAACATAAACAACCCAGCTAGAATTCCAAAGTTCAACTAAATTTTTCCGTTTCACACTCAAATTCAAGCCCTAGCTATGATTTTCTCAAAAAATTCTATCCAGCTATGTAATTTTTGAGTTCATGCAATCGCAATGATTCTACGAACATCAATCAACAATAACTCAATCGAATTTAAGCTTAATTTCTACTTAGGGCATGTTTTCTTCACTCCCTATGCTAAAAATCGAAAAAATAAGGTAAGAAATGAGATGGAGTTAACAAACATACCGTAAATTCGATGATATCGAAGAAAAGTTGATAAGATTGAACTCCTAGGTCGTGTCACGTTGGGGAAGGGGGGAATTTCGGGTTGTTCGTCGCGGAGGAGGTGAGGAATGGGAAAAAATGAGGGAAAATTGGGGTTAAAAGGGGGGTTTTTCACGCGGGTCACACCGGGTCGCCGGGTAATGCGGAGCATGCCATCCGTGACACGGAGCCATCGCGTAGGTGTTCTGGAATTTTTAAAAATTTCAGAATTACCTTCAACGTGTCACGGAGGGTAACGCGGAGGCCCTCCTCCGTGACACGGAGCCATCGCGTAGACTCACTGTTTTGCCACTTTTGATTATTTTTCATACCTCAATTTTTCCTTTGCGATTTTTTGCATATTTATCCTCCGTTGAACCTGAAATGCATCTCACAACAAGAAATTTATTGGAATTATAGGTTTCACTAAAAAATAAAAACAATTTAACAAATATAAAAATTTTGTTTTTGATTCTTTTTTTTTTCATTTTACTTTTTCTACGAAATCTATTCACATTTTACAAAGAAAATTTCACGGGTTGCCTCCCGTGCAATGCCTGGTTTACCGTCGCAACTCGACGTCCTTAAGCTCAGTCATCTTCTAGGGTAACAGACGTTTTCTCTCGACCATCGTCCTCACCCCAGTAATGCTTACATCATTCAGGTGGTTTTCCCAATAACTCTCGTGACTCAACTATCTGTGCATCATCAGCTCGATCAATCACGTTGATCACTGAGAGTTCCTCGTACACAGCCGGGAGCTTGGTGTCCTTGTATACATCAAAAACTTCCACCTTGTCGTGTGCTCGCATGGTTAGCTGCCCTGCAGCTACATCAATCAGCGCTTTCTCGGTCGCCAAGAAAGGACGTCCCAAAATAAATGGGACTTCCGCGTCTGGCTCAAAATCCAGCACGATGAAATCTATCGGGAAGATAAGGGAGCCCACTTGCACCAGCACATCCTCCACAATGCCATCAGGTCTAGCTAAGGACCGATCCGCTAGTTGCAAGATCACTGTTGTTGGTCTAGGACTTCCTAGACCCAACGTCTTGAATACCAATGACGGCATCAAATTAATGCTCGCTCCCAAATCACATAATCCACGAGCTCGGATACTTTGCCCAATTGTAATTTGTATAGTAAAGCTCCCAGGGTCTTTGAGCTTTGTGGGCAACCGATTTTGTATCCGGGAAGTGCACTCCTCCGTGAGAGCCACCGTAGCATACTCAGTCAACCGACTTTTGTTCGCCACGATGTCCTTAATATACTTTGCGTACTTCGGCATCCCTGCAAAACATCAACAAGAGGTAAGTTAATATGTACCTATTTCAACACCTCCATGAATTTCTTGAAACACGCCTCCTCCTTGTGTTTCTTTAATCTTTGAGGGAACGGTGGTGGTGGTCTTTCTGCTTCAGCCTCCTTTTTCTTCCCCCTCTCATCACTTTGCTCCCTCTCAACTTCTGATGCTCCCGATTGTTGAGGTGGTATTTCTGGTTCCACCTCTTTAAGATGCGAACCACTCATTGTGGTCACCGCATTCACTTGCTTGGGGTTGGGATCCGTGTCGCTTGGGAGTCCTCCTCTAGGTCAGGTGTTTTGGGCTCCAGCAAATTGCCCAAATTGATACTCCAGTGCCTTAGTAGCTAACTGATTGTTCTTTACCTCGGCTGCCAATTTCACATAGTCAGCCTGCAATTGAGCTTGGTTAGCTATCATTGTCTTGAACATCTCCTCAATGCTGGGTGATGGTGGTGGAGGAGGTGCATTGTTGTTTCTATATTGTGCCTGATAGTTCTGCTGCCCTCCTTGATTCCTCTGCGCCCCCTGACTCGAACTCTGCCCATGATGGTTGTTGCTACCCCAAGAGAAATTCGGGTGATTCCTCCAGTTGGAATTGTAGCTGTTGCCATACTGTAGGTGGTTGTTCCTCTATACATTTCCCCCAAAGTTCACCGAATCAGGATTTGCTCCACAACACTCAGCTGAGTGCTCACTACTCTCGCACACTTCACACCAAATTTGTTGCACTACATTCACTGGGGCTTGAGTCTGGTTCATTGTCATGTTACTGAAGTGGGTGTTGAGTTGATTCCGTAAAGCAGCTATCTGTGCAGCAATAGCTGTAAAACCATCCACTTCTAGGACTCCTGCTGCTTTCCTTGTTCCTCCTCTTGACGAATCAGCATTCCACTCCGGATTTCCCTGCGAAATACGATTTAACAAGGTATACAACTCCTCATAAGTTTTCTCCAATGCTTGTCCCCCAGCTGCTGAGTCTAGCAAGATCTTTGTGTAGGGTTCCAAACCCTCTATAAATTTTGCACCAGCACATCATTGGATTGGTGATGATGAGGACAATCCCGCAACATAGACTTGAATCTCTCCCAAGCCTGATACAGATTCTCTCCCTCTCTGTTTAAAACTTAGAATTTGACTTCTTAGTCTTGCTATTTTACCGGATGGAAAAAATCGTATCAAGAATTTCCTTGCAAGATCATCCCACGTAGTAATAGAATTAGGTGGCTCAGCTTTCAACCACCTCTTGGCTTCTCCCAAAAGTGAAAATGGGAACAATGTAAGCCTGACATAATCTGATGACACTCCAGTGGGGATGTAAGTGTCACTTATCTCCATAAAATTTTGGAGATGCTGCTGTGGATCCTCATGAGGGAGACCTGTGAACTGCCCGCTGGTGTGCAACAATTGCACCATGTTTTGTTTGAGCTCGAACCTCCCTCCTGGCTCAGGTTTGCGGATGCTAGATGTGACGTTGTTAGCATGTGGGATTTCCACCTCGCGAACCAGCCTAGCTGCCATTTCCTCAGGCACTAACATTGCCCTTACAACTGGTGGATTCTGTTGTTGCTCCATGATTGTTCGTCTGAGCAACTGTAGCTTTTTCTCTAGAGCTTCTCTCCTTTGATGATGAAATTGTCTTTCAGGCTCTAAATATGAGTCCACCAGCTCCTTGTCTCTTGCCAGTGTTCAACAGAGATTAGTATCTGTAAAATACAGGCTAAGACCAACTTGTCAACACTAAGAAGAAATAGTAAACTAACACTTAAGAAAAATTTACCAATTGCCAGTCCCTGGCAACGGCGCCAAAAACTTGTTCGGCTACTTTTGGGTAAATAGCTACACGCAAGTGCACGTGGTCGAACAAGTAGTAAAGTGTCTTAAATAAGCCAAGTATCGATCCCACAGGGACTGGGCTAGGGTAACAATCTACTCAAGTGTCACTATACTTTAACTCTAAAAATGCAGACAACAGTGTGAAGAAGAATTTGATATTTTGGTTTCTAATTTTATGCGAAGTCTACAATGAATATATAATTTGAGTCTGAACTATGAATATGAGCATGCTGAGGTTAAATGAACATGTAAAGAAACAAATTATCGATACAATTTGGTTAATCTTTGCTCCGGTTGCTAGTCCAGAATTATTGCCAATGGATTAAAACTCTCGTATTTAACCCAACTTAAGAATCATGAACCGTTCCCTTACATTTCTATGATAAAACGAAATTCATGTTCTAGCCATACAAAATCCATTCCTTAATAGACTAATACGACTTTCAGGTATGTTTCTATCCTGAAGGTAAATCAATTCTCCATTTTCCCAAACTAAGAAAAGATCATATCCTATCAATTCACAACTTTCCAATTTCTTACTCTCTCTAGTGAAACCGGACTTTTTAGATATACTTTAACATTGGCCACACATTAATGCAGTAAGAACAAGAATTAATAGAACAACCATGGAAGAAAAGATGAAAAACCAAATGATCAATAATTACATTGCAATACAGTTGTTCTTAACCTCAGCACGAAGAGGATTTAGCCACTCATTTGTGGATTAAACATCGTTAAATGAGTGTAAATCGTACGAACAATTGAAATAAAGAAGAAGGAGATAGAGAAAAACCCTGAGATTTTCGTCCCCTCAACTGCCCGTAACCCACATTCTTGCTCCACCAAGTCAGAATAATTAAAAATGAACCTAAGTGTTCTATTTATACTAGTGGGAATTTTTCCCGGAATAACAAGAAACGTGTCACGGAGTGCATCACGGAGCACTGCCTCTGTGACACGCCACTGTCGCAGACCCTTACTGGAATTTGGTTGTCCAGGTATTAAGGCCCAACGTGGCACGACGTGCAACGCGGGGCTAGGCCAACGTGCCACGGCCCCAACGTGCACCTTCACTGGAATTTGGCAAAAATTCCATATCCAAGCAGAAGGCATCCGCGATGGTAGCGTGACACGGCTCCATCACGGAGCCCCTTTAATTTGTGCCTTCAAGTGCTTTTTCCCTTGCTAGCGTCCGAGTCCAACCCCGATCTCTCCCAACATGCATTTTAGCTTTCCAAAATTATATTTCACCTGCAAAACGACGCTAATCATGTTGGTTAGTATAAATTCACATTTTATTACAATTCACATGAGAATGTATAAACATCGATAGATAAACAAGGTAAAAATGACACATTTGAGTATCACTTGGGCATATAAATTTGCCCAAGATCAAGGTCCCAACATACCTACAGTGGCACGTGGTTTATGAGATCCGGGGAAGAACCTAGGCCTCGAACCAACTCAGTGTTCGATACTACTCCCAAAACGTATATAGTGCTCATAGTATAACATACATGAATTCATGGGCTACATAAATCATGATACTCATAAGCATGCTTGTACATACGCGATCTAGCCATGACATAAGGCCTGTGAGTCGGCCAAAAACATAATTCATGATTCATAAGGTTCATACATACTTAAAGATCATGCATATAGTTTGAATTTCATAAAATCGTAATGGGTAGCATAATAAGTTCATAATTTAAATCATAATTCATGATGGGCTTAGAAATATCATCAATGGATAAGTAGATCATAAATCAATTCATCATGGGGCATGCATGATTAGGCTTAAATACATAGAACTTCCACATCAATAATATAATAATTAATTTATATCACAAAAGTTGATTAAAACACATAGATTATGATGAGGTTTCAAATTCACATAAACCATAATCAAATCATTAGATTTTAAGTAAATCAAATTCAAAAACCCATGAGTTTTTAATGAAACTTCTGTAAAAATCATAGAGGAGGGGCATGGGTGTGGAAGAAATCACCCATTGAGAACCCTACATACCTGGGATTACTAGTTCTTAAACTCTCTTGATAACCCAAGAAGAAATTGCAATGAATTGATGAATGCTAAGCTTGAATCACTCCCTCAATTCCCCTACCTTTAATGCATGAATGAATTAAGTGAAAACTGAACTTAACCCCTTTAAATTTCCCCATTCATAACCCAAAACGTCGTAGTTTAGGCCTTAGGATCTTAGGAATTTATGAAAAAGCCCCTACTAAATCGCAGGAGAATAACTGTCAGGTGACCCTAACGGGTGACCTAACAACTCGTTACGTGCCCAAACGATTCGTCACTTGGCTCGTCGAGTACACTGCTTGCCAAACTCCTGGGGCTCATGAAGACGGACATAACGACTCGTTAGTGGTGACCACGACCCGTGGTCACCAATTACCAAGTAAACTGCCTCCCTTATACCAATTTACTTGAATTCCACCCCAACGACTCATACCACGACTTGTTGACTGACATGACTGTCATGGACTCCTCCCGTTAAGTACACTAGTGGGCCTCTTCAAATTTTCACACACCCTTACCCCGCGGTTGACTTAACTACTCGTGGTGACTGACCACGAGTCGTTCCCTCACCCATAGGGAACCCTTATCCTCCAACTCCCTTCTCTTCACTAGCCTTCCCCTCGAGCTACCTGATGACTCGTGGACTGATCTCATGAGCCATTCAATGACTCGTTCTGTGCCTGCATCTCAGATTTTTAGTTTTTTCCCATTTCGACTACTGGATCTTATCTTTGAGTTCTCGCAGAATAACAATATCTACCCCTTGGGAACATTCATCCATGAATGTTAGAAACAAGTAGGAAACAGAAACATACAGTTATCATACTCAAATACTGATCATTTTAACCGAAATCTAACGGAATGACTACCTTTGGGAAGAGCTACATAGCTTAACCGAATTCAGACATCACATACATCTATCATAACATAAATAAAACTTGCACAGATGAACTGAACATGGAAACTCATTAGAGAATTAGGGCAAAAACTGATACCTCAAACTGAAATTGAGCCGGTAGAGAATAAATGCGGATATCTACCCATCATATCCACTTCGGCTTCCCATGTAGCTCCTTCAACATGTTGTTTTCTCCATAGAACTTTAACTGAAGCTACTTCTTTGTTCCTTAATCTCCGAACTTGGCAGTCTAATATTTCCACAGTAACTTCTTCATAGTTGAGGCTATCTTTTACACCAATGCTATCCACCGGGACTACTGAGGCAGGTCCAACTCATATGCCACCTTACCAACTCTTTTAATAACCCGATAGGGACCAACATAGCGGGGATCGAGTTTTCCTTTCTTCCCAAACTGCATGACTCCCTTCATGGGAGATGCCTTTAGAAATACCCAATCGTCTACCTCAAACTCCAAATCTCTTCTTCTCACATCCATATATGACTTTTGATGACTCTGAGTGGTTTTCATCCCGTACCTTATCAACTGAACCCTTACCATAGCCTCACGAATCGATCCAGGCCCTATCATAGCTGCCTCGCCAACCTCAAACCATCCAATGGGCGATCTACACCTTCGCCCATAAAGAGCCTCGAACGGTGCCATCTGGATACTGGAGTGATAACTGTTATTATAAGCAAACTTGATCAAGGGAAAATGATCATCGCAGCTACCTTTGAAATCCATCACACATGCTCTCAACATGTCCTCGAGAGTATGGATTGTTTGCTCGGCTTGGCCATCCATCTGCGGATGAAAGGCTGTGCTGAGCTTAACTTGAGTCCCAAGCCCTTTTTGAAAAGACCGCCAAAACTGAGAGGTAAACTGAGTACCTCGGTTTGAAATAATAGAAAAGGGCACTCCATGAAGTCGAACCAACTACCGAATATACAATTTGGCATAATCATCCGCTGAATCTAGCGTTTTGATCGGTAGAAGATATGCAGCCTTGGTTAACCTGTTGACCACCACCCAAATGGAATCATGATTTGGCGAGTATGGGGTAGGCCCATAATGAAATCCATATTAATATCTTCTCACTTTCAAGTGGGATGTTAATATCCTGAAGTATGCCTCCTGGCCTTTGATGCTCGACTTTCACTTACTGACAGTTTGGGCACTTGGCTACAAATTTTACAATATCCTTCTTCATGTCGTTCCACCAATATAATTTCCGTAGATCATGATATGTCTTGGTGGCACCCGAATGGGTAGAGTACCTGGATCCATATGCCTCATGCAATATCCGATCTCTCAACTCACCTACGTTTGAAACACACAAACGACCCTGGTACCGCAACACACCATCTCCCCCTTGGGAGAAAACCTCCACCTTCTGACTCCGGGTGGCTATCTTCAACTTTACCAATATCAGATCCTCATCTTGCCTAGCTTTCACATCCACCACCAAGGACGATTCTAATCCATTTTGCACAACGATGCCACCATCATTCGAGTCGACCAGTCTAACTCCCAACCTTGCAAGTCGATGGAAATCTTTTACCAACTCCTTCGTTCCCTTATCCATGTGGGACACACTCTCCATAGAGATCTTACTAAGTGCGTCTGCTACCACATTAGCCTTACCCGGGTGGTAAAGAACACTCATATCATAGTCCTTAAGTAGCTCCAACCACCTCCTTTGTCAAAGATTAAGATCTTTCTACGTAAACACATATTGCAAGATCTTGTGGTCCGTAAATACATCCACATAGACCCCATACAAGTAGTGTCGCCATATCTTCAATGCAAACACCACCGCGGCCAACTCAAGATCATGAGTCGGGTAATTCTTCTCATGGATTTTCAACTATCTCGAGGCATATGCTATCACTTTCTCATGCTGCATCAACATACATCCCAGTCCGACTCACAAACCATCACAATACACAACAAAAACCATCGGTACCCTCCGGTAGGGTCAACACTGGTGCTGAAGTGAGTCGAGTCTTTAACTCTTGGAAGTTTTTCTCACAAGCCTCCAACCATTGGAACTTTACCTTTTTCTGGGTCAACCTATTCAATGGTGCTACAATTGATGAAAAGCCCTGTAGGAATCTCCGATAGTAGCCTGCTAGGCCAAAGAGACTCCGAATTTCTGAAGGATTCACCGGTCTGGGCCAATTCTTTACCGCTTCAATCTTTTGAGAATCTACCCTTATGCCGTCACTCGATACCACATGGATAAGAATGCCATGGAGTCAAACCAAAATTCACACTTGCTAAAATTTGCATAAAACTGACGATCCTTGAGATCTGTAACACTACTCTCAAATGAGCGGCATGCTCCTCCTTGCTCCAAGAGTATATAAGGATATCATCGATGAACACGATCACGAAAATGTATGGATATTGCTTGAATACCCTTTTCATCAAGTCCATGAAAGTTGTAGGGGCATTGGTTAGTCAAAAATACATAACAACAAATTCATAGTGACCATACCGAGTCCTGAAGGATGTTTTGGGATGTCACTCTCCTGAACCCTGAGTTGGTGCTACCCGGACCTAAGATTTATCTTGGAGAAACACTTGGCACCTTGAAGCTGCTCAAACAAATCATCGATCCTAGGTAAAGGATATCTGTTCTAACGGTGACCTTATTCAACTATCGATAGTCGATGCACATACGGAAGTGAACCATCCTTCTTCCAGATGAATAACATTGGTGCACCTCATGGAGACTTGCTTGGTCTGATAAAACCCTTATCTAATAAGTCCTTCAACTGATCCTTCAACTCCTTTAGCTCAGCTGGAGCCATCCTGTAGGGAGGAATAGAGATGGGCTGCGTATCGGGTAAGAGATCAAGGCTGAAACCAATTTCCCTCTCCGGAGGAACAACTGGCAAATCATTGGGAAAAACCTCCGGATACTCACACATTACTGGAACTGTCTGAATAGTCGGTGTCTCAGACTCAACATCCTTAACCCTAACTAAGTGATACATGCAGCCCTTAGATATCAATTTCCTGGCCTTAAGATAAGAAATAAACCGACCGGTTGGTACAGTTGAATTACCCTTTCCACTACAACACCGAATCACTTGGAAATCGAAATTCCACCGCACGGGTCCTACAATTTACCGAAGCATAACACAAAAACAACCGATTCATGCCTATAATGAGGTCAAAGTCAGTCATAGCTAACACTACTAAGTCTGTGGAGGTGACCTTATGCAATACTAATGGGGCAACCTCTATACACCCGCCTAGCTAAAACTGAATCACCGACTGGAGTAGAGACTGAGAATGGTTCTGACAGGATTTCGGGGCTAACTCCAAAACTACTAGCAATATAAGGGGTCACAAAAGACAAGGTAGCTCCTGGATCTAACAAGGTATAAGCATCAATATGAAAGACTTGCAACATACCAGTAACCACATATGGTGAAGCCTCCTGCTCCTAGCGAGGTAATAAAGCATAAAACCTATTTTGGCGCTGACCGCTGATCTTGGGCAGATTTATATGCCCAAGTGATACTCAAACGTATCATTTTCGCCTTGTTTATTGTGCAATGTGTATACATTTTCATGTAATTGGCAATAAAATGTGAATTTATACTAACCAACATGATTAGCATTGTTTTGTAGGTAAAACATGATTTTGAGGAGCTAAAATGCATGTTGGAACAATATCGGAGTTGGACTTGGATGGGAGCACGAAAAAGACATTGGACTGCACAATGCAAAGGGGCTCCGCGATGGAGCCGTGCCACGCTACCATCGCGGAGGCACACTGCCTGGAGGGCAATTTAATTGTCAAATTCCGTGGAGCCTCGCGACAGCTCCGTGGCACGGAGGCAAGCCTCCGCGTTGCATGCCGTGCCACGTTGAGGCTATATTCCCGGACCCCAGATTTCCAGTGAGGGTCCGCATCCACGCCGTGTCACGGAGGCAGTGCTCCGCGTTGGCCTCCGTGACACGTTGCTTGTTATTCCGGGAAAAATTCCCAATAGTATAAATAGAACACTTAGGCTTATTTTTAATTAATTCAGAATTGGTGGAGCAAGGACGTGGGTTACAGGCAGTTGAGGGATGAAAAAGCTAAGGGTTTTTCTCTCTTTCTTTCTTCTTTCAATCAATTGTTTGTATGATTAACACTTGTTTTAGGATGATTAATCCACAAATGAGTGGCTAATTCTCTTCCTTGCTGAGGTTATGAACAATGGTGATGATTTCTGATTATTGAATTGTATGGTTTTTCTTCTTCTTCTTCTATGTTGTTCTATTAATTCTTGTTTCTACTGCATTAGTGTGTGGCCGACATTAATGTACATCTAAAAAGTCCGATTTCACTCGAGAGAGCACGAAATTGGAAAGTTGTGAATTAATACGGTATTGTTCTTAACTTGATTTGGGAAAATTTGGGTTTTGATGTGCTTTGCTGATAGAAATATACTTGAAAGCCGTATTAGTCAATTTAGGAACCGGAATTGTATTGCTAGGTCATAAATGGCATTTGATCACAGAAATGTAGACGGATGGTTTATGATTCTTAAGTGAGATTAAATACGAGAGTTTTAATTTCTAGGCTAATGTTCTTGGCTAGCAACTAGAAGAGAAGAATAACCGAATTATGATTATAATCAAGTTCATTACTTGTTCTTAACCTTGGCATGCTCATATCTATAGTTTAAATTCAAAGTAGATATTTGTTAATAGTTTTAGTATATAATTTATAAACAAAATAATTTAACTTTTGGTTACGTTGTTGTCAGCATATATAGAAGTAAGATAGAATATAGTATACTTGAGCAATTTTTACTTATCCAGAGTCTCCTTGGTTCGATACTTGGCTTACTTAGCCACTTTATTACTTGTTTGACCACGTGCACTTGCATGTTGGTTTTTAACCCATATAGCAAACCACCGAACAAGTTTTTGGCGCCGTTGCCGGGGAGACTAGGCAATTGGTGAAATTGTGTTAAGTGTAAATTTACTGTATTTTTGTTTTATTTTCTTAAGTGTTGACAACTTGGTCTTAGCCTGTATTTTGCAGACTTGATTTCTGTGAACACTGGCAAAGGACAAGGAGCTGGTGGAATCTTATATAGAGCCTGAATGTGAATTTCATAGTAAACGCAGAGAAGCTCTACAAAAGAAGCTGCAGTTGCTCAGACAGACTATGATGGAGCAATAAAATCCACCGGTTGTGAGGGCAGTGTTAGTGCCCGACGAAGCAGCAACAAGGCCGGTTCGCGAGGTGGCAATCCCACATGCCAACAATGTACATTCAAATATCCGCAAACCAGAGCCTGGAGGGAGATTTGAATTAAAACAGAACATGGTGCAACTATTGCACGCAAGCGGGCAATTTACCGGTCTCCCTCATGAAGACCCACAACAACATCTCCAAAACTCTTTGGAGATAAGTGACACTTATATACCCGCTGGAGTGTCACCTGATTATGTTCGGCTCACACTATTTCCGTTTTCCTTACTTGGTGAAGCCAAGAGGTGGTTAAAAGCTGAACCACCAAATTCTATATCAACGTGGGATGATCTTGCACGAAAGTTCTTGATAAGATTTTTTCCCACTGGTAAAACAGCCAGACTTAGAAGTCAAATTCTAAGTTTCAAACAGAGGGAGGGAGAAAATTTATATCAAGCCTGGGAAAGATTTAAATCCATGTTGCGGGACTGTCCTCATCATCATCAGTCCAATGAGGTGTTGGTACACACATTTATTGAGGGTTTGGAACCCCATACTAAAATTTTGCTAGACTCAGCAGCTGGAGGGCAAGCGTTGGAAAAGACTTATAAGGAGCTGTACACTTTGCTCAACCGGATTTCACAGGGCAATCCAGAATGGAATGCTGACTCATCTCGAGGTGGAGCAAGGAAAGCAGCAGGAGTGCTCGAAGTGGATGAATTTACAGCTATCGCTGCACAGATAGCTGCCTTGCAGAATCATTTGAACAACCACTTCAGCAACATGAACTTGAACCAGCCTTCAGCTTCAGTCAATGCAGTCCAACAAATGTGGTGTGAAGTGTGTGGAAGCAGTGAGCACTCAACTGAGTGCTGTGGAGCAAACCCAGATTCTGTTAACTTTGTGGGCAATGCACAGAGAAATCAGCAACAGTTTGGTAGCGGCTACAACTCAAATTGGAGGAACCATCCAAATTTTTCGTGGGGTAGCAACAACCAACAAGGCCAAAGTTCGGGTCAGTGTATGCATAGGAATCAAGGATGGCAACAGAACTACCAATCTCAATTCAGAAATCACAGTGCCCCTCCTCCACCACCATCACCTACCATTGAGGAAATGTTTAAGACCATGATCGCTAATCAGGCGCAATTGCAGGCTGACTATGTTAAATTGGCAGCCGAAGTGAAGAACAATCAATTAGCGACCAAGGCTCTTGAGTATCAATTTGGGCAATTTGCTAGTGCCCAAAACACAAGGCCCAGAGGAGGATTGCCTAGCTACACAGATCCTAATCCGAAGCAGGTAAATGCAGTGACCACAAGGAGTGGTTTGCAGGTGAAGGAGGTGGAAACGGAAAGACCACCTCAAAAGTCAGGAGCAGCAGATGTTGAGGAAGAACAAAGTTCGGATAGGGGGAAGACCAAAGAAGCTGAATCAGAAATGCCTCCACCCCCATTCCCTCAACGACTCAAGAAACACAAGGAGGAGGCGTGTTTCAAGAAATTTATGGAGGTGCTTAAATAGGTACATGTTAATTTACCTCTTGTTGATGTCTTGCAGGGAGTGCCAAAATATGCCAAATATATTAAAGACATCATGGCCAACAAAAGTCGTTTGACTGAGTATGCCACGGTGGCTTTGACGGAGCATTGCACTTCCCGGATCTAAAAATAGACTGCCTACGAAATTAAAAGACCCTGGAAGTTTTACTATCCAGCTTACTATTGGGCAGAATATCCGAGCTCGTGGATTGTGTGACTTGGGGGTGAGCATAAACCTGATGCCATCTTCGGTATTCAGAAAGTTGGGTCTAGGGAGTCCTAGACCTACAACCGTAATCTTGCAGTTAGCAGACAGATCCTTAGCTAGGCCGGATGGCATTGTTGAGGATGTGCTTGTGCAAGTGGGATCCCTCATTTTTCCGGTTGATTTTATTGTTTTGGATTTTGAACCAGACGCTGAAGTCCCATTTATTTTGGGATGACCCTTCTTGGCAACCGGAAAAGCATTAATTGACGTGGCTGCGGGTCAACTTACAATGCGAGCACATGACAAGGTAGAGGTGTTCGACGTGTACAAAGCACCCAAGCTCCCGATGGTAAATGAAGAACTCTCGGTGATCAATGTAATTGATCATGGGAATGCGAAACAAATGAATGATTACCGAGAGTTGATGGGAAGACCACCAGAAAAGGGTGAGCACTACTGGGGGGAGGACAATGATCGTGAAAAATCGTCCATCACCCTAGTGGATAATTGAGCATAAAGGACGTCGAGCCGCGACGGTAAACCAGGCGCTGCACGGGAGGCAACCCGTGAAAAATATTTTTTTCTTTTATTTTATAAAGTGTAAATAGATTTTATTTTATTTTTCTTTTTCTTGATTTAGTACAAAATTTTCCGTTTTAGTTAGTATTTTTTATTTTAATTAGGGAAATCTATTAATCTAACCAATTTTGTTTAGTGAGGTGATTTTCAAGTCAAACGGAGAAAAATGTGCACGAAATCGGGAAAGAAAAGGCAAGGTATGAAAAAATGAATAAAATGAAGAGACAGTGAGCTGGGGCGATGGCTCCGTGTCACGGAGGAGGGCCTCCGCGTTACCCTCCGTGACACGTTGAAGGTTAATCTGGAATTTTTTTTTGAAAATTCCAGTAAGCCATCACGATAGCTCCGTGTCACGGAGGAGGGGCTCCGCGTTACCCTCCGTGACACGTTGCCCTATATTTTGTGACAGGTCACACCGGGTTGCCGGGTGACCCGCGTGTTTTCCTTCATTTTAAACCCCTATTTTAGGCCCTTTTTCCTCATTTTCTCTCTTCTCCGCGACGAAACACCCAAATTTCCCACCCCAACCAACGTGCCACGGTATTAAGCAACCAAGTTGTCGAGTTTCTTCGATTATTCAACTTAAAGGTATGTTTTCCTCGTCTCTCTCAAGTTTTTGTCGATTTTAGTCGAATTTGAGCATGGGAGGTGAGATATATTACCCTAAGTCAAAATTTAGCATGAAATTGAGTTATTCTTTGATTGATAAATGTTCGAAATGTTGTAATACGCGTTTGAACTTGTCGATTGCGTGAATGATTCGAATTTGATTGTGAAATTCAATTCTAGGGCTTGGGTTGTTGAATTCGAATTGGGTAACTTGGTAAATTTGTAAATTATATGCCGGGGTGTGCTTGTGAATTGAGATAAGTCATTGTAAATATTGTTTGAATGTAATAGACGATGAATTCTCGGGATTTTGGGAAAATGTGAAAATTGTTCGAATTGGTTGAGTATATAGGTTCATGTGTATATAGAATTTTTGTTGTTGTTTTTCTTTTGTTGTTTTCTTTGCTAAGTGCGATGGTTGAATTGCTAGCGATGGTAGGATTGGGATTAGCTGTATGAAGTCTGAGTAGTACGCTAAGGTTTTACTGTCGAAATTTTCTTTGCGAACGCACTAAGCATAAATTGTATAGGTGTTTGTTTTTGGTGTAAATAAAGTGATTCTTGCCGTAGTATCGTAACCGTAGCTAAGGACTACGTGTGGGGTAAACTTAGCTTAACCCGACCTTAGCCGAAGCTAATATGCATTTAGCTTGACATGGTGCTTGTTTATTTGTATTGACAGGTACAATGGCAAGTAGGCAGGATAAGGGTAAAGGTGCATCTACTTCAGGCACCGGGAGAAAACGACTTAGACTGGGCACACCAGTCCCAGCTGCATCAGCTGTTCCACGCGGCCAACGCCGCCAATACGGAACGAGGTGGGTAACCGATGAAGGGAAGAAGTGTTACGCTAAACACAAGGAAAACAAATACTTCCCTGAGGAGCATATTGCGCGGGAACCAATAGCACAGGAGTTCCCCCGTATAGTGCAAAGGATCGAGGCAGCTGGGCTCAGCTTCATATTTTAGGAGCCCAAGGAGTGCAACTTACATTTAGTCTGGGAGTTCTATGCAAATTGGAACTCGGCAATCAGAAGCTACACAATAAAGATCAGACGGCAGATAGTTACTCTGGAACCCCAGCAATTAAATGCCATCATTGGAGCGCGGGACACAGACGCCCACGTTCTCCGCCAGCTGAATAGCACCCCACCATATGCCGATATTAGAAGCACATTGTGTGGGGCTCGATCCACAGCCAGATGGAGCAGACATAAGGAGAGGGGTTACCACCAGACTCTGCCGTATTCTCAAATGAATAGGGAGGCAAGAATTTGGCTGAAAATAGTTTGTTCGTGCCTGATCCCGGGGGTGCACATGACGGATGTGACCCGGGACCATGTGTGCCTGGTGTATGCCCTGATGAAAGGGCTAGAGATTAATGTTGGGGCGGTCATCATATCCGCCATGAAGAGAGCCCGACTACACCAGGGCCACAGGTATGGGTTTGGCGGACTTATCACCACCTTCCTCTGGGGCCTCGATGTCGAGGAAGAGGCTTTAGACTACATCCCGCAGTTGAAGCGGAGGGCCCTTGATGTGACCAAAACTAAGGCCCACGACACCACACACGGGCCAGTGCTGACACTTGGCGAGCGACATGCTCGCGACGACCAGTACATGGCACGGATGTTTGGTATGCAAATGCTTCAACTTCGGATTGGTGGGAGACCAGCCACAGAGGAGGAGTTATGGCAGCTGGAGCTGGATTACCCATTTGGCGAAAACGCCAGGGCTTTATGCTGAGTGGGGCCAGCATTTGTAGAGCCCACTGACGATGATGTCCCCACGGACGAGGAGACACGTCGGGAGGACTCCGATGTGGAGTCCGATGACGACGATGGAGGTGACTCGGACATGGGCGATGAGGCAGCAACACCGGATGAAGAAGTCGAATATTTCGACTGATCAGGGAGTTCCACCACCCAAAATTTTGTGATTTGAATTTTTGTGAACACTGGGGACAGTGTTCGATTTAAGTGTGGGGTGGGGAGTAGTTAGGTGCTGGGGGCTGGGCTGGTTTGCTTGTATGTTCTTTCCTCTGTTTGTTTTGTATGTTTAAGTTTCCCTGTGTTTGTGAAGTGCAAACTGGTTTGTATCTGTATATATTTGTGGTAATTGATGATGTGTGTTGTGAAATGTTGTGGTTTGCCAGCTAAGTCTGTAAAAATTTTTGTAAATATTTTCTTATGTTTTTTTCTCTATCGAAATGATCGATATTTTTAAAATTTTGCGAAAATATTTTGTACATATTAAAATATTTTGTAAATATTTTTCCATCGAAATGATCGATGTTTTGCAAAATTTTTTGATTTTTATTTTTGGGTTTCTCGGAGTTTGTTTTCGGTTCTTTTACCGAGAATAGTCCCATTGAACCGAAGTCATAGTTAGTGACCGTTCCCTATGATGGGTGGATGACGACCATCTTAAGGGAAATGTAGTCAGTAGGAGTAGTGATTTTACTTTGTTTTCAGTTTTTTTTTTTGGTGGATTGCATCACGGAACCTGTAGTTACTATATGGTTGTGAAATTATGGTTGTGTGTTGTAACTGATATTCAAAATGTAAAAGTGATTCGTATGAAAGTATGCAATTTTGTAAATATGTTGAGTTACCTTGGCTGTAGAATTCGATTCGGTGTCATTAAGGCTTAATTTTTGAATTCATGTAATTTGTTAATTAAAGAGTCTGTGAATGCATCTTGAATCGAGCATGTGCATGAAGTGTGAAGTGAGGTGTTGTTATTCCATGCTATTGTGAAGTGTCTACAACTTGCCTGGTGTGTGTACAAAACGAAATGAAGGAGGTGTAGTGTTGGAAAGGATGTAGGCATTTGTTTGTTTTAACCGAGAGTTTCTATTCTTTTCTTGTCATACACTACCTTTTTATGTGATTGTATACCCTAGCCAGCCCGTTGAGCCTTTAGCCGATTATTTCTTTCTTTTGTCCAAAAATTGTATAAACTGAGCTTAATTCTTTCTTTTCATTAGCCGTAAAGTCTATACAAAACTCTTAAGCGCTTAAGAAGAACAGAAAAATTTTTCCCAAAGTGTCAAAGAGTGAGAATAGTGGAAAGAAAAAGAAAAGCAGAGTGAGGAAAGAAAAGAAAAGGTTGTAGAGGCACTTGTTGTAATGAAATGATAATGAAGGTGCATGGAAAACCTTTTTTGTTGTGTCAAGTGTGTTTGGTGAAATGGGCCATACGAAAGTAAATCAGCATGAATGGGATGATGAAAAAAAGAAAAGAGAGAAACAATGTCATGAGTTGAGGGGAAGGTGTTGAAAAGGCGCTTAATGATGCTAGTGGCTATTATTGGCTAATCCAATGTGTACTAGTTTCATAGCTTCCATTACAACCCCTTAAAGTCCTACGTGATCTTATATTGCATTTCTTTATATTAGTGGAGTAATACACTAAGGGCAAGCTTATGGGTCATGACATGATGCATGTGAATTCTTTTGGGAGAGAGAGTGAAATTAATTTTTACATGCCCCTACTTGAATGTTTGTGTGTCACATGAACAAAAAGGGGAAGATTCTCTTGAGTTGTGAGGGCACATGCTTGATGAAAGATTGATTTTCGTGTCGGATATCTTGATTAGCCGATTTTCATGAGTTTGCCAATATCGAGGGTCGATTCTTAAAGTCTAGGAAGTCTTGATGTATTAAAGGTCATTGCATTGTAATACCATGCATGTTTTCTTGATGATTTACAATATTGAATGATCGGTATGACCGTAGCTCAAATTGTCGCACCATAGTGGCGAAGGTTGGGATGTAATTTGCATGAGTTGTGTATGTGTTGTTCGAGGACGAACAAGGATTTAAGTGTGGGGTAAGTGATCTTGGGCAGATTTATATGCCCAAGTGATACTCAAACGTATCATTTTCGCCTTGTTTATTGTGCAATGTGTATACATTTTCATGTAATTGGCAATAAAATGTGAATTTATACTAACCAACATGATTAGCATTGTTTTGTAGGTAAAACAAGATTTTGAGGAGCTAAAATGCATGTTGGAACAATATCGGAGTTGGACTTGGATGCGAGCACGAAAAAGACATTGGACTGCACAATGCAAAGGGGCTCCGCGATGGAGCCGTGCCACGCTACCATCGCGGAGGCACACTGCCTGGAGCGCGATTTAATTGTCAAATTCCAGTGGAGCCTCACGACAGCTCCGTGGCACGGAGGCAAGCCTCCACGTTGCATGCCATGCCACGTTGAGGCTATATTCCCGGACCCCAAATTTCCAATGAGGGTCCGCGTCCACGCCGTGTCACGGAGGCAGTGCTCCGCGTTGGCCTCCGTGACACGTTGCTTGTTATTCCGGGAAAAATTCCCAATAGTATAAATAGAACACTTAGGCTTATTTTTAATTAATTCAGAATTGGTGGAGCAAGGACGTGGGTTACAGGCAGTTGAGGGACGAAAAAGCTAAGGGTTTTTCTCTCTTTCTTTCTTCTTTCAATCAATTGTTTGTATGATTAACACTTGTTTTAGGATGATTAATCCACAAATGAGTGGCTAATTCTCTTCCTTGCTGAGGTTATGAACAATGGTGATGAATTCTGATTAATGAATTGTATGGTTTTTCTTCTTCTTCTTCTATGTTGTTCTATTAATTCTTGTTTCTACTGCATTAGTGTGTGGCCGGCATTAATGTACATCTAAAAAGTCCGATTTCACTCGAGAGAGCACGAAATTGGAAAGTTGTGAATTAATAGGGTATTGTTCTTAACTTGATTTGGGAAAATTGGGTTTTGATGTGCTTTCCTGATAGAAATATACTTGAAAGCCGTATTAGTCAATTTAGGAACCGGAATTGTATTGCTTGGTCATAAATTGCATTTGATCACAGAAATCTAGACGGATGGTTTATGATTCTTAAGTGAGATTAAACACGAGAGTTTTAATCTCTAGGCTAATGTTCTTGGCTAGCAACTAGAAGAGAAGAATAACCGAATTATGATTACAATCAAGTTCATTACTTGTTCTTAACCTTGGCATGCTCATATCCATAGTTTAAATTCAAAGTAGATATTTGTTAATAGTTTTAGTATATAATTTATAAACAAAATTATTTAACTTTTGGTTACGTTGTTGTCAGCATATATAGAAGTAAGATAGAATATAGTATACTTGAGCAATTTTTACTTATCCAGAGTCTCCTTGGTTCGATACTTGGCTTACTTAGCCACTTTATTACTTGTTTGACCACGTGCACTTGCGTGTCGGTTTTTAACCCATATAGCAAACCACTGAACAACCGCTTGCTGAATTAGTAACACCCTGCTAAGAGGGACATGCTGCTGGAGTGCTAGAACTGGATGCTGTCACACAGGTCCCATCGAACCTTGATTTGGCTGAGGGGTAATCCCTAAGTTTGTGCCCGAGTTAGCCACACTCGAAATACGGATTTGAGACAACTAAGCACCTCCCGGGATGATTCTTGCTGCACTTCGCACAAGTTGGAAAAGTGCGCTCCACTTGCATGTTACCCTGATCCCTCGAGCTTGAAGCCCTGCTCCTCTGATCTCTTTTAAACCTAGATAGCATGCTGGCCGAGGATGGAGTTGGAGTGATAGACTTGTGCTGGGACTGATGACGCTGTCCACCCACTGACTTGACCTGAGAAACCCTATAGCTGTCGATCCTGGCCCTCTTGGTCTCCCTCTGCCTTCGGTAGACCGAATCCATCAGCTATGCATGCAATACAATATAGGGGAAAGTCAATATCTTGATGAAGCATGGAGATCCTGCAATCCTTGTCCAAGTAGTCCGCCACCCCATGCACAAAATGACTCACCCGAGCCTTTTGATCTGCCACCAACTTTGGAGCATACTTGGATAATGGGGTGAACTCCAATGCATACTCCTGAATAGACATATTACCTTGCTTCAAGTTAACAAACTCAGCCTCCTTTATCTCCCTCAACTCCCTCATCTCCCGAGGGAAGAACCGATCCAAAAATGTTGTGTGAAACTCCTCCCAAACTATCGAGCCTGCACCCATTGCCCTGACATCTCTTAATTGCTTAAACCATATGTGAGCTACCCACTTTAGGTGGTAGGAGGTCAAGTCAACGTACTCTCCATTGTTCACCCCCATAACCTGGGTGATCATCAGAATCTCCTCAATGAAATCATGTGAATCCTCATCCACCTTTGAGCTCAGAAAATCCCTCACCCTGGCTGCTGCCGCATTCCCATTCTGCATATAATGCACTACAGTCTGATTTTGAACCTAGGCTGTCATGGCTTGTGCCAACTTCTTAATTTGTTATGCCCTGGGAACCCAAGGATCAAACCCGAAAGTAAAAATGGAGAAAAACTGAAAATTTGCACCAGGTCACCGAACGACCCGTGAGGTTGGTTGTGAGGAGTGACCACGAGATGAGAGATGACTTGTGGTCAGCATGGTTTATCAAGGCCTGAGTGAGAAGGTCACCGGCTTAACCACGAGTCGTGGTCATAGCTCACGACTCGTGAGGTCACCCGTGGTCAACCCTGGAGGATTGGCAAGTTGGGATGTGCAGTGTAAGCCACGGAAGGTGACCACGAGTTGTGGTCTAACCTCACGACTCATGAAGTCACCTGTGGGTCCCCTTGGATGTTTGGGCAGTGGACCCAACGGAGCATGGCCACGAGTCGTTCCCCGTGGCAACGACCCGTGAGGTCGCTCGTGGGGGCTGGCGACCAGAAATTTCCTGCCTTTTAATAAGGGTTTTTTCATAATTTCCTAAGTTCCTAAGGCCTAAACAACGTCGTTTTGGATACTTTTATGAGTAAGATAAGATGGGTTAAGCCCTTTATGCATGCCCATTCTCATACAAAAGCTTAGAGAGGTTTTTGGGAGATTCAAGACCTTCTTCCCCAAATTTTCATCAATTTCTTTGTGGGTGTTCAAGGAACTTTAAGTCCATCCATTTCCAAGTGTGTAGGGTTTTAAAATGGGTGGAATTCTTCCTCTCCCATGCCCAATTTTGATTTAAATCACGAATCATCCTATTCAAGTCTATGGGGTTTTGCTCAAGTGCATGAAGGTGTGATTTCTCTTTATGAGTATGATTTAATTGAGTTTCAATTACTGAATTATGAACGATGGGCAGTTTTTATCATTATATTCCTTTAATCATGTTTCAAGCTTTTTTTAAATCCAAATTTCCCATTTGATGAAAGTTCCTGGAAGTTATGATTTATGATGAATACTCTTAATTTGTGTTTATTGATGATGGAAAAACATGTTTTTCTAGTTACCCATCTTTATGAACATATTTTGAAAGTATTGAGTATGATGAAGTAATGGGAAATTGCCCCAAGTTGAATAATGATTTACGATTTATGAAACGAATTATATGATTTATCAATTTATGATGTTGGCCGATGAAAAGGACCTATGATTCTTGGCTAAGCATGTTTTAAGGGGGTCAATGATTATAAATGTTATATCTTAGCCAATGAATTTTAAGGCATGACGTTATTGATTTATGTATGAGCCTATATGCATGTTTTTGGGAGCCGTGTCTAGCACCGAGCAGCCCGACATTCAGAGGACTACGCCGGTATCTCATAACCACGTGCCACAGTGGGTTTGTAAATGATATGATGTATTGATAATGATCCCCTCAGAATGTGATATCACGCTTAATGTACAACCCTCGCCTGGCAAGCCAGGGTCAGCTCTGCCCACTTGAGCAAGATAGTGGGGCATCATGAAAGGCTCTACCATGATGGTGTCGGTTATGACGAGTCCTCCCATTATTCCGCATATTTTATGCATTGCTATGTTTATTGTTATACCCAGTAGAATTCCCGGCATCTATATGACCTATTTGCACATCGGTTAAGCATATTTGAAGGCCATACGTGCTAGAGAAAGGCCCGGGGAAAAAGATCGGACGAGAAACCCGTCGAACCATCGCGGGAGGAGCCGAGGCAGAGCCCCTCCGCGATGGCAGCGTGTCACGGAGGTGAGGCCTCCGCGATGGCTCCGTGACATGTTGCCCAGGTTCAGAATCAGTATAATCAGTAAAGAATCAGTTCAGTATAGAAACAGATCAGAATAAGAAGTTAGATTCCAGATAGTCTTTTCAGTTATACATTCTTGCTATTTCTATGTGCTATTTGTTTGTTGAGACTTGTTGTGGCATGTGGGCACTCTTTTAGCATCCCCACCTCCCCTGGGTTATAGCTGTGTCGATACCAGATTCAGATACCGCCACCAGCTGGGCTATGTCGTCCGCCTAGAGGACGATGATGGCCAACCACCATGATAATACGGTCTAGACCACCCTGCTTGCAGGGGTAGTTCAGTTTATCTGCGCAGAGCCAGTCCACCCTGTTTACAGGGGCAAAACACTCTGTGTGTGCTTGTGGCCGGGGGCAGACTCAGATACAAATTTTTTTATAAAATCACCCTGTTGCGTGCTTGCACCCAGGGGCATATTTTATTACACACCCCGTGTGCACTTGCGCCCAGAGGCAGGAGTCCTCGGACTCAGACACAGTTTATTGTTAGAGGCCAAGGCCTGAGCTACGTACCCAAGGGGGCCGGTAGGAGGAGCTCACAGTTATCAGATGAGTGGTATGACTTATTTTTGGTTGGTTTTGACCCGGGTAGAGGTATATAGATTGTTTGCTTGCTTGGCGCCATCCGGCTTATGGGGGTTGGTATTTGCTCTTGTTTGCTACTTGTATATCTATTTATGTGCTCTATATATTATATACTAGCTACTAGACAGCAGGTCATCGCGTCTACAGGTACGCCTCTGCCTTATCAGTACAGAAAGCTTGAGTCAGTTTATATCAGCTTCTTCAGATTCAGCTATCACCTGCTATACAGAAATGCTAGTTATGCTATCTATATTCAGTTATTTTCAGTTGTATTACTTCAGTTGCTTTGCATACTCAGTACCAGTGGTACTGACGCCCAGAGGGGCACTGCATTACTTGCCTGCAGGTACTCATAGACGAGGAGGTGATCCCTCGTGATTCCAGCCAGCTATTGATTATTCAGCTCCTGTCATCCGGAGTCTGAATTCTAGAGGTGTATTTTGTTTTCTTTTGTTGTACAGTACGGGTAGGTCGGGGCCCTATCCCGGTCATTTCTATTGCTATTCCTAGAGGCTTGCAGTCTGTATATTCCCCTGTGGTCAGTTGAGCCGGTCGTGTGGGGTCGTGCAGTTGTTAGCTGTTAGTACTTTTGCTTCTTTATGTTGGCCGTGTGGGGCCATAAGTTTGACAGTAGTGGTAACCTTGCCGGACACGTAGCTTTCTAGTATTTCATTGCTGAGTTGCAGATAACTAGACAGTATGGTGGCCTTGTCGGCCCACATAGGTTTCCCTATAGTTGCATGTGCTGGTCAGCTGTTATTACAGGTACAGGAGGCTATAGGCCAATGGGCCGGGGGCTGTGTTTACAGCCGTTATATAGCCCTTTGTGTTCAGAAATATAAGTTAGACCCAGCCAGGCACCAGATGTGCCCAGGCTTAGCAGTTCAGTAGTTCAGGTCCTAGTAGGGCACTAGGTGCCTGTCATACCCCCCAAGGTGGGGTGTGACAAACTTGGTATCAGAGCAGGTCGTGTCCGAGGGAGTCTGCAAGCCGTGCTAAGTAGAGTCTTGTCTATGGATGTGTTGTGCAGCACATACTATAGGCAGGAGGCTGCGAGGCATGATATGATGGTTACCCTTCCTTCTCAGTCAGTAGTGCTTTAGAGCGGTACAGTATAGGGTTGAGTCCCTGAGAACTTACCGTATTCTTTGATTACAGATACAAAGGCAGATCAGCATTACCCTATCACAGGAAGAAGATCAGAGATAGCAACGGAAGAGAGCATTAGTCAGTTACATGATAGCTACAGCAGCAAGAGGAGGTATCAGAGAGCTCCCAGCGTGATACCTTTATTGGCACTATTCCCAGTATACGTTGATAACGTTAGTATAGGAAGTCAGAAGTATAATGTACATATGAGTTGATTTACTTAGTAGTTATATAAGATCTGATTAAGATTATAGACAAGGTCAGACCACCAGGTAAGTATGAAAAAGAGAGGGAAATGCAGGATTCCCAAATACCTCTTTTCGGATATGGTTCAGTCAAATGCTTTTGCTTGTTGCAATAAGAAAAGGGCTATTCCCACCCCTTGGTTTTGATGCGAGTATAGTAAAGGGGCATAAGACTTGAGATGGGGTTGCCAAATCAAGCAGTAAGTAAAGATGGGCTGATTGATCCTAGTAAGTATTAGAAGGTATAAAGAGCCCTTATGATTACGTAGGCTGAGCAGACCCTTATAATAACAAGCTAGTAAAGAAAGTAAGACTGTTAGCCTACCCGAAGTAGGGGTAACAGACCTGCTAGTGATGAATGCCTAATAATAGTCGAGTTTGAGTCAGAAAAAGGCCAAGTCCGCCATATATGCTAACAGATAGCAAGATATACCGGTAAGATTATAGTTATGATCTAGTTGTGACATCGAAAGATATAAAGGTCATGTGAATCAGATGGGCTTGTATATATGCCAGAAGAAGTATAGGCCGAGACTTGATCAGTGATCTTATTAGCAACGAAAGGCAGGTACCTTGAACCCCAGAGTTCAGTTTAAGTAAGATGAGGGGAAGAAGCAGGAATGCCAGATTTGATGGGGAAATCAGGGTTACCCCCCCAGATTAATAGAGTATCGTTTTAAGGATTAAGCTTCGGGCTGACAGTAGGATTGCGGTTCAGAATACCGCAGTATGTCCGCTATGGAAAAGTTAAAAAAGTTACCGATACAGCAATTCTAATCTAGTGTAGCCTAGAGCTAAGGCCCAGCAGACAGTAATGGGCTCTTAATATATGCCTACGTAAGGCTACAAGATTCGAACGTTGACCCCACTTCACAAGAGTGGCGGAATTTCAAATAGCAGACAATAACTAAGGTGTTTATGTTTGTTACTCTCAGAATGGGGTGGCAATACAACGAAATGATAAGTCAGGGCAAGAGATAGTATTAGGCTGTAGAAGCGGTGTATCATGTACGGTATGAGACTCAGCAGAACATGTCAGAGATTATGAATTACCGCAGAATTCAGTACATATGGTACGTAGCTAGCGATATATATGTATACAGATAATAGATATGTTGTAAGTAGCTGCCTATAAGGGCTGCAATCACAGATGCTGATTAGTAATAGAAAGCATATACAAATTGCATTGCTGGACACCCCCTTGCCAAAAAAAAAAAAAAATTATAAGAAAGAGGGAGAAGAAAGAAAGAAAAGGAGAAGGGAAGGGGCTGAATTATCTATGAAATCATAGAAACTATCTCAGTTCTCAGTTATTAAGTTAATAGATTTATGTGTTGTTGCCAGATCTAGGCCCTAGGAGCTTATCAGAGTTAATGGCCTAAAACAGATGGCTAGATGATAAGGGCGCAATAGACGGTCTACCGACCAGCTGACGCCTGCATTAGCAGGGAGGCGTCCCTGAAGATCGGTAACAGTAGTGTATATGCTAGAACCAGGATTACAGGCCGAATAGGCAAATTTTAGAGATTAGCAATACCAGTATTGTTCTAGTATGTCAAGTGGTTGTACGCCATTTTCCCAGCTTTGTAGGTGAGAGTCGGCCTTAGCTAACCTAGCAGTCATTATGTGGAATACCCCATAAGTTAGCGGGCCGTCCCAGTCAGAATACTCGTGGGTACCCCAAAGAAGGGTCCACATCAGTAGTCAGCGATAGACTAGTACTTCAGCTGGTTCTCGTAAGATATTTAGATACAGAGCCCTTGCAGAAGGCCAGTATTTACAGAATAGTTCATAAGACCGAGAATTCCCCAGAATAGTAGTATAAATCCAAGTGGATACACACAAGGCGTAAGAGATTGATAGTACCCTGCTAGCACAGTGTTTACTAAGACCAGGGGATCAATAGACCCCCCGTGGAGACCCAAAGATTGATCGCCTGGGAGTAAGTTTGATTAAGCTCAGCCTTATAGTGGTTCAAGCAAAATAACAAAGCAATTAGATGTCCACAAGTCTGCAGTCATGCATGAACTATAAGTATTTAAGTAGGACAGTTAGAGCATTGTTAGACTACTGCTACATCCGGGTCATTCAACCCGACTATTCGGTTACTTAAGGTTATGCAGCCAGATCATTAGAGGTCATGGTCAATATCAGGACCCCCCTAATCAGATACGGGCACACGGTATGCAAATAGCCATTCAAGGTTACCTTAACAACAAGTAGCCTTAGCATGCGGTCAGAAGGCCAGGTAAAGCTCTAGCTATACCGGTAGATTACTTGTCAGATTCTCCGGCATAATAAACTAGTATGACCGTCAGTTATATGTCAAATTTTGTAAATGTGAATTTTGGTTGAGTTTAGTAGCCTTTTTGGTCACATTATGTCAGAGGCTGGGGTACAGATAGATATACAGAAAATCGAAGTAGAGAAGATATAGTCTAGACCTACCACTCCAATCGAAGTACGCAATCCCTGCGGTTAGCCGGGTATTACAGAGGGTTTGTGGAAGGATTTTCCACCTTAGCAGCACCTCTGACTAAGTTGACACAGAAGGCAGTAAAGTTCCAGCAGACTGAGGTGTGTGAGCAGAACTTCTAAGAGTTAAAAGTCAGGTTAACGTCAGCTCCAGTGTTAGTATCGCCAGGAGGTACAGAGGGTTGATGCAGCGTGGTAAGGTAATAGCTTATGCTTTCAGGCAGTTGAAGAAATATGAAGAGAATTATCTTACTCGCGTCCTGGAGTTAGCTGCAGTAGCTTATGCCTTACAGAGCGAAAATTTTGTATCACCCAGGAAGGGCTAGCATGGTAGCAGACGCCCTTAGTCGTAAATTTATGGGGAGTTGGCATACTTGCCACCTGAACAGCGGGAGTAGACCCGAGAATTTCACTAGTTAGCCGGTTTAGCTATTCACATAGCGGAAATAAAGAATAACAGAACGATAATACAGAATGTCGCAGCGTTGTCGTTAACGGTGGAAGTATAGGAACGACAGTATAGAAACCCTAGCTGGGTTCAATTTGAAAATAAGATTCAACAAGGAGAGGTGACATATTTCCAGATAGCCGGAATGTTGCGATATAAAGGCCGCATTTGCGCTCCAGATGTTTTGGGGCATTGCCAGCAGCTTATGAGCGAGACGCATTACGCCCGTTATTCTCTCCACCCAGGCGCGACGAAAATGTACCATGATATCAAAGAAAACTACGGGTGGCCAGGTATGAAAAGAGAAATTGCTGAATTTGTAGTCCAGTCTCCTAACTGCCAACAGATGAAAGTAGAACATCAGAAACCAGACGATTTGGCCCAGGACATAACTGTGCCTCTCCGGAAAGGGGAAGCTGTAAATACGAATTTTGTAGCAAGATTACCCCGTACTAAACACAGACATGACTCCACAGGAGTAATAAGTGACAGATCGACAAAATCAACTCCTCTCTTATCGGTAAGAACTACCTTCTCGGCCGAAGATTATGCTGAGTGGTATATCAGAAAGATAGTCAGGTTACATAGAATACCAGTATCTATTATTTCAGAAAGATGAGCAGGCTGAGTGCATAACTCAGACGCTCGAAGGCATGTTGCGAGCGTGTGTACTAGATTTCGGTAGTAGCCAAAGTGAGCATTTACCGTTAATTGAATTTGCCTCCAGAATTAGAATCCGTTCGTCCGGTCTTTCATGTATCTATGCTGAAGAAATGCATAGGAGACCCGTCCAGAGCAATCCCAGTCCAGAATAGGTTACGAAAAAGCTGGCCTATGAAGAGGTTCCGATAACTATCTTAAACAGACAGATTCGCAGATTGAGAACTAAAGATATTACGTCTATCAAAGTATTAGGGCGGAACAAGAACCGAGAGGAGATGACTTAGGGAGCAGAGGAAGATATGAGGACCAGATATCCTCACCTATTCCAGGCCCAGTTAGGCAACAGGTATGACCGTATTATTACTTATGCAGTACCTTATGGTTGTATGTTTGTGAATGAGAAAGATTGATATTTAGTTATCCAGTGGATCCTAGAATATTACAGGGGAAACTCTGCCAAAATATTTCTAAACAAGTAAGCTAAGTAAGTCCTCTAGATGGCAGTATACATTCGAGGACGAATGTTCTTAAGGGGGGGAGAATGTTATACCCCGTAGAATTCCCGGCACCTAGATGACCTATTTGCACGTTGGTTAAGCATATTTGAAGGCCATACGTGCTAGAGAAAGGCCCGGGGAAAAAGACCGGACGAGAAACCCGTCGAACCATCGCGGGAGGAGCCGAGGCAGAGCCCCTCCGCGATGGCAGCAATTCACGGAGATGAGGCCTCCGCGATGGCTCCGTGACACGTTGCCCAGGTTCAGGCCTAAGTATATAAGCCCCACTTTGGTTGAAATTCATTAATCATTCATATAATTTCCAGAAAGCGCAGCAAAACAGAGGAAGCCGAAGAGGGAATATAAATTATCGTTCGATTACGCTGCCAAACGCTGCCCAAACTCAAATTAACTCCAGATACGGAGGTATTTAGCAGCAGAGAGCATTCCTACAGATTCAGTTTCATAAAATACGGCCGATGAATCATCGAGCCACCGAGCTAAGGTAAGTGGAATTGCTCTAAACTAGTGTCTATGTGTTCCTAGTTGTGAAGTGAATATTTCTCCCTTTTGGACCTCTGAAAAATAGTGAGTTTCTGGCCGTCTTTCGATAAGCCTAAGTTTAGGCTATAAACTATATCGAAAGTGATGTTGCCTTTTGAAATAAAGTTGTATTTAGTATTGATTGACATATTTATGAATGCAGTTGGGAGAGAACAGTTAAAGTACCGGCCGAGCCTCGTCCGACGGATGAATAATTCAAGGATAAGGTATGTAAAGCTAGTTCCTTTGGCAAGTTAGTAGTTTTAGCCCTGTATAGTACGATAGACTCCGTAGTAGAATTCCCGGAGTTGAATGTTAAGTATTGTGCAAAGTTCAGTAAACCTAGTTTGCGTTGTTATATCGTATTCAGTCTGAAAGTTAGAAAAGCATGTGCCCAAGGGCAAGTTAGTATTTCAGATTCAGTATAGCCTATTATGTGAATAGCAAGCATATTGTAGAATAAAAAGGAACAGATTTTCATAATAAAAGTCAGTAAAGAAAGATCAGATAGACAGACAGTTATGGCTAAAGACTAGCCATTCAGACAGATAGTATCTTGGCTACAGATTAGCCATACAGTTAAATAGAGATTTCAGAATCAGTATAATCAGTAAAGAATCAGTTCAGTATAGAAACAGATCAGAATAAGAAGTTAGATTCCAGATAGTCTTTTCAGTTATACATGCTTGTTATTTCTATGTGCTATTTGTTTGTTGAGACTTGTTGTGGCATGTGGGCACCCTTTTAGCATCTCCACCGCTCCTGGGTTATAGCTGTGTCGATACCAGATTCAGATACCACCACCAGCTAGGCGATGCCGTCCGCCTAGAGGACGATGATGGCCGACCACCATGATAATACGGTCCAAACCACCCTGCTTGCAGGGGTAGTTCAGTTTACTCTGCGCAGAGCCAGTCCACCCTGTTTACAGGAGCAGAACACTCTGTGTGCGCTTGTGGCCGGGGGCAGACTCAGATACAGATTTTTTTATAAAATTACCCTGTTGCGTGCTTGCACCAAGGGGTAGTTTTTATTACACACCCCGTGTGCACTTGTGCCCAGAGGCAGGAGTCCTCGGTCTCAGACACAGTTTATTGTCATAGGCCAAGGCCTGAGCTACGTACCCAAGGGGGCCGGTAGGAGGAGCTCACAGTTATCAGATGAGTGGTATGACTTATTTTTGGTTGGTTTTGACCCGGGTAGGGGTATATAGATTGTTTGCTTGTTTGGCGCCATCCGGCTTATGGGGGTTGGTATTGGCTCTTGTTTGCTACTTGTATATCTATTTATGTGCTCTATATATTATATACTAGCTACTAGACAGCAGGTCGTCGTGTCTACAGGTACGCCTCTGCCTTATCAGTACAGAAAGCTTGAGTCAGTTTATATCAGCTTCTTCAGATTCAGCTATCACCTGCTATACAGAAATGCTAGTTATGCTATCTATATTCAGTTATTTTTAGTTGTATTACTTCAGTTGCTTTGCATACTCAGTACCAGTGGTACTGACGCCCAGAGGGGCTCTACATTACTTGCCTGCAGGTACTCATAGACGAGGAGGCGATCCTTCGTGATTCCAGCCAGCTATTGAGTATTCAGCTCCTGTCATCCGGAGTCTGAATTCCAGAGGTGTATTTTGTTTTCTTTTGTTGTACAGTACGGGTAGGTCGGGGCCCTGTCCCGATCATTTCTATTGCTATTCCTAGAGGCTTGCAGATAACTATTCTATTGCTGAGTTGCAGATAACTAGACAGTATGGTGGCCTTGTCGGCCCACACAAGTTTCCTTATAGTTGCATGTGCTGGTCAGCTGTTATTACAGGTACAGGAGGCTATAGGCCAATGGGCCGGGGGCCGTGTTTAATGCCGTTATATAGCCCTTTGTGTTCAGAAATATGAGTTAGAGCCAGCCAGGCACCAGATGTGCCCAGGCTTAGCAGTTCAGCAGTTCAGGTCCCAGTAGGGCACTAAGTGCCCGTCATACCCCCCAAGGTGGGGTGTGACATTTATGTTATTGACTCAAGTTATATTTTGATAAAGTTACTTATAATTATGATAATGAATGATTATAAATTATTTGAAAGTCCTGAGCCCTATGTTTTATTATGAAGATCTTAATGTAAGCATGATGTCCTTCTCCTATGTCTATTGATCTTGGGCAGAGATTTATATGCCCAAATGATACTCAAATGCATCATTTTGTCTTGTTTATCTATCGATGTTTGTACATTCTCATGTGAATTGTAGTCAAATGTGAATTTATACTAACCAACATGATTAGCGTTGTTTTGCAGGAAAAATATAATTTTATGAAGCTAAGATGCATGTTGGGAGAAATCGGGATTGGACTCGGAAGCGAGCAAGGAAAAGGCCAAGGAAAGCATGAATTAAAGGGGCTCCGCAATGGAGCCGTGTCACGCTGCCATCGCGGATGCATTCTTCCCGGATGCTGAAGATGAGCCAAATTCCAGTGAAGGTGCACGTTGGGGACGTGGCACGTTGGCCTAGCCCTACGTTGCACGCTGTGCCACGTTGGCCTTAAATACCTGGACGACCGGATTCCAGTAAGGGTCTGCGTTGTTGGCGTGTCATGAAGGCAGTGCTCCACGATGCACTCTGTGACACGTTGCTTGTTATTCCGGGAAAAATTCCCACTAATATAAATAGCACACTTAGGTTTATTTTTAAGAATTTTGACTTGGTGGAGCAAGAACGTGGGTTACAAGCAATTGAGGGGACGAAAATCTTAGGGTTCTTCTCTATCTCTTTCTCCTTTATTTCAATTGTTTGTATAATTTACACTCATTTGATGATGTTTAATCCACAAATGAGTGGCTAAATTCACTTCTTGCTGAGGTTAAGAACATTTGTATGGAAATGTAAGTAGTGATAAATTGGTTTTTCATCTTTTCTTCCATGGTTGTTCTATTGATTGTTGTTCTTACTGCATTAATGTATGGCCAATGTTAATGTATATCTAAAAAGTTCGGTTTCACTTGAGAGGGCAAGAAATTGGAAAGTTGTGAATTGATAGGATATGATCTTTTCTTAGTTTGGGAAAATTGAGAATTGATTTACCTTCAGGATAGAGATATACTTGAAAGTCATATTAGTCAATTAAGGAATCGGTTTTGTATGGCTAGAACATGAATTTCTTTTTATCACAGAGATGTAGGTGGAAGGTTCATAATTCTTAAGTTGGGTTAAATACGAGAGTTTTAATCCATAGGGAATAATTCTTGACTAGCAACCGGAGGAAAGATTAATCAAATTGTATCGATAATTTATTTCTCTACATGTTCATTTTAACCTCAACATGCTCATACTTATAGTTCAGACTCAAATTGTATATTCGTTTTAGACTTAGTATAAAATTAGGAAACAAAATATCAAAATCTTCTTCACACTGTTGTCTGCAGTTTAGAGTTAAAGTTTATTGACACTTGATTAGATTGATACCTTAGTCCAGTCCCAGTGGGATCGATACTTGGTTTACTTGAGCCACTTTACTACTTGTTCGACCACGTTCACTTGCGTGTAGTTATTTCAAAAAAAAAAACACGAACAAGTTTTTGGCGCCGTTGCCGGGAATTGGCAATTGGTAAAATTTTTCTTAAGTGTTAGTTTACTATTTCCTCTTAGCGTTGACAACTTGGTCTTAGCCTGTATTTTGCAGATATTAATTTCTGTTGAACACTGGCAAGAGACAAGGAGCTGGTGGACTCATATTTAGAGCCGGAAAGACATTTCCATCATCAAAGGAGAGAAGCTCTAGAGAAAATGCTGCAGTTGCTCAGACAAACAATCCTGGAGCAACAACAGAACCCACCAGTTGTAAGGGCAGTGTTAGTGCCCGAGGAAATGGCAGCTAGGCCGGTTCGCGAGGTGGCAATCCCACATGCTAACAATGTCACATCTAGCATCCGCAAACCTGAGCCAGGAGGGAGGTTCGAGCTTAAACAGAACATGGTGCAATTACTGCACACCAGCGAGCAATTCACAGGTCTCCCTCACGAGGATCCACAACAACATCTCCAATATTTTTTGGAGATAAGTGACACTTACATCCCCACTGGAGTGTCATCAGATTATGTCAGGCTTACATTGTTCCCATTTTCACTTTTGGGAGAAGCTAAGAGGTGGTTGAAAGCTGAACCACCTAATTCCATCACCACGTGGGATGATCTTGCAAAGAAATTCTTGATACGGTTCTTTCCATCCGGTAAAATGACAAGACTTAGAAGTCAAATTCTAAGTTTTGAACAGAGAGAGGAAGAGAATCTGTATCAAGCCTGGGAGAGATTCAAATCTATGTTGCAGGATTGTCCTCATCATCACCAATCCAGTGATGTGCTGGTGCAAACTCTCACGGAGGGTTTGGAACCCCACACAAAAATCTTGCTAGACTCAGCAGCTGGGGGACAAGCATTAGAAAAAACTTATGAGGAGATGTATACCTTGTGGAACCGTATTTCGCAGGGAAATCCAGAGTGGAATGCAGACTCTTCTAGATGTATACCTTGTGGAACCGTAGAAATGCTCTCTGCTGCTAAATACTCGGGTATCTGGGATTAATTTGAGTTTGGGCAGCGTTTGGCAGCGTAATCGGACGAAAATATATAATTTTCTTCGTCTTCCTCGGCTTCACTGCGTTTCTCTGGAAATTTATAAGTGTTAAATGAATTTAAACCGAAGTGGTGTCTTTATATACTTGGGCCTGAACCTGGGCAATGTGTCACGGAGCCATCGCGAAGGCCTCTCCTCCGTGACACGCTGCCATCGCGGAGGGGCTCTGTCTCGGCTCCTCCCGCGATGGTTCGATGGGTTTCTCGTCCGATCTTTTCCTGGGCCTTTCCCTAGCATGTATGGCTTTCAAATATGCTTAACCAACGTGCGAATAGGTCATCTAGGTGCCGGAAACTCTACGGGGTATAACATTCTCCCCCCCTTAAGAACATTCGTCCTCGAATGTACACTGTTATCTAGAGGACTGCTTACTTTACTTTCTAGAAAAATTTCGGCAGAGTTTCCCCTGTAATATGGACTATCGCAAAAACCTGAAACGCAGAAAAGTCCAACACAGGCACTCCATACAATATTCTAAAATCCACTGGACAGCTAAATATCACTTCTTTCTTTATCATTTACAACATCAACCATAAAGTACTGTATAAATATTGATACGGACGTACCTGTCGTCTGACTAGGCCTGAAATAGGTGAGGGTATCTGGTTTTCATATCTTCTTCAGCCTCCCACGTCATTTCCTCCCGATTTCTGTTACGCCACACTACTTTGACAGATGCAACATCTTTAGTTCTCAGTCTGCGAACATGTCTGTCTAAAATGGCTACGGGAACCTCTTCATATGCTAGCTCTTCTGTGATCTGGACATCCTGAACTGGAATTACTATAGAAGGGTCCCCTATGAACTTCCTTAGCATAGAAACATGGAATACTGGGTGAACCAACGCTAACTCTGGAGGCAAGTTTAACTCGTATGCCACGCGGCCTATTCTTCGCCGAATCTGATATGGCCCAATGAATCTCGGGCTAAGCTTGCCTTTCTTGCCAAACCTCATTACCCCTTTCATTGGGGACACTTTCAGATATACCCATTCGTTTATCGAAAATTCTAGATTTCTGCGCCGCCTATCTGCGTATGACTTCTGGCAGCTCTGAGCGGTCAGTAAACGTTCTCGGATAAGCTTTATCTTTTCCTCGGACTGCCGAACAATGTCTGGGCCAACTAATGCTGATTCTCCTATCTCAAACCAGCCCACCGACGATCTACATTTTCGCCCGTACAATGCTTCGAAAGGCGCCATCTGGATAGCTGAATGGTAGCTGTTATTATAAGCAAATTCAATTAACGAAAGATGTTCATCCCAGCTACCCCCAAAATCTAACACACACGCTCGTAGCATATCTTCGAGCGTCTGAATTGTACGTTCAGCCTGCCCGTCTGTCTGAGGATGGAATGCTGTGCTCAAATTAATCTGCGTCCCCAGACCTTTCTGAAATGACTGCCAGAATCTAGCTGTAAACTGTGCTCCCCTATCTGAAATAATAGATACCGGCACTCCATGCAATCTAACTATTTCTCTGATATATAATTCGGCATAATCCTCAGCTGAGAAGGTAGCCCTTACTGGCAGGAAATGAGCTCATTTTGTCAGCCTGTCAACTATTACCCAAATGGAATCATTTCTGCGTCTAGTACGGGGTAACCCTGTTACAAAATCCATGTTTATTACTTCCCATTTCCACATAGGTATCATTATCTCCTGAGTCAAACCACCCGGTTTCTGGTGCTCTGCTTTCACCTGCTGACAATTAGCACATCTAGATACAAATTCAGCTATCTCAGTTTTCATACCTGGCCACCAGTAGATGTCTCTGATGTCGTGGTACATTTTCGTCGCCCCTGGGTGAAGGGAATAGCGAGCGTAGTGTACCTCATGCATGATCTGCCCACGAAGTCCTGCGACATTCGGGACACAAAGGCGGCCCTTACAATGTAGCACACCATCCTCGGTTATCTGAAAATCTGGCTCCTTACCCTTCTGAACTCTATCTCTGAGCTGGACTAAATCGGGATCCTCATACTGCCGTTCTTTTACCTCTGTAACTAACGATGACACTGCAGAATTCTAAATTACTGCTCCATTATTTTCTGTTTCTATTACTCGAACGGCTAGGCCAGCTAACTGATGAATTTCTTTAGCTAATTTCTGTTTCTCAGGTCGCAAATACGCCAAACTCCCTATTGACTTACGGCTCAGGGCATCTGCTACAACATTAGCTTTTCCAGGGTGGTATAGAATATTCACATCATAGTCTTTTAACAGCTCTAACCAGCGGCGTTGTCGTAAATTCAACTCCCTCTGAGTGAAAATGTACTGCAGGCTCTTATGATCTGTGTAAATATCAACATGGACGCCGTACAGGTAATGCCTCCATATTTTTAAGGCATGAATTACTGCGGCCAATTCCAGGTCATGGGTAGGATAATTCTTTTCGTGTTTCCTCAGTTGTCTGGAAGCATATGCAATCACTCTACCATGCTGCATTAACACACAACCCAATCCGACACCTGACGCGTCGCAATAGACTGAATAACCCTCTGTGCCTTCCGGTAATGCTAATACTGGGGCGGAGGTTAATCTGTCTTTCAGTTCCTGGAAACTCTGCTCGCATGCCTCCGTCCACTGAAACTTTGCTGCTTTCTGTGTCAATTTAGTTAAAGGTGCTGCAATGGTTGAGAATCCCTCAATGAACCTCCGATAATATCCTGCCAACCCCAGGAAGCTACGAACTTCAGTCGGGGTGGTAGGCCTAGGCCATGACTTAACTGCTTCTATCTTCTGCTTGTCTACCTGTATACCAGTGTCTTAGACAATATGCCCTAAAAAGGCTACTGAGTTAAGCCAGAATTCACATTTCGAAAACTTAGCATACAACTGGCGGTCCCTGAGAATCTGGAGCACTGTCTGCAAATGAGTCCGGTGATCTGCTTCAGAGCGAGAATACACCAGAATGTCATCAATGAATACTATCATGAACAAGTCCAGGAAAGGTCTGAAAATACTATTCATCAGGTCCATGAAGACTGCTGGGGCATTCGTTAGCCCGAAGGACATAACTAGAAATTCAAAATGTCCATATCGGGTCCTGAATGCTGTCTTAGGAATATCTCTCTCACGTACTCGGACCTGGTGATATCCGGACCGCAAGTCAATTTTGGAAAAGTATCTGGCTCCCTGTAGCTGATCAAATAAGTCATCAATTCTGGGAAACGGATACTTGTTCTTTACTGTAACTTTGTTTAGCTGCCGATAATCTATGCACATTCGGAGCGAGCCATCTTTCTTTCTTACAAACAAGACTGGCGCACCCCACGGGGAAGTGCTCGACCTGATAAAACCTTTATCTAACAAGTCTTTCAACTGCTCCTTTAATTCTCTAAGTTCTGCAGGAGCCATACGATAGGGAGGTATTGATATTGGCTGAGTGCCTGGTAGCAAGTCGATAGCAAAGTCTATTTCCCTTTCTGGGGGAATACCAGGTAACTCATCAGGAAATACATCTGGTAATTCATTTACTACTGGGACAGACTGGAGTGTCGGAGATTCTTCTTGGACATCTTGAACTCTGACAAGATGGTAGATGCACCCCTTAGATATCAACTTTCTCGCCTGAAGGTAGGAAATAAACCTACCTTTTGGCGTAGCGGTGCTACCCTTCCACTCTCGTACTGCTTCTCTTGGGAAGTGGAATCGGACCGTCTTGGTCCAACATTCAACATTGGCAAAGCATGGTACTAACCAGTCCATACCCATTATGGCATCGAAGTCTATCATTTCTAACTCGACCAGATCTACTGTGGTCTGACGGTCAACAATCTCTACTGTACACCCGCGGTAGAGTCGGCTAGCTGTGATAGAGTCACCGACGGACGTAGATACTAAGAAGGGCTGCTGTAATGATTCTGGTGCAATACTAAACTTCCGTGCCACAAATGGAGTAATATAGGACAAGGTAGACCCTGGATCAATTAACACATAAGCAGGGTGTGAGCAGATAGTTAGCATACTTGTCACGACATTAAGCAATGCTTCTGAATCTTGCCTCCCTGGTAAGGCATATGTGCGGCTTGGACCCGCACCTGTACTGGAGGCCCCTAATCTACCCCGACCCCTGCCTGCTGAAACTGAGGGCCTGCGCCCAGTCGAAGATGCTGTAGCTCGTGATCCTATTGATGCCCTATCCTGTCTATCCCGGTCCTCTCAACCTCTGGCTGGGCAATCTTTCATCAAATGGCCTTCTTGGCCACAATTATAACATGCGGTGGAGCCATATCTGCATGCTCCAAGATGGCGTCGACTGCATATAGGGCAAAGTGGTAGGGTATACCTGCTCTGCTCTGCCCTCCTCTGTGATGGTGAATCTGCCATCTGCGAGCCTCTACCAGTCCCTGACTGCCCCCTGCGGCTGAATCTAACCCCCCTGTGGCTGTGGCAGAGGTGGGGGCCTGGGCGGCCTGTCTGACAATCGGGGCCTGGGTCCTCCCCGGGCCTCTCTCTGTAGCTCAACTGGCCTGTCCGGGCGACGCTGTTCCTGACTAACCCTTCTGACCTCTCGTTGTCGCTGTCTGATGCCCTCAATATTCTGGGAAAATGCCTGAATGCGAGCAATATCCATGTCCTCTCGCAGTGTGGCTGTAGTGCAAATCTCAACATATTCTGGATTCAACCCCGTAATAAAGCGATGCACTCTGGATGCCATAGTATCAACAAAGGCCGGTGCATATCGGGCTAAGGAATCAAACTGCAAAGAATATTCCCGAACACTCTAGCCCCCTATTCTAGATGTAGGAACTGGTCTACCCGGGCCTGTCGAATCTCCCGTGGCAAATAATGATCCAGAAAGGCTCCTGAAAAGCTGGCCCAGGTGGGAGGGGAAACATCTCTCCCTCGGGACCTCTCCCAGCTTTCATACCATAACACCGCAATATCCCGTAACCGGAATGCTACCAACTCAACTGACTCGGTAGACGTGGCATGCATAACCCTGAAGATCCTCTGCATTTGGTCCAGAAAATCCTGAGGGTCCTCTGTCCGGTCCGTGCCTGTAAATTCTGGAGGATTCAAAGCTAAGAACTCTCGGACCCTCAAACTACCGGGCCCTCCTGACGATTCTGCAACTGTAGATGGCATTGGCTGACGCTGAGCAGCCATCATCTGTGCTAACATAACTACAGCACTCCTAACCTCCTGGTCAGAAGGAGTCAATATAGGGGCTGCTGAAGGTAGTGTCGCCCCAAGTGGCTCCTGACGTGGTGGAGACTGCTGAGAAGGCTGGGATGATGCCTTCGTAGTGCCCTCTGGTCGGGCTGTCTCCAAAGGAGGGTGAGGAATCCTGCTGGTGCCTTCCCCTACTGCAACATCTAAGTTCCGACCTGTGATAGGATGGCGCTGGTCTGACATTATCTGTTACCAAAGAATATGGTAAGATTTTTAGAGACTCAACCCTAAACTATACCGCTCTACAGCACGACTGAATAAGAATAAAAGACAACCATCCTATCTTGCCTTGCAGCCTCCTATCCATAGTATGTGGTGCACAACACATCCATGGACAAGACTCTGCTTAGCATGGCTTGCAGACTCCCTGGGATACGACCTGCTCAGATACCAAGTTTGTCACACCCCGCCTTGGGGGGTATGACTGGCACCTGGTGCCCTACTAGGACCTAACCTGCTAAACAGTTAAGCCTGGGCACCTCTGGTGCCTAGCTGGCTCTGACTCACATTTCTGGAAACAAAGGGCTATATAACGGCTGTAAATACAGCCCCCGGCCTAATGGCCTATCGCCTTCTGTACCTGTATTATCAGCTGACCAGAAACATGGTAACTTAGGGGAACCTATGCGGGCCGACAAGGCCACCATGCTGTCTAGTTATCTGCCATTCAATCATAACGTATTAAAAAGCTACATGACCGGCAAGGTCACCACTACTGATAACTATGGCCCCACACGACCATCACAATAGAAAGAAGGAATGCTAACAACTATGCAACTGCACGGCCTCTCACGACCGGCTCATCTGACCACAGGGAATATAAATAGACTGCAAGCCTCTAGGAAAGATAATAGAAATGATCGGGACAGGGCCCCGACCTACCCGTACGGTACAACAAGAAGAACTGGACTACACCTCTAGAAATTCAGTCTCCGGGTGACAGGAGCTGAATACTCAACCGCTGATGGGGATCACGTGGTATCGCCTGCTCGTCTATGGTTTCCTGCAGGCAAGTAATGCAGCGCCCTACTGGGCGTCAGTACCGCTGGTACTGAGTATGTAAAGCAACAACTGAAAGAGATATCTGAAATCAATAACATAACTGACGAAACTGGAATAAGAAGAACTAGATTAACTATATGATGATGTAGATCGTACCTGTTCTTAATCATGCTGAAGGGAATAGGAATCATACCTGGAGACGTATCATTCTACTACTAATCTGCTCGTATCTACTGTAATATAGCATAACATACATAACATAACATGGCATACACAACCTTACCCGGCCCCCATAAGCCGGGAGGTACAATCAACACAGAATCTATACCCCTACCCCGGTCAACCCATCTCCTATACTGGCTGTAAGCATCCTGCCGGTCCCCTGGGTATGCACTTGGGCTCGCTAAGCCCCTGACTATAACTGCATCTGAGTCCGGAGGACTCCTAAATCTACACCCGGGCATATCCGCTCGACTGGGGTGTGTAAGACCGATCAAGGCACAAATATGGGGAAAAACTAGCATCCCATCTTCGTCCCCTGGCAGGACGGCATGCCACTCCATAGAGTGACGTATCCTCGTCCTCTGGCGGACGAGTCGATACAGCTATTAACCCTGGGCGGTCATGGATGCTAGGTAATCCAACCCCAAACAATACAACGGTCTCAACTGGTAATACTATCTGTGTATCTCACATGCTGAGGCTACTAGGGGTAAAGTATCATATATATTACATGATGGGCTAATGATAGTAATCTGTACGTATTTAATACGTGCTGAGGCAGGTAAAGATATGTAAATATGAATATAGTCTCCTGCCGGGCTGTACTGGGCAAATGCTATATAAGATAATGTTCCTACTGAAAACTCTGCTGTTTACTAAGTTTCTGTATATACTATAGGCTGGACTAGTGATAGAAATAAGTACATACTTAATACATGCTGAGGCTGGAAGTACTATATATGTATGTACGAATATAATCTTTCTGCTAAACTACGCTGTATACTGACTTTCTATAGTAACATGATTTACTAATCCTGACATGCTTTCTAAACTTTATTTTAGTCTGCTATTCTATTTCTGAAGTGCTTTACGGGTATTGCATTACTATACGGGGTTTCAACTGAATACAACCATATCCTGACATGGCATGTCACATTACATACTGAGTATACTGGGCAATCTCTAATACTTGCGTTAGAATCTGTATCATACTGATAGGTTTCATATACATTACAACCCAATGTTTCTCACATCGTACCAATATTCATCATAACGCAATACTCGACTTCTGAACATTCTACTGGTCCGTAATTTATTACACTATACTGATATTACTTAACTTGCCGAAGGAAACTAACTTTACATACCTTATCTTTGACTATTCGTCCGTCGGACGAGGCTCGGCCGGTACTTCAACTATTTTCTCCCAACTGCATTCATAAATACGTCAATCAATACTAAATATAGCTTTATTGTAAAGAGCAACGTTACTTTCAATATAGTTTATAGCCTAAACTTAGGCTTATCGAAAGACGGTCGAAAACTCGCTATTTTTCAGCGGCCCAGAAGAGAGAAGTATTCACTTCTCAGCTAGGAACACATAGACATTAATTTAGAGCAATTCTACTTACTTTAGTTCGGTGGCTCGCCGATTCGTCGGCCGTATTTCGCGAAACTAATTCCGTAGAAATGCTCTCTGCTGCTAAATACTCGGGTATCTGGGATTAATTTGAGTTTGGGCAGCGTTTGGCAGCGTAATCGGACGAAAATATATAATTTTCTTCGTCTTCCTCGGCTTCACTGCGTTTCTCTGGAAATTTATAAGTGTTAAATGAATTTAAATCGAAGTGGGTGCTTTATATACTTAGGCCTGAACCTGGGCAACGTGTCACGGAGCCATCGCGGAGGCCTCTCCTCCGTGACACGCTGCCATCGCGGAGGGGCTCTGTCTCGGCTCCTCCCGCGATGGTTCGACGGGTTTCTCGTCCGATCTTTTCCTGGGCCTTTCCCTAGCACGTATGGCTTTCAAATATGCTTAACCAACGTGCGAATAGGTCATCTAGGTGCCGGAAACTCTACGGGGTATAACATGTGGGATCGATACTTGGCTACTCTAGCCATTTTACTACTTGTTCGACCACGTGCACTTGCGTGTAGGCATTCCAAACCATCAAACAAGTTTTTGGCGTCGTTGTCGGGGACTGGAAATTGGTAAAATTGTTGTCTTAAGTGTTAGTTTACGATTTCTTATTAGTGATGACAACTTGATCTTAGCTTGTCTTTTGCAGATATTGAATTCTGTTGAACACTGGCAAGGGACAAGGAGATGGTGGATTCACACTTAGAGCCGGAAAGACAATTTCATCGTCAAAGGAGAGAAGCTCTAGAGAGAAAGTTGTAGTTGCTCAGACAAGCAATCCTCGAGCAACAACAGAATCCACCAATTGTAAGGGCAGTGTTAGTGCCCAAGGAAATGGCAGCTAGGCCGGTTCGCGAAGTGGCAATCGCACATGCCAACAATGTTACATCTAGCATTCGCAAACCTGAGCCAGGAGGGAGGTTCGAGCTTAAACAGAATATGGTGCGATTGCTGCACACCAGCGGGCAATTCAAAGGTCTCCCTCACGAGGATCCACAACAACATCTCCAAAACTTTTTGGAGATAAGTGACACTTACATCCCCCCCTTGGAGTGTCATCTGATTACGTCAGGCTTACATTGTTCCCATTTTCACTTTTGGGAGAAGCAAAGAGGTGGCTGAAAGTTGAACCACCTAATTCCATCACTACTTGGGATGATCTTGCACGGAAATTTTTGATACGGTTCTTTCCATCCGGTAAAACGGCAAGACTTAGAAGTCAAATTCTAAGTTTTAAACAAAGAGAGGGGGAGAATCTGTATCAAGCTTGGGAATGATTCAAATCTATGTTGCGGGATTGTCCTCATCATCACCAATCCAATGATGTGCTGGTGCATACTTTCATAGAGGGTTTGGAACCCCACACAAAAATCTTTCTAGACTCAGCAGCTGGGGGACAAGCTTTAGAAAAAACTTATGAGGAGCTGTATACTTTGTTGAACCGTATTTTGCAGGGAAATCTAGAGTGGAATGCGGACTCTTCTAGAGGAGGAACAAAGAAAGCGGCAGGAGTCTTGGAAATGGATGGTTTTACAGCTATCGCTGCACAAATAGTTGCTTTACAGAATCAACTCAATACCCACTTCAGCAATATGAGCATGAATCAGTCTCAATCGCCTGGGAATGTAGTGCAGCAGATTTGGTGTGAAGTGTGCGGCAGTAATGAACACTTAGCTGAGTGTTGTGGTGCGAATCCTGATTCAGTGAACTTTGTTGGTAACGTACAGAGAAATAATCACCAACAATATGGCAATAACTACAACTATAATTGGAGGAGTCACCCAAATTTCTCTTGGGGTAGTAACAGCCATCAAGGGTAGAGTTTGTGTCAAGGAGCGTAGAGAAATCAAGGAGGGCAGCAGAACTATCAGTCGCAATACAGAAGCAACATTGCACCTCCTCCACCACCATCACCCAGCATCGAGGAAATGTTCAAAACGATGATAGCTAACCAAGCTCAATTGCAGGCTCACTATGTGAAATTGGTAGCCGATGTAAAGAATAATCAATTAGCTACAAAGGCATTGGAGTACCAGTTTGGGAAACTAGCTAGAGCTCAGAACACCAGGCCGAGAGGAGGACTTCCGAGTGACACTGACCCCAACCCCAAGCAAGTGAATGTAGTTACAACTCAAGGAGGTGGAACCAGAAAGACCACCACAACAGTCGGAAGCAGTGGAGAATGAGAGGAAACACAATGATGATAGGGGGAAGGAGAAGGAAGCTGAACCAGAAAGACCACCACCCCCGTTCCCTCAAAGATTAAAGAAAACACAAGGAGGAAGCGTGTTTCAAAAATTTCATGGAGGTGCTTAAACAGGTACACATTAATTTACCTCTTGTCGATGTTTTGCAGGGAGTGCCGAAGTACGCAAAATATATCAAGGACATCGTGGCGAACAAAAGCAGGTTGACGGAGTACGCTACAGTGGCGCTTACGGAGGAATGCACTTCCCGAACACAAACTAGGTTGCCCACAAAGCTCAAAGACACTGGGAGCTTTACAATTCAACTTACAATCGGGCAGAGTATCCGAGCTCGTGGATTATGTGATTTGGGGGCGAACATTAACGTGATGCCGACGTCGGTATTCAAAAAATTGGGGCTAGGCAGTCCTAGACCAACGACAGTGATCTTGCAACTAGTGGATCGTTCTTTGGCCAGACCAGATGGAATTGTGGAGGACGTGCTGGTGCAAGTGGGCTCCCTTATCTTCCCGGTAGACTTTGTTGTGCGGGATTTTGAGCCGGATGCGAAAGTCCCATTCATTTTGGGACGTCCTTTCTTGGTGACCGGGAAAGCACTGATTGATGTAGCTGCAGGGAAGCTAACCATGCGGGCACACGACAAGGTGGATCTATTTGATGTGTACAAGGCCACGAAGCTTCCGACCGTGTATGAGGAACTCTCAGTGATCAACGTGCTTGATTGAGCGAATATTGCTCAAAGTGTTGATTTGCGAGAGCCAGTGGGAAAACCACCAGTGAAGGACCCCCCAAAAATTGGAATTGTGTCAAGAAGATCGAAGTGCCACATTCTTATTCAATGGATAGCGATGTAAGCATTACTGGGGTGAGGACGGTAGTCGAGAGAAGAGGTCCGTCACCCTAGAGGATGACTAAGCTTCAATGACGTCGAGCCGCGACGGTAAAGCAGGCGCTGCACGGGAGGCAACCCATGAAATTGTTGTAATAATTGAGTAGAATTAGTAGAAAAGAAAGAAAATTAAAAAAAATAGAAAAATAAAAATAAAAACAAAAATTGTGTTTTGTGTTGAAATCTATGATTTCTAACCAATTTCTTGTTTCGAGATGAATTTCAGGTTGCACGGAGGGCAAAAATGTAAAGGATCGCAAAGGAAAAATCCAGGTGAGAAAATTAATAAAAAGTGGCAAAACAGTGAGCCTGCGCGATGGCTCCGTGTCACGGAGGGGATGCTCCGCATTACCCTCCGTACACGTTGAGGTGTAATTCTGGAATTTTTAAAATTCCATAATACCTCCGCGTTGGTTCCGTGTCACGGAGGGGATTCTCCGCGTTACCCTCCGTGACACGTTGAGGCTTTAAACGTGACGGGTCACACCGGGTCGCCGGGTGACCCGCGCGAAAATACCCCTTTTAACCCCGAATTCCCTTAATTTTCCCTCATTTCCCACCCTCTCCGCGACAAACACCCAAAAACTCCCCCTTCCCCAATGTGACACGGACCTAGGCACAAGTTTTCTTCAACTTTTCGTCAATTTCATCTAACTGAAGGTATGTTCTTTAACTTCATCTCAATTCTTGTTGAATTATTCGATTTTGAGCATGTGAAGTGAGTAAACCTTGCCCTAATTGTAAATTGAGCTTGAATTCATTTAAGTTATTGTTGATTGATGTTTGTAGTATCATTTTGATTGTATGAACTCAATAAATACATGCTTGATCGAATTTTGGTGAAATATGTAGCTAGGGTTAGAATTTGATTGCGAAGAAACTAAATGTGATTGAAAATGTAGAAATTATGGGTTGGGCATGTTGGGTAAGGTGAATTATGTTGTGCTTGATGTGAATATGCTAAATAAACGATGGATTTTCGGGAGAATGAAATTGTTGAATTGCATAGAAATTGGTGAATTGCATAGGTTGTGTTGAGAGAAGTTTTTGCTAAGTGCTATGTGATGAAATGATATCGATGGTGATATTTTAATTAGTTGTACGAAGTCTGAGTAGTACGTAGAATTTATTCCATCTAATTCTCTGAATGCACGAGGCATGTTATTGTTTCTTTTTTGTAAATTGGAAAGTGAGAATTGTCTTGCGGTAATGTCGTAATTGTGGCTAAAGACTAAGTGTGGGGTGGCCTAGATTAAACCAACCTTAGTCGAAGATAATTTTGATTAAATAACATTGGGACTGTCTGTTCGATTTGACAGGAACAATGGCAAGCAGGCAAGACAAAGGAAAGGGCGCATCTATATCAAGTGCCGGAAGGAAAAGAATTAGACTTGGAACAGCAGTCCCAGCAGCACCAGCGGTTCCGCGCGGCCAACACCGTCAATACGGAACCCGATGGGTGACAAAAGAAGGGAAGAAATTGTACACAAAGCATAAGGAGAACAAATACTTCCCCGAGGAGCACATTGCAAGGGAGCCGTTGGCACAGGAATTCCCCAGAATTGTACACGGATTGACGCTGTCTCATCTTTGAAGAACCCAAGGAGTGTAATCTTCACCTGATTCAGGAGTTCTACGCCAACTAGAACCCAACACTCCGCAGTCACACCGTCAAGATAAGGGGGCAGGTAGTCACCTTTGAGTCCCATCACCTTAATGCCATTTTAGGGGGCGGGACACAAACACCCATATACTCCAGCAGCTGAATATCACTCCACCATATGCGGATATCAGACGCACTCTGTGTGGAGCCTTTCTACAGCACGGTGGAGCAGGCATAAGGAGAGGGGCTACCATCAGACGCTTCCCTACTCTCAAATGAACAGGGAAGCCAGAATTTGGCTTAATATCGTGTGTTCCTGCCTGATCCCGGGGGTGCACATGACAAATGTCACCCGGGATTGTGTGTGCTTGGTCTACGCCCTGATGAAAGGGAAGGAGATAAATGTTGGGGCGATGATTATCTCTACCATGAAGAGAGCCCGTTTGCATCAAGGGCACAGGTACGGGTTTGGTGCCTTGCTGACCACATTTCTGAGGGGCCTAGATATTGAGGAAGAGGCCCTGGACTACATCCCGCAGATGGAGTGGCGTGCCTTGGACGTCACCAAAACTAAGGCACCCAACACCACTCAAGGGCCAGTTATCACATTAGCCGAGCGACATGCTCGGGATGATCAGTATATAGCCCGCATGTTCGGGATGCAGATGCTACATTTGCGCATACGCTGGAGGCCAGCAACAGAAGATGAGTTGTGGAAGCTCGAGTTGGACTACCCCTTCGGCGAAAATGCCAGGGCTCTATGCCGAGTGGGGCCAGCTTTTGTGGAGCCCGTTGATGATGATGTCCCTACAGATGAGGAGACACGTCATGATGACTCAGATGTTGAGTCGGATGAGGATAGCAAGGGTGATTCGGATATAGGGAACGAGGCAACCGCACCTGACGAAGAAGTGGAATACTTCGATTGATTAGGGAGTTTCACCACCTACTCTTGTGCTATGCTGAATTTTATGAACACTGGGGTCATTGTTCAATTTAAGTGTGGGGTGGGAGTAGTTATGTGCTGGTTGTTTTGTTGATGTTTATGTTTTGTTGTGATGCCTGAAAAAAGTTGTGACCCTGTGATTTTGGTGTTTATGTTTTGTATTGTAATTCAGTGTTGTAATTAATGTGAATCTGTTGTGTGCTGTATGGAGTTGTTGTTAGCTGATTGTGTAAATATTTTTATTTTATCGAAATTATTGATATTTTTAAAATTTTTTGTTGAAATATTTTTATGATTGGGTTTCTCGGCGTTTGTTTTTGGTGCTTTTACCGAGAATAGTCCCATTGAACTGAAGTCGTAAATAGTGACCGTTCCCTATGATGGATGGATGATGACCGTCTTAAGGGAAATGTAGTCGATAGAGTAGATTTCTTTTGTTCTTTTTAATTTTTTTCTTTTGCTTGTTTGTATCCCAAACGTGTCGTTACTTTATGGTTCGGAATTCTGGTTGTGTGTTGTACATGATATTTAGAATGCAAAGGTGATTCGGATGAAAGCATGCAACTTTGTAAACATGTTGAGATACCTAGACCATAGAGTTCGATTCGGTGTGATTGAGGCTTAATGTTTGAATTCTTGTAATTAGCTGATTGAAGAGTCTGTGAATATGTCTTGAGTTGAGCATGTGCAATGAGTGTGTGGTGAGGTTTTGATTCTTCCATGCTATTGTGAAGTGTCTAGAACTTGCCTGGTGTGTGTACGAAACGAAATGAAGGATGTGTATTGTAGGAAAGGATGTAGGCATTTCTTTGATTTAACCGAATTTTTTTTTCATTATCGTACCTACCTTGAATGTACATCCTAGTTAGCCCATTGAGCCTTTAGCCTATTTTTTTCTTTTGTCGAAAAGGTACAAACCGAGCTTAACCCCTTCTTTTCATTATCTGTGAATTTGATCCAAAACTCTTACGCGCTCAAGAAAAGAAATTTTCCCACAGTGTCAAGGAGTGGTAATTGTGAAAAGAAAGGAAAAGCGGAAGTGGTGAAAGTAAAGAAAAGGTCAAAGGTGCACTTGCCGAATTTAATAAAATGAAGATGTATAACTAATCTTTATTATTAAGTCAAGTGTGCTTAAAGAAATGGGAACAAAAATAAAGAAAGGCTTCAAGAAAGGGGAGGATGAAGGAAGAAACAATGCCCATAATATGGTGGGATGTATTGAAAAGCGCTTAAGGGTGCTAGTTGCTATTATTGGTTAGCCTAGTATGTACTAGTTCCTTAGCTTACATTACAACCCATTAAGTCCTACGTGATTTTACATCACTCGTCCTTATATTAGTGGAGTAATACACTAGAGGCAAGCTTATGGGTCATGACATGATGCATGTGAATTCTTTGGGAGAGAGAGCGAAATCATGTTCATATGCCCCTGCAATAATGTTTTTGAGATCATATGATTGAAAAGGGGGAAATTCTCTTGTGTTGTGAGGGCACATGCTTGATGAGAGATTTAATTTCGTGTCAGATGGCTTGATCAGCTGATTTGCATGAGTTTGCCGAGATCGAGAGTCGACTCTTGAGTCTAGGAGGTCTTAATGTGTTGAATGGCATTGTATTGATGAGACTATGCATGTTTTCTTGATGATTTTCTATGTAAATAATCAGTATAATCGTAGCATGAATTGTCGAGCCAAAGTAGCTATGATTGGGTGTCAATTGCATGAGATGTGAGATTTTTGTTCGAGGACGAACAAGGTTTTAAGTGTGGGGTAAGTGATCTTGGGCAGAATTATATGCCCAAGTGATACTCAAATGCTTCATTTCGTCTTGTTTATCTATTGATATTTGTACATTTTCATGTGATTTGTAGTAAAAGGTGAATTTATACTAACCAACATGATTAGTGTGGTTTTGCAGGAAAAATGTAATTTTATGAAGCTAAGATGCATGTTGGGAGAAATCGGGAATGGACTCGGAAGCGAATAGTGGAAAAGGCCATGGAAATGCAGCAAATTAAGGGGCTCCGCGATGGAGCCGTGTCACGCTGCCATCGCGGAGGCATTCTACCCCGGATGATTAAAATAGGCCAAGTTCCAGTGAAGGTGTGCGTTGGTGTCGTGGCACGTTGGCTAAGCCACGCGTTGCACGCCGTGGCACGTTGGGCGTAATTAACTGGACGACCGGATTCCAGTAAGGGTCTGTGTTTGTGGCATGTCACGGAGGTAGTGCTCCGCGATGCACTCCGTGACACGTTGCTTGTTATTGCGGGAAAAATTCCCACTAGTATAAATAGCACACTTAGGTTTATAAATAGCACACTTGGGTTTATTTTTAATAATTCTGAATTGGTTGAGCAAGAACGTGGGTTACAGGCAGTTGAGGGGACGAAATTCTTAGGGTTCTTCTCTAACTCTTTTTTCTTTATTTCAATTGTTTGTATGATTTACACTCATTTAACGATGTTTAATCCACAAATGAGTGGCTAAATTCACTTCTTGCTGAGATTAAGAACATTTGTAGTGGAATGTAATTATTGATCATTTTGGTTTTTCATCTTTTCTTCTATGGTTGTTCTATTAATTATTGTTCTTACTGCATTAATGTTTGGCCAACATTAATGTATATCTAAAAAATCCGGTTTGCGCTCGAAAGAGAAAGAAAATGGAAAGTTGTGAATTGATAGGATATGATCTCTTCTTGGTTTGGGAAAATTGAGAATTGATTTACCTTCAAAATAGAAATATATCTGAAAGTCGTATTAGTCAATTAAGGAATTGGTTTCATATGGCTAGAACATGAATTTCTTCTTATCACAGAAATGTAGGTGGAAGGTTCATGATTCTTAAGTTGGTTTAAATACAAGAGTTTTAATCCATAGGCAATAATTCTTGACTAGCAACCGAAGAAAAGATTAACCAATTTGTATCCATAAATTTCTTCCCTGCATGTTCGTTTTAGACGCATCATGCTCATTACTATAGTTCAGACTCAATTTGTACATTTGTTTTAGATTAGTATAAATTAGGAAACGAACTCCCAAAATCTTCTTGAAATGTTGTCTGCATTATTAGAGTTAGAGTTTATTAACACTTGATTCGATTTTTATCTTGGTCCAGTCCCTGTGGGATCGATGCTTGGCTACTCTAGCCATTTTACTACTTGTTCGACCACGTGCACTTGCATGTAGGCATTCCAAACCATCGAACACAAACTATTGATGGATCTGTGGGAAAAAGCTTCCCAAGTAGTGATGGAACCTGTTAGCTCGTTTTGAATCCACTCCTTTGCTTCAACAATCAACGAGAACGGAAACAATGTGAGCTTAACATACTCATCTGAAACATTCTAATAGTAAAAGTTCTCACTCGGCTCCACGAATGTCATCATGTCTATAAGGATCCTCGTACGGCATGCCCTGATATTGGAAAGTATTTTGAACCAACCGCATAGTCCCTTCCTTCAAATCAAAGTTTCCAGTGATGGCCGGCTTGATAATCACTTTAGAAGCATTCTCCATGTTCAGCCTAGAAAAATTCAACACTAGAACCCTCCTACTTGTTGCCCTGTGCTTGCTCGTTATTCTATATTTAACTTGCAAAATGTTCTCTTAATTTTAGGATCAAAAGAAGCCAAAGGTGGTCCTCGACTTCCCGTAGTTGGCATACACTAAGCACACAACACCTGTAAACTTCACAATAAACAAAAAAAATGTAAAATACTTAATAGCGGAATAAAAATCCTAACCTACAAATAATTAATCAATCTTCAAGTCTCCAGCAACGGCGCCAAAAAATTGATGTCGTGCAAGGGCACGTAAGAGCATGTGGTTGCCAAGTAATATAGGAAAGTTATGTCCCAATAATCCTCCCTCAGAGACTTGTTAGATTACTCATTTAAGACTAACTCTTTATTTTGCTATTCTAACAAATAAATAAAAATAGAGAATAGTTTAGAGAATTAAACTACAAAACTTGAAATGAAAATGAACTAATAATCTAATGTTGTTGCAAACTTGTTTATACTTCAAATGATGATGAAAATCTAGGGAAATGGCACTTTCAATTATGCTTGAGTTTTCAAGACTTGATTATGGTAGTTCTTCCTAAAGTTTCTAGGTGAAAGTTACTATCCCATTTCTTGCCACTCTTCCAAGCATCCAAGAACTATCTCATGAACCCTAACGCCTATATCTCTATGGTCGCAAGAGAACCATTAAACAACGGTTATGTTGTTACACCACATAAGTTTTCTTCATCTAACCAATATATGTATATGCATGTCGAGAGTTTTTAGAGTATGGAAGATGCAAGAAAAGGATCGAAGGTAAAATGCACGAGCGCATTATCGAATAAGCATCTGGAAGAAGATCCGAGGCAGGCTGCAATGGGCCTCGCGTCGTGCACCCCCCTCCCACGCATAGAGCAGTGCGCTGGGCCCCTGCTGCTCTGTGATGGGAGGCACACCACGGACCCCTTGCACTGCCTCCCCTATATATATTTGAGTTGTGTGTGTTGATTCATTTTAAAATATTTCCAAACAGAGAGCTACGGCCCAAGCGACTTTCCCCTTTTGATTTTCATCGAAGTAAAGGCAAATTACGCTATTAAATCATCTCCAATCACCAATTCTTCTTGGGTAGTGAATCCTTGGCCTACGAGGAACATATCTACGAAGTTGAATCTTTGAAATTGGATCGATATGATGGAGCTCTGACGAGTAAAAGTCGTAGAAATCATCCCTATCTAAGACTAGTATGTCTAAAAGTGAAAATGAGTATTTCTACCCTTCTAATCTACAAGAATACATAAGATTTTGCCGAATTGAACCAGTTGTAACTTGTTGTTGTTGTCTTTTATGGGTTGATGTTGCTGGCCTACTTTTTTGAAATAGAATATCCTTGTTCCCTTGACGTATGAGCTAATATACAAAGGGATTACAAGTTCTTAATCGAAGCAGGATTGGTTGAGCAGAGTTCGACAATTGAGGTATGTTAAGGCTAACCTCCTTCAGCAAGTTATTCTCATTGTATAGTTCATGCGACTTGTACCTTCATAGTAGTTTGTCATTATTTATGTTGTGGTTAGCTGTTACAATATGAATTGATGTTGTAGTGTAGTATCCCTTGTCGGGATTGACTATATTCAGCTTTGCCTCTCGCTAGAAGAGACATAGAGATTGCCTATTTGTTTTACTGCCATCTAGAGGGGCTAGTGATGTTTTGCTGTCGTACTGAGGCCATAGAGGCTTATGGTTAGTTGTTGAGAGTACTTTGTTAAATTAGGAAGCGTAGGGCACATCTTTGTAATACAACTTTCTGATTTGACACCTATATATAGAGTAAAGCTCGCCTACAGGCAGTTGGCGTACCTTGACACCTACAGGGCTAGAATCTTGGTAAAGTAACCTTACCTTCGAGTTAGTAGCACCATGGTTGCCTAATGATTTGGGTGGTATCTTGTTAGATGAATTACTTATTTCTAGTGACCGCATAAGCTTCATACGACTTACAGCTTGCTATGTAGGTCTATAAAGAAACCACCTTAGCTGTTAATAATCTGATAGAATATGTGATATTCTATGTAAGGATCTTATCAACTGTCAAACGTGGGGCTAACGCCTCCGGCTACTCTTGTAGATGCTACGTATATGTTGCCTAGAAGGGCTAAGTTCCAGTATACCTTCCTATGGGGATACAGCTTGCTTGTAGGAGCTAAGGACTAGATTGAGGATTGCAGAGCCATATTGAAGTCTATTCACTTATGAACTTTTGTTATGTCGTAGTGGCATCACTGACCCTCACTAGAGTCTTGTGTGCTCGAGGTGCAGTTACAGGAGCCTAGAAGGATCGAATGCAGTTACAGGAGCCCAGAAGGCTCAGACATAGTTACAGGAGCCTAGAAGGTTTGGATACAACCTCAGAAGATCAGTATGTTAGTTACAGCTTGCCTGCAGGGCTACAGTGGTACAAATAGAAGTATATAGATTGATTTCTACTTGCCGGCACTTATGGGGGCTAGGTAGGTTATTCAGTGTTGTTTTCACATTTCAAGCTTATGGGGGCTAGGTTAGGTTCTTTTTTGAATATTACCTGTTAGTTATAGTTCGTGTTTCCGACATCGTACAAGTTAACTTCTAACCTTTATTTCTGATTACATTCAGTTCCTCTATTAGCTTCTATTCAGGTTATTATTACATCCTTATATACTCGGTACATATTGTACTGACACCCACGCATGGAGCGCTACATACATGCCTGTAGGTTCTGATAGACATGTTCCGAGACCTCCTTAGTAGCCATCCAAACTCAGGAGACTGGTCATCTCCCTTCTTCTGGAGTTGCCATACATTAGAGGTTTTCCTATCTTTTGATGTATAGTTTTTGGGAAGGATTAGGTCCTATCCTGACCAATATCTTACTCTTTAGAGGCTTGCAGACTATAGTTTTTGGTTAGATATGTGTATTGGTTGTGTGGGCCTAATTGTGCTGTCAATTGGCAGCCTTTTATGCTTGTATATATGTATATGTGTGCTTGTCTTTCTTTTGATATGATTTATACAACATGGTGGTCTTGTCAGCCCTCATAGGTTGATATATAATATTACAACCGCTGGGTCAGCTGTTGTGGCGCAGGTGGTTATGTTCTGGCCTTGTCGTCATAGGGCTATGTTTTGAGCCGAGATATAGCTAATTGTTTTCTTTATTGCGTTTTGCTTGTATGCACTAGAAGTGTATATGTCCAACTAGGTTAGGTCAGAGTGTAGTGTGGCATTAGGTGCCATTTATGCCTCCCAAGGTGGGCCATGACAAACTTGGTATTAGAGAAATGTTGTATCCTAGGGAGTCTGCAAACCGTGTCTAGTAGAGTCTTGTTTATAAATGTGTTGTGCACCACATTTTATAAGTAGGAAGCTTTGAGGCATGATAATGCGGTTACCCTTCTTTCTTCTCAAATCATGCTATAGAGTTGAGTTGTATAGGGTTGAGTCCCTAAGCTTATGTTGTTATGTCTATCTACAGAGATATCTGATACAAGACAGACTACAGCCAGTTGGGAGATGGATACAGTAGTAAGAGAGGGTACCAGTAGGATGCCACAGTTGGGGACCACCCATCCTGAGGTTGAAAGGGAGATGCCTTTTTGATCTCCCCAACATTCTCCATGGCACCAGGGACCTCCTAGGGAAATAGAAATGTCAACACCACTTCTTGATCTTCCTACACCTTCAGACTAGGATGTCAGAAGTGCAGTATATATGTTGTCTCAAATGATGGCTGATCAGCGCCGACCAGTGGCACTAGTTGTTGTCAAGCTTACTGAGGGACCCAAGAGTTTGAGCATTTGTGAGTTTATCGCCTTGAGTCCTCCACAGTTTAGGAGGACAGACCATAGAGAGGACCCTCAAAACTTCATAGATCAATTATAATGGATATTCAGGGTCATGCATGCTTCGTTTGCAAAGTCATTTGAGTTAGTAGTGTGCCGACTATGAGATATAAAGGTCTTGTGGTATGAGAATTGTGAATAGTCCAAAGACAGATATGCACCTCCACCTACTTGGCCTAGTTTCTCTAAGGCCTTCATAGACCATTACATGCCTTGAGAAATCCAATAGTCCAAAGTAGAGCAATTCTTACATCTGGAGTAGGGTAGGATGAGTGTCTGAGAATACGCGATGAGGTTTGATTCCTTGGCCAGATATGCACCAACATTTGTCGATACTATGCCATCTAGGGTACACCGATTTATAATGGGACTTGCAACGGAGTTGTGGAGTCCTTTATTACAGCCACATTGCGAGAAGACATGGATATCTCGCCAATTCAGGCCTTTGCTTAGAATATAGAAGAAATCAAACAATTTCAGTATGGGGTCGAAAGGGCAGATCAGGAGTAGTGTTGGAGGGATAAAACCATTGATTTCCAGGAAGAATTTTAAGGAGGCCCAGGCCTCGCTTGTCAGGTAGGCCATATAGGCCTTCACCTTAGCAGCAACAAGGTAGCAGATCAGATCGTCATGGACAGTCAGGTCCTGGAGAGAGTTCACGAGCATCAGGCTCACAGTAGTAGAGAGGCCCAAACCAGATGAGGCTAGCGGTACCACATTGTAGTACTTGCAGTAGGCAATATTTTGGGAGATGCAAATATGGCTCCATTCTCCGATAAGAGATCAGAGTAATTGGGACCAGTAGAGTAGGTCCTCAGCAAGGTCACAGGCTCCAGTACCTTCTTCAGGGCGCAGGCCCCCAACTCCAGCAGGCAGAGGAAGAGGTAGATAAGGAGCATTTAGTTCTGGAAGTGGTCCGGATCATACTTATGCATTAGTAGGTAAATAGGATTCTGAGGCATCGCCAGATGTTTTGACAAAGTCATTAAATGTTTGCTCCCACATGGTTTATGCTTTGATAGATCTAGGCTCTACCTTGTCTTATGTTACTACGCTAATGACACGTAAGCTTGCTATAGTACCATAGTTGCTCCAGCGACCATTTTTTGTATCAACACCTATTGGTGAATCTATTATCATCAGGAGAATTTATCGGGGTTGTACGGTGGAGATTGTTGGTCTCCAAACCTCTACAGACTTACTAGAGATAGAAGTGATTGATTTTGATATAATTATGGGCATGGATTGGCTAGCGCCATGTTAAGCCAATGTGGAGTACTGGACCAACACTTTCCAATTCCACTTCCTAGGAGAGATAGTGCGGAAATGGAAAGGCAATGCATCTATGCCAAAAGGTAGGTTCATATCCTATCTCCAGGCAAGAAAGTTGCTTGCAAATGGTTGTACCTATCATATTGTCAGGGCTCGGGATGTGCAGGTAGAATCCCTGACTCTACAGTCTATTATGGTGGTTAGTGAGTTTCTAGATGTATTTTTAGATGAGCTCCCTGGTATTCCCCCTAAAAGGGAAATTGACTTCTCTATTGTTACGCTACTAGATACATAGCCCATACGTGTTCGTCCATACAAAATGGCTCCTACCGAGCTGAAGGAATTGAAGGATCAGTTGAAAGACTTGTTAGATAAAGGATTCATTAGGCCCAATGCCTTACCACGGGTGCGTCAGTCTTATTTGTGAAAAAGAAATCAACAGTTGAACAAAGTTACTATTAAGAACAGATATTTTCTTCCGAGAATAGATGAATTGTTTGATCAATTGCAGGGGGCGAAATACTTCTCAAAAATCAACTTAAGGTCAAGGTACCACTAGGTACGGGTTCAAGAGAAAGATATTCTAAAGGCAGTCTTTAGAACCAGATATGGCCATTTTGAGTTTCTAGTTATGTCTTTCAGATTGACGAATGCCCCAGCTGTGATTATGGACTTGAGGGATACCATATTCAGGACATTTTTTTATTTGTTAATGATTATATTTATTGATGATATTCTGGTATACTCACATTCGGAAGCTGAGCTTATAGATCATCTAAAAACAGTACTTCAAGTCTTCAGAGATCGGAAGCTATATGTGAAGTTCTCTAAATATAAGTTCTGGTTAAACTCTAAAGCTTTCTTGGGTCATATAATATTAGATGTAGGCATTTAGGTTGACTTGCAGAAGATTAAGGCTATAAAGACTTGGCCCAGACCCACAACTCCAACCGAAGTTCGCAGCTTTCTGAGATTAGCTGGGTATTATAGAAGGTTTGTGGAAGGATTATCTTCCCTATCAACACAATTGACGAAGCTAACTCAAAACGAAGCTAAGTTCTAGTGGACTGAGGCTTGTGAGTAGAGTTACCAGGGATTGAAAGAATGACTAACATATGCACCAGTATTAGCCTTGTCAGAGGGTTCAGAGGGCTATACTATATATTGTGAAGTTTCAGGCATTGGATTAGGATGTGTTCTGATGCAGCATAGCATGGTGATTGCCTATGCTTCGAGGTAGCTAAGGAAGCATGAGAAGAACTATCCTACCCATAATTTGGAAGTAGCTGCAGTTGTTTATGCTCTGGATATTTGGAGGCATTACTTATATGGTGTTCATGTAGACATCTTTACTGATATATTTTTAAGCAGAAAGAGTTGAACTTGTGAAAATGTCATTGGCTTGAGTCGTTGAAAAACTATGATGTAGATATCTCGTATCACCTACGAAAGGCTAACGTTGTCGCCGATGCCCTTAGTCACAGATCCATGGACATCCTATCGCATTTGAGGCTAGAAAAGATAGAATTGGCTCAAGAGCTACACTAGTTGGCCAATTTAGGAGTTCGATTGATGGACTCAGACGATAGTGGAATTGTGATCCAGAACACTGTAGTGTCATCTCTAGTGGTGGAGGTGAAGGAGTGAAAGTATGAACAACCTAGCCTAGTACATCTCAGAGGCAAGGCTTAGCAGGAAGGGTTTTTGACCTTTGAGATAACAGGGGATGGAGTCTTTAGATTCAGAGGTCGAATCTGCGTTCTAGATGTGGCAGGGCTTCACTAGCATATTATGGCAGAGGTACATTATTCTCATTATTCTCTTCACTCAGTCTCAACAAAAATGTGCCACGACATAAAAGAGATCCATTGGTGGAATGGGATAAAGATATTGCTGAGTTTGTAGCACAGTGTCCCAATTGCCAGCAGGTAAAAGCCGACCATCATAAATCGGGCGGGCTGACTCAGGAGATAGCCGTGCCTATATGGAAGTGGGAAGAATTCAATATGAATTTTAATACATGTTTACCTTGTACTAGGCATAAATTTGACTCTATTTGGGTTACTGTTGACAGGCTGATGAAATTAGCCCATTTCTTGCTAGTCAGGACTATGTTCCTAACTAAAGATTATGTTGAATTGTTAAAGGGATAGTTGATGTGTTGTGAGTTTACAACACTTTAGACACTTAAAACTGTGAAAATAGCATGAAATTAGGTATGTCTATATGGATATGAGGCGCTTTTACTTTGTTTTTAGGGAAAATAGGCGTTGGAGAAAAAATGTGCGAAAGATGCATAAAAGTATAGAAAATTAGCCAACTACTAATCTCATAACGAGTCGTACCTTGATTGTACGAGTCGTACTAAGACTCTTGGGAAACTCAAAAGGTTGGAATAAGGCAAAGGCAAAGTACGACTCTCAATACAAGCCATACCGAGATGGTACGAGCCATAACTGGAGTCGTGAAAATCTTCAGAGAAGATTGCACTAGGTAGTCTCCTAGTATGGGTGGAACCCACGGATCATCACATCTACTTACGACCCATACCATGAGCCATAGGGAGCTTAAGTGATTATTAAAGACTTGGCAAAGCTCCAGATGCAACAAGCAAGTATGACTCGTAGGAGGAACGTACGAGGCGTACCACAACAAAGGATGTCAAAGTTCTCAGGGCCAAGCACGGATGGATTGTACGACTCGTAGAATAATCGTACGAGTCATACCAGCTGCCAACACAGTCAAATATGTAGCATCCAAGGGATGTACAAGAGGTAGGTTCGACCCGTACAATCCTGTTACGGGTCATATGATCAGTCGTGAGTCAAGTCGGCGCCAGATATGAAAAATTTCCTGTTAACTTAGGAAAGGTTTCTAATGTCTGTATAAATACCTTTTATGTTTTATTTTAGTAGAACAACATAGAAAGAAGGTAGTAGACGTGTGAAAAGTTTTATTCGTGAATTTTTATCAAGTTTTGAAGAGTAATTCTTAGGATAAACAGTTTATTTTATCAATTGTTCTTGAGTTGTTCATTGAAATTCAAAGCAAGTTTTTTTCCAATTATTGTTGTAAGTATTTAATTATGTGTTTTTCTATGAATACTAATTGTAATCTTACAATCATGAGAGGCTTGTGAATTAACGAACTAGGGTTTGCACAAAGTGATTCTAAACCAACACTAAACGCTTGTATTTTATTCTCTCATCTTAAAGGTTTCTTAACGGTGCGCAATGTTAGGACTTACTTGTATTTTCTACTTGCTTGAGCTTAGAGAGGTAGAGATTATGGAAAGAGAAGTACAACAAAGCCTTTATTTTTATGATCATTGTATGACTTGAGTTGCGGTCGCAGGAAAGTTAATTTGGAACATATTGGTAATGGTTAAATAGAAATCTCTCATGAGACCTGACTCCGTGATTGAGTATAGCCATCCAATAGGGACGAACCAGTCATTTGGATGAACCCTAGTTATTAGTTCTACAAGTAAGCATTGGGATTGATCACGTGTGCATACCCGAAGTAGTTATTAACCCATGGGGAACACTTACTCAGTTATTTTCAAATCTTGATAACAACCACAATTACTATCATTCTTGATTATAGTTTTCCTTTGAACCCCCCAATTTGGAGATAATTTACTTAAAAGTTTAAGTAGCGGCATTAGTCTAGATCTTACCTTATTTACTGTCGGTTCGACCCTAACCTCCTCTTTGGGTTTTATATTTACAACTTCTGCTTCATACTTTTCCAGAAAGGGTGAGTTTGAGCATTATCAATAGTCTGAATGCATGGTTTCCCAGTGTCTATAATCTCTAATAGAGGGGCACAATTCACAAAAATATTTTGGAAATCGTTTCAGAAAGGTTTGGGGATGAAGGTTAACTTGTACAACTTTTCATTCTTAGATAGACGGCCCAACTGAGCACACCATTTAAATGCTTGAGGATATATTATGAGCGTATGTGCTAGACTTCAGAGGAAGTTGGGATGATCACCTACCTCTTATTAAGCTTTCATATAATAACAATTACTATTCTACCATTAAGATGGTGCTTATGAGGCTTTGTATGGGGGGAAATGTAGATTCCCCAGAGGATGGTTCAAAGTAGGTGAGTCAGGGTTGATTGGACCTGACACGATACATCAGTTAGAAGAGAAAGTTAAGCTCATCAGAGAGCTTTTGCTGACAACCTATAGTAGTCAGAAGCCCTATTCCAATGTACGGCGTAGAGACTTAGAGTTTTATGTTGATGATTGGCTATTTCTAAAAGTCTCACCTATAAAGGGCATTATGGGATTTAGCAAGAAGGAAAGCTTAGCCCTAGATTCATTGGGCCATACCGGATCCTTCGAAAGATAGTCCAAGCGACCTAGAGTTATAATTGCCTTCGGGGCTGGAATCTGTTCAACCAGTCTTTCATGCATCGATGCTATGAAAGTGCATAGGAGACCCTTCTCGGGTTGTCCCAATCGAGGGTGTTCAGGTCATCTAGGAGGAATATTATAAGGAGACTCCAATTGCTATACTAATTGACAAGTCTGCAGATTGAGGACAAAAGATGTAGCTTCCATTAAAATATTATGGAGGAACAAAAATATGGAGAAAATGACTTAGGAAGCTGAGGAGGAAATGAGGTCTAGATACCCTCACTTATTCTAGACTCTATGAAGATAGCACACCGACTCAGACAATTACAGTTGAGGTGAGATAGTTCTCAAATGTTGTTTAGTTGATTTTGTTATCATTGTTGTTGGTTGCTCACTTATTTGTTGTGGAGCTATGCTATATAGTTGTTTGTAGCATCCTGTGAGACACCTATGTTGGACTTTTTTGCATTTTAGGTTTCCAGATAGTCCATATTATAGAGGAGACTTTGCCAAAAAATTTTTGGCAATGCCTAAGAACTGAGTCTCTTAAGATCAAATTACAATCAATGACGAATGTCCCTAAGAGGAGAATGATGTTACACCCCGTAAGTTTTCTTCGTCTAACTGATGTATGCGTATGCATGTCAAGAGTTTTCAGAGTACGGTACATGCAGGATAAGGCTCGAAGGTGGAACGTGCGAGCGCGTTATAGAGCAAGCGGGTGGAAGGAGATTGTGGATAGGCCGCAATGGGCCCTACACTGTGCACCCCTCTACCACGCATGGAGCAGCACGCCACACCCTTACTCCTCCGCGATGGGAGGCACGCCGCGGACCCCTTGCCCTGCCTCCCCTATATATATTTAAGTTGTGTGTATTGATTCATTTTAAAACATTTCCAAACATAGAGCTACGGCCCAAGCAACTTTCCCCTTTGGATTTTCACCTAAGTAAAGGCAAATTACACTATAAATCATCTCCAATTGCCAATTCTTCTTGGGTAGTGAATCCTGGGCCTACGAAAACATATCTATAGAGTTTGATCTTTGAAATTGGCTTGATTTAATGGAGCCCTAGCGAGTAGATGTTGTACAAATCATCTCTATCTAATACTAGTACAGCTACAAGTGACAATATGTATTTCTACCTTTCAAATCTATAAGAATTTGTAAGATTTTGTCAAATTGAACCCGTTGTGACTTGTTTTCATGATGTTTTGTGGGCTGATGTTGCTTTCATTCTTTTTGAAATAGAATAGCCTAGTTCCCTTGATGTATGAGCTAAGATATGGAGAGATTATGAGTTCTTAATTGAAATAGGATTGATTGAGCAGAATTTGGCAATTTAGGTATGTTAAGCTAACCTCCTTCAGTAAGTTATTCTAGTTTTATAGTTGATATGACTTGTACCTTCATAGTATTTTGTGATCATGTGTGTTGTGGTTAGATGCTACGAGATGAATTGATGTTGTAGTGTAGTATCCCTTGTCGGGATTGACTATATTATGCTTTGCCTCTCGCTAGAAGTGACATAGAGATTACCTCTTTGTTTTATTGCTATCTAGAGGGGCTAGTGATGTTTTGTTGTCATATCGAGGTCATAGAGGCTTATGGTTAGCTATTGAGCATACTTTGTTAAATTGGGCAGCATAGGGCGTAGCTTGGCGATACAACTTTCTATTTTGATGCCTATATATATAGTAAACCTCACCTATAGGCCGTTGGCGTACGTTGACGCCTACAGGGATAGAATCTTTGTAAAGTAGCCTTACCTTAGAGTTAGTGACACCAAGGTTTCCTAATGATTTGGGTAGTAGGTTGTCATATGAACTACTTATTGTCAGCGACCGTATAATCTTCATATGACTTATATCTTGCCGTATAGATCACTCAGAAAACCACCGTAGCTGCTAGTAATCTTATAGACTATGTGATATCATAAGTAGGGATCTTATCAGCTGTCAAACATGGGGTGAACACCTCCGGCTACTCATGAAGATGCCCTCGTATATGTTTCCTAGAAGGCTTAAGTTCCAGTATACTTCCTACGGGGCTATAGCTTGCTCACAAGAGCTATATGACATCTGGAAGGACCATATTAAGGCCAAAAGAGCCATCTTGATGTCTATTCACTTATAGACTTCCCTTATGCCGTAGTGGCATCACTGACCCTCATTAGAGTCTTGTGTGCTCGGGGTGCAGTTACAGGAGCGCAGAAGGCTCAGAGGCAATTACAGGATCCCAAAATGCTCAGATACAATTACAAGAGCCTAGAAGGCTTAGAATAGTTACAGGTGCCCATAAGGCTCGGATACAATGTCAGAAGACGAGTATGTTAGTTATTCCTCGCCTGTGGGGCTATAATGGTACAGATAGAAGTATATAGATTGATTTGTACTTGCCGGGGCTTATGGGGGCCCAAGTAGGTTATTCTATGTTGTTTGTACCTTCCAAGCTTATGGGGGCCAGATTTGGTTCTTATTTAAATATTACCTGTTAGTTACGGTACATGTTTGTAAGATTGTACAGGTTAACTTCTTACCTTTATTGTTGATTATGTTCAGTTCCTTTATCAGTTTCTATTCAGTTTATTATTACTTCCTTACATACTCAGTACATATTGTACTGACAACCATGCATGAGGCGTTGCATAGTTGCCTACAAGTTCTGACAGACAGGTTTTGAGACCTCCTTAGTAGCCATCCAGACTCAACAACTCAGCTCCCTTCTTCTAGAGTTGCCATACATTAGAGATTTTCCTGTCTTTTGATGTATAATTTTTGGGTAGGCCGGGGCCCTATCTCGACCAATATCTTACTCTTTAGAGGCTTGCAGACTACAATTTTAGGTAGAAATGCATGTTGGCTGTGTGGGCCTAATTGTATTGTCAGTTGGCAGCCTTGTTGGCTTTTGTATATGTATACGTTCTCTTTTCTTTCTTTTGATCTGATTTAGACAACATGGTGGTCTTGTCGGTCTGCAAAGGGTGCTATTATTGTAATCATTGGGTTAGCTATTGTTGCGCGGTTGGTTATGTTGTTGCCTTGTTAGCCTAGGGATATGTTTTCAGCAGAGATATAGCTAATTGTTATCTTGATTGCGTATTGCTGGTATGCACTATAAGTGTATATGTTCATCTAGGTCAGCTCAGAATCTAGTGTGGCAATAGGTGACAGTTACGCCTCCTAAGGTGGGGCATGACAAACTTGGTATTACAGCAATGTCGTATCCTAAAGAGTCTGCAAGCCGTGTCTAGTAGATCTTGTTTATAAATGTGTTGTGCACTACATTTTATAAGCAGGAAGCTACGAGGCATGATAGTATGGTTACCCCTCTTTCTTCTCAAATCGTGCTATAAAGCCGAGTTGTATAGGGCTAAGTCCCTAAGCTTATGTTGTTATGTCTGTTTATGGAGATGTCTGATACGAGACAGACTACAACCAGTCGAGAGCTAGATATAGAAACAAGAGAGGGTACCAGTAGGGTGCCACAGTTGGGGACCGCCCAGCCTGAGGGTGAAAGGGAGAAGTCTTCTCGATCTCCCCAGCATTCTCCATGGGACCAGGAACCTCCTACAGCAATAGAAGCATCAACACCACTTCCATTTGATGAGTTGGTAACTTACCAACTCATTAGACTCTTAAGCATGAGCTTTAGATAAGTTTTCAAGTATTTTAGTTGGATTTTATGCCCGTATTTCTTTTTTATGTGCTGATCTTGGGCAGAATTGCATGCCCAAGTGATACTCAAACGCTTCATTTTGTCTTGTTTATCAATTGTTATGTGTACATTCTCATGTAATTTTTAGTAGAAATGTGGATTTATACTAACCAACATAATTAGTGTTGTTGTGCATGTAAAAGGAAATTTTGGAAGCTAAAATATATGTTGGTAAAGATCGGGAATGAACTTGGAAACAAGGAGTGGAAAATGACAAGGGAGAGCAGCAAAAATAGAGGCTCCGCGATGGAGCCGTGTCACATTGCCATCGCGGAGGCAGTCTGCCTCAGATGAAATAATTTTGGCAATTTCTACTGAAGGTGCGCGATAGCACCGTGTCACGTTGGCCAGGCTCCGCAATGCAGGCTGTGGCACGTTGAGGTTAAATTGCCTGGGGGGCCGACTTCCAGTGATGGTCCACGATGACTCCGTGGCACGGAGGGAGTGCTCCGTGATACACTCCGTACCACGTTGCTTGTTATTCCAGGAAAAATTCTCAATAGTATAAATAGCACACTTAGGTTTTATTTTAAACATTCTGACTTGGTTGAGCAAGAACGTGGGTTACAGGCAGTTGAGGGGACGAAAATTCTAGGGTTCTTCTCTATCTCTTTCTCTTTTATCTCAATTGTTTTTATGAATTATACTTATTTGATGATGTTTAATCCACAAATGAGTGGCTAAATTCACTTCTTGCTGAGGTTAAGAACAATTGTAGTGTAATGTAATTGTTAATCATTTCAGTTTTCATCTTTTCTTCAATGGTTGTTCTATCAATTCTTGTTCTTACTACATTAATGTTTGGCCAATGTTAATGTATATCTAAAAAATTCAATTTTGATTTTGAAAAGGAAAGAAATTGGAAAGATGTGAATTGGTAGGATATGATCTCTTCTTAGTTTGGCAAATTGAGAATTGATTTACATTCAGAATAGAAATATATCTGAAAGTCTTATTAGTCAATTAAGGAATCGGGAATGTATGGCTAGAACATGAAATTGTTTTATCACAGAAATGTAGATTAAGGCTCATGATTTTTAAGTTGGATAGGACTCGAAAGTTCCAATCCATAGACAATAATTCTTGACTAGCAACCGAAGAAAAGATTAACTGAATTGTATTGATAAATTACTTCCCTGCATGTTCATTTTAACCTCAGCTTGCTCATTACTATTTTTCAAACTCACTTTATAATTTTGCCTTAGATTCTTATTAATTAGTAAACTCAAACTCTAAAAATATTATTTATTTGGTTGTCTGCATTCTTAAAGATATAGTTCATTAACACTTAAGTTAATAAGTACCGTAGCTCAGTCCCTGTGGGATCGATATTTGGCTTTACTTAAGCCATTTTACTACTTGTTCGACCACGTGCACTTGCATGTAGTCACCACAGAAGTCGAACAAGTTTTTGGCGCCGTTACCGGGGACTGGCAATTGGTAAAATTATTTTCTTAGTGTTAGTTTACAAATTCTATATAAGTGCTGACAACTTGGTCTTAGCCTTTCTCTTGCAGATATTGAATTCTGTTGAACACTGGCAAGGGATAGGGAGTTGGTGGATTCATTCGTAGAGCCGGAAAGACAATTTCATCGTCAAAGAAGGAAAGCTCTAGAGAAAAATCTATAGTTGCTAAGACAGACAATCCTGGAGCAACAACAGAATCCACCACTTGTGAGGGCAGTTCTAGTGCCCGAGGAAATGGCAGCACGACCGGTTCATGAAGTGGCAATCCCACATGCTAACAATGTTACATCTATTATTCACAGACCAGAGCCTGGAGGGAGGTTTGAGCTTAAACAGAACATGGTGCAATTGTTGCACACCAGCGGGCAATTCACAGGTCTCCCTCATGAAGATCCACAACAACATCTCCAAAACTTTTTGGAGATAAGTGATACTTACATTCCCGCTGGAGTATCATCCTACTACGTAAGGCTTACATTATTCCCATTTTCATTATTGGGGGAAGCAAAGAGGTGGTTGAAAGCTGAACCACCTAACTCTATCACCATTTGGGATGATCTTGCAAGAAAATTTTTGATACGATTCTTTCCATCCGGGAAAACAACAAGACATAGAAGTCAGATTCTAAGTTTTAAACAAAGAGAGGGGGAGAATCTGTATCAAGCTTGGGAAACGTTGGATTGTCCTCACCATCACCAGTCCAATGATGTGCTGGTGCATACTTTCATAGAGGGTTTGGAACCCCACACAAATATTTTGCTAGACTCAGCAGCTGGGAACAAGCATTAGAAAAAGATTTATGAGGAGCTGTATACTTTGTTAAATCGTATTTCGCAGGGAAATCCAGAGTGGATTGCGGACTCTTCAAGAGGAGGAACAAGGAAAGCGGCAGGAGTCTTTGAAGTGGATGGTTTTACAACTATCGCTGCATAGATAGCTGCATTGCAAAATCAACTCAACACCCACTTCAACAATATGAGCTTGAATTAACCTCAAGCCCCAGTTAATGTAGTGCAGCAGATTTGGTGTGAAGTATGCCGTAGTAATGAACACTCAGCTGAGTGTTGTGGTGCAAATCCAGATTCAGTGAACTTTGTTGGGAACGTCCAGAGAAATAATCACCAGCAATATGGCAATAATTACAACTCATATTGGAGGAATCATCCGAATTTCTCTTGGGGTAGTAACAGCCATCAAGGGCAGAGTTCGAATCAAGGTGTGCAGAGAAATCAAGGGGGGCATCAGAATTATCAGTCTCAGTACAGAGGAAACAATGCACCTCCTCCACCACCCATTATCATTGAGGAAATGTTTAAAACAATGATAGCTAACCAAGCTCAAATGCAGGCTGATTATGTGAAATTAGTGGCAGAGTTAAAAAACAACCAGTTAGCTACAAAGGCGTAGGAGTACCAGTTTGGAAAACTAGCTGGAGCTCAAAACACCAGGCCCAGAGGAGGACTACCGAGCGACACTAACCCGAATCCCAAGCAGGTTAATGCAGTGACCACAAGGAGTGGTTTACAACTCAAGGAGGTGGAACCAGAAAGACTACCTCAGCAATCAGGAGCAGTGGAGAAAGACAGGAAACATGATGATGAGAGGGGGAAGGAGAAGGCAGCTGAAGCAGAAAGACCACCACCCCCGTTCCCTCAAAGATTAAAGAAACACAAGGAGGAAGCTTGCTTTAAAAAGTTCATGGAGGTGCTTTAACAGGTACACATTAATTTACCTTTGGTTGATGTTTTGCAAGGAGTGCCCAAATATGCAATGTATATCAAGGACATCGTAGCCAACAAAAGCAGATTGATGGAGTATGCTACGGTGGCACTTACTGAGCAGTGCACTTCCCGGATATAGATCAGGTTGCCAACAAAGCTCCAGGACCCTGGGAGCTTTACAATTCAGATCACAATCGTGCAAAGTATCCAAGCTCGCGGATTATGTGATTTGGGAGCGAGCATAAACTTGATGCCGACATCGGTGTTCAAGAAGTTGGGTCTAGGCAGTCCTAGACCAACTACAGTGATCTTGCAGCTAGCAAATCGTTCTTTGGCCAGAACAAATGGCATTGTAGAGGACGTGCTGGTGCAAGTGGGCTCCCTCATCTTCCCGGTAGATTTTATTGTCTTGGATATTGAGCCGAATGTGGAAGTCCCATTTATTTTGGGATGTCCTTTCATGGCAACCGGGATAGATTTGATTGATGTAGCTGCAGGCCAGCTAACCATGCGAGTGCATGACCAAGTGGAGGTATTTCATGTGTATAAGGCCATGAAGCTTCCAGCCATCTATGAGGAGCTTTTAGCAATCAATGTGCTAAACCAAGAAGAAATTCTTCAGATTGTTGATTCTCGAGATCCATTGGAGAGAGCTTTGATGAGCTCCGATCATTTCATAGATAGAGATACTTATGAGATGGTGTAAATGCTAAATGAATCAAAATGGTATCTCAGGAAGCAAGACTTTCTGCCATTGATGAGGTCCCTGGAACCATTGCCAAAACCATCTATTGAGGAAGCACCAAAACTGGAGTTGAAAACATTGTCTCCACATTTGAAATATGTCTTTCTGGGGGAAGATGACACCTTTCCAGTCATCATCTCCACAGAATTGACGGAGGCATAGGTAAAGGATGCATTGGTGGTTCTCAAGAGGAGGAAGAAAGCAATTGGCTGGCAAATGTCAGACATTCGGGGTATCAATCCAGGTTTTTGCACACACAGAATTTTCATGGAGGAAGGAGCAAAGCCAACTGTACAACATCAGTGGAGGTTGAATCCAATGATGAAGGATGTTGTTAGGAAGGAAGTGATTAAGTGGCTTGATGCAGGTGTGGTCTATCCTATTTCAGACAGCAAATGGGTCAACCCCGTTTAGTGTGTCCCAAAGAAAGGAGGGATGACCGTGGTCACCAATGAGAAAAATGAGCTGATCCCTACACGCACAGTCACAGGCTGGCGGATTTTCATGGACTACAGAAAGCTCAATGAGTCTACAAGGAAAAATCACTATCCTATCCTGTTTATTGATCAGGTTTTGGACATATTGGCAGGTCAAGAATATTACTGTTTCCTTGATGGGTATTCGGGCTATAATCAAATAGCCATATCACCGGAGAACTAGGAGAAGACTACTTTCACATGTTCTTATGGGACATATGCTTTCAGGCGGATGCCATTTGGTTTATGCAATGCACCCGCCACATTCCAGAGATGCATGATAGCGATCTTCTATGATATGGTGGAAGATTTCGTCGAGGTATTTATGGATGATTTTTTTTGTTTTCAGTAATTCGTTTGCTACTTGTTTGCAGAATCTTGACAGGGTGCTAGCTTGTTGTGAAGAATCCAACCTTGTACTCAACTGGGAGAAATGTCATTTCTTAGTCAAGGAGGGTATCGTCCTTGGCCATAAAGTGCCTTGCAAGTGGTTGGATGTTGATCGTGCAAAGATTGAGGTTATTGAAAAGCTACCACCACCTGTGTTAGTGAAGGGTGTTTGCAGTTTTCTCGGACATGCAGGGTTCTACAGACGGTTCATCAAGAACTTCTCTAAAATTTCTAGAACAATATGCAGGTTTCTAGAAAAAGACGTGAAGTTCGAGTTTGATGAGAATTATGTCAAAGCATTCGAGGAATTGAAACAGAAATTGATAGAAGCACCTATTCCTCATTTCTCCGGATTGGGAACAACTGTTTGAACTAATGTGTGACGCAAGCGATGTGGTTATGGGAGCAGTATTGAGGCAGCGGAGGAATAGAATTTTTCATTCTATTCATTATGCAAGAAAAACACTGGACGTAGCCCAAGTCAATTATACAGCCACAGAAAAGGAGATGCTAGCATTGGTGTTCGCATTTGATAAATTCAGGTCCTACTTGGTGGGTTCTAGAGTAGTGGTGTATACCGATCATGCAGCGATTTGGTATCTGTTTAACAAGAAGGATGCAAAGCCCAGGCTGATCAGATGGATCTTGTTGTTACAAGAGTTTGACCTAGAGAATTCGGGACAGAAAGGGGAGCGAGAATCAAGTGGCAGATCACCTATCGCGATTGGAAAGCCGGTCGCATGTGAAGGAAGGTGATAGCATCAAAGAAGAGTTCCCGGATGAGCATCTCTTGGCAATAAGGGAAGCTGAAATCCCTTGGTATGCAGACATTGTGAATTTGCTAGTGAGTGGAGTCTATCCACCAGAGGCTACAGCTCAACAGAGAAAGAAGTTGAGACATGATTGCAGGTATTATATTTGGGATGAGCCGTACTTGTTTAAGAAGGGACCGGATCAGGTGATGAGAAGATGCATCCTGGAGAGCCAGATTGTAGAAGTATTGAGGAGTTGTCACTCTTCATTGTATGGAGGGCACCACGGAGGCGAGCGGACAGCGCACAAGGTGCTACAGTCAGGTTTCTTTTGGCCTACACTATTTAGAGACTCTATGGCATACGCAAAAATGTGTGATAGATGTCAAAGAACAGACACAATTGGTAGAAGGAAGGAGATGCCGCTGCAACAGATATTAGAAGTGGAGATCTTTGATGTATGGGGTATAGATTTCATGGGCCCGTTCCCATCGTCATTTGGTAATCGTTACATCTTGGTAGCCGTTGATTATGTATCAAAGTGGGTCGAAGAAACAGCTTGCCCCAGGAATGACAATAAGGTGGTAACAAAATTTGTGAAAAAGCATATTTTCACCAAGTTCGGGACACCCCGAGCCATTATCAGTGATGGAGGGGATCATTTTGTAAATGCAAGTTTCAAGAATTTTCTAGCTAAGTATGGGGTGCGCCACAAGGTAGCAACAGTATATCATCCCCAAACTAGTGGGCAAGTGGAGGTGTCGAACAGATAAGTAAAGCAGATTCTACAGAAGACAGTGAATGCACAACGTAGTGATTGGTCAAGCAAACTCGATGATGCGTTGTGGGCTTATAGAACTGCGTACAAGACACCAATTGGGACTTCTCCGTACAAATTGGTCTATGGAAAGGCGTGTCATTTGCCTGTGGAGCTAGAACACCAAGCTTTCTGGGCCGTGAGGAAATTGAACATGGATCTAGAGCTAGCGGGTAAGAAGAGGCTGATGCAACTCAGCGAACTTGATGAGTTTCGTTAGCATGCTTATGAAAGTGCCAAGTGCTACAAAGAGAAAACAAAGAGGTGGCACGATAAGAATATGGTGCATTGGATCTTTGAGCTGGGGAAGAAAGTATTGCTATTCAATTCAAGATTGAGGCTTTTTCCAGGAAAATTGCGGTCCAAATGGTCAGGGCCATTTGAGGTGGTAAGAATGACCCCACACGGGGCAGTGGAGTTGTGGCAAGAAGATAGAAGTGCCACTTTCTTAGTAAATGGGCCGCGATATAAGCATTATTGGGGTGAGGACATTATTCGAGAGAAGACGTCTATCACTCTAGAGGATGATTGAACGTGAATGACGTCGATCCGCGATGGTAAATCAAGCGCTGCACGGGAGGCAACCCGTGAAATTGTTGTAATAGATGAGTAGAAATATTTGGAAAAAAAAAGAAGAAAGAGAAAAAGAAAAAAAAATATTTTTGCGTTGAAACCTATGAATTCTAACCAATTTCTTGTGGTGAAATAATTTTTAGGTAGAACGGAGGGCAAAAATGCAAAGAAACGCAAAGGAAAAAATCGAGGTGAGAAAACTAAAAATTGACACATTACAGTGAGCCTATGCGATGGCTCCGTGTCACGGAGGGGGTGCTCCGCGTTACCCTCCGTGACACGTTGCACCATATTCTGGATTTTTTAAAAAATTCCAGAACATTGGTGTGTCACAGAGGGGGTGCTCCGCGTTACCCTCCGTGACACGTTGAGTGTTATTTCGCATCGGGTCACACCGGGTCGCCGGGTAACCCACGCGAAAAACACTTTTAAAACCCCAATTTCCCTCATTTCTTTCATTATTTTCCATTCCCTCCGCAACCAACACCCCAAATTCCCTTCTCCCCTAATGTGACACGGACCTAGGCATCAATTTTCTTCAAGTTTTCTTTAATTTTGTCGGATTAAAGGTATGTTCTTGAACTTTGCCTCATTTCTGCTTGAATTTTCGATTCTTGAACATGTGTAGTGATTGAACCTTGCCCTAAGTGAGAATTAAGCTTGATTGATGTTCATAGTATCGTTATGATAGATTTAAGTTATGATTGATTGATGTTCATAGTATCGTTGTGAGTATATGAACTCGATGAATGCATGTGTTATTGAATTTTCGCGAATTTGGTAGCTAGGGTTGGAAATTGAATATGAAGAAGACTAAAATTGTTTGAAATGTTGAACAAAATTGGGTTGTGCATGTTGGGTGAAGTGAATGATAATGTGATTAATGTTGAATATGCTAAGTAGACAAGGGATTTTCGGGAGAATGAAAATTGGTGAATTGCATAGGTTGTTGTAACAAAAATTTGGCTAAGTGCTATGATGTTGAAAGTGAATCAATGGAGATAATTTTATTCATTGTACAAAGTATGAGTAGTACATAGTAATTGTTCAATCGATTTAGATGAATGCACTAAGCCGGTTGAATTTTAAGAATGAGGAAAATCATGAATGTCTTGTCGAATTGTTTTGATTGTGGCTAAAGACTAAGTGTGGGGTGACCTAATTAAACCCAACCTTAGTTGAAGCTAAATGACTTGAATAACATTGGGACTGTCTGTTTGATTGTACAGGAAAAATGTCAGGCAGGCAAGAGAAGGGAAAGGGCGCATCCACATCGTACGCCGGTAGGAAAAGGATAAGATTGGGAACAGCAGTTCCAGTAGCACCAGCGGATCTGAGAGGCCAACGCCGACAATACGGAACCCGATGGGTGACTGATGAAGGGAAGAAATGGTATGCAAAACACAAAGAAACCAAATACTTCCCGGAAGAGCATATAGCACGGGAGCCGCTGACACAGGAATTCCCGCGGATTTTACACCGAATTGACATCGCTGGGCTGAACTTCATCTTCGAAGAGCCCAAGGAGTGCAATCTCCATCTCATTCAGGAGTTCTATGCCAACTGTAACCCGACCCTCCGCAGTCACACTGTCAAAATACAGGGGGCAGGTTTTCACTTTTGAGCCCCATCACCTGAATGCTATCTTGGGGGTGCGGGACATAAACGCCCATGTCCTTCGGCAGTTGAACATCACTCCACCTTATGTGGACATCAGACGCACTCTATGTGGAGCCCGTTTGACAACAAGGTGGAGTAGGCACAAGGAGAGGGGCTACCACCAGACGTTGCCCTACTCGCAGATGAATAGGGAAGCCAGGATCTGGCTAAAAATTGTGTGCTCATGCTTGATCCCGGGGATGCACATGACAGATGTCACCCAGGACCGAGTCTGCTTGGTGTATGCCCTGATGAAGGGGCTTGAAATAAATGTTGGGGCAGTGATCATCTCCGCCATGAAGAGAGCCCGACTACATCAAGGGCACAGATACGGGTTCGGTAGTTTGCTTACCACGTTCTTGAGGGGCCATGATATCGAGGAGGGGGCCCTAGATTACATCCCACAGATTGACAAGCGTGCCTTGGATGTCACCAAAACCAAGGCACCTGACACTGCTCATGGGCCGGTGCTCACACTAGCCGAGCGACATGCTTGGGATGACCAGTATATGGCCCGCATGTACGGGATGCAGATGCTGCAGTTGCGCATTGGAGGGAGGTCGGCAACGGAGGATGAGCTATGGCAGCTTCAGCTGGATTACCCATTCAGCGAGAATGCCCGAGCTCTAGTAGAGTGGGGCCCGCATTTGTTGAGCCCATAGATGATGATGTCCCCATCGATGAGGAGACACGCCGGGAGGACTCAGATGTTGAGTCAGATGTGGACAGCGGGGGCAATTCTGATATGGGAGATGAGGCAACGACACCTGATGAAGAAGTTGAATACTTCGATTGATCAGGGAGTTTCACCACCTACCTTTGAGATATGTTGAAATTATGTGAACACTGGGGACAGTGTTCGATTTAAGTGTGGGGTGGGAGTAGTTAGGTGCCAGCTTCGTTTTTGTGTATGTTTATGTTGTGTGTTATGCTTGTGAAAAATGTGACCCTGTGACTGTGTGTTATGTGTTTTGTAATCAAGTGGTGTTGTAATGAATGTTAAGCTGTTGTGTGCTGTGTTGAGCTGTTGTTGGTTGGTTGTTGTGTAAATATTTTTGTTTTCTATCGAAATTATTGAATTTTTAAATTTTTTGTTGAATTTCTTTTATGTTGGGTTTCTCGGCCTTTGTTTATGGTGCTTTTATCGAGAATAGTCCCATTGAACTGAAGTCGTAGATAGTGACCGTTCCCTATGATGGATGGATGACGACCGTCTTAAGGGAAATGTAGTCGATAGGAGTAGTTTTTCTTCTTTCTGTTCTTTCTTTTGTTTGTGTCCCAAACATGTTGTTACTTCATGGTTCGGAATTCTTTTTACGTGTTGTACATGATATTAAGATGCAAAAGTGATTCTTATGAAAGCATGCAAACATGGAAACATGTTGAGATACCTAGGCCATAGAGTTCGATTCGGTGTGATCGAGGCTTAATAGTGAATTCTTGTAATTAGCTGATTGAAGAGTATGTGAATATGTTTTGAGTTGAGCATGTGCAATGAGTGTGAGGTGAGGTTTCGATTATTCCATGTTATTGTGAAGTATCTAGAACTTGCCTGGTGTGTGTACTAAACGAAATGAAGGATGTGTATTGTGGGAAAGGATGTAGGCATTTCTTTGATTAAACCGAAAGTTTCTCCATTATCATACCTACCTTGAATGTACATCCTAGTTAGCCCCATTGAGCCTTTAGCCTATTTTTTCCTTTCTTAGAAGAGGTACAAACCGAGCTTAATCCCTTCTTTTCATTAGTCGTGAATTTGATCCAAAACTCTTAAGCACTCAAGAAAAAACAATTTTCCCACAGTGTAAAGGAGTGAGAATTTTGAAAAGCAAGGAAAAGCGGAAGTGGTGAGAGTTAAAGAAAAGGTCAAAGGTGCACTTGCTGAAATTAAATAAAATAAAGATGTATAACTAATCTTTGCTAGTAAGTCGAGTGTGCTTAAAGAAATGGGAACAAAAACAAAGAAAAAATTTCTTCAAGAATGGGAGGATGAAGAAAGAAAAAATGGCCGTAATGATGGTGGGATGTATTGAAAAGTGCTTAAGGAAGCTAGTTGCTATTATTGGTTAGCCCAGTATTTGCTAGTTCCTTAGCTTATATTACAACCCATTAAGTCCTACATGATCTTACATCACTCGTCTTTATATTAGTGGAGTAATACACTAGAGGCAAGCCTATGGTTCATGACATGATGCATGTGAATTCCTTGGGAGAGAGAGCGAAATTTTACTCATATACCCCTACATGTAGTGCTTTGGAAATGATATGATAGCAAATGGGGTATTTCTCTTATGTTGTGAGGGAACATGCTTGACAAGAGATTAATTTTGTGTCGGATGTCTTGATTAATTGATTTGCATGAGTTTGCCAAGAACGAGAATTGATTCTTGAGCTTAGGAGATCTTAATGTGATGTACTTCATTGTATTGATGATACCATGCATGTTTTCTTGATGATTTGCTATATTAAATAATCGGTATAGCCGTAGCTTGAATTGTCAAGCCAAAGTAGCTATGCGTGAGGGTAAATTGCATGAGATATGATTGTATTGTTCGAGGACGAACAAGAGTTTAAGTGTGGGGTAAGTGATCTTGGGCAGAATTGCATGCCCAAGTGATACTCAAACGCTTCATTTCATCTTGTTTATCAATTGTTATGTGTACATTCTCATGTGAATTTTAGTAGAAATGTGGATTTATACTAACCAACATGATTAGTGTTGTTTTGCAGGTAAAAGGAAATTTTGGAAGCTAAAATACATGTTGGTAAAGATCGGGAATGAACTTGGAAACAAGGAGTGGAAAATGACAAGGGAGAACAGTAAAAATAGAGGCTCCACGATGGAGCCGTGTCACGTTGCCATCGCGGAGGCACTCTGCCTCAGATGGAATAATTTTGGCAATTTCCAGTAAAGGTGCACGATAGCACCATGTCACGTTGGCCAGGCTCCGCAATGCAGGCCGTGGCACGTTGAGGTTAAATTGCCTGGGGGGCCGACTTCCAGTGAGGGTCTGTGATGCCTCCGTGGCACGGAGGTAGTGCTCCGCGATACACTCCGTGCCACATTGCTTGTTATTCTGAGAAAAATTCTCAATAGTATAAATAACACACTTAGATTTTATTTTAAACATTCTAACTTGATTGAGCAAGAACGTGGGTTACAGGCAGTTGAGGGGACGAAAATTCTAGGGTTCTTCTCTATCTCTTTCTCTTTTATCTCAATTATTTGTATGAATTATACTTATTTGATGATGTTTAATCCACAAATGAGTGGCTAAATTCACTTCTTGCTGAGGTTAAGAACAATTGTAGTGTAATGTAATTTTTAATCATTTTAGTTTTCATCTTTTCTTTAATGGTTGTTCTATCAATTCTTGTTCTTACTGCATTAATGTTTGGCCAATGTTAATGCATATCTAAAAAATCCAATTTTGATTTCGAAAAGGAAAGAAATTGGAAAGATGTGAATTGGTAGGATATGATCTCTTCTTAGTTTGGAAAATTGAGAATTGATTTACATTCAGAATAGAAATATATCTGAAAGTCTTATTAGTCAATTAAGGAATCGGGAATGTATGGCTAGAATATGAAATTCTTTTATCACAGAAATGTAGATTAAGTCTCATGATTCTTAAGTTGGATAGGACTCGAAAGTTCCAATCCATAGGCAATAATTCTTGACTAGAAGCCGAAGGAAAGATTAACTGAATTGTATTGATAAATTAATTCCCTTCATGTTCGTTTTAACCTCAGCTTGCTCATTACTATTATTCAGACTCACTTTATAATTTTGCCTTAGATTCTTATTAATTAGTAAACTCAAACTCTCAAAATATTATTTATTTGGTTGTCTGCATTCTTAAAAATATAGTTCATTAACACTTAAGTTAATTAGTACCGTAGCTCAGTCCCTGTGGGATCGATACTTGGCTTTACTTAAGCCATTTTACTACTTGTTCGACCACGTGCACTTGTGTGTAGTCACCACAGAAGCTAAACATGTGCAGGCATTTAATTTGATGGAAGGAGCATGAATTGGAGTAAAAAAAATAAATTAGGTGAAAACCGGTGCTCTAATGGAGGACACCAGCGAAACACCAGTCAAATGTAGGCAACCATTGGCTTGATGAGAAACTACAATTGGCGGCTCACTGAAAGCAATTGGCGGTCCACCGGTTCCATTGCCAATAGGTGCTGAACGTGGCTGGACTAATGATGAAATTAATCGGCGACTAACGGATGGCAATCGGTGAACCACTGAAGGCATCACCAGAAGGCCCTGGAACTTTACCGAACCACAGAGGAAAGCAACCGACAGCTTACGGATAGCAATCGGTGAACTGCTGGTTCCATCACAAGTGAGGAGATGCCTGAACAAGCCAAAAGCTTCAAAACTTAAAAAAGAGGAGAATGTTTGCCCTATTTTTGTATATATTCTAGAAAAAAGTACTCTGAACTTGAATATTCCCTTTACTTTTTGAGTGAGAAAGAACTCCATTGGAGAAAAAAAGAAATATTTGAATATTGCTTTTTATCTTCATTTTCTTCCTTATCAAGGTCTAACTATTGTTGTAGAAATAATGTGAGTTTGATTTTGCTTACTCCTAATGAAGAAATTATTGATCTTATTAATGAATATGCTCTTATGTTTCTCAATTATGAGTAGCTAAATCTACAACTAGAGTTGTGTGAGGATGGATGTTTGATTTGATTGGGCATTGCTAGATTTGCCTTGTTATTACTTATTCAGTGTAAATCTATTTAATTCTCCTCAAATTATAGTTGATTTCTCATAGTTGCAAATATGTGTATTGTTTTCTTACTTGATTTTATCTTGAAAAAGAAGAATTAAGTAATAGGAAGAATTTAATAGCGGATTGGGATTTGATTATGTGGGCTTGGGCTAGAAATAGTCAAAACCCATGATCATAATCCCTTTAGAGGTTAATCGCTAGTAATAGCTTAGCCCCTAATCCAAACCATATTGGAATAGTTGAATTGTGCCTCGAGATTCGAAATGAGTTGAGGATAAGGATCCCAATTGGTTGAAAAATATTAGGCTCCATCTTCTTCCAAGGTTTCTTACACATATTTGTAATAATTTGACTATCTAGTAAATCCCGATTTGATTGACATCCCATCTACAACACACCTCTAGCACTTGCTCATTATTATTTCTCAATTTTGGTTATCTTTCTCTCTTAATTAGCTGATTTTAGAATCCACAACATTTTTTCCGTCACTTTTCCCAAAATTTATATTTATGTTTTCATTGCTTGGATGTGAATCAATTCAACTGACTAAACGACTCTTGTGCAAATATTCTCTAGTCCTTGTGGAATTCGACCCCGACACTCTCGGGTCATTGGTTTGATACAACGATCGCTTACATTCTCTCTAAATGAAGAGTGCAGTTTGAGCATTATCAAAAATGGTGTCATTGCGGGGGACTAGTGCTTGATACCCTTGAGTTGTTTGTTAATTTGTATTAAGCTTGCATCTTAAGTAGTTTAACAATGTTCTTGCTTTTGGCCATCTAGGGTGAATTCATATGAGTCAACATTCACAAGCAGGATATAGTTCGGTGGAAGGAAAAGGAACATGAAGAGGATAATCCTATCATGTCTGAGATAGCAGGTGCCATTCACCTACTAGCCATGATGGGGAATGCGGTGTTTCACGTTACTAGTACGATGTTGCACCTGTTGCAAATGAAAGGTATATTTAGGGGTAAACCGAGTAAGGATGCAAACTACTATTTGAGTAACTTCCTAGAGATTTTCCAACCTTTCAACTTAAAAAATATAAGCCAAGAATCTATCAGGTTGAGGCTCTTTCCATTTTCCCTAATGGGAGAAGCAACTATGTGGTTGGGGAAGTTGCCTCCAAGATGCATCACCTCATGCCAAGAGTTGACAGAAGCATTTTTGGATCTTTTTTCCCTCCCTCAAAGATGTTGCAACTGAGGGATGATATTGCAAACTTTAGGAAAGATCCGGGTGAGCCTTTGCATGAGGCATGGGTAAGATTCAAGAAGAAAGTGTCTCTTTGCCCTAACCATGGTCTTCCTGATGGAGTGCCACATTAAAGCTTTTATCGAGCCCTAAAATCCATTAATAAGTCAGTGTCCAATAATCTAGTTGGGGGATCAATTATGGATCAGACATATGATCTAGCTAAAGCCTTCCTGGATAAGATGATGAAGCCGAACAGGGCATGGCATACAAGGGAGACTAATCTATCTTCAGATGATGCTAGTTCTAGTTTGTTAGAAGCTGAAATGAGAAAAAGAGATGAAGAGCGAGATGAAAATCTTGCTAAGATGATGAATCAGCTGGAGTTAATGACTAAGCATGTGATGGAAGGCCTAAAGTTGTGAATGCTATGGGAATGCAAGGTCCAATGCATTTTGAGGAAGAATCTTTGCCACCAAGGTACGAGAAGGAGTGCCAATATATGGCAAATCAAATAGGGGGTTCTTGACCTGGGTACCAAGGGATTAATCAAGGCCCTTGGCACTAAGGGAAGAGAACCAAGGTTGGAGGAACCGTGACACACAAGGGTGGCTTGATAGAAATGAGAGATGGGGCAATAGAGAGCAAAATCGTGAGGGAAACCGCTATCATAGAAGCGTGAATCTTTTTGTTCCTCCTCCTTTAGCTTATAATGCGCAATCTCAACCAGGTTTGAGTGATGTTGGGAACTCAAAAATTGAATAAATGTTGGCAAGGGTTATCAAGAAAGTTGATTCAACAGACAGTAGGGTCAAAGAGCTTAAGGGGGAGGTGTCTAACCTTTCCCAAATAGTAAGATAGCACTCGGCCTCTATAAAGCATTTAGAGGCCCAAATAAACCACTTATCTTCTCAAAATGAAACCCCGTATGTAGGGAACACTCCCTAGTTATACAATACCAAATCCAAAAATGATAATCAATGCATGGCTACTCTCACTAGGCATGGTAAGATGCTTGGTGATGCGGAATGCGACACGATACTTAAGATCACATGACCCTAAGAAAACCCATGGCATGGTATAATTCTATAATAACTGGACAACTAAAAAAATAGACTATTAAGAGGAAGTTGTTTGAAACCAATAACCAAAATACTTATAAATAAATAGAATCTAATAAATATTACTGGTATTTACTCAAATACTAAAACTAAAGCTGAAACTAATGTGTTCTGTATGAAAGCCTTCTATAAGAAACAAATGAGTTGTTGTGACAAACCCCCAGCTAATTCTAACGTCTGAAACTAAAAATGAAAAAGGACAGAGGCTGAAGATGAAAACTCTGATCCTCGGCAAATGAGAACTCACCACTGTCAATTGCTGGAAATCACCGGGAGAAACTAGCTGCACTGCTGAGGCTGGATACCTGAGCCTATATCATAAAATGATATAGCACATGGAAATATGCAATCAGTACTTTGAATATAGTGAGTATATGAGATGTGAATAGAACATATATATACTAACAACTCATAAACTGAACTGAAATAACATGCCAAAGACTCTATTAGAAATCATGAATACAATAATTAATCTAACAAATCTGAGAATACTATTTGAACTGATAAACTGGGTTAGGGTCTTAAGCATATCTTGAAATTTGATAGACTGGACTAGACTAAGGATTTTGATTGTACTGTGGCGGTGTCTGTTAGCTGACATGTAACCATGTGAGCTAGACATGGAGATCGATGTTTACTCCCCATCGGTAGGGCCTAACATACCTTGCCAGGATATAGTGACTAGCTGTGTGATCACTAACTGTAAAACCCATTCATGCCAAATCCTATGGTGGCAAATAATTATGGGAGCCTGGGTGCGCTTAACCCCAGTCAACTTAGTGCTAAGTACTACTCCCAATTGAAGACACATAACTAAAAACAGGTATACATAGAACACTGATAGCTCAAAACTAATGTCCTAATATTAATTCAAGACTATGTATCTGAAAGTGCCCTGAGAGTCTGAAGGACCTGATAAACTGAATGATACGGAAAAGTCTGGTAGTACTGATTACTGATAAGTGATATTTCTGAAAATACCGAGCATACTCACAAGCTAACAATAATGACTTTTGCTTAAAGCATTCATACTAAAATTCATACAGTATTCAACCCAACATCATGCTAACATTAGGGCTAGAAATGAATATGTAGAAATGATGTCAAATCATGAATTTCACATAGTATTAATCAGGGGAACTGGGAGAACTAATAAAATGCAAGGAAAATTGGGATTTGTCTGGAAGCCTAACTCATGGTTTCTATAGGGCATAAATTGATGAAAGATTTTGAAAATACTTGGGCACAAGGGTGAAAAGAATACCCTTTCTAAAACCTCACATACTTGTAGAAGAATTCTCTATGAAATGCTCTTGAAATCTGTTGCACTTTGAATGGAACCCTAGCTTAGACCTGAGAAGGTTTTCTGTCTTCTATGAACTGATCCTGTAAGCTTGCGAGGGAATGAGAGGAAAATTGTCGATTAATTCTCTTAATTCCCCTCTAAATGCGCCCCAATACGACATAGTTTTGGAGTTAAGGGCTAAGGATTTTACAAAAGTGCCCCCCTGGGTAACCATTTCAAATTTGATTGTCCAGATCCAACGGGCATAACAACAAGTCATTGGTTGCGACCACGACTTGTTGGTGGTAGTCATTGTTTTTGGAATAGAAATTTCATTCCTCTAGATTCCTCATGATGGACAATAGAATGACTCGTTGGTTGGTGCAATGGTTCGTTTCTACTACTCATTGTCATTGGAGGGAATTTTGAATAGTTTCTGGACTTGACCAACAGACGGGAACAACGACTCATTAGATGGAACAACGAGTTGTTGGTTCCCCTCGCTGTCACAAAAAAGGTTCTGAACATGTTCTGGATAACCCCCAATGGATGGATAGAACGACCCGTTAGCTAAAACAATGGGTCGTTGTTTCTAACCATTGTCACTGGGAGAAGTCTAGCATTTTCTGGATTTCCTCTAATAGCTTCCTAGGACTAGTCATTATATCAAATAGTGACTCATCTTCTGGCTCGTTGTTTGGAAGATATATTTTTATGGGCTTCTGTATATTGCAAGAACAGGCTGAACAAATACCCGTTACTTCGAACAATGGGTCATTGTATCACTCATTAGTTTGAGGGATGAAAACTACATGGTTGACAATGACCCAAACAACAGGTCATTGTTACTTAGAACGACTCATTGGGCGAGTCATTTTAAGACAAAATTTTCTAATTTTTATTCCAAGTTTGGGTTTGGTCCAAGGAATTTTTGAGATGTTACATTACTACTTGGAGTATTTGAAGGTATAATATCGAAGTCGAGGCTAACATTGATGACATAGATGCCAAGATCTTCAAGGCTCAAGAACTAGAGCCTTTTTTCCCCATGATAACCATCCTCCTTTTCCCTGGCTAATCCTGCTAGTTTAAGCAGTTTCTCTAAGGAAGAAGAAGAAGAAGAAGAAGAAGAAGAAGAAGAGCCTTTGAACCCCAATCTTGATATTCCAGCTCCAACTATTTCTCTCGATTTCCCTGGCAGTGGCCTATAGAGCAGAAGAAGAGCCTTCAAATCCCAATCTTGATATTCCATGTTATACCCCGTAGGATTCTCAGCACCTAGATGGCCTATCCGTGAGTTGGTCAAGCATATTTGGAAGCCATACGTACTAGGGAAAGGCCCGAGAAAAGACCGGACGAGTAACTTGTCGAACCATCGCGGGAGGAGCCGAGGCAGAGCCCCTCCGCGATGGCAGCGTGTCGCAGAGGTGAGGCCTCCGCGTTGGCTCCGTGACACGTTGGCCTTGTCTAGGCCCAAGTATATAAAGCCCCACTTTGGTTTTAAGTTGATTATTCTCATAATTTCCAGCGAAAACAGAGAGGAAAAATCAGAGGAAGGAAAGGAACGAAGAGTGTAATATAATTTTCGTCCGATTACGCTGCCAAACGCAGTCCAAACCCAAATTAACCTCAGATACCGAGGTATGTAGCAGCAGAGAGAATTTCTACGAATTTAGTTTTGTGAAATACGGCCGACGAATCATCGAGCTACCGAGCTAAGGTAAGTAGAATTGTTCCAAACTAGTGTCTATATGTTCCTAGCTGTGAAGTGAATATTTCTCCCTTCTGGACTTCTGGAAAATAGCGAGTTTTTGGCCGTCTTTCGATAAGCCTAAGTTTAGGCTATAATTATATCGAAAGTGACGTTGTTCTTTGGAATAAAGCTATATTTAGTATTAATTGACATATTTATGAATGCAGTTGGGAGAAATAGTTGAAGTATTGGCCGAGCCTCATCCGACAGACGGATAGTTCGAGGATAAGGTATGTAAAGCTAGTTCCTTCGGCAAGTTAGTAGCTTTAGCCTTGTATAGTACAATAAACTCCGTAGTAGAATTTCCAAAAGTTGAATGTCAAGTCTTGTGCAAGTTCAATAAACCTAGTTTGCGTTGTGATATCATATTCAGTCTGAAAGTTAGAAAAGCATGTGCCCGAGGGCAAGTTAGTAGTTCAGATTCAGTACAGCCTATTATATGAATAGCAAGCATGTTGTAGAATAAAAAGGAACAGATTTGCGTAATAACAGTCAGTAAAGAAAGACCTGATAAATAGACAGTTATGGCCACAGATTAGCCATTCAGACAGATAGAATCATGGTTACAGATTAGCCATACTGTTAAACCGAGATTTGCAGAATCAATATAATTAGTAAGAATCAGTTTAGTATAGAAATAGATCAGAATAAGAAGTTAGATTCCAGATAGTCTTTTCAGTTATACATGCTTGCTATTTCTATGTGCTATTTATTTGTTGAGACTTGTTGTGGCATGTGGGCACCCTTTAGCATCCCCACCGCCCCTGGGTTATAGCTGTGTCGACACCAGATTCAGATACCGCCACCAGCTGGGCGATGCCGTCCGCCTAGAGGACGATGATGGCTGACCACCATGATAATACGGTCCAGACCACCCTGCTTGCAGGGGTAGTTCAGTTTACTCTGCGCAGAGCTAGTCCACCCTGTTTACAGGGGCAGAACACTCTGTGTGCGCCTGTGGCCGGGGGCAGTTTCAGATACAGATTTTTGTAAAATCACCCTGTTGCGTGCTTGCACCCAGGGGCAGTTTTTATTACACACCCCGTGTACACTTGCGCCCAGAGGCAGGAGTCTTCGGACTCAGATACAGTTTACTGTCAGAGGCCAAGGCCTGAGCTACGTACCCAAGGGGACCGGTAGGAGGAGCTCATAGTTATTAGATGAGTGGAGTGACTTATTTTTGGTTGGTTTAGACCCGGGTAGGGGTAAATAGATTGTGTGTTGGTTGGCACCTTCCGGCTTATGGGGGTCGGTCAGGTATTGTGTGCATTTATATGTATATCTATATGTGCTATTAGATACTGATAGACAGTGGGACGACACGGCATCAGGTACGCTCAGTTTAGTTATAGAATAAACAAACTCTCCCCAGTTATTCTCAGCTAGATAGACTCAGCTACTTTCTGCTTATATGTCATGTTACTGTTGTTATTCTTTTCAGTTGTGTATTTCAGTTGCTTTACATGCTCAGTACCTGTGGTACTGACGCCCAATGGGGCGCTGCATTACTTGCCTGCAGGTACCCATAGACGAGGAGGCGATCCCTCGTGATTCCAGTCAGCTATTGAGTATTCAGCTCCTGTCATCCGGAGACTGAATTCCAGAGGTGTATTTCATTTTCTTTTGTTGTACAGTACGGGTAGGTCGAGGCCCTGTCCCGATCATTTCTATTGTTATTACTAGAGGCTTGCAGTCTGTATATAGTACCCTGTGGTCAGCCGAGTCGGTCGTGTGAGGCCGTGCAGATTGTTATAGTTATTTGTTATTTCTGTTCCTATTGGCCGTGTGTGGCCATAATCAGTCAGTAGTGGTGACCTTGCCGGTCATGTAATTGCTTAGCATGTTATTGTTGCATTACAGAGAACTCGATAGCATGGTGACCTTGTCGGCCCGCATAGGTTCCCTTGACAGTAGTATGTTTCTGGTCAGCTGTTTTTCAGGTACAGGCGGCTATAGGCCTGTTGGCCAGAGGCTGTGTTTACAGTCGTTATATAGCCCTTTGTTTCCAGGAATTTGAGTTAGAGCCAGCCAGGCACCGGATGTTCTTGGGCTCACCAGATATTCAGTCTAGGTCCTACTACGGCACCAGGTGCCAGTCATACCCCCCAGGGCGGGGCATGACATTCCAACTCCAACTATTTCTTTCGATTTCCCTGGTAGTGGCCTATAAAGCACTTATCTTTTCGTAATTTCAATCGGTCATATTTTAACCTTTTTTAAATACAATATTCATTTTTCTTGTACTTTGTTATTTTCTCCGGTTTGCTTATACTTCTTCTTTTTAAAAGATTGTAAGATTATATTGCCTTTTACTTTGATTATTAACGCACAATGATTTTGAGAACTCTTGTCTTCAAACAATTTAGCTTGCATAGATTTTATTTAAATAGGAATCTTATCCATTGAATTCCCTAAGATCTTCTTGAATTATCTTAAGTTTTAACTGAGTATTTCCCAATTTTTGGTTCTGGCCAGATTTTTTTTCCTTATCGTGATATGTCATCTTTAATTCACTTTATTTGACCATCATTCTAATCATATTTAATTTTTGACTAAGTAGCCTTTTAACTCCGGAAAAAGTCATATGGCCATAGAAATTCTCTTTCTTGTCTTTGAAGAAATAGGGGCCCTTTATTGCTAATGAAGTGGACATCTCCAACTCATGTTTGACATACTTTTATTCTTAACGTTATGTTGTTTATTTAGAGTTTTATTTCTCAAATTTTTATGTATTCGTTGGAGCTTTATTCTCAACCTTTGTGTAGTCGTTCAGATTGCATTATCATTGGAATTTTATTCTCAGCTTCGTGTTTCATCAGAATGTTATTTTCTTTCTTTGTGTGTCTTTGGATTTTCTTATTCAACCTTTGTGTATTCATTGGGATTTTATTCTCAACTTCTCGTGACTATTGAAACTATTTATTTAATTTAAGAAATACACTCAAATATGTATAAAAGGAATGAGAAACATTCTTTGAATTTTCAAAATGATATAAAAGACTACAATGGCCTCTTATTGGGCTAGCAGAATTATTTTTGCCTCAAATATGGTTGATCTTGATAATTACAAAGGCCACTTATTGCGCTATATTGAAGAACTTTCTTTTATGATTGATTTTGATATACCGGTCGTACTTGGTAGTCTACTCGTGTTCAAGTGTGAAAGAAGAGAACTTTTGGACACTTAAAATCTTGCCATCATTCTATTTTTGAAGTGCATTCATCACTTTCTCGATCATAGTAACACGTTGTATGTTGCTGCCTCATTTAAAATCTTGCCGAAAAAACATCTTTTTTGGGATAAAAACTAGTCTAAGGGAAAAAGAGTGCAACACATATTTTCATTACTTCTTTGAAGGATTTTCTTCTAGTTCTACCATATTTTCTATTTTGTCCTGCAAAAGTGTTAAAGTAATATGAATAACTTTGATAAATCTTTAACAAAATCTACCTCAATAATAATATCACTTCAAGTTGTTGATGTTCCAATTGTTAGGCAATTCGATGCCATCCTGACTCTAGAGCTTGTACGACCCTTTTCCGATTATTTTTTTAACTTGGTATGGTCCTTTTCAGGTCGAACCAAGCTTGCCTGCATTTTGGTCCCAGGTATTATTTGTTTTTCTCTAAAGAACCAGTTCTCCTACTTTAAAAAATTTTAATTTTATTCTCCGATTATAATATTTTTCATCCTTTACTTCTGAGCCATCATTCTGATTAATGCATGATCAGGATGATCTTTGGCCAAATCCAAGCTTTAAAATATGGTTTCCTTATTTTTCTTTTCATCTGAATTTTGAAATCTAAAATCGAGTTCCCCTACTTCTATCAGGATTAAAGTCTCAGTTCCATAGACTAGTGAGAATAGTGTTTCTTCGATGCTTAATTTTGTTGTTGTCCTGTATGCTCATAACACTTCGTGGAATATTTCTCGTCACTTTCCTTTTGCAACTTCTAATTTTTTCATTAGATTCTAGATTACCTATTTGTTTGTCGACTCAACTTGTCTATTTACATTTGGATAATATGGAGTGGAAGTGATTGTTTTGATTTTAAGTCCTTCAAGGAAGTTAATAACTTTCTTTCCTACAAACTTGGACCATTATCTCAAGTTATTTCTCTTGGTACTCTGAACTGACATATTATATAATCTCAAATAAATTCAATGACTTCTTTCTCCCTGATTTTCTTGAAGAAACCTATCTCAACCCATTTGGAAAAGTGGTTAGTTAAAAATATATACCTAACTTAACACGTTGTTGCCGGTAATGGTATGATGATATTCATCTCTATTTCATGAATGGTCATGGTGAAACCATCGTATGAAGAAATTCAGTCAGTTGATGAATCCTGACTATGCGTCTTTGACAGTTATCACACCTTTGAATGAAAGACTTCGCGTCTTGCTCCATCCCTGTTTAATAGCATCATGTCTGGATTAATCAATTTATGGACTAAAAGCTCTACTATAGAATGATTCCCACAAATCCCTTCATTTACTTCCTTCATCATATAATCAATTTCCCTAAGACATAAACATCCTTCCAATGGACAGTTGACCATCCTTTGATATAATTGTCTCTCTACCAAGCAATATTAGGCAGCCTTTTTCCTAGTGCTCTAGATGCTTCTTATCTTGGACAATTTACTGTTCACCAAAATACACAATGAATTCACTTCTCCAAAATAGGTCAAATTTGTTTAGTTTATGTTATCATGACTGACATCTAAAGCTGAACTAAATAGTTGTAGCATGTTCTCTCTGTTGACTTTTTCCAGATCTGATGAAGTCTCCAGATTTTCTAAGGCATCGACTTCCATGTTCTTGTTCTCTAAGAATATGGTCAAATGCCATTTCTTAAAATGACTTAGTATCATGTACACCTTGTCCAAATATTCTCGCATATGTTCATCCTTTACTTTAATATTCCCTTGATTTGATTCACTATTAGGAGCAAATTACTTTTTGCCTTTATGATCTTTGCCCCTAAGCTCCGTGCCAAACCTAAACCTATAATATATGACTCATACTCGACTTTGTCGTTAGTCAAGTTAATAATCTTGATGACATGTATTAGAACTTCCCCCTAGGGAGTTTTCAAGATAATGCCTAATTTGGGCCCTTTTACATTCGATGCTCCGGTAGTGTGAAAGGGTAAAATTTTCTTGTATAACTTCAAAGGACAATAGGTATTCCTTCTCGACCTCTTGTACCATCCACAAACTAAAGTCTGCTATGAAGTTAGCCTAAACTTGTGATTTTATAGTTGTCCATGGTTTATATATTATATCAAAATCACCAACTCCTATTGCCCATTTAGCCAATCTCCTTGAAAGTTTGAGTTTGTGCATAACATTCCTTAGAAGATATGTTGTGACCACATAGATTGAGTGGCACTGGAAATATGACCTTAGCTTTCTAGCTGCCAGAGCCATGGAAAATTTCTCTAAGTACGGATATCTCATTTTCATGCTTACTAATATTTTTCTTACATAATAAATAGGAGATTTTGTACCTTTTTCTTCCCGAGCCGGCACTGCACTAATTTCAATTTTTGTTACGACTAGATATAGTAGCAATGTCTCCTCTACTTTTTTTGTAGATAGAAAGGAAGGATTTGAGATGTACCTCTTCAAGTCTCTAAATGATTGTTGATATTCCGGTATCCGCTCGAAGTTATTTTTCTTTTTTAGAAGCAAAAAGAATTTATGACTTCTTTTGGACGACCGGGATATGAATCGACTTAATGACATCAATCTTCCTATGAGCCTCTGAATGACTTTGACATCCATATGGATTTTCAAGATTTTTTCAATGACTTTTATTTTGTTTGGATTGATCTCGATTCCTCTGTTTGATACTAGTAAGCCAAAAATTTACCAGACCCAACTTCGACGACACACTTCTTCGGATTCAACTTCATGTTATACTTCCATAATATATTGAATGTTTTCTGCAATTACTTTAAATAGTCCTCTGATGCTAGATACTTGACCAATATATCCTCAATACACTCTCATAGTTTTACGCATTTGTTCTTTAAACATCTAATTTATCAAATGTTGGTATGCCAACCCAACTTTTTTAAAGCTAAGGGCATTACATTATAATAGTAGAGTCCCATATTTTGTTATAAATAAGGTTTTATCTTTGTCTTTTGGATACATATTTATCTGGTTGTATCCGATAGGCATTGAGAAAAGTTAAGATATCATACCTAGTCATTGCATTGATCATTCAATCTAATGGAAATGAGTCCTTTGTCCAGGCTTTGTTTAAATGTTTAAAACCTATAAACATTCTTAACTTATTACCCTTTTTTGGTACTACAATGATATTGGCTAACTATTCGGGGTATTTCAAATAGACTCTATGTCTAGTAATTTACTCACCTCTTCTTTGACAAACCTATTCTTGTGATCAGCCATTGACCGCCTCTTTTGTTTTACTAGCATGATCCTGAGATCTAGGCTTAGCTTGTGAGTAACTACTTTTGGTGATATGCCTGTTATATCTAGATGGTCCACACAAAGAATTCAATATTAGTTTTGAGAAAATCAATGAGTTTACACTTGAGTTTCAGAGTTAATATGGTACCCAGATATATCTTTTTTTTTGGCCAATGCGCGAAAGATATTACTTGCTTGAGTTCCTCTATGGTTGATTTGTAGTGTCAGATTTTTTGATAAAAGAAATGACCTGGGGATACGAGAATCTTCTATTTCTTCTTTGACTTCCTTTTTATTAGGGCAATTTTCCCTTGCTTCCTTTTTCTCTAAATTTTATTTCAAGTCTTTAAATTTTGAAGACAATTTCCTTTTCTGTAATTGTTATTTATTTTCTAGATTATACTTCTCATTTGCCGACTCATCTATGGCAAACATATCTTTTATTGCTAGTTTTTCCCTCTGATTTGCTTGATTCTATCTGGAGTTGGGAATTTATCAAATGCAGTACAGACGACACTGCTTTCACATTGTGAGTCCATGGCCTTCCCAAGAGTGCATGATACCTCATATCTCGATCAATTACTTAGCATTTGGTGTCTTTTACCACTCCTCCAGTGTTGATGGGAAAAATTATCTCTCCTCTTGTAGTTTTGCTTGCCATGTTGAATTTGAAAAAGACTCTCACTTCTGGGATATTGTCCAACATCCCTATTTAGTCAACTACCTTCCATTGGATTACATTGGTCGAACTTCCTTGATCAATTAAAATATGTTTATTATGAAAATAATCAATATTTACCATGAATATCAATTCTCCCGTGTGCGTAGTGTTGTTCCCTCCAAATTTGAAAATAATCAACTCTTCTTCCCCTTGGAATTTCGGGGTCTTTTCCCTCTATTTAAGGTAGCAATTGTTTTCTTTGTTACGGTGAAGTTGTATCCATCAACTTCTTCTACTTCATCTATCATGTTGATCACGTGGTCGAGTGCTACTAGTTTAACCAGTATATCTACATCCCTGCTTTTATCATAGTTATTCTGTACTCGATCGCTTAGAAATCCCTTAGCTCACCCTCTTTCAACAACTTTGCAATCTCTTCTCAAAGATAAGAACAATCCCAAGTCCTGTGACCATGTGTCCCATGAAATTCACACATTAAGTTTTGATCTTGTTGATTTGGATTAGATTTGATAGATTTTGGCTCTCTCATGTGTTTTATTCGTCAAATTATTGGTACTAAATCAATTGGATCAATGTTAAAGCAATACTCAAACAATTTTGGGGATTCAACATTGTTTGCTCCTGATGTTATTGGTCCAATTTTCCCTCTACTCAACATTCTCTAATTGTTCTACGTTCGACCATTTCGCCTGTCTGGTCTTGATTCTCAATTGGTTAAAAGTGTCGATTGCTCTAATCTCGGTCCATTCTATCTCAATTTCTGTAGGTACATAAGGTTGGTGTTCCTTTGTGAGTCTCATTTCATAATTAGAACTCCTCCTTAAATATCTCTACCTGATTAAGCCTAACGAAGCTGATGGTGCCAGTTGGACGTCTTCCATCCTGATTTTTTATTTGTACCTGTTATAGACGTTTACCTATGTCGTCACTAAAAACTCCAATATGTTTTACTTCAATTTTAAAAATGCACTAGAGTTTCTAGGTTGAGTCATTTGGTGAAAGACTCCACTGCCCCTTTATCCGATGCTGGTGGTAATAACATCCTTTCATTTTAGAAACGAATCATGAATTCCCATAACAACTCTGAATTGCCTTGGGTGATTTTGAAGTTGTCCGCTTTTCTTACTTGTACCTTGTTTTCTCCAGCGTGTGCTCTAACAAAAGCCTTTGCAAGCATTTCAAAAGATTAAATAGAATGTTCATGTAATAAGGAATACCACGTCATTGCTCCTTTCGACAAGGTTTCTCTGAATTTTTTCAACAACACCGATGCATATCATTGTCGTTAACTACAACATATATGTCATCACATGTTTCTGCGAGGTCAGTTGTTCCTTCATACTTCAGGAATGTCCGGCATTTTGAACCTCTTCAGAATCATCTTTGATGCTGCACTAGGTGGGAACGGTGGTTGTACATACATCCTTGAGTCTAGACATTTCAAAATTGGCGCAATCCCAGGTATTTGGTCGATTTGGTCACTAAACTCCTTTTAACCTTGATCTAATTAGTTGGTCAAAGTGTTTAGGAACCTCATGAGCTCCGCTTGATCCCTACTTTCCATTTTTTCCCAAAAGTTTTCTTTTGTGATACTCAATTCGAGTGTTGTCGGATAATTCTTATTGTGAGCCACATTCTATCTTCTCTTTTTTGTAGTTCCATTATTGACTTTTGTTGACTTTCCAACATCGTGAAAATTTTATCCAAGTTTGTTTCGACTACTCTAATTGCGTTTGATTACCATCGTCATCATCCTGAGTATGGGATCTGTCACAACCTGAACGGAGGCCCGGATCGTAGACACCAGACAACGGGCCTCGAGAGACCCCAAGTCAACCCATGACATAAGCATACATCTAACTCATTCGATAAACTGAAGAATCAATGATATAAATTCAGCGGAATTCTAACTCATCATAACATCAGAATAAGCATCCAAAGCTAATACATACATAAGTCTGAAAAGCCTATAATCTGAACGAGCTGATGGGACAAGACCCCAACTAACTCAGCAATACTGAAACTGAAAATACATATGAAAACTAAAAGTCTAGCCCTCAAAGGATGAAGACTCACCAACCAAGTAGGAGCTAACTCTGACAACCGACTACGAGCTGGACTGAGCCTGGGAGCTGGGTCCTGTATCATAAAATGATACAACATAGAAAGTATGCAGTCAGTACGTGGAATATACCGGGTATGCAAGGTAAGTAAAATTGCTTAAGTAAAGTAAATCATTTAAAATGTTTCATAACATATCATAAGCTTTCAAATCTGAGAGGAAGGACTGCATGTATTCATTTTGAACTTGTAATCTTATCATAATATTACCATGCATAGCTTCATAACATCATAACTGACTTGAATGACTCAAGCTGAAATGTGACCTTTATAGAAAAGCTGAACAATGAGTCAAACCTTGCTTTTAATACATGCATGTTTAAAATAACAATCATGAGTAATGAATATGCAAATCTGAATCATATAGACGATGGGAGACGATTCACTTAACCGACATACCACGATAGAGCTTACGTGGTCCCAACTATCACACTCAAGTGGGCAGAGCCATCCAAAACCTTGCAAGGGATAAGGACGCCTACCATGATATCGATATCAAGCTCATGGGACACTAGGTCCGGGGATAGCTCACAAGGGAGATCCCAATAACATAACAGTATCAACTTACATTGGCGCATAGTTCAGGGGCATAAGGTGATCGACCCTTAGCCCAATCGGCACTAGACTCTTCTCCCAAAATATGCAATGCTCTACATCATATATAACAAAGCTCAACATCGTCTATTGACGAAGCTCAACAATGATATCATGAATAAACTCAACATCATATGAAATGAAGCTCAACATTGATATCATGCATAAACTCAATATCATATGAAACGAATCTCAACATTGTCATTTGACAAAGCTCAATAATGGAATCATTCATAGAACCGACATCGTATGAAAATGAAGCTCAATGATAACATATATTTCAATTATGAATTCATGCATATGAGAAGCTTATTTCTAAACATACCACAAGCTCAAAGATAAGTGGGAGCATCTACTCCAATACCATGTGGTACGCTTACTTTAAAGATACTACACCATTATACTTGATATAAGGGCCTTGCCCAAAACTTTATCATGCTTGGATCTACTTAATTTATTTTGAAAACAGAGTCATAATCATGGGTAGCTTTAGAAACATGCTTTTCATCATCAATTCTGTCATGCCCCGAGCCTAAACCCTGGACGTAACATGGTACTTAAAGCCACAAGTGACCCCAATTCAACCCCTGGTCTATCATACATTAACATTTTGAGTAAACATGCATAGCGGAACTTATAAATAACAGCTTCAACAGTTTGGGAAAATGTAAAGGTTGAAAGTAATATATCTGAAATGCAATTCTGAAAGACAAGTTTAGTCTGAAAGCCAACTACTGAGGAGTTACTCGGACAGGCCCCCAGCTAACTCTAAGTCTATACAAAACCATAACCAAAAGAAATAAATAAACAAGGCCCTCGAATGATGAGGACTCACACTCTGATCTGCTGAAGTGGAATGCTCTGAAACTGAAGTAACTCTATGTGCTGAAGTTGAGAACCTGCAGCTATATCATGAAATGATACAACATAAAAAGTGTGCGTCAGTACTTTGAATGTACTGAGTAAGTGGGAGAGACATACTAAATATAAATTCTGAACTGAAATGACACGCCATGACCAACAAATACTGAGCTGAACTACTGATATAACCTGAAATGGTTCAGATGACCCTGTCTGATGATCATGCACATGCCCTAAGTCTGAAACACTAAATCTGAGATATTGTACTGAACTGAGCTGCTTAATCTGATACTAGACTGGACGGACTAGTGAGAGAGTCTATAACCGACATTTAACCACGTGAGCTAGATGTGGATTCCGATGTATACACCCCACCGATAGGACTCAATATACCTTGCCAGGGTATAAAGGCATGAACTGGGTGATCACAAAATATATCTGGAGCTGCATATTTGATTCCATGAATCGATTTTCTTCCCTATGAGTTATAGTCTCAATAAGAAGGCTAGTTCTTACTCAGGCCAAGTAATACTGTAACCTACGCTGGCAATGTAGTTCTGGAAACTTGGGTGTGCTGGAACCCTGATCCACTCGGTGCTAAGTTCTACTCCCACTGGAAAACCTAAACAGAACTACTAAGTTGATAGCTCGAAACTAGGGCCCAGGACTAGTCAGCGACGAATAACTGTATGTACCCTGAGAGCCTTATTGGACCAGGTTTCGAATCTGGGTTCTAAGACCGGTCAGAGCTGCTTATCTAGAAGCATCGTAACCATCTACAGAACAACTAATAACTAAACTGGGGTCCTGGGGCTGGTCAGAGCTGTAACTGAATGTCATGACCGCCTAATGGACCAAATAACTATAATCTAAATTTGATTCTGAAAATTGGGAGGCACCACTGACACCTTGAAAATAAACTGGAGTCAAACTGATGAGTTGACATTTTCTGGAAAACACTGAGGTTGCTAAAATCTGACTAAAGCTAAACTGATATGATTCTGACTAAGGCTAGACTTATAGAGTTCTGTGTTCTAACTAACTAAATTACTAAGAAGCTAATAGAGAGCTCATTTATGTCGATAGCATGGACAAGTTCATAATATCAGACAATTCCAAGAATTTTGGGAATCTCATTTAATAGAGAAAAAGTCATTCTCATTCATGGGGTATTTACCCAACATAGACGATTAGTAAGAAAATTCTAGGAATTCAACCCAAAGCATTCTTCATTCACTAGAGGGATTTTAACAAGAAAGAACCATTACCCAAAAATTAGGGCTCAACTTCACCTTTAGAATAATACTGACAATTTGATAAGGAAATGATGAAGATTATATTAACAATAAGTATAAACATTGTTATGAGGGAAATCAATGAAAATAAACATGAATTACTTATCATACTCGAAGGCTCAGGGCTTAATTGATAGAAGAAATTGAGGAGGGCTTTAGGGACGCAAGGGAAGGACAATCCCCTTACTAAAACTCCATATACCTAGCGAAGACACCTGGAGAATCTGCCTGAAAATCAAAGAGGAAAGTTCATCCCTAGCCTTTGCTATGAAATACCTTGAGAGAGAATTCTACGATGTTCTTCTAAGGATTAGCATGAGAATAAGGGGAGGAACCACTTTTACCCACTAAAACGTCTGAAATTAGTGCTTAAATGACGTGGTTTAATGCTTGGGAGAATAGAAAATTACTAAATAGCCCTTAGAAATTCGCAGGGAAAAATCGTTAGGTGCTCCTAACGGGTGACTTAACGACTCGTTACCTGGTCCAATGAGTCGTTGGGTTCTCCCCTCAAGCTTACTGGAAAAAACTTTCTACTTACTCATGACGGGCACATGACGAGTCATCATGACTGGCAATGACTCGTCCTGTCATTCGTCAGGTTTACTGGTAAGAACGTTAGAAGGGATTGGAAACGAAGGACCTGACGAGTCGTTACTGCTGATGACGACTCGTGGTGACCTCCCGTCAAGTACACTGTAATTTCCTCAAATTTTTGAACTCCAGCTTGGCGACGGACGACTTAACAAGCCGTGGGGCCTGATAAAGACTCGTGGGGTCGTCCGTTAGGGACACTGAAGCATATTCTTGGAATCCTTCTCACGATTGACTTGATGAGTAGTTGGGTCCTTAACGACCTGTCAGGTTGGTCGTTCTGCAACTTTTCTGCAGTTTTCCAGATTTTTTGAATTAAGTCCCAGATATTGATTTTAAGCTTCCGGGGCATTGCAATATCTCCCCCTTAGAAACATTCATCCTCGAATGTTAGAAAAATCATAGCAACTAGAAAAATAACAATCAAAGCATTCAAATACTGCTCATTCAACTTCAAAACAACCGATATGACAACCTCCATTTCAGAGAATATAACTGAACTGAACTTTGTTTTTCATAACACAACCAAAGTCAGAAAGAAAATTTAGATACATGAACTGAATTCAACAACTAGTTCAAGTCTTAAAACAAAATTCACATATCAAACTACAACAGGGTCGGTAGAGAACAAGTGTGGGTATTTGGCCCTCATATTTGATTCGGCCTCCCACGTAGCTCCTTCAACTTGTTGATTCCTCCATAAAACCTTGACTGAAGCTATTTCCTTATTCCTCAATCTACGAACCTGTCTGTCTAGGATTTGGACTAGTACCTCCTCATAGGTGAGGCTATCCTCGACCACCACATTATCCAATGGTAGCACAGAGGTTGGATCTCTGATACACTTTTTCAAAAATGATACATGGAAAACTGGATGTACAACTGTTAGTTCTGAAGGTAACTCTAGCTCATAGGTTACCTTACCGATACGCCTCAAAATTTTATAGGGTCCCACATACCTAGGACTAAGTTTCCCCTTTTTCCAAAACCTCATCACCCCTTTCATGGGCGATATTTTTAGGTTTACCCAGTCATCAACTGAAAACTCCAGCTCTCTTCTTCACATCTCGTCATAGGATTTCTGATGGCTCTGGGCTGTTTTCAATCTTACTCGGATGAGCTAAACTTTCTGCATTTCCTCATGAACTGAGTCTGGCCCTATCAAGGTAGCTTCACCAACTTCAAACCATCCTATAGGAGATCTACACCTCCTACCATACAATGCCTCAAATGGGGCCATCTGAATGCTAGAATGATAGTTGTTATTGTACGCAATTCAATAAGAGGAAGATGGTCATCCCAATTACCCTTAAAATCGATCACGCACTCTTTTAGTATATCCTCTAGAGTCTGAATAGTACGCTCAACTTGCCCATCTGTCTGCAGGTGAAAAGTTGTACTGAGCTCGACCTGAGTGCCAAGTCCTTTTTGAAAAGACTTCTAGAAATGGGAGGTCAACTGGGTACCCCTATTTGAAATAATAGCCAATGGCACCCCATGAAGTCTAACCAGCTCCCAAATATAAAGTTTAGCATATCCTCAGCTAAATCTGTGGTTTTGACTGGGAGGAAATGTGTTGGCTTAGTCATACGGTCTACTACCACCCAGATAGAGTCATGTTGCTGATGAGTCCGAGGTAGAACTGTAATAAAGTCCATATTTACCTCTTCCCACTTCCACGTGGATATACTAATATCTTGAGTCATGCCCCCTGGCCTTTGATGTTCCACCTTGACCTGCTGGCAGTTCGGGAACTTAGCTACGAATTCGGCAATGTCTCTTTTCATGCCGTTCCACCAGTAAATGTTCCTCAAGTTGCAGTACATTTTAGTGGCACCAGGGTGAATAGAATACCTTGAGTTGTGTGCCTCATCCAAAATCTGCTGTCTCAACTCACCGATATCTGGCACACACAACCTTCCCTGATAAGGGAGCACTCCATCTCCCCCTTGGGAGAAAGCCTCAATTTCTTTTCTAAGAACCGCCTACTTGAGTTTAAGTAGAACTGGATCTTCATCTTGTCTGTACTTAACTTCGACTACCAAAGATGAATATGACCCGCTTTGTACTACTGCTCCACCTTCGGCTGAGTCTACTAGTTGCACTCCTAACCGAGCTAGTCTGTGAACATCCTTTGCTAACTCCCTTTTTCCTCCCTCAAAATGAGCTACACTTCCCATAGATCACCTGCTTAAGGAGTTAGCCACCACATTGGCCTCCCCCGGATGATACAGCACGGTCATGTCATATTCTTTTAGGAGCTCTAACCACCTTCTCTGTCAGAGGTTTAGATCCTTCTGGATGAACACGTACTGAAGACTCTTGTGATATATAAATACATCTACGTGAGCTAAGTACAAGTACTGCCTCCATATTTTTAACGCGAATACCACCGCTGCCAACTCCAAGTCATGAGTTGGATAATTCTTCTCATGGACTTTGAGCTGTCTGGAGGCATACGCTATCACTTTGCCCCGCTGCATCAAAACGCATCCAAGTCCAACTCTGGAGGTGTCACAATATACTACAAACCCATCTGTTCCTTCCAGCAGGGTCAAAACTGGAGCGGTAGTGAGTCGAGTCTTTAACTCCTGAAAACTCTTCTTACACTCTTCCGACCACTGAAATTTTACCTTCTTCTGGGTTAACTTGGTCATAGGAGAGGCTATGGAGGAGAAACCTCCTACAAACTGTCGGTAATAACCTGCTAAGCCCAAAAAACTCCTGATTTCTATCGGAGAAATAGGTCTGGGCCGATCCTTCACTACTGTTACTTTATGAGGATCGACTTGTATCACTTCTCCTGAAACCACATGACCCAAGAAGGTCACGGACTTCAACAAGAATTCACACTTACTGAACTTGGCGAATAGCTGGCGATCTCTAAGAGTCTGCAAGACTAACCTTAGGTGATTAGTATGCTCTTCCTCATTTCTGGAGTACACCAGAATGTCGTCGATAAATACGATGACAAACATGTCTAGGTATGGCTTGAAAACCCTATTCATTAGGTCCATGAAGGCTACTGGGGCATTAGTCAACCCAAAGGACATCACCACTAAATCATAGTGACCATACCGAGTTCTGAATGCTGTTTTCGATATGTCACTTTCTCCAACCCTTAACTGATGGTATCCTAACCTGAGATCGATCTTGGAGAAACAAATGGCTCCTTGAGGCTGATTGAATAGGTTATCAGTTCTAGGTAGGGGATATCCATTCTTTACTGTGACTTTGTTCAGCTGACAGTAATCTATGCACATTCCGAGGGTACCATCTTTCTTGTGCACGAATAGCACTGGAGCGCCGTAGGGAGAGATGTTGGGTATGATAAAACCATTGTCAAGAAGATCTTTTAGCTGCTCCTTGAACTCCTTAACCTCAGCTGGAGCCATTCTGTAAGGAGGGATGGAGATGTGCTGAGTATCTAGAAGGAGATCTATCCCAAAGTCTATTTCCCACTTAGGGGGAACTCCAAAAGACCTTCAAGAAATACATTTGGGAATTCGCTGACAACTGGAACTGACTGAATGGTTGGGGTCTCAGAGTTGGAATCTTTGACCTGAACCAGATGATATAAACATGCCTTGGAAATGAGTTTTTGGGCCTTAAGGAAGGAAATAAACCTACCCTTAGGCGTTGAACTGTTGCCCGACCATTCTAAAACTCGCTCATTAGGAAACTAAAATTTGAAAACTCTAGTTCTGCAATCAACTGAGGCATAGCAGGAGTGTAACCAATCCATGCTGAGAATAAGGTCGAAGTCAACCATGTCTAGCTCTACAAGATCAGCTGGTATGACTTTACTCAAGACTAAGACTAGGCAGTTTCTATACACCTGGCTAGCTCTAACTGACTTGCCAGCTGGGGTGGAAATTGAGAAGGGTTCTGATAGGACCTCTAGACTGATGCCAAACTGGACTGCTACATATGGTGTTACAAACGAAGGAGTATCTTCTTGATCTAAGAGTGCATACACGTCTAATGAAAGAGAAATAACATACCAGTAACTACGTCAGGTGAACTTTCCTGAGCCTGATGAGAAGAGAGAGCATAAAAACGATTCTAAAGTTGACTGCCATCTGTACCTGATGGGTTGGCCTGCTGAGCTGGTCGGCCTGTTGGAGCTGATGAGGTAGTGGATTGTGATCTTCCTCGCCCTGCTAATGGGCACTCCCTAAGCCTGTGTCCAAGCTATCCACACCCAAAGCAGCCCTCTCGTCCCTGAAGGAATTCTCCTGGTTGATTCCTATCACACTTGGGAAAAGCTGGATACTTGTTTCCTCTATTGTGGGCTTGAGAATGAGTGTCATAAGACCCACCCCTTCGATCCTAGCGAGACTGAAAGGTTGGTGCGCTGGATGAGCTAGGTGTTGGGGCCCTCTACTGCTGCTGCTGTTGTTGCTGCTGGGGGCGACTACCACCGCCAGACCTCTGGTGGCCAAAATCGATATGAACAGCTCTTGCGCTCTTATTCTTACGTTCCATATCTTTCAGCTCCTCTGTGTTACACCCCGTAAATTCTTGACATTTAGATGGCCTATTCGCATGTTGGTTAAGAGTTTTAGAATGCCACACATGCTAGAAAAAGGCCCGGGGAAAGACAGGACAAGCGTCACGTCGAACCATCGCAAGAGGAGGCTGGGCAGACCCCCACCGCGATGGCCAACGTGTCACGGAGGGCTCACCTCTGTGATGGCAAACGTGTTACGGAGGTGAGATTCAGCCCCAAGCATATAAGCCCCCAGTTCGTTTTAAAATTCATTTTCCCCACTTTTAATTTCCAGAAACGAGCAGAACAGTAGGAGGACGAAGGGTTTCTTTAAAATTCCTTCCATTTACACCGCTAAACGCCGTCCAAACTCAAATTAATCTTGGGTAGTGAAGTACTAAGCTGTAGGGAGCATTCCTGCGGAGTTAGTTTTGTGAAATTCGGTCGGCGAACCGTCGTCCTACCGAGCTAAGGTAAGTGGAATTGCTCCAAATTAGTGTCAATATACTCCTAGCCCTAAATTGAGTACTTCTCTCTTTTGGACTTTCGAGAAATAGCGAGTTTTCGGCTGTTTTTAGATAAGTCAAAGCATGGGCTATAAATATATTCAAAGTAGTATTTTCCTCTAGAATATCGATGAATTGAGTTCTAATTTCTATGAATATGAATGCAGTTAGAAGAAATAGCTGAATATTAGCCGAGTTACACTAGTTAGCCAAGAAGTCAGCAATTAAGGTATGTAAAGCCAGTTTCTTCGGCAAGTTAGTAATTCTAGTATAGAGAAATAGAATAAATTCCAGAAGTTCCAGAAACTGAGTATTAAGTATTTTGTATCAGTATGTCATATTCAGAATAAAAGTCAGTAAATTAGCATCAAACAACAAGATCTTATCCCGGACTCAGTTTAACTCAGTATCAGATTCAGTTTAATTCAGCAAGAGATTCAGAATAGAATATCAGAACATGGATAGTATTTTCAAATTTAATATACATGTTATATGTGATTACTGTTGGTTGTTGAGACTTGTTTGTGATATGTGGGCACCCTTTGAGCTTCCTTACCGCCCCAGGGTTAATAGCTGTGTAAACTCGCCCACCAGAGGGTGAGGATACATCACTCCAAGGAGTGGCATACCGTCCGCAGTAGGACGAAGATGGGATGCAGCATTCCGCATAGCAGGCTGATCAACATTATAGCATACCCTGTCGAGCGCTTGCGCCCAAGGCATAGATTACAGATTACAGATACAGATCGTAGATTATAGTTACAAGAGTCCTCCGGACACAGATATAGTTATAGTCAGGGGCCCAGAGAGCCCAAGTTGCATACCCAAGGGGCCGGCTGGGTGCTCGTAGTTATTAGATGAGTGGAGTGAATTTATTTTTGGATGGTTTGACCTAGGTAGGGGTATATAGATTGCATGTTGATTGGCACTTTCTAGCTTATGGGGGCTGGTATAGGTTCTTGTATGCTATACATATATATTATATGTTACTTATTAAATTGATAGATAGTAGGACGCCGCATCGGTAGGTATGATTCTTATCTTCTTTCCAGTACAGTTAAGCTCGATATAGATTCTGCTATTCCAGACAGTTTTAGCTATCCTATGTCATTTCAGTAACTACCAGTTTACTGTTTATCTTCAGTTATGTTCAGTTCTGCTTTGCATACATGGTACTAGTGGTACTGACACCCGTTTGGGGGCGCTGCATTACTTGCCTACACCACTCATAGACGAGGAGCCGATCCCTCGTAATTTCATCCAGCACACAGAGTCATCAGCTCCAGCCATCCGGAGCTAGATAGCTCTTTTGTTGCACAGTATGGGTAGGCTGGGGCCCTATCCCGACCATCTTATCAGTATTCTTAGAGGCTTGTAGATTGTATATTCCCTGTGGTTAGTTGTACCGGTCGTGTGAGGCCGCGTGTATGTATTAGTTCGTTTGTGATGGGGCCTTATTCAGGTTGTAGTGGTGATCTTGTTGGTCATGTAGATGTTTAGCACTTGTTTTGTTCATTCAGAAATAACTAGACAGCATGGTGGCCTTGTCGGCCCGCATAGGTTCCCTATTGATTCAATTGTTTTGGGTAGTTGTTGTTTTCTTATAGGTCGCTATAGGCCTCGTCGGTCGGAGGCTGTATTTACAGCCGTTATATAGCCCGTTGTTTTCACAAATCCAGAATTAGAGCCACCTTGGCACCAGAAGTGCTTAGGCTCAATAGTCCAACAGTCCAGGTCCTAGTAGGGCACCAGGTGCTAGTCATGCCTCCCAAGACGGGGCATGACAAACTTGGTATCAGAGAAAGTCGTGTACCAAAGTGTCTGCAAGCCATGCTAAGTAGTGTCTGGTCTATGGATGTGTTGTGCACCACATACCATAGGCAGGAGGCTGCAAGGCATGATAGGATGGTTACTCTTTCTTCATATTCAGTCGTGCTATAGAGCAGTACAGTATAGGGTCGAGTCCCTAAAACTTGTCATACTCTTTGTTTACAGATTAAAATGGCAGACCGGTGACACCTTGCCACAGGTAGAAGACTGGACACCGCAATAGGAGAAGGCACCAGCAGGATGCCTCAGCCTCACTTAGAATCAGCCCGATCTGAGGGCGATACAGAGGCATCATCACGACCTTCTCAGCAGTCCCCACCTCGCCAGGAGCCACTCGAAACGACACCACGTCCGACAGTTCCTGTACCCACACCATCCGATTAGGAAATTCAAAGTGCAGTAGTTATGTTGGCACAAATGATGCCTACTCAGCGCCAGTCAGTGCCACCCGTAATAGCAGAGTCATCAGGTGGGCCTGGCAGTTTGAGGGTCCGAGAATTCTTAGCACTAGGTCCCCTGCAGTTCACAGGGTCGGATTAGGTAGAGGACCCCCACGATTTACTGGACCAGATGTAGAGAATCTTCTGGGTCATGCATGTGACATCTATAGAATCAGTTGAGTTAGTGGTATTCCGGCTGCGGGATATTGCTGTGTTGTGGTATGAAAGTTGGGAAAGGTCCCAAGGGAGAGATGTTGCCCCTCCGACCTGGTCCAGCTTTTCAGAGGCCTTCCTGGACCGTTATCTGCCACGGGAAATCCAAAAGGCCCGGATGGATCAGTTTTTACATTTGGAGAAGGGGGAGGGGAGTGTACGGGAATACGCCCTACAGTTCGATTCCTTGGCCCGCTATGCTCCAGCTTTTGTGGACACCATGCCATCTAGAGTCCACCTATTTATTATGGGTTTGAACCCAGAGTACATAGAGGCGTGCATGACAGCTACACTGCGGGAAGATATGGACATTTCTCGGGTGCAGGCCTTTGCCCAGACTATTGATGGCCTTAGACAGTGGCAATAGGATAGCAGACAAATAAATCAAGAGTAGTGCTACAGGTATAGATCAAATGAAATACAGAGGGAGATTCAGAGAGGACCTAGGCCACAGATGTCAGATAGGCCACCTAGACCACCACCTCCATCACAGTAGCAGAGGGGTAGATTCAGTCGCAAAGGATAGTCAGAGTCCGGCGGCAGCTCTGGAACGGTAGATTCACCTCAGCAGAGGAGGCTAGAGAAGAGTAGGTACACACCCCCACCTTGCCCTATTTGCAGCTGACCCCACACTGGCGCTTGCAGATATGGCTCCACAAGGTTTATATATGCGGGCAGGAGGGTCACGTGATGAGAGACTGTCTAGCCAGGGGTCAGGGTAGCCAAGATAGATAGGACAAGGCATCAGCAGATCCGTGAGCTCCAGCAGTCTTGGTAGGGTGTAGGCCCTCAGTCTCAGCAGGCAGAGGCTGAGGCAGATCGGGGGCCTCTAGTTCAGGTACGGGCCCAAGGCGTACCTATGCATTACCAGGGAGGCAAGACTCAAAGGAATCTCCAGATGTGGTAACTGGTATGATGACTATTTGCTCACACCCTGCTTATGTATTGATTGATCCAGGATCTACTTTGTCCTACGTTACCCCATTTGTGGCATGGAAGTTCAGTGTTGTACCAAAGTTGCTTCAGCAACCCTTTACAGTATCTACACCCGTCGGTGACTCCATCATAGCCAGAACGGTGTATCGAGGGTGTACAGTAGAGGTTGCTAATCGTCAGACTACAGTAGATCTGGTAGAATTAGAGATGATTGATTTCGATGCCATTATGGGTATGGATTGTAGTGTCGTGCTATGCCAATGTAGAATGCTGGGAAGGCAGTACGAGAGTGGAAGGGTAGCACAGCTACGCCAAAAAGTAGGTTTATTTCCTACCTTCAGGAGAGGAAGTTGATAGCTAAGGGATGCATTTACCACATAGTCAGAGTCCAGGATGTTCGGGTAGAGCCTCCGACTCTCCAATCTGTTCTAGTGGTTAATGAATTCCCTGACGTATTCCCAGATAAGCTACCTGGTATCCGCTTCCCAGAATAGATGATTTGTTTGATCAGCTACAAGGGGCCAGATATTTCTCCAAGATTGACTTACGGTCCGGATATCATCAGGTTCGAGTTCGTGAAAGGGACATTCCAAAGACTGCCTTCAGGACCAGATACGACCATTTTGAATTCCTGGTCATGTCTTTTGGGCTCACGAATGGCCTAGCAGTATTTATGGACCTGATGAACAACATCTTCAGACCATACCTGGACTTGTTCATGATAGTGTTTATTGATGATATTCTGGTGTATCTCAGAGGAAGACCACCAGGATCATTTGCGGATAGTGCTCTAGGTTCTCAGGGACTGTCAGCTGTATGCCAAGTTCTCTAAGTGTGAATTTTGGCTGAACTCAGTAGATTTCTTGGGGCATATTTTATCGGATGCTGGTATACAGGTAGACACCCAGAAAATAGAAGAAGTAAAAACATGGCTCAGACCTACCATTCCGCCCCAGTATTAGCATTGCCAGAAGATACAGAGGGTTATGCTGTTTATTATGACGCTTCAAGTATTGGGTTAGGATGTGTGTTGATGCAGCATGGTAAGGTAATTGCCTATGCTTCCAGACAACTGAGGAAACATGAAAAGAATTATCCTACCCATGACTTGGCTCTAGCCGATGTGATCCACGCCTTGAAGATATGGAGACATTACTTGTATGGCATTCATGTGGATATTTTCACTTATCATAACAGCCTACAGTATATCTTCACTCAGAGGGAGTTGAATTTGCGGCAGCGTCGCTGGTTGGAATTGTTGAAAGATTATGATGTAAATATCATGTATCACCCAGGAAGAGCCAACGTAGTAGCAGATGCCCTCAGCCACAAATCTATGGGGAGTTTGGCGTACTTGCAGCCCAAGCAGCGGAAGTTGGCCAGAGAAATACACCAGTTAGCCAGTTTAGCCATTCGTGTAGCGGAAACAGAGGACAATAGAGCGGTAATTCAGAACACCGCAGTGTCGTCATTAGTTGTGGAGGTAAAGGAATGGCAGTATGAGGATTCTGACCTGGTTCAGCTTAAAGACAGAGTTCAGTAAGGAAAAGCGTCGGATTTTCAGGTAACTGAGGATAAAGTATTGCGATGTAAAGGCTGCCTTTTTGTTCTAGATATTTCAGGGATTCGCTAGCAGATTATGAGCGAGGTACGTTTCGCCCGCTATTCTCTCCACCCAGGCACGATGAAAACGTACCACGATATTAAGGAAATCTACTGGTGGCCAGGTATGAAGAGGGAAATAGCAGAATTCGTAGCCTAGTGTCCTAACTACTAGCAAGTAAAAGCGGAACGCCAAAAACCAGATGGATTGACTCAAGACATAGTTGTGCCTCTTTGGAAGTGGGAAGCAATAAATATGAATTTTGTAGAAGGATTACCCCGTACCATATACAAAAATGACTCGATTTGGGTAATTGTTGACAGACTGACAAAATCAGCCTTTTTTCTGCCAGTAAGGGCTACTTTCTCCGCCGAAGATTATGCTGAGTTGTACATCAGAGAAATAGTCAGACTGCACGGTGTTCCCGTGTCCATTATCTCGGACAGAGGGACGCAATTTATAGATAAATTTTGGCAATGATTTCAGAGAGGCATGGGGACACAAATTAATCTGAGCACAGCATTCCACCCTCAGACAGATGGGCAAGCAGAACGCACTATTCAGACGCTCGAGGATATGTTACGAGCATGTGTGTTGGACTTTGGAGGTAGCTGGGATAAGCACCTACCACTTATTGAGTTTTCTTGTAACAATAGTTATCACTCAGCTATCCAGATGGCGCCCTATGAGGCTTTGTATGGGCGAAAATGCAAATCATCAGTCGGCTGGTTTGAAGTAGGAGAGTCAGCGCTAATTGGGCCGGATATTATTCATTAGTCAGAAGAAAAGGTAAAGCTTATCAGAGAACGCCTACTGACTGCTCAAAGCCGCCAGAAATCATATGCTGATGTGCGACGCAGAAACCTGGAATTTAATGTGAATGACTGGGTGTTTTTGAAAGTTTCTCCTATGAAAAGGGTGATGAGATTCGGCAAGAAAGGTAAGCTCATCCCGAGATTTGTTGGGCCTTATCAGATCCGCCGAAGAATACGCCAAGTAGCATACGAGTTGAACTTGCTTCCCGAGTTAAAGTCTGTTCATCCAGTTTTCCATGTGTCCATGCTGAGGAAGTATATAGGAGACCCCTCTAGAGTGGTCCCAGTTCAAGATGTCCAGGTTACGGACGAGCTGGCTTATGAAGAGGTTCCAGTAGCCATACTAGACCTGCATATTCGCAGGTTAAGAACTAAAGATATTGCTTTTGTCAAGGTGTTATGGCGTAACCGAAACCAAGAAGAAATGACTTGGGAGGCAGAAGAAGATATGAAAGCCAGATATCCCAAGTTATTTCGGACTTAGCCAGCTAGAGGTATGTTGTTATTACTGTTGCTTTATATTTATGTGTATAAGTGAGATGCTAACTTTAGTTTAGTGAAATGAATGTTGTAGCATTGTGTGGAGTACCTGTAATGGACTTTTCTGTGTTTCAGGATTTTTGAGATAGTCCATATTACAGGGGAAACTCTGCTGAAATTTTTCTAGAATAAGTCAAGTAAGTTGAAATTCTTGCAAGTAGGAGCTTACATTCGAGGACAAATGTTCTTAGGGGGGGAGGATGTTACACCCCATAAATTCTTGACACTTAGATGACCTATTCTCATGTTGGTTAAGAGTTTTAAAATGTCACACATGCTAGAAAAAGGCCCGGGGAAAGATAGGACAAGCGCCACGTCGAACCATCGCAAGAGGAGGCTGAGCAGACCCCCTCCGCGATGGCCAACGTGTCACGGAGGGCTCACCTCCGCGATGGCCAACGTGTCACGGAGGTCAGGTTCAGCCCAAAGTATATAAGCTCCCACTTCATTTTAAAATTCATTTTCCCCACTTTTAATTTTTAGAAATGAGCAGAACAGTAGGAGGACGAAGGGTTTCTTTAAAATTCCTTCTATTTACGCTGCTAAACGCCATCCAAAGTCGAATTAATCTTGGGTAGTGAAGTATTAAGCTGCAGGGAGCATTCCTGCGGAGTTAGTTTTGGGAAATTCGGCCAGCGAACCGTTGTCCTACTGAGATAAGGTAAGTGGACTTGCTCCAAATTAGTTTCAATATACTCCTAGCCCTAAAGTGTGTACTTCTCCCTTCTGGACTTCCGACAAATAGCGAGTTTTCGACTGTTTTTCAATAAGTCAAACTTTAGGCTATATATATATTCAAAGTAGTATTTTCTTCTTGAATATCAATGAATTCAGTTCTAATTGCTATGAATATGAATGCAGTTGGAAGAAATAGCCGAATATTGGTCGAGTTACGCCAGTTAGCCAAGAAGTCAGTAATTAAGGTATGTAAAGCCAGTCTCTTCGGCAAGTTAGTAATTCTAGTACAGTAAAATAGAATAAATTCCAGAAGGAAGTTCCAGAAATCGAGTATTAAGTATGTTGTATTATTATGTCATATCCAGAATAAAAGTCAGTAAATCAGAATCAAACAGCAAGATCTTATCCCAGACTCAGTTTAACTCAGTATCAGATTCAGTTTAATTCAGCAAGAGATTCAGAATAGAATATCAGAACATGGATAGTATTTTCAGATTTAATATACATGTTATATGTGATTACTGTTGGTTGTTGAGACCTTTTTGTGATATGTGGGCACCCTTAGAGCTTCCTTGCCGCCCTAGGGTTAATAGCTGTGTCGACTCGCCCGCCAGAGGGTGAGGATACGTCACTCCAAGGAGTGGCATGCCATTTGCAGTAGGACAAAGATGGGATGCAGCATTCCCCATAGCAGGCTGATCAGCATTCTAGCATACCCTGTCGAGCGCTTGCGCCTAGGGCACAGATTACAGATTGCAGATACAGATCTCAGATTATAGTTACAGGAGTCCTATGGACTCAGATACAGTTATAGTCAGGAGCCCAGAGAGCCCAAGCAGCATACCCAGGGGGCCGGCGGGGTGCTCATACTTATTAATTGAGTGGAGTAAATTTATTTTTGGATGGTTTGACCCGGGTAGAGGTATATAAATTGCGTGTTGATTGGCACCTTCCGGCTTATGGGGGCTGGTATAGGTTCTTGTATGCTATATATATATATATATTATATGTTACTTATTAAATTTATAGATAGCAGGACACCACGTTGACAGGTATGATTCTTATCTTCCTTCCAGTACAGTTAAGCTCGGTACAAATTTTGCTATTCCAGATAGTTTTAGCTATCCTCTGTCATTTCAGTAACTACCAGTTTACTATTTATCTTCAGTTATGTTCAGTTCTGCTTTGCATACACGGTACCAGTGGTACTGACGCCCGTTTGGGGGCGCTGCATTACTTGCCTGCAGGTACTCATAGACGAGGAGTCGATCCCTCATAATTTCAGCCAGCACACAGAGTCATCAGCTTTAGTCATCTTGAGCTAGACAGCTAGAGGTTTATTTCTTTTCTTTTGTTGCACAGTATGGGTAGGCCAGGGCCCTATCCCGACCATCTTATCAGTATTCTTAGAGGCTTGCAGATTGTATATTCCCTGTGGTTAGCTGTACCGGTCGTGTGAGGCTGTGTGTATGTCTTAGTTCATTTATGATGGCCGTGTGGGGCCTTATTCAGTTGGTAGTGGTGATCTTGTTGGTCACATAGCAGTTTAGCACTTGTTTTCTTAATTCAGAAATAACTAGATAGCATGGTGGCCTTGTCGGCCCGCATAGGTTCCCTATTGATTCAGTTGTTCTGGGTAGCTGTTGTTTTCTTGCAGGTGGCTATAGGCCTAGTCGGCCAGAGACTGTATTTACAGCTGTTATACAGCTCGTCGTTTTCTTGAATTCAGAGTTAGATCCAGCGTGGCACCCAAAGTGTTTAGGCTCAGCTAGTCCAGCAGTCCAGGTCCTCGTAGGACACCAGGTGCCAGTCATGCCTCCCAAGGTGGGGCGTGACACTTTGCCTCAATCTGCTGGGCATACACAACGAAGCTAGAAAAATCCATGTCCTTTATTATCATTATCGTCCTGCATTCTTTGAGGACCAGGTTAGACACTCCATTTACGAACTTCAGCATACGAGCCCTTAGCTCGGCCACCATCTCTAGAGCATACTTTGATAGTCTAGTAAACTCCAGAGCATACTCCTCCACTATGTGGTTGCCCTGCCGTAGGTTCATAAACTCTGCCATTTTAGCCTCCCTCACCTCCCAGGGAAAGAACCTATCCAGAAAAGCTATATGAAACTCCTCCCACTAAACCAATCCTACTTCTACTGACCGTCCTTCCTTCCACTGATCGTACCAAACCTGGGCTAGCCTTTTTAGCTGTTAAGCAGCCAGGTCAGCAGTCTCGGAGGAGATGACACCCATAATCCTGGTAATCTTTCTGATCTCATCTATAAAGCCTTATGGGTCCTCTCCCACCTTTGTTCCGTGAAAGTCTGGAGGGTCCCTGAATTCGGCGGTAGCCACAGAGTCGTCCTGAGGAACTGTCGGAGTTGTTGGAGTGGGTCTGTTGGCGTTTTCGGCTATTCACCCATTTCCACATCGAGGAGGCATTGTTCACTGAAAGGAAAAGGATACGATTTAGAAAGACGTCTCTGGAAGTGGACTTTAATGCATAATAAAGAACATGAACAAAAGGGGAATTTTCCTAATAAAATCTCGTAGACTCCTCTTCATAAGTGTGGCGCGCTTCACACCCATGAAAAGGACTCTACTGGATGCGGCTTTCAGACTTGCCGAGGATACTCTAAACCTAGTGCTTTGATACCAAGTTTGTCACGCCCCGAGCCTACACCCTTGACATAACACGGTACTTGAAGCCACAATTGACCCCAAGTCAACCCCGAGTCTATCATACACTAACAGTTTGAGTAAACATGCACAACCGAACTTATAAATAACAGCTTCAACAGTTTAGGAAAATGTAAAGGCTAAAAGTAATATATCTGAAATGTAATTCGGAAAGACAAGTCTAGTCTGAAAGCCAACTACTGAGGAGTTGCTGGGACAGGCCCCCAGCTAACTCTAAGTCTATACAAAACCATAATCGAAAGAAATAAATAAAAAACGCCCTCAAATGATGAGGACTCACACTCTTATATGTTGAAGTGGAATGCCCTGAAACTGAAGTAACTATCTGTGCTGAACATGAGAACCTGCAGCTATATCATGAAACGATACAACATAAAAAGTATGCATCAGTACTTTGAATGTACTGAGTAAGTGGGAGAGACATACTAAATATAATGTTTGAACTGAAATGACACACTATGACCAACAAGTACTGAGCTGAACTACTGATATAACCTGAAATGGTCAAGATGACCTTGTCTGATGATCATGGACATGCCCTAAGTCTGAAACACTGAATCTGAGATATTATACTAAACTAAGCTGCTTAATCATATACTAGACTGGACGGACTAGTGAGAGAGTCTATAACCGACATTTAACTACGTGAGCTAGACGTGGAGTCCAATGTATACACCCCACCGGTAGGACCCAATATAGCCTGCTAGGGTATAAAGGCATGAACTAGGTGATCACAAAATATATCTGGGGCCAATCAGGCCAAGTAATACTATAACCTATGCTAGCAACGTAGTTTTGGGAACCTAGGTGCACTGGAACCCCGGCCCGCTCGGTGCTAAGTTCTACTCCCACTGGAAAACCTAAACTAAACTACTAAGTTTATAGCTCTAAACTGGGGCGTAGAACTAGTCAGGGATGAATAACTGCATGTACCCTGAGAGCCTTATCTGACCAGCTTCTGAAACTGGGTTCTAAGACTGGTCAGAGCTGCTTATCTAGAAGCATCGTAACCATCTACAGAACAACTAATAATTGAACTGGGGTCCTGGGGCTGGTTAGAGCTATAACTGAATGTCATGATCGCCTAATGGACCAAATAACTGTAATTTGAATCTAAGTCTGAAACTGGGAGGCACCACTGACACTTTGAAAATAAACTGGAGTCAAACTGATCAGTTGACATTTTTTGGAAAACACTGAGGTTGCTAAAATCTGACTGAAGCTAGACTGATATGATTCTGACTGAGGCTAGACTAATAGAGTTCTGTGTTCTAACTAACTAAATTACTAAGAAGCTAATAGACAGCTCATTTATGTTGATAACACGGACAAGTTCATAATATTAGACAATTCCAAGAATTTTGGGAATCTCATTCAATAGAGCAAAAGTCATTCTCATTAATGGGGTATTTACCTAACACATACAATTAGTAAGAAAATTCTAGGAATTCAACCCAAAGCATTCTTCATTCACTAGAGGGATTTTAACAAGTAAGAACCATTACTCAAAAATTAGGGCTCAACTTCACCTTTACAATAATATTGACAATTTGATAAGGAACTGATGAAGATTATATTAACAATAAGTATAAACATCATTCTGAGGGAAATCAACGAAAATAAACATGAATTACTTCTCATACTTGAAAGCTTAGGGCTTAAAATTGATAGAAGAAATTGAGGAGGGCTTTGGGGACGCAAGGGAAGGACAATCCCTTTGCTAAAACCCCACATAATTGGCGAAGAAACCTGGAGAATCTGCCTGGAAATCGAAGAGGAAAGTTCATCCCTAGCCTTTGCTATGAAATACCCTGGGAGAGAATTCTACGATGTTCTTTTGAGGATTAGAGTAAGAATGAGGGGAGGAACCGCTTTTCCCCACTAAACATCTAAAATTAGTGCTTAAACGACGTGGTTTAATGCTTGGGAGAATAGAAAATTAATAAATAGCCCTTAGAAATTCGCAGGGAAAAACTGTCAGGTGCTCCTAACAGGTGACCTAATGACTTGTTACCTGGTCCAACGAGTCGTTGGTTCTCCCGTGAAGTTCACTAGAAGGAAATTTCTACTGACTCTTGACAGGCAAATGATGATTCATCATGACTGGCAACAACTCATCCTGTCGACCGTCAAGTACACTAGTAAGAACGTTAGAAGGGACTGGAAACGAAGGACTTGACGAGTCATTACTTCTGATGACGACTCATGGTAACCTCCCATCAAGTACACTGTAATTTCCTCAGATTTTTGAACTCCGGCTTGGCAACAGACCACTTAACGAGTCGTGGGGCCTGATAACGACTCGTGCGATCGTCCGTTAGGGACACTGAAATATATTCTTGGCATCCTTCACACGGTTGACCTAGCGAGTCATTGGGTCCCTTAACGACCCATCAGGTTGGTTGTTCTGCAACTTTTCTGCAGTTTTCCAAATTTTCTAAATTAAGTCTCGGATATTGAATTTATGCTTCCGCGGAATCACAAATTCTCATCATCATCATACATTCATCATTATTCTCTTCTTTCATGAAATTATCATCTATGGACATTTAATTTCATAATTTAGAAAACACAATTTTGATTGAAAACAATTTAAAATTTTTCCAAGCTTCACAATTCATCAATATAAGCATAATCTAATCGTACCCATATATAGAAATTGAAGAATCATGCAATTGGGTAAAAATCCCATAACTTGATCATAGGAGATTTCTCATGCTTAGCTAGAGATTTGGGCATGGGTGAGGAAGGAAAAACCCACTCATAACCCTATATATCTGGAAGAGATGATTTTACCACTTCTCTAATTGCCCAAGATGAGATTATAATAGCAACCTTCAAAAACTTTCTCTAAATCCCCTCTTCAAACTCTCAAGTCCACATGCATGGAATTAATTAGCTTAAAAATAGGTTTTCCCCTCTTAAAACCATGTAAAACGAGCCTTAAATGACGTAGTATAGGTCTTAGGAACTTCGAAATTATGAAAAGACCCCTACTGAATTCATAGGAAAAAACTGCCAAGTGGTCCTAACAGACGACCTGACGAATCGTCACCGGGGGGAACGACTCGTCATGTTTCTCGTTGAGCCCACTGCCTGCCTGGACTCCTGGGCTCGTAACGACTGACCTAATGGCTTGTTACCTGAACCAATGAGTCGTGGTCAGCTTTCGTCAAGTACACTGGTCTGACGTCTTCTATTTTCCTTCTCCCTCACCCTACGGTTGACCTATTGACTCATGGGGTCTGACCACGAGTTGCTTCCACGCCCGTGGGGAAGCCTTTTCCTCCAAACTTCCCAACTCTCCCCTGCCTCCCCCCGAGTAACCTAACGACTCATGGGCTATCCTCATGAGTCATCAAATGACTCATCCTGTGCCTACAACATCAATTTTACATTTACCTATTTTTACTCCCAGGTTTAACCCTTGGGTTCCCGGGGTATTACAATATCTCCCCCTTAGGAACATTCGTCCTCGAATGTTAGATTCACATAGATAACTCAGAAACATGCAATCATCATATGCAAACACTGATCATTTAAACTGAAAACAGACGGAATGACTACCTTCAAAAAGAAATACATAGCTGAACTGAATTCAGGCATCACATACATCTATCATAACATAAATCAAACTTGCGTACATGAACTGAACATAGAAACTGATTAGAGAATTAGGGCAAAACTAATACCTCAAACTAAAACCAACCTGGTTGGGAACAGGTGAAGCTATTTAGCCATCATAGCTGCTTCGGCTTCCCACGTAGCTCCCTCAACATGTTGATTTCTCCATAACACCTTTACCGAAGCTACTTCTTTGTTCCTCAGACTCTGAACCTGACGATCCAAGATTGCAACTGGAATTTCATCATAACTGAGGCTATCTCCCACACCAACACTTTCCACCGGGACAATAAAGATGGATCACCCAAGCACTTTTTCAAGAGCGATACATGAAAGATGGGATGAACTGAAGATAACTCTGATGGAGAGTCCAACTCATACTATACCTTACTAACTCTTCTCATAACCAGGTAGGACCAATATAGTGGGGGCTGAGTTTTCCTTTCTTTCCGAGCCGCATGACTCCCTTCATGGGAGATACCTTCAGAAATACCCAATCGCCCACCTTGAACTCCAACTCTCTCCTCCTCACATCAGCATACGACTTCTAACAACTCTTAGCAGTTTTCAACCTGTCTCTTATCAACTGAACCTTCATCATAGCCTCATGAACCGAATCAGGTCCTATGATAGCTGCCTCACCAACCTCAAACCATCCGATGGGCGATCTACATCTCCACCCATAAAGAGCCTCGAATAGTGCCATCTGGATGTTAGAGTGATAGTTGTTATTGTAAGCAAACTTGATCAAGGGCAAGTGATCATCCCAACTACCTTTGAAATCCATTACACAAGCTCTCAAGATGTCCTCGAGAGTTTGAATTGTCTACTACGCCTGACCATCCATTTGCCGATGAAATGTCATGCTGAGTTTAACTTGAGTCCCAAGCCCTTTTTGGAAAGACCGCCAAAATTGAGAGGTAAACTGAGTATCTCGAGTATGAGATAATAGACAAGGGTACTCCATGTAATCGCACCAACTCCCAGATATACAATTTAACATAATCATTCGTTGAATCTGTGGTTTTGACCGGTAGAAAGTATGCAGCCTTGGTCAACCTGTCCACCACCACCCAAATAGAATCGTAATGTCGACGAGTAAGAGGTAGGCCTATAATGAAATCCATATTAATCTATTACCATTTCCAAGTAGGAATGTTAATATCCTGAAGTACGCCTCCCTTCCTTTGATGCTCGACTTTAACTTGCTGATAGTTCGGGCACTTGGCTACGAACTCTGCAATATCCTTCTTCGTGTCGTTCCACCAATATATTTCCCACAAATCATGATACATCTTGGTGTCACTCGGATGGATATAATACCTAGATTCATATGCCTCATGCAATATCTAGTTCCTCAATTTATCAATTTCTGGAACACATAGATGGCCCTGGTACCCCAACACCCCATCTCCCCCTTGGGAGAAAACCTCCACTTTTTGACTCTGAACGGATTCCTTCAGTTTCACAAACATCGAATCCTTGTCTTGCCTAGCTTCTACATCAGTCACCAAGGACGATTCTGATTCGTTTTGCACAACAACGCCACCATCGGTCGAGTCACCCAATCTAACTCCCAACCTCGCAAGTCGATGGAAATCATTCACCAGCTCCTTCTTTCCCTCATCCACGTGGGATACACTCTCCATAGAGAGCCTACTAAGTGCATCCGCTACCACATTAGCCTTACTCGGGTGGTAAAGGACACTCATGTTGTAGTACTTTAGTAGCTCCAACCACCTCCTTTGCCGAAGATTGAGATATTTCGGCAGAACACATATTTCAAGCTCTTGTTATCCGTGAATACATCCACGTGGACCCTATACAAGTAATGCTGCCATATCTTCAATGCGAACACCACTGCGGCCAACTCAAGATTATGGGTCGGGAAATTCCTCTCATCGACTTTCAACTGTCTTGAGGAATATGCTATCACTTTCCCATGCTGCATCAACACACACCCAAGTCCGATTCTCAAAGAATCACAATACACCACGAAACCATCGGTACCCTCAGGTAGGGTCAACACTGGTGCTGAAGTGAGTCGAGTCTTCAAATCATGGAAACTTTTCTCACAAGCCTCTGACCATTGGAACTTTACCTTCTTCCGAGTCAACTTGGCCAACGGTGTTGTAATAGATGAAAAGCCCTTAACAAATCTCTGATAGTAACCCGCTAAGCCCAAAAAGCTCCTGATATCTGATGGGTTCACCGCCTCAATTTTCTGAGAATCCACCTTTATGCCATCACTCGATGCCACATGGCCCAAGAATGTCACAGAGTCCATCCAAAACTCACATTTGCTAAACTTTGCATACAACTGATGATCCTTGAGGGTCTGAAGAACTACTCTCAAGTGAGCATCATGCTCCTCCTCACTTCGAGAGTATATAAGGATGTAATCAATGAACATAATCACGAACAAGTCCAAATATGCCTTGAACACCCTGTTCATTAGATCCATAAAAGTTGCAGGGGCATTGGTTAGTGCAAAGACATAACAACAAATTCGTAGTGACCATACTGAGTCTTGAAAGCGATTTTTGGGATGTCACTCTCCCGAACCCTGACCTGGTGATACCCGGATCTAAGATCAATCTTGGAGAAACACTTATCACCCTGAAGCTGATCGAACAAATCATCAATCCTAGGCAAAGGATACCTATTCTTGATGGTGAACTATTTAATTGCTGATAGTCAATGCACATCCGAAGCGAACCATCCTTCTTTCAGACAAATAACACCGGTGCACCCCGTGGATACTTACTCGGCCTAATAAATCCCTTATCTAACAGGTCCTTTGACTAACCTTCAACTCTTTTAGCTCAGCTAGAGCCATTCTATAGAGAGGAATAGATATAGGCTGCGTGTCACAAAAGATAAGGTAGCCCTCGAATCTAGCAAAGAATAAACATCAATATGGAAGGCTCACAACATACCCCTGACCATATCTGGGGAGACCTCCTGCTCCAAACAGGAAGCTAAAGCATAGAATCTGTTCTGGCGCTGACCGCTAGCTATGCTAGTAGATGCCCCTTAATGTGCTGAGCGTGGGGGGGGGGGGGGCTGCTAAACTAGAAGCTGGGCCTCGGCCCCCAACGTGATCTTGCCTCACAGATGGACAATATCGAAGCATGTTTCCAAGCTACCCACACCCAAAACAAGCACCTGAACCTGCGAAGCACTGGCCTGTGTGCCCCCGACCATATCTACAACAAGAAGGGATGCTAGAATCTGTGGGTCTGCTTCTCTAACCCATCGATCCTAGCGCTCTCCCTCTCTGATCATGTCTAGGCATGGATGGGACACTCAATGTCGAAGATGTCGGGGATGATGATCTCTGGTGAGACTGATGTCAATGCCCACCACCGGACCTCTACTGAGAGAATCTGTGATCCTCAATCCTTGCCCTCTTGGCCTCCGTCTCTCTCGAATGTGTCGCCTCCATCTGCTGGGTATACAACACTACGCGAGGGAAGTCCATATACTGGTGAAGCATAGCAATCCGGCACTCCTTTTCCAAATACCCTTCTATTCCATGCACAAATCTGCTCACCCGCGTCCTTTGGTCAGCCACTAACTCCAGGGCATATTTTGATAAGTGAGTGAACACAAGGGAATACTCTTGCATTGTCGTCCTTCCCTGCTTCAAGTTTACAAACTCAGCTACTTTCAGCTCCCTCACCTCCCAAGGGCAGAACCAATCTATGAATGCAACCTGAAACTCCTCCCACGTGATCGGACCTGCTCCTGTGAAACTGCTATCCTTCCATTAGCGAAACCATATATCTACAACCCCCTTCAACTGGTAGGAGGCCAACTCCGTGCACTCAACACTACTCACCCCCATGACTTGGGTGATCTTGACAATCTCATCAATGAAATCATTTGGGTCCTCATCTACCTTAGACCCCAAGAACTCTGGCGAGTTCATCCTTAAGAAGTCTCTGACTCGAGCTGCCACTGCATTGCCATTTTGAGGAACATGCACAACGGCCTGCTGATTGACCTGAGTGGTCAGGGCTTGCACAAGCATCTGAATAGCATCCCGGAACACAACATAAGCGACTGGCTCTAGTGTACAACTGGTGGGGTTGGCTGATGCCCATAACCGTTTCCATCCTCATGGCCTTCACTACCTCTATTCCTCCTTCTGTTCATTGTTCGAGGAGCCATGATTCTGCAATCGCGAATAGCATGAATTAGAAGGATAGAATACTTTTTATCGCACGATATAGATCATGAAAGAAGAGAACATTTCCTAAACGTCTCATAGCCTCTTCGTCATAAGTGTGGGGGACTTCACACCCATGAAAAAGTGTCTACATAACGTGGATTTCAGATATCCTTGGACACTTCAAACCTATTGCTCTGATACTAAGTTTGTCATGACCCCAATAGAGGCTCGGATTGTAGACACGAGACAAGGGACCCCGAGAGACCCTAAATCAACCCATGGCATAAGCATACATCTAACTCATTCGATAAACTAAAGAATCAACGATATAAATTCAACGGAAGTCTAACTCGTCATAATAAGCTTATATATTCAGTGGAAGATCAGAATAAGCACCCGAAGCTAACACATACATAAGTTTGAAAAGCCTCTAATCTGGATGAGCTGATGGGACAAGACCCTAACTAACTCAGTAATACTGAAACTGAAAATACATAAGAAAACTAAAAGTCTAGCCCTCGAAGGAAGAGGAATCACCAACCAAGTAGGAGCTAACTCTGACAACCGACTACGAGCAGGGCTGCGTTGGGAGGCGAGTCTTGTATCATGAAAGGATACAACATAGGAAGTATACGGTCAGTATGTGAAATGTACTGAGTATGCAAGGTAAGTAAAATCGCTTAAGTAAATCATTTAAAACATTTCATAACATATCACAAGCTTTCAAATCTTAGAGGAAGGACTGCATGTATTCATTTTGAAATTGTAATCTTATCATAATATGACCATGCATAGCTTCCTAACATCATAACTGACTCGAATGACTCAAGCTGAAATGTGACCTTTATAGAAAATCTGAACAATGAGTCAAACCTTGCTTTTAATACATGCATGTTTAAAATAATAATCATGATTAATGAATATGCAAATCTTAATCATATAGATGATGGGAGACTCATCACTTAATTGACATACCATGATAGAGCTTACGTGGTCTCGACTATCATACTCAAGTGGGCAGAGCCATCCAAAACCTTACCAGGGTTAAGAACGCTACCATGATATTGATATCAAGTTCATGGGCCACTAGGGTCGGGGATAGCTCACAAGAGAGGTCCCGATAATATAATAGCATCAACCTATATTGGCGCATAGTTCACGGGCATAGGGTGATCAACCATTAGCCTGCTCGATACTAGACTCTTCTGCCAAAAAATGCAATGCTCTACATCATATATAACACAGCTCAACATCGTCTATTGATGAAGCTCAACAATGATATCATGCATAAACTCAACATCATATGAAACAAATCTCAATATTGATATCATGCATACACTCAATATCATATGAAATGAAGCTCAACATTGTCATTTGACAAAGCTCAATAATGGAATCATGCATAGAATCGACATCGTATGAAAATGAAGCTCAATGATAACATGTATTTCAATTATGAATTCATGCATATGAGAAGCTTATTTCGAAATATACCACAAGCTCAAAGATAAGTGGGATTATCTACTTCAAAACTATATGGTAAGCTTACTTTAGAGATACTACACCATCATACTTGATATAAGTGTAATGCCCTGAAAACCCAAAGATAAGCCCCTGGACTCAAAAAGGGAAAAATTTCAGAGAAAACTTGAAAACCTGGCACTAATCATAGAACAGGTCGTCAAGTGATCCGTTGGAGGTGACCACAAGTCATGGGGTGACTCGTGGGAGGCCTGGTGAAGAAGTTCTAGGTTCAGGGAAAAATGCTACCCGACGAGCGACCCAACGAGTCGTGGTCAGTCCCCACGACCAATTAGGTAAGTCATGGGGAAAGGCAAAGGGAAGTATAGAGTGTTTAGAGGTAGTGTACTTGACGGCTAGTGACCACGAGTCGTGGTCCCAGCAATGAATCGTTATTTCTCCTGTGACCAGCCATAGTCAATTATTAAGTATTGCACCTAACGAGTGTCACCACGAGTCGTGGTTACTGATGACGACCCGTTAGGTCACCCATTAGGATCACCTGATAGTTTTTCCCTGTGACTTTCCAAGGGCTATTTACTAACTTCTACTCTCCTAATCTTTAAAGGACATCATTTTGGACTTAAATTCAGACCTATTAGTGGGAATGAATTACCTTTCCCCTTATTCCCCGTGTTCATTCTCAAAAAAATATCGAAAAGTCTCTCAAGAACTCTCAGAGTAATGCTCAGGGTTTTCCATTCATCTCAGAAATTCAAGCTTACTCCTCAGGGGAATTCTTAACCAGGTATGTGGAAATTCAACAAGAGACTTGTTCTTCCCTTGTGTCCCCAAAACCCCTCTTATAGAGTCTCTATTAGTTTTAGCCCTGAGTTTCCGAATACAAAGAGATTACATGTTGTTATTCGTTAATTTCACATAGAATGATATCCATGCTTATTATTGATATGATCTCCAGCAGTTCTTACCTAAATTGTTGATATTCTTGTAAAAGTGAATTTAAGCTCTAAATTTTCGAGTGAAGGCTATTTGCGTATTAAATTCCATCTAGTTTTTGAAATGTGATTTGGGTTGATTTTATAGTATTTCTTATTTTCAAGATGTTGAGTAAATACTCCATTGAAAAGAATGACTTTAGCACTGGCACGAATAAGAAAGCTATAACACTGCTTGTTGGATGAGATTTCCTTAATTCTTGAAATTTTTGCCATATTATGGAATATTCGTGTTGTTGGAATGGGTAGAGTTCTCTATTAGCTGCTTAGTAGTTCAGTTCAGTTAGAACATAGAACCTCTTATACTATATAGAATTTGTCAACTGATCAGTTTGACTTCAGTCTTTTTCTAAGGTGTCAGTGGTGCCTCCTAGTTATCAGAATTAGATTTAGAATCCAGTCTATTGGTCCATCTGGAGGTCATGACATTTTAGATATATAGCTCTGACTAGCCTTAGGACCCCAGTTTAGGTTACAATTTGTTCTTAGACAGGTTACGACACTTCCAGATAAGCAGCTCTGACTATTCTAGAACCCAGTTTCAGAATTTGGTCCGATAAGACTCTCAGGGTACTCTCAGTTATATGTCCCTGACTAGTATTAGACCCCAGTTTCGAGCTACTAGCTTAGTAATTCAGTATAGGTTTTCCAGTGGGAGTAGGACTTTGCACCGAGCGGGTCGGGGTTCTAGCGCACCCAGGTTTCCAGAACTATGTTGTCAGCATAGGTTATTGTATTATTTGGCTTGATTGGCCCCAGATTCTTGTGATCACCCGGTTTATACCTTTATACCCAGTCAAGGTATATTGGGTCCTACCGGTGGGGTGTATACATCGGACTCCACGTCTAGCTCACCTGGTTATATGTTGGTTATAGACTCTCCCACTAGTCAACTCAATCCATTCTCAGTATAAGCAGTTCTGTTCAGTTTCAGCTCTACCAGTTTACATCAGTTCAGTGCAGTATTTTAGACTTAGAACTTTCAGACATAGTGCATGTCTTTTACATTAGATAGGATCATCTTGACCATCTCAGTTAATTATAGTTATTCAGCTCAGTATATCAGTTGGTCATTGCATGTCACTTTCATCTCAGTCTTTTATATTCTGTTAGGTTTTCTCCTACTTACTCAGTACATTCAAAGTACTGACGCATACTTTTATGTTGTATCGTTTCATGATACAGCCGTAGGTTCTCAAACTCAGCGTCGTTAGCCGATTTCATTCAAATCTCTCTCCCAGCAGTAGAAGTGTGAGTCCTCATCTCTCGAGGATGTTATTTCATTTTTTCAGTTTCCTTTATAATAATTTCAGTTAGACTTAGAGTTAGCTGGAGGCTTGTCCCACCAACTCCTCAATTAGATGGCTTTCAGACACGAACGTGGTTTCAGTTTATTAGTATTGCTCAGATGTTTTAAGCTATGTGATTCAGAATTTCTTTCATGAATGTCTTACTTTATTATTTTAAAGCTTCCTCTATTATGTTTACTTAAAATTCTAGTGTATCACAGACCCAGGGTTGACTTGGAACCACATTGTGACTCCAAGCATCGTGTTCCGTCCAGGGTGTAGACTCGGGGCGTGACAATAAGGGGCTTGTCCAATACTTTATCATTCTTGGATCTACTCAATTTATTTTGAAAACACTATCATAATCATGGGTAGCTTTAGAAACATGTTTTTCATCATCAATTCTCATCATCATCATAAATTCATCATTATTCTCTTCTTTCATGAACTTCTATTCCATGGGCACTTAATTATATAATTTAGAAAACACAATTTTGATTGAAAATAATTTAAAATTTTCCCAATTTTCACAATTCATCAATATAAGCATAATCTAATCGTACCCATGTATATAAATTGAAGAATCATGCAATTGGGTAAAAACCCTATAACTTGATCATAGGATATTTCTCATACTTAGCTAGAGATTTGGGCATGGGTGAGTAAGGAAACACCCACTCATAACCCTACATATCTTGAAGGGATGATTTTACCACTTCTCTAACTGCCCAAGATGAGATTCCAATGGCAACCTTCAAAACTTGCTCTAAATCCCCTCTTAAAAATCTCAAGTTTGCATGCATGGAATGAATTAGCTTAGTATAGGTTTTCCCCTCTTAAAACCATGTAAAACGAGCCTTAAATGACGTAGTATAGGTCTTAGGAACTTAGGAATTACGAAAAGACCCTTACTGAATTAGCAGGAAAACACTGTCAGGTAGTCCTAATGGACGACCTGACGGATCATCACTGGGAGGAATGACTCATCATGTTGCTCGTTGAGTCCACTGCCTGCCTGGACTCCTAGGCTCATAACTACTGGCCTAATAACTCGTTACCTGACCCAACAAGTCGTTCTCAGCTTCTGCCAAGTATACTGGTCTGACCTCTTCTATTTTCCTTCTCCCTCACCCCACGGTTGACCTAACGGCTCATGGGGTCTGATCACGAGTCATTGCCACGCCCGTGGGGAAGCCTTTTCCTTCAAACTTTCCAACTCTCCCCTGGCCTCCCCACGAGTCACCCGATGACTTGTGGGCTATCCTCACGAGTCGTCAAACGACTCGTCCTGTGCCTGCAACACCAATTTTATATTTTTCCTATTTTGACTCTCAGGTCTGACCCTTGGTTCCCAGGGTATTACAGGACCTTTCGAAGCGATAAGATATTTGTGGTGAAATCCCCGACTATTCAAACTCGGGTGTTTCCAATTGATCGATCTACATTTAGGTTGACAAGAATGTTCAAAAGCATGTTGTTGTTGGTGTTTGGTGGTTTAACATTTTCTGTGCCAGCCATTGAACTAGTTGTTCCTATAAATTTGATAATCTTTGGTAAATATAAGATTCGTTAGTAAGTGATAAGAAAAACCAAATTAATCCTACAACTATACTTAGCCCCACGATGGGCGCCAATCTGTTTAACTTGATGTTAAGTACAACTAAATTTAGAGCAAGGCTTAAAGGATACATGAGCTGATTTGATCATAGAAATGAAATAAAATAGGAATTAAATAATGAAGTAAAATGAAATTGAGTTAATATCTCAATAGCTTGCAAGATGGATGATATCCTCGATTTCCCTATTTTGTGATGAATCAAATATCTCTCTTTTTAACAATTTGATAATGATTAAGAAGCTAAAAAAAACATGAGCAGATGTTTTATATATAAACAAGAAAGATTTATTTTTAAAAAAAAAAAATCTCTGTTGACTAGTGTATTCTGCAATCATCAACTGCAAACTCAATTCTCTTCTCCGCACATCGGCATAAGATTTCTGATGGCTCTGAGCTGTTTTCAACCTTTCCGAATGAGCTGAACTTTCTGCATTGCCTCGTGAACCGAGTCTAGCCCTATAAAGTTAGCTTCTCCAACCTCAAACCACCCTATAGGAGATCTACACCATCTCCCATATAATGCTTCAAATGGGGCCATCTGAATGCTAGAGTGGTAGTTATTGTTGTACCAAACTTGATAAGAGGGTCATCCCAATTACCCTTAGAATTAATCGTGCACGCTCTTAGAATATCTTCCAGGGTCTGAATAGTCCGCTCAGCTTGCCCATCGGTCTGCGGGTGAAAAACAGTGCTAAGTTTGACCCGAGTGCCTAGTCCCTTCTGAAAGGACTTCCGAAAGTGTGATGTGAACTGTGTTCCCCTGTCTGAAATGATTGCCAAGGGCACCCCATGGAGTCTGAATAACTCTTGGATGAAAAGTTTAGCATAGTTCTCAGCTGAGTCTATGGTTTTGACTGGGATGAAGTGAGCCAACTTAGTCATCCAATCAACTACCACCAAGATTGAGTCATGCCGTCGTCGAGTCTGGTGTAGACCTGTAATGAAGTCCATATTCATTTCTTCCCATTTCCATGTGGGTATACTGACATCTTGATTTATGCCTCCGGGTCTTTGGTGTTATACCTTGACTTACTGACAATTCAGACACTGTGCTACAAATTCGACGATATCCCTTTTTGTGCTGTTCCACCAGTAAATATCCTGCAAAACGCGGTACATTTTAGTAGCACCGGGGTGGATAGAGTATCTTGAGTTGTGTGCCTTGGCTAGGATATGTTGTCTCAATTTACCAATATCTGATACAGACAACCTGCCCTGGTAACTGAGCACCCATCTCCCCCTTGGGAGAAAGCTTCTGTCTCTTTCCTGAGGACCGCTTCCTTGAGTTTAAGTAGAACTGGATCTTCATCCTTGTCATGCCCCACCTTGGGAGGCATGACAGGCACCTAGTGCCCTACTAGGACCTCAGCTGCTGAGTTGACTGAGCCTAAGCACCGCTGCTGCAAGGCTGGCTCTAACTCTAGAATCAAGAAAATAATGGGCTATATAGCGACTGTAAATACAACCCTCGGCTGAAAAGGCCTACACCCCTATGAATGTAAACAGCTAACAAGAGACAAACAATCATAGGGAGTTCTATGCGGGCCGACAAGGCCGCCAATCAATAGATAAACAGGGCCCCACATGGCCAACGCACATCATCTAAAACAAAGGGGAGTAACACAATCTGCAAGCCTCTAGGAGTAATAAGATAGTGGGGACAAGGCCCCGACCTACCCATACTGTACAAACAAAAGGAATAAACCACTATCACACAAGCCCCAGAAGAAGGGAGCTGACGGTTCTGTACGGCTGACTGGGACTACGAGGGACCTACTCCTCGTCCATCTGCACCTGCAGGCAAGTAATGCAGCTCCCCAGAAGAGGGCGTCAGTACAATATGTATCGAATATGTAAGGCAATAGGTAAGCTGAATAGGACTGGAAGTAAATAAAAAGAAGGGTCGAAAGATTAACCTGTACGCCTGCTGATTCGTAATCTGTATCTAACTGACACTACATGTACATAAGCTAAGACTGCATACTTACACATTTACACTACAACTAGCAGACAAGAATTCATACAAGAACCCCACCTGGTCCTCATAAGCCGGGAGGTACAATCAGCACAAAATAACTCGTTCAGGCCCCCATAAGTCCTGGCGAGCACATCTCAATCTATCTACCCCTACTTAGGTGTCTAAAACTCTACTGGTATTATAGCCAACCTACTGGTTCCCTGGGTCTATAATTGGGCCCGCTTGGCCCCTAAACTGCTACTATGTCTGAGTCCGGAGGACTCCTGATATCTACACCCCGGGCGTAAACGCTCGGCGGGGGTGTGTATAAGGCCAACCACGGCATATGAGGATCTGGATCCCCATCTTCGTCCCTTGCGGATGGCATGCCACTCCGTAGAGCAACGTATCCTCGCCCCTAGCGGGCGGCGACACAGCTATTAACCCTGGGCAGTCATGGAAGGCTTCCTCAACATTAATACGTGAAAAACTTGATGTGTTATTCTAATTCTGGAGGTAAATCCAATTCATAAGCCACTTGGCCTATCCTTCGGAGAATCTAATAAGGCCCACTAAACCTCAGGTTGAGCTTTCCTTTCTTACCAAATCACATCACTCCCTTCATCGGTGAAACCTTCAGGTATACCCAGTCACCCACATTAAACTCTAGGTTTCTCCGTCGCACATCAGCATAAGATTTCTGGCGGCTCTGAGCAGTCAACAGAAGTTCCTTGATAAGCTTTACCTTTTCCTTCTGCCCATTTTAACATGCCCAGGTTTTCTCTATCTGCTTGAAGTTATCATTTAGAAGGCTTCCACTTTCATTTGTAGTGGGCCTCGAGAGTCTAAGTTGTATATTCTACTTAGACACCAATTAGGGTACGAGGAACCGTGCTTAAGTTAACATATGTCACCGTCTATTCTAACATCCTTTCCTAAAATTTTATCGTAGATTTCCCCCCTCTGTCAGAGTTTATCAAACATTGGGGCTCCACACACTCCATCTACTTTTGAGATATTTAACTGGCATAAGTCTTAGTGGTGACATAATTTCATCTGGTGAGGCACGAATTGACCTCATTGGTCTTATTATACTAACTCAAATAGGGTCAGGCTACACCTGGTGTGAGATAACCCTGTGACTGTATTCATATTAATTACTCTCCACTCCCATGCAGACATGACCATCTCTTATATTGGATAGCTCAGTTCCTGCTATTTCACCTTTTCTGGCCTGTCACTGGGGCTCTGCTTCTATGATTTAATGATATCTCCTATCCTCTCATACCATCTCATTGCATTTTCATTAAATTCTGAGAGCAACGAACACATGCACCTTAGCTATGGTCTGCTGTTTGAAGTTCCGCCACCCTTGGAACGTAAGGTCAACATTCGGACCTTGTGACCTTGCTTGTTGTTATATTAAAGACCCGTAACTATCGGCTGGGCCATGTTTCCAAGTTGCACTAGGTTAGAGTCTCCGTGTTGGCACTCTCTTACCTTCCCCTTAGGCGGGCGTACCGCAACATTCTAGGCTACAACCTTACTGTCTCTTAACTGTTAGCCCGAGGCTTAGTCCTCAATATGCGATGTTCTATCATCCTGGAGGTGATTCTGATTTCCCCCCAAAGTCTGGTATTCGTGCCTTTCCTCTTGCCTTCCTTAGACTGAGCTCTGGGGTTCATGGTTCCTTCTTTACACTGTTAATAAGGTTCCGACCAGGTCTCGGCCTATACTTCTTCTGGCTTGCAGTCGGACCCATTTTATTCATATGACCTCCCTATCTTTTGATATCACAAACTAAGATCATAACCATTATCATGCAGGAATATCCTGCCGTTATTAGCATGCTATGACGGATTCAGCCTTTTTCTAACTTGAACTTGACTATTACTGGGAGTTTATCACTGATGGATTTCTTACACACACTTCGAGTAAGCTGGTAGTCTTACCCGCTCTTCTGACTTATTACGTGAAGTTCTGGACAACTTACATAAACATTGGGGGTCCCCAGTATTTCCTAACACTTTCTGGAGTCAACAAATCCAACCTTCTCTTACTATTTACTCTAAGCAACATCGCCTCAATTCTTACGCCCTTTGCTATACTAGAAACAAAACTAGGAGGTAGGAATAGCCTTTTATTACCACAATGAAACGGAAATATGGAACTGTACAACATTCGAAAGGATGGAGGTAGGAATCCTGCATTTCCCTCTCTTTTTGACATCCATCAGGTAATCTAATATTAACTGTCGTCTTGACCAGATCTTGTATATTTAATAGATAAGTCGAATCGTATATACGTTATACTCCTGACTTCCTACTCTGAGGTTAGAAAAAGGAACTGGGGACAGTGCTGGTAGATATATCACATTGTGAGGTTCCTAGTACCTCGGGAGAGTATTGGGGAGGTCAAAAACGTCCGCTGCCACCCTTAGGCTGACTATCTCCCAACTATGGTGTCTTAATGGTACCTCCTCCTGCCGCTATAGTTATCTTGCGACTGGCTAGTGTCTGTCTTATATTAAATATTACCCTATACAGACATAACAAGAAAAACTTAGGGACTTAACTCTATACAACTTTGCTCTATAGCACGATCCGAGAAGAAGGAGGGGTAACCATACTATCATACCTCGTAGCCTCCTGCTTATAGAATGTGGTGCAAAACACATTTATAAACAAGACTCTACTAAACACTTTTTACAGACTCCCTAGGACACGAACTGCGCTGAAACTAAGTTTGTCACGCCCCACCTTGGGAGGCATGACTGGCACCTGGTGCCCTACTAGGACCTGAACTGCTGAGCTGACTGAGCCTAAGCACTTCTAGTGCAGGGCTGACTCTAACTCTAGAATAAAGAAAACAACGGGCTATATAGCGGTTGTAAATACAACCCCCGGCCGACAAGTCCTATCCCTGTGAAAGTAAATAGCTAACCAGAGACAAACAATCATAGGGAGTTCTATGCGGGCCGATAAAGCCACCAATCAACAGCTAAACAGGGTCCCACACGACCAACACACATCATCTAAAACACAAAGAAGTAACACAATCTGCATGCCTCTAGGAAATAAGATGGTCGGGACAGGGCCCCGACCTACCCATACTGTACAAACAAAAGGAATAAACCTCTATCACACAAGCCCTAAAAGAAGGGAGCTGACGGTTCTGTACGACTGACTAGGACTACGAGGGACCTACTCCTCATCCATCTATACCGTGGGCAAGTAATGCAGCACCCTAGAAGAAGGCGTCAATACAATATGTACCGAATATGTAAGGCAATAGGTAAGTTGAATAGGACTGGAAGTAAACAAAAAGAAGGGTCGAAAGATTAACTTCTACGCCTGTTGATTCGTAATCTGTATCTAACTGGCACTACATGTACATAAGCTAAGACTGCATACTTACACATTTACAATACAACTAGCAAAAAAGAATTCATACAAGAACCCCACCTGGCCCCATAAGTCGGAAGGTACAATCAGCACAAAATAACTCGTTCAGGCCCCCATAAGTCCTGGCGAGCACATCTCAATCTATCTACCCCTACTCAGGTGTCTACAACTCTACTGATACTGTAGCCAACCTACCGGTCCCCTGGGTCTACAACTGGGCCCGCTTAGCCCCTGAACTGTAGCTATGTCTGAATCTGCAGGACTCCTAATATCTACACCCCGGGCGTAAACGCTCGGTGGGTCTGTGTATAAGGCCAACCATGGCATATGAGGATCTGGATCCCCAACTTCGTCCCTTGTGGACAATATGCCGCTCCGTAGAGCGACATATCCTCGCCCCTGGCGGGCGGCGACACAGCTATTAACCCTGGGGCGGTCATGGAAGGCTTCTAACTAAGGGCAACCCCAACACAGGTGCTATACTGACACATCCATCTATTTGTATAAAGAGAGCGTATCTTTCCTTCTAGGCCTAATGCTAATGTTACTCGCTTTTGGGATAATCTATATGGCTGTCTACAGGCACGCGGCACCCGTATTTAATTAGAGGATCTTAATAGTGATCATGATCTCTAATAGTCTGGGCTGAATAGAGTGAGGTTTGAAGTGGCCTAACAATACTCTAAATGTCCTACTCGGACATCTATAACTCGCGAATAGTTGTGGGGTCACAGATAACTAACTACTTTATCCTTCTAATTAAACAACTATAGGGCTGGGCTTGGTCGAACTTGCTTCTACGCGATCCGCTCCCTGGTGATCTCCTTAACTTGTGGTTAACACTATACTAGCAGAATACTACTGACTCCTTAGACCTTGTCTGAATCCACTCGGATCTATATTACTGTTCTAGGCAATTCCCAATCTTATAGGCAATTCCATATAGACTAGCCCTCTCCATGGCACTCTATACCTAATTCCTTACAAGAACCGGCTAGGGTGCTGGCCCGTCACTGACTCCTGATGTGGACCCCTCCTTGGGAAACCCAGGGGTTTATCTGACTCGGATGACTGGCTGGCTTGCTGGGCATCCTACGTGATAACTGTTAAGTCGACTAAGACTGACAATCGCTGATAAGGCTAAAGGGATGGCGGACGACCACTCAATGCACTAGAAAACCCTAGTGTCGCTAACTCTATAATATACCTATTCTGTCTCTATTTCTTGTTCTCGAATGTACGATAACGTCAATGACCTCTAGGGATGCTTTCCTGCCAATATAGGCACCAACTAGTCATTAGACCGCCTAACTACGCCCATACTGTTTAACCAACTGCTTCAGGCCAATGACTCTTACGTGCTTCTGAAGTCTAGGCCTGGCAACAAACATATAAGTCTACCATCACAATAAACTGAGAACTAAAAGAGTTTCTATAGCGTTCATAACACAAATCACATTTAACCTGCTCCCTTTCAGCGAGGGGTCCTGCAGTATGATCTGTATATGTTTTCTAGCAGCTAACCAAAATTTATGTAATTGTAATCCCTATTAGCAGCTAATTGCAACATATATGATATTTATATATGTATATCAATAACAGTTAATTACAACATATCAAATTATAACCTAATTGTAGCAACTATCTGTAACATCTTAGATCGTTATTTCTATTTGAGAACATAACTCTTAACACTGTATGACAAGGATACTTGCCGAGAGTTAAGCCTTACATACCTCGTTCACCATTTTCTGACTAACTGATGAGTATCAGCTCGTATTCAACTACCCTTCTCAACTGTAATTATATTAATGGGAGAATAGGGCCAATGTATTTACTGAATTCAAGGAAAACAATAACTTTATATATATATTTCAACCAATCGAAAAATGATTAAAAACTTGTAATTTATCGAGAGTCTAGAAGGGAGAAATGCTTACTTTAAGTCTGTGATCATATTGACACTAGTTTGAAGCAATTCCACAAACTCTGGCTCGGGGGACAATGATTTGCCGGGCAAATTTTACGAAAATAACTCTGCAGCGATGCTCTCTGCAGCTTTATACTTCACTACCTGGAGTTAATTTAGATTTGGACAGCATTTAGCAGTGTAATTAGATGATTTTTACTTGGTTTCTTCGTACTCCCTCGGGTCTGGCCGTGTATATATTGAAAATGACTTAAAATCAAAGGGTGAGACTTATATATACTTGAGGAACTGGACAAGACAATGGGGCACTCTACCGATCGTGCCAATTCTGCTCCGTGCCACTTCAGGGACCGCGGAGGGGGCTGCTCTGTGCCACTTTACCCCTCTGGGCAACTTGGTTTAGCCTCCTCCTGTGAAATCCCGACTTTGCACTCGTTCAACCTTTCTCCGGGCCCTTTCCTCGTATATATGACACTCTAAAACTCTCAACCAACATACGAATAGGCCGACTAAACATTAGAAACTTACGGGGTGTACAATCCTATCTGGATTTAAATTCAACTACCAAGGATGAATCGACCCATTTTGCACTACTACCCCATCTTCGGATGAGTCTACTAACTTCACCCCTAACTGGGCTAGTCTCTGAACATCCCTTGCTAACTCCTTTTTATCCTCCTCAACATGAGTCACACTCCCCATAGACCGTCTGCTTAGGGCGTCAGCCACCACATTGTTTTTACCCGGGTGATATAGTACACTCATGTCGTAGTCTTTAAGGAACTCTAACCACCTTCTCTGTCGGAGGATTAGGTCCTTCTTGCTGAACACATATTGAAGACTCTTGGGATTTGTAAATACATCTAGGTGAGCTCCATATAAGTAATGCCTTCATATTTTTAGCGCAAACACCACCGCTGCCAACTCCAAGTCATGAGTTAGATAATTCTTCTCATGAACTTTGAGTTGTCTGGAGGCGTAGGCTACCTCTTTGCCCCGCTGCATCAGGATGCAACCGGGTCCAGCTTTGGAAGCATCACAATAAACAACCAACTCATCTATTCCTTCTGGCAGAGTCAAAACTGGAGTGATATTGAGTTGAGTCTTCAACTCCTGCAAACTCTTCTCACACTCATCCGACCACTGAAATTTCACCTTTTTCTGAGTTAACTTAGTCAGAGGAGATGCTATGGAGGAGAAATCTTCCAAAAATCATCGGTAATAACCTGTTAAGCCAAGAAAACTCCTGATTTCAGTAGGAGAGGTAGGTCTGGGCCAATCCTTCATTGTTGATATCTTATGAGGATATACTTGTATCCCCTCACCTGAGACCACATGCCCCAAGAAAGTCACCAACTTCAACAAGAATTCACACCTACTGAACTTGGAGAATAACTGGCGATCTCTGAGAGTCTATAATGCTAACCTTAGGTTATTGGCATGATCTTCTTCATTTTTGGAGTACACCAGAATGTCGTCGATAAATACAATGACGAACATATCCAGGTACTGCTTGAAAACCTTATCCATCAAATCCATGAAGGTTGTTGGGGCGTTCGTTAACCCAAAGGACATCACCACAAACTCGTAGTGACCGTACCGAGTTCTGAATGTTGTTTTCGGTATGTCACTCTCTCAAACTCTTAACTGATGGTACCCTGACATGAGATCGATCTTGAAGAAACAACTGGCTCCCTAAAGTTGGTCGAGTAGATCTTTAATTCTATGTAGAGGGTACTTGTTCTTAATTGTGACCTTGTTCAGCTGTTGGTAATCTATGCACATCCTGAGGGCACCATCCTTTTTATGCACGAATAGCACTGGAGCACCCTAGTGGAAAATGCTAGGTCTGATAAAACCCTTTTCAAGATCTTTTAACTGCTCCTTCAGCTCTTTAAGCTCGGCTGGAGCCATTCTGTAAGGAGGGATGGAGATGGGCTGAGTGTCTGGGAGGTGATCTATTGCTAAGTCTATTTCCTGTTTAGGGGGAACTCCGAGAAGATCCTCGGGAAAAACATCTGGGAACTTGCTGACCAGTGGAACTGACTAAATGGCTGGGGTCTCAGAGTTGGAATCCTTGACCTGAACCAGATGATATAGACATCCTTTGGAAATGAGTTTCTACGCCTTAAGGTAGGAAATAAACCTAACCTTAGGCGCTGAACTGTTGCCCGTCCATTCTAATACTGGCTCATTAGGAAACTGGAACTTAACAACTCTAGTCTACAATCAACTGAGGCATAGCAGGAGTGTAACCAATCCATGCCGAGAATAAGGTCGAAGTAAACCATGTCTAGTTCTACGAGATTAGCTGGAATTACTTTACTTAGGACTAAAACTGGGCAATTTCTATACACCTGGCTGGCTCTAACTGCCTCGTTAACTGGGGTGGAGACTGAAAATGGTTCTGAGAGGACCTCTGGACTAATGTTGAACTGGATTTCTATATAGGGAGTCATGAAAGAAAGAGTGGATCTTGGATCTAAGAGGTAATACATGTCTAGATGGAAGAGACATAACATACCAGTTACTACATCAGGTGAGCTTTCCTGATCCTGACGGTAAGATAGAGCATAGAAACGATTTTGGCGCTGATCGCGTCTGTATCTGCTGCATTAGCTTGTTAGGCTGATCGACCTGCTGGAGCTGATGATGTGGTGGATTGTGATCTCCCTCACCCTTTTGACGGGTACTCCTTAAGCCGGTGTCCAAGATGTCCACACCCAAAATAGCCCTCTCGTCCCTGAAGGCATTCTCCCGGGTGTTTCTACCACACCTGGGACAATCTAGATACTTGTTCCCGGTACTGTGAGCCTGAGACTGAGTGCCAGATGACCCACCCCTTCGATCCTGACAAGATCAAAATGGCGCGGGGTCCTCTGCTGTTGCTGCTGCTGTGGGTGGCTACCACCACCAGATCTCTGGTGGCCAAAATCTGAATGACCAGTTCTTGTCCACTTGTTCTTATGTTTCAAATTTTTTAGCTTCTTTGCCTCAATATGCTGGGCATAGAAAATTAAGCTAGAGAGGTCCATGTCCTTGATCAGCATCGCAGTCCTGCACTTCTTGAGGACCAGATTAGACACTCCATTAACGAACTTTAGCATGCGAGCCCTTAGCTCGGCTACCATCTCTGAAGCATAATTTGATAGTCTGGTAAACTCCAAAGCATACTCCTCCACTGTCCAGTTGCCCTACCATAGGTTCATAAACTCTGTCATCTTAGCCTCCCTTAGCTCCCGGGGGAAAAACCTATCCAGGAAAGCTGTGTGGAACTCCTCCCACTCCACCAGTCCTGCTTCCGCTGGTCGCCCCTCCTTCTACTACTCATACCAAACCTGGGCTACCCCTTTAAGTTAATAGGCAGCTAGGTCAGCACTCTCGAAGGAGTTTACACCCACAATAAGGGTAATCTTCCTGACCTCATCTCAAACTCTTGGGGTTCCTCCCCCACTTTAGATCATTGAAATGATGGAGGGTTCATATGGGTGAAGTCCCGCACTTTTGAAGCTGTTGCAGACACTTTCATGTTCATCGGCACGACCTGCTTATTCACCTGATTGGTCACGGTCTGAGCTAGTAACTGAATGGCTGCTCTAAACTCTGCGGTAGAAACCGAATCATCTTGAGGAGCTTCCGGGGTTGGTAGTGCAGGTCTGTTGGAAATACCAACACTTTTTCCGTTACCGCGTCTGGGAGGCATGGTTCACTGAAATGAAATAGAGCACAAATTAGAAGGGAATTTCTAGAATTGAACTTTAACACACGATAAGGAGTATGAATAAAAGGAAAATTTCCTAATAACATGTTGTAGTCTCCTCGTCATTCGTGTGGTGCGCTTCACACTCATGAAAAGGACTCTACTCGATGTGACTTTCAGACTTTCCGAGGATACTCTAAACCTAGGGATCTGATACCAAGTTTTTCACGCCGTGAGCCTACACCTTAGACATAACACAGTACTTGAAGCCACAAGTGGCCCCAAGTCAACCCCTGGTCTATCATTCACTAGTATTCTGAGTAAACATGCAGAGCGGAACTTGAAACAATATCATAGAGTATTTATGAAAGACAAGTTGGAAAAGATAATGTTTAAAACATTTGAATAATACTGATAAATTTGAAAATCATGTATGTCTGAAAGCCATCTAGTTGAGAAGTTGCTGGGATAAGCCCCCAACTAACTCTAAGTCTAGCTGAAACTAATGAACGACTGAAGGAAAGAAATAATGCCCTCGATGAGCAGGACTCACACTTCAACTGCTGAGATGGAGAATCTGAATTGCGGTGCTGAGTCTGAGAACCTGCAGCTGTATCATGAAATGATACAACATAAAAATATGCATCAGTACTTTGAATTTACTGAGTATGTGAGAGGAATATACTGGTAGATGTAAATGACTGAACTAGAAAGACATTTAATTACCAACTGCTTATCTGAAATGAAATAATTTGAAGTATCTGAGGTGGTCAAAATGACCCTGTCTACTGGTCAAAGACATGTCCTAAATCTGTAATACTTAATCTGAAATACTACACTGAATTGAACTGAACTGATTTATATGAAACTAGACTGAGATTCTTATTCTGAAGCTGGAATGGACTGACGAGCGGGAGAGTTTGTAACCGACATTTAACCACATGAGCTAGACGTGGAGTACAATGTATACACCCCACTGGTAGGACCCAATATACCTTGCCAGGGTATAAAGGCATGAACTGGGTGATTACAAAAGTTTAGGGCCAATCAGGCCAATAATCTGTATTTGTAATCCTACGCTGGCAACGTAGTTTCGGGAACCTAGGTGCGCTGGAACTCCGGTCCGCTCGATGCTAAGTCCTACTCCCACTGGAACACCTAAACTGAACTACTAGGCTGATAGCTCAAAACTGGGGTCCAAGACTAGTCGGGGACATATAACTGAAAGTACCCTAAGAGTCGTATCGGACTAGATTCTGAACTGATTCTAGACTGGTTAGAGATGCTTATCTAGAAGCATCGTAACCATCTAAAAACAAACTAAAATATAAACTGGGGTACTGGGGCAATCAGAGCTATATACCTAAAATGTCATGACTGCCGAGTGGACCAATAACTGAGTTCTGATTCTAATTCTGATATCTGGGAGGTACTATTGACACCTCAAGAATTTCTAAAGTCAAACTGATTAGTTGACAATTTCTACAAAGTTCTGAAGGGGTTCCATATTCTAACTAAGATGAACTATTAAGCAGCTAATAGAGAATTCGACTCATTCCAACAACACGGGAGTTCCATAATATAGCAACAACTCAAGAATTCAAGAGAACTAATTTATCAAATCTAAAATTATTCTTATCAATGGAATATCTGCTAGTTTCATGCATAATACGAGTTTCAAGGAAAATTCAGCCCAAACATGCTTAATTCACTAGAGGAAGATTTTCAAGCAAAATTATCTTCATACAAGAATTTAGGGCTTCAATTCGCTCTTGCAAGAATCTCGATAATTTAAGTAAGAACTGATGGAATTCATATCAATAATAAATAGGAATATCATTCTATGAGAGATTGACGATTAATAACATGTAATTTCTCCGTATTTAAAAAGCTAAGGGCTAAAACTAATAGAGAAGTTATGGAAGAATTTTGGGGGACACAAGGGAATAATAATTTTCCTTGTCGAATACCCACATACCTGACAAAGAAACCTGGAGGAATCGCTTGAGAATTAAAGAGGAAAGATCTGCCCTAGCTCTTGCTCTGAAATACTTAGAGAGAGAAGTCTATGTTCTGTTTCTAGAGGGTTTGAGTGGGGAATGAGCAAAAGAGCCCGTTACCCACACTTAAACATCTAAAATAAAGGCTAAAACGACGTAGTTAAAAGCTTGGGAGGGTAGGAAATTACTAAACAACTCTTAAAAAATCGCTGGGAAAAACTGTTAGGTGACCCTAACGGGTCGTGGTGTCTGACCACGACTCGTGGTCACGCCCATCAGGTACACTGGCTAAAAATTTACTGGGGCTGGTAACGGGGGACATAACGAGTCGTTACTGGGGACCACGACTCGTTGCCCCCATTCGTCAAGTACACTGCCAACTTCTCAAGTTTTTGTATTCCGGCCTGACAACGAGTGACTCAACGAGTCGTGGAACCTGACCACGACTAGTGAGGTTGCCCGTTGGGAGCCATCCTTCTCATGATTCACCTAACGACTCGTTAAGTGGATCGTTCTGCAATATTTCTGCAGTTTTTCAGATTTTTTTATTTGAGTTCCTGATAGTAATTTTGATGTTGCGGGGTGTTACATGAAGTCATTGACCTACTGGCTATGCAAAATTAATTAATTTTGTGATTTAAAAGCAAGAAATGAAGCTACTACATTTTCTCGATTTTGAGAATGATCAGCGCTAAACGTTGGTCTTCAACGTGAACTTTAGTGGATTATAAGGACAATTTTCATTAGAATTAAAAATAAAAGGGGAAGAACAAAGATTATAATATGTGGAGCAGAAACCTTTTCTTTACGAATGTGATTGAAGTTTTTCATTTCTCTTGATTTCTGATTGGCTGAAATAACTGTGACCTGGATACAAAATTCTATTGAAAATAATTAGACTATATGGTTTGTATGGATTTGATTTAGCCCACTAGGAAATGTATAGACTGCCATGTTACGTTTACTGGATATTGGTGGTTTCCTTTTCTATGTTAAAAAAATGTTTCCTTGCACTTCATGTTTGTGTTAGAGATGTTTTCCTTTGATTGCTAGTAAGATCTGTCTGATTAGGTACAAACATAGTCCTTAGTGTTTGTAGGTATAATTAATTATATAGGCAGTCTTTCTTATTCTCACAGTATATAATCTTGTATAAATTATGAATTTTGTGATTAACAAATAGTAATCATTAAAAGTGGCTTGTTTATTCGGAGTCACTAAAAATTCTTAAAGTTTTATATATGTGATATTATATTAATACATGAATGAAAAGTTATGATTAGTAAATAGAATTCATTAAAGTGGTTTATTTATTTTAGTCATTCAAATATTTTCAATGTATGATGTGTAAATTGTCATAGGTAAGTGTATTCTAGTAATAGAGTTTTATCTACTAAAAGAAAATTTACCTTGGATAGTAGTAACACTTAATTAATTCATGAGAAGAGATATTGGGGTTTTCACTCAAAAGGGAGAAACATAATATCTTGGATTTTTATGTGTATTAATCGAGAGGACAATTTGTTGTAAGGCGATGTTGTGTGTTTTGCCAGAAAAATGCACATGTTTGTATACCTTGTGCTCATGTATAATTAGGAAATGAATACTTAAATCAAGCTATTTTAATCCTTAACTTTTTCTAAAACGATTATTTCTGATTTGATCATAGTTTGGCGGTCATTAATTTCATGATCTTCGATTGCCCTGAAATTTGATGAGACCATTAAAAATGACCCGGTGAGTGATTCTCATGACTTTGTAATATCAATGTCGTATTCTTCATTCTTAGGTTGTACATTTCGATGGATTTTAGGCAGTTTGTTGGATTAAAATTTAATGAAGTCTGAAAACACTATTCTTTATATCGGTTTTATTTATGTTAAATCTGGAATATTCTTACACATGATGATTCAACATGAATTTATATATGATAATAATATAGATTAGATTATTTTTCCTCCTTAAATCTCCTAAATCGGCTATTTTCCGAATTTGATCATAGAATTGGAGATCGAAAATTTTACGAACTTTGATTGACCTGAAATTTGGTAGGTTCATTGGAAATGACCCACTTAACAATACACACTCTTTGCCATGAGTAGCCTTGTTTTTTGACGATTCGGAGTCGTTTTGATGGGTTTTGGATATTTTTCTATTTTCTGAAATATTAAAAATTAAGAAAAAATTATTTTCTTTCAACTAGTGGTGGTAGGGTTCAATCTCTATAGTCTCCACTGACATATAACAGTAACGTAATAAGTTTACATGTTGATATTGGTCTTCTTTCTCCATCGGATTGACTCATTACGGTCAATTACTGTATTTTTCATCACTAGTTTTTGATATCTTGTATTAACTCTCCAACTGAGTAACATGTTGGATCAATTGAACGGGTGATATTAATGATATTCACTTGGCTTAAATTAATAATATACTGTCTATCTGAGTTAACTTTAATTTTAATTTATAAGAGTGAATAATATAACATCACATATGTATTTTGCATGAATGGTTCTTTTCAATCAAAATTTACTAGTCAAGATGCATGGATATATATGTGGTGTGCTTCGAATTTTAATATTTGATGATACATTACTTTAATTTATTCACATGCATCTTATATTATTTGAATAAGAATTCATGATTTATAAATAGTTTCTGCTAAAATGGTCTATTTATTTGGGATCATTGAAGATTCTTATTTTATTTTCATGTGAAATTATATTATGCATGAATTGAGAATTACGATTAACAAAGAGCTTCTATCAAGCTGTTTATTTGATTAAGTCATTGATATTCTTAATGTACCATGTATAAATTATTCGTGTTCAAGTGGTGATATGAATCAATTTCTATGGTCTCCGCTATTAATTACAGGTGAGACAATAAATTTGCGTGTTGACTTTAGGTCTTCCTCCATAACGAATAAATTTATTACAAGTTCACTAGGTAAAATTTCTAGTAATTGATAACATGTATTAACTCTCCATTTGAGTTTATATGTTGGATCAGTTTTGAAAATTTAAGACGCACATGTAAAGTTTTGATCAATATTAATTCATGTGGTAAGTTAGATAATAAATTTACGTATTGACTTTAGGTCTTCCTCCATAACGGGTAAATTTATTGTGGGTTTTCACTGGATAAAATCACTAGTTATTGATAACAGAAATGAGCTTACCATGTTGACATCGTTCTTCTTTTCCCATCGGATAGATTCATTACGATCAATTACTGTGTTTTTCATCACTAGTTATTGATAACTTTAGTAACTCTTCAACTGAGTTACATGTTAGATCAATGGAATTAGTGTTCAATAATTATATACAATTGACTAAAAGCAACAATTTACTCTCCAACTGAGTTGGTTTTGTTTCTTTTTTAATTGTATTAGTCTTGCATAATTTATATATACTGCATGAGTGGTATTTTTCCCATCGAAAATTACTATTCAGATGCATATATGTATATATAGAGATGAATGCGGTCTGAATTTAATTATTAAAGTTTTCTGCTTATTATGATCCATTTAATATGTTATATCTCATATTCCAACAAATTTTATTCGATCCACTTACTACTGCTCAAGAATATATATTTTTTCTCAAAGGTATGACATTAATTTAAAGAATTCATTGTATATGTACCTTCTTTTGAAAAGAATTTAATTTCAGTTTCTAAATAGTTAAGAGATAAATATTCAGTTTATTCTTCTTATAACTTTTATGTTATTGAACTTGATAAATCTTTTTATCTCTCGTAGTACGTAAATGTATAGTCTCTTTATTATTAATATCTCTATTGAACAGAGTAGTATTAATCTATCCCATAAGAGAAAATATTCTTTAATATTGAATGAAACTTATCTGGTCCACCAGCTTTTAAGTCATTTAGTCTGGATATGACTTCGAAGTTAGTTAACTGATGGATTTGAAGGTTCATTGAAAGTGAAGACACTACCAACTTTTGAGTCCTATTTAGAAGGAAAAAATAAACTAAAGTATATTCCTTTTAAAAGGAAATAAAGCTAGTGATAGTTTGAATTAATCCGTTCCAATTAGTGTGGTCAAATGAGCATCTAGGCAAAAGGTGATTTTGAGTATTCTGTGTGATCACTCACAGAAGATTACTCAGAATATGAATACATTAATTTGATGCTTCATAAGTCTGAATGCTTTGAAATAGTCAAGGTATTTAAAGCGGATGAAAAAGGATCATGAAAAATATATTAAGTCACTACGATCTGATCATAGTGGCGAGTACCTCTTTGGAGGTTCATTAATCACTTATCGGATAGAGGGATTGCGATCAATTGTCTATATCAGGTACTCTACAATTGAATGATGTACAAGAGGGAAGAAAAAGGCTCTTATGGAGATAATCAGATTAATGATTCTCTTATTCTTTTTTTTCGTCTTGGGATATTCTTTTAAAAAACTCAAGTTACATTCTTAATTAAATTCCTTCTAAATCGATACCTTTGACACTTATGAAATATGGATTTGACGTAAATCCAGTTTGTGACAAGTTTCATATATGGAGTTGTCCAACACATGTGTTGAAAGGAAAAACAGATAAGTTGGAATAAAGAACAAATGTATGAGTGTTCATTGGATATCCAAAGGAAATGAAAGGAGGTTTATTTTATTTTCCTAAAGAAAATAACATAATTTAAATACAAATGCTAGATTTCTATAAAGAGGATCATTTAATAAACCATATTCCTAGAAGTAAACTAGTTTTACAAGAACTAAGCGAAGAAATAACAAAGGAGTCATCTGAAAATTCAGAAGTTCAAGACATCTAACCGAGAAGTCAGAATTGATGTTCCATTGTATTTATGTAGTGGGAGAAACGTTAATAGACATAAGAACATTCACTACATCAAAGTAGTGGGAGTGATGTTGAGAAAATAACACTATATGAAGTTGTTAATATTTCAATACTGAAAGGTAATGAAGAAAATATTAAGACTCAAGAACATTATAGTGTGACAATAGTAGTGATAGTACTTAGTCGTAGAGAGAGAATAATAACCTAGATCGATTTGGTGTATACTCTTGAGAGAGTTTCATAATAGAATCCCTGAAGATATTAATACAGAAATGGTCAGTTACGACGAATTACTATTAGACGAAGTTGCGTTTCAGAAAATAACTTGGCAAGTTCCTTTTGCAAAGAGCTTATTGGCTAAAAATTTTGAAAGTTGTGTAAAAAGAATGCCTGTAAAAGTTAGACGTATGGTTAAGAGTCTAAGTGGGAGATTTTTAGGGTATATACCATTAACCATGCGTTTAGATATAGTATATTCTAACATATTATCATGGTTAAAAATCTAAGTGAGAGATTGTTGGGATATATGTTCGGTGGTTTGCTATATGGGTTAAAAACCGACACACAAGTGCACGTGGTCAAACAAGTAATAAAGTGGATAAGTAAGCCAAGTATCGAACCAAGGAGACTCTGGATAAGTAAAAATTGCTCAAGTATACTATATTCTATCTTACTTCTATATATGCTGACAACAACGTAACCAAAAGTTAAATAATTTTTGTTTATAAATTATGTACTAAAACTATTAACAAATATCTACTTTGAATTGAAACTATGGATATGAGCATGCCAAGGTTAAGAACAAGTAATGAACTTGATTATAATCATAATTTGGTTAATCTTCTCTTCCTGTTGCTAGCCAAGAACATTAGCCTAGAGATTAAAACTCTCGTATTTAATCTCACTTAAGAATCATAAACCATCCGTCTACATTTCTGTGATCAAATGCAATTTATGACCTAGCAATACAATTCCGGTTCCTAAATTGACTAATACGGCTTTCAAGTATATTTCTATCAGGAAAGCACATCAAAACCCAATTTTCCCAAATCAAGTTAAGAACGATACCCTATTAATTCACAACTTTCCAATTTCGTGCTCTCTCGAGTGAAATCGGACTTTTTAGATGTACATTAATGTCGGCCACACACTAATGCAGTAGAAACAAGAATTAATAGAACAACATGGAAGAAGAAGATGAAAAACCATATAATTCAATAATCAAAATTCATCACCATTGTTCATAGCCTCAGCAAGGAAGAGAATTAGCCACTCATTTGTGGATTAATCATCCTAAAACAAGTGTTAATCATACAAACAATTGATTGAAAGAAGAAAGAAAGAGAGAAAAACCCTTAGCTTTTTCGTCCCTCAACTGCCTGTAACCCACGTCCTTGCTCCACCAAGTCTGAATTAATTAAAAATAAGCCTAAGTATTCTATTTATACTAGTGGGAATTTTTCCCGGAATAACAAGCAACGTGTCACGGAGTGCATCGCAGAGCACTGCCTCCATGACACGGCGTGGACGCGGACCCTTTCTGGAAATTTAGGGTCCAGGAATAAAGCTTCAACGTGGCACGGCAGGCAACGCGGAGGCTTGCCTCCGTGCCACGGAGTTGTCGCGAGGCTTCACTGGAAATTGACAAATTAATCACCCTCCAGGCAGTGTGCCTCCGCGATGGTAGCGTGGCACGGCTCCATCGCGGAGCCCCTTTATATTGTGCAGTCCAATGCCTTTTTCGTGCTCGAATCCAAGTCCAACTCCGATATTGTTCCAACATGCATTTTAGCTCCTCGAAATCACATTTTACCTACAAAACAATGCTAATCATGTTGGTTAGTATAAATTCACATTTTATTACCAATTACATGAAAATGTATACACTTTGCACAATAAACAAGGCGAAAATGATACGTTTGAGTATCACTTGGGCATATAAATCGGCCCAAGATCACTTACCCCACACTTAAATCCTTGTTCGTCCTCGAACAACACATACACAACTCATGCAAATTACATCCCAACCTTCGCCACTATGGTGCGACAATTTACGCTACGGTCATACCGATCATTCAATATTGTAAATCATCAAGAAAACATGCATGGTCTTACAATGCAATGACCTTTAATACATCAAGACTTCCTAGACTTTAAGAATCGACCCTCAATATCGGCAAACTCATGCAAATCAGCTAATCAAGATATCCGACACGAACATCAATCTTTCATCAAGCATGTGCCCTCACAACTCAAGAGAATCTTCCCCTTTTTGTTCATGTGCCACACAAACATTCAAGTAGGGACATGTAAAAATTAATTTCACTCTCTCTCCCAAAAGAATTCACATGCATCATGTCATGACCCATAGGCTTGCCCTTAGTGTATTACTCCACTAATATAAAGAAATGCAATGTAAGATCACGTAGGACTTTAATGGGTTGTAATGGAAGCTATGGAACTAGTACATATTGGATTAGCCAATAATAGCCACCAGCATCCTTAAGCGCCTTTTCAACACTTTCCCATCAACTCATGGACATTGTTTCTCTGTTTTCTTTTTTCATCATCCCATTCGTGCTGGTTTACTTTCGTATGGCCCATTTCACCAAACACACTTGACACAACAACAAAGGTTTTTCATGCACCTTCATTATCATTTAATTATAGCAAGTGCACCCTCCACCTTTTTCTTTTCTTTCCTCACTCTGCTTTTCTTTTTCTTTCCACTCTTCTCACTCTTCGACACTTTGGAAAAAACTTTTCTGTTCTTCTTAAGCACTTAAGAGTTTTGTATAGACTTTACGGCTAATGAAAAGAAAGAATTAAGCTCAGTTTATACATTTTTGGACAAAAGAAAGAAAGAATCGGCTAAAGGCTCAACGGGCTGACTAGGGTATACAATCACATAAAAAGGTAGTGTATGACAAGAAAAAAATAGAAACTCTCGGTTAAAACAAAGAAATGCCTACATCCTTTCCAACACTACACCTCCTTCATTTCGTTTTGTACACACACCAGGCAAGTTCTAGACACTTCACAATAGCATGGAATAACAACACCTCACTTCACACTTCATGCACATGCTCTATTCAAGATGCATTCACAGACTCTTTAATTAGCCAATTACATGAATTCAAAGATTAAGCCTCAATCACACCGAATCGAATTCTACAGCCTAGGTAACTCAACATATTTACAAAATTGCATGCTTTCATACGAATCACTTTTACATTTTGAATATCAGTTACAACATGCAAACAACATTTCACAACCATATAGTAACTACAGGTTCCGTGATGCACTCCACCAAAGAAAGAAAAACTGAAAACAAATTAAAATCACTACTCCTACCGACTACATTTTCCTTAAGACGGTCGTCATCCATCCATCATAGGGAACGGTCACTAACTATGACGTCGGTTCAATGGGACTATTCTCGGTAAAAGAACCGAAAACAAACTCCAAGAAACCCAAAAATAAAAATTGAAAAATTTTTCAAACATCGATCATTTCGATGGAAAAAAATATTTACAAAATATTTTAAATATGAACAAAATATTTTCGCAAAATTTTAAAAATATCGATCATGTCGATAGAGAAAAAAAAAACATAAGAAAATATTTACAAAAATTTTTTCTACAGACTTAGCTGGCAAACCACAACATTTCACAACACACATCATCAATTACCACAAATATATACAGATACAAACCAGTTTGCACTTCACAAACACAGGGAAACATACGCATACACACAAAACAAAGGAAAGAACATACAAACAAACCAGCCCAGCCCCAGCACCTAACTACTCCCCACCCCACACTTAAATCGAACACTATCCCCAGTGTTCAGAAAAAAATTAAAAATCACAAAATTGGGTGGTGGCACTCCCTGATCAGTCGAAATATTTGACTTCTTCATCCGGTGCTGCTGCCTCATCGCCCATGTCCGAGTCACCTCCGTCGTCGTCATCGGACTCCACATCGGAGTCCTACCGACGTGTCTCCTCGTCTGTGGGGACATCATCGTCAGTGGGCTCTACAAAGGCTGGCCCCACTCGGCATAGAGCCCTGGCATTTTCGCCAAATGGGTAATCCAGCTCGAGCTGCCATAATTCCTCCTCTGTGGCTGGTCTCCCCCCAATACGAAGCTGAAGCATTTGCATACCAAACATCCGTGCCATGTACTGGTCGTCACGAGCATGTCGCTCGCCAAGTGTCAGCACTGGCCCGTGTGTGGTGTCGGGGGCCTTAGTTTTGGTCACATCAAGGGCCCTCTGCTCCAACTGCGGGATGTAGTCCAAAGCCTCTTCCTCGACGTCGAGGCCCCGGAGAAAGGTGGTGATAAGTCCTCTGAACCCATACCTGTGGCCCTGGTGTAGTCGGGCTCTCTTTATGGCGGATATGATGACCACCCCAACATTAATCTCCAACCCTTTTATTAGGGCATACACCAGGCAGACACGGTCCCGAGTCACATCAGTCATGTGCACCCCCGGTATTAAGCATGAACAGACTATCTTCAGCCATATTCTGGCCTCCCTGTTCATTTGAGAATACGGCAAAGTCTGGTGGTAACCCCTCTCCTTATGTCTGCTCCATCTGGCCGTGGATCGAGCCCCACACAATGTGCGTCTGATATCGGCATATGGTGGGGTTATGTTCAGCTGGAGGAGAACGTGGGCGTCTGTGTCCCGCGCTCCAATGATGGCATTTAATTGCTGGGGTTCCAGAGTGACAATCTGCCCTCTGATTTTTATTGTGTGGCTTCTGATTGCCGGGTTCCAATTTGCATAGAACTCCCGGACTAGATGTAGGTTGCATTCCTTGGGCTCCTGAAATATGAAGCTGAGCCCAGCTGCCTCGATCCTTTGCACTATGCGGGGGAACTCCTGTGCTAGTGGTTCCCGTGCAATATGCTCCTCGGGGAACTATTTATTTTCCTTGTCTTTAGCGTACCACTTCTTCCCTTCATCGGTTACCCATCTCGTTCCGTACTGGCGGCGTTGGCCGCGTGGAACAGCTGGTGCAGCTGGGACTGCTGTGCCCAGTCTAAGTCGTTTCCTCCCGGTGCCTGAAGTAGATGTACCTTTTCCCTTATCCTGCCTACTTGCCATTGTACCTGTCAATACAGATAAACAAGCGCAATGTCAAGCTAAATGCATATTAGCTTCGGCTAAGGTTGGGTTAAGCTAAGTTTACCCCACACTTAGTCCTTAGCTACGGTTACGATACTACGACAAGGATCACTTTATTTACACCAAAAACAAACAACTATACAATTTATTCTTAGTGCGTTCGCAAAGAAAAATTCGACGGTATAACTTTAGCATACTACTCAGACTTCATACAGCTAATCCCAATCATTACCATCGCTAGCAATTCAACCATCGCACTTAGCAAAGAAACAACAAAACAAAAACAACAACAAAAATTCTATATACACATGAACCTATATAATCAAACAATTCGAACAATTTTCACATTTTCCCAAAAAACCCGAGAATTCGTCGTCTATTACATTCACACAATATTTACAACGACTTATCTCAATTCGCAAGCACACCCCGGCATATAATTCACAAATTTACCAAGTTACCCATTTCGATTTCAACAACCCAAGCCCTAGAATTGAATTTCACAATCAAATTCGAATCATTCACGCAATCGACAAGTTCAAACGCTCATTACAACATTCCGAACATTTATCAATCAAAGAATAACTCAATTTCATGCTAAATTTCTACTTAGGGTGATATATCTCACCTCCCATGCTCAAATTCGACTAAAATCGACAAAAACTTGAGAGAGAAGAGGAAAACATACCTTTAAGTTGAATAATCGAAGACACTCGGTAATTTCTTTGCTTAATACCGTGGCACGTTGATGGGAGAGGGGAATTTGGGTGTTTGGTCGCGGAGAAGTAAGAAAATGAGGGAACAGGGAATAAAATCGGGGTTTAAAATGAAGGGAAACATGCGGGTCACCCGGCAACCCGGTGTGACCCATCACAAAATATAGGGCAACGTGTCACGGAGTGCATCGCGGTGCACTGCCTCCGTGACACGGAGCCATCGCGATGGCTCACTGCAATTTTTAAAAATTCCAGATTAAACCTCAACGTGTCACGGAGGGTAACGCGGAGGTCCTCCTCTGTGACACGGAGCCATCGCCCCAGCTCACTGTCTCTTTATTTTATTCATTTTTTCATACCTTGCCTTTTCCTTCACGATTCCGTGCACATTTTTCTCCGGTAGACCTGAAAATCACCTCACTAAACAGAATTGGTTAGATTAATAGATTTCACTAACTAAGATGAAAAATACTAACTAAAACCAAAAATTTTGTACTAAATCAAGAAAAAGAAAAATAAAATAAAATCTATTTACACTTTACAAAATAAAAGAAAAAAATATTTTTCACGGGTTGCCTCCCGTGCAGCGCCTGGTTTACCGTCGCGGCTCGACATCCCTTATGCTCAATTATCCACTAGGGTGATGGAAGATTCCTCACGATCATTGTCCTCCCCCCTGTAGTGCTCACCCTTATCTGGTGGTCTTCCCATCAACTCTCGGGAATCATTCATTTGTTTAGCATTCCCATGATCAATTACATTGATCACCGAGAGTTCTTCATTTACCATCGGGAGCTTGGGTGCTTTGTATACATCGAACACCTCCACCTTGTCATGTGCTCGCATTGTAAGTTGACCCACAGCCACGTCGATTAATGCTTTCCCGGTTGCCAAGAAGGGTCGTCCCAAAATAAATGGGACTTCAGTGTCTGGTTCAAAATCCAGAACAATAAAATCTACCGGAAAATTGAGGGATCCCACTTGCACAAGCACATCCTCAACAATGCCATCCGGCCTAGCTAAGGATCTGTCTGCTAACTGCAAGATTACGGTTGTAGGTCTAGGACTCCCCAAACATAACTTTCGGAATACCGAAGATGGCATCAGATTTATGCTCGCCCCCCAAGTCACAGAATCCACGAGCTTGGATACTCTGCCCAATAGTAAGCTGGATAGTAAAACTTCCAGGGTCTTTTAACTTCGTAGGCAGTCTATTTTGGATCCGGGAAGTGCATTCCTCCGTCAAAGCTACCGTGGCATACTCAATCAAATGACTTTTGTTGGCCACGATGTCTTTAATATATTTGGCATATTTTGGCACTCCCTGCAAGACATCAACAAGAGGTAAGTTAACATGTACCTGTTTAAGCACCTCTATAAATTTCTTGAAACACGCCTCCTCTTTGTGTTTCTTGAGTCGTTGAGGGAACGGGGGTGGAGGTCTTTCTGATTCTGCTTCTTTGGTCTTCCCCCTATCCGAACTTTGTTCTTCCTCAACATCTGCTGCACCTGACTTTTGAGGTGGTCTTTCCGGCTCCACCTCCTTCAGCTGCAAACCACTCCTTGTGGTCACTGCATTTACCTGCTTCGGATTAGGATCCGTGTCGCTAGGCAATCCTCCTCTGGGCCTTGTGTTTTGGGCACTAGCAAATTGCCCAAATTGATACTCAAGAGCCTTGGTCGCTAATTGATTGTTTTTCACTTCGGCTACCAATTTAACATAGTCAGCCTGCAATTGCGCCTGATTAGCGATCATGGTCTTGAACATCTCCTCAATGGTAGGTGATGGTGGTGGAGGAGGGGCATTGTGATTTCTGAATTGAGATTGGTAGTTCTGTTGCCCTCCTTGATTCCTGTGCATACCCTGACCCGAACTTTGGCCTTGTTGGTTGTTGCTACCCCACGCAAAATTCGGATGGTTCCTCCAATTTGAGTTGTAGCCGCTACCAAACTGCTGCTGATTTCTTTGTGCATTGCCCACAAAGTTAACCGAATCTGGGTTTGCTCCACAGCACTCAGCTGAGTGCTCACTGCTGCCACACACTTCACACCACATTTGCTGGACCGCATTGACTAAAGCTGAAGGCTGGTTCAAATTTATGTTGCTGAAGTGGTTGTTCAACTGATTCTGCAAGGCAGCTATCTGTGCAGCGATAGTTGTAAATCCATCCACTTCAAGCACTCCTGCTGCTTTCCTTGCTCCACCTCGAGATGAATCAGCATTCCATTCTGGATTGCCCTGTGAAATCCGGTTGAGCAAAGTGTACAGCTCCTCATAAGTCTTTTCCAGCGCTTTCCCTCCAGTTGCTGAGTCTAACAAAATTTTAGTATGGGGTTCCAAACCCTCAATAAATGTGTGTACCAACACCTCATTGGACTGATGATGATGAGGACAGTCCCGCAACATGGATTTAAATCTTTCCAGGCTTGATATAAATTTTCTCCCTCCCTCTGTTTGAAACTTAGAATTTGACTTCTAAGTCTGGCTGTTTTACCAGAGGGAAAATATCTTATCAAGAACTTCCGTGCTAGATCATCCCATGTTGAGATAGAATTTGGTGGCTCAGCTTTTAACCACCTCTTGGCTTCACCAAGTAATGAGAACGGAAATAGTGTGAGCCGAACATAATCAGGTGACACTCCAGCGGGTATATAAGTGTCACTTATCTCCAAAAAGTTTTGGAGATGTTGTTGTGGGTCTTCAAGAGGGAGACCAGTAAATTGCCCTCTTGTGTGCAATAGTTGCACCATGTTCTGCTTTAGTTCAAATCTACCTCCAGGCTCTGGTTTGCGGATACTTGAATGTACATTGTTGGCATGTGGGATTTCCACCTCGCGAACCGGCCTTGCTGCTGCTTCGTTGGGCACTAACACTGCCCTCACAACCGGTGGATTTTATTGCTCCATAATAGTCTGTCTGAGGAACTGCAGCTTCTTTTGTAGAGCTTCTCTGCGTTTACTATGAAATTCACGTTCAGGCTCTATATAAGATTCCACCAGCTCCCTGTCCTTTGCCAATTTTCACAGAAATCAAGTCTGCAAAATACAGGCTAAGACCAAGTTGTCATCACTTAAGAAAATAAAATAAAGAATACAGTAAATTTACACTTAACACAATTTCACCAATTGCCTAGTCTCCCCGGCAACGGCGCCAAAAACTTGTTCGGTGGTTTGCTATATGGGTTAAAAACCGACACGCAAATGCACGTGGTCAAACAAGTAATAAAGTGGCTAAGTAAGCCAAGTATCGAACCAAGGAGACTCTGGATAAGTAAAAATTGCTCAAGTATACTATATTCTATCTTACTTCTATATATGCTGACAACAACGTAACCAAAAGTTAAATAATTTTTGTTTATAAATTATGTACTAAAACTATTAACAAATATCTACTTTGAATTGAAACTATGGATATGAGCATGCCAAGGTTAAGAACAAGTAATGAACTTGATTATAATCATAATTTGGTTAATCTTCTCTTCCTGTTGCTAGCCAAGAACATTAGCCTAGAGATTAAAACTCTCGTATTTAATCTCACTTAAGAATCATAAACCATCCATCTACATTTCTGTGATCAAATGCAATTTATGACCTAGCAATACAATTCCGGTTCCTAAATTGACTAATACGGCTTTCAAGTATATTTCTATCAGGAAAGCACATCAAAACCCAATTTTCCCAAATCAAGTTAAGAACAATACCCTATTAATTCACAACTTTCCAATCTCGTGCTCTCTCGAGTGAAATCGGACTTTTTAGATGTACATTAATGTCGGTCACACACTAATGCAGTAGAAACAAGAATTAATAGAACAACATGGAAGAAGAAGATGAAAAACCATATAATTCAATAATCAAAATTCATCACCATTTTTCATAACCTCAGCAAGGAAGAGAATTAGCCACTCATTTGTGGATTAATCATCCTAAAACAAGTGTTAATCATACAAACAATTGATTGAAAGAAGAAAGAAAGAGAGAAAAACCCTTAGCTTTTTCGTCCCTCAACTGCCTGTAACCCACGTCCTTGCTCCACCAAGTCTGAATTAATTAAAAATAAGCCTAAGTGTTCTATTTATACTAGTGGGAATTTTTCCCGGAATAACAAGCAACGTGTCACGGAGTGCATCGCGGAGCACTGCCTCCGTGACACGACGTGGACGCGGACCCTTTCTGGAAATTTAGGGTCCAGGAATAAAGCTTCAACGTGGCACGGCAGGCAACGCGGAGGCTTGCCTCCGTGCCACGGAGCTGTCGCGAGGCTTCACTGGAAATTGACAAATTAATCACCCTCCAGGCAGTGTGCCTCCGCGATGGTAGCGTGGCACGGCTCCATCGCGGAGCCCCTTTATATTGTGCAGTCCAATGCCTTTTTCGTGCTCGAATCCAAGTCCAACTCCGATATTGTTCCAACATGCATTTTAGCTCCTTGAAATCACATTTTACCTACAAAACAATGCTAATCATGTTGGTTAGTATAAATTCATATTTTATTACCAATTACATGAAAATGTATACACTTTGCACAATAAACAAGGCGAAAATGATACGTTTGAGTATCACTTGGGCATATAAATCTGCCCAAGATCAATATATATTATTAGCCATGGGTTATGCACTATTAATTATGTGTTTAGATATAGTTTTTATTGTAGAACAATTGTTTATTCAATTTTAATGAAAGTATAAATAGATCATATATTAGTCGATGTGTTCTTTACTTATTAAGTAGATGATTTAATCTATAGAGTTTAGCTTATACACGAAATATTAAATCGTCGGTTCTTATAAGTATAAAGTTTATATATGTTCACAATCTAAGATGAAAAATGGACAAATTCATCAATACGATTGTAGCACGAGATTAAATATAATTTATCTTGATCATAGGAATAGTATAATTCCAACTTCTTATGCTAGTACATTTTATATGTATTGAAAGGACCAAGTAGAGATAAGTATTTTATACGACTTAATAAAATAAATTTTATAGATCATTAAATGTACGTATACTCTTAATCTTGATATAATTATTATGATCAATGTAATTTGTTTGTTGTTTTGCTCTATCAAAGGGTTAAACTCGATTTTTTGTGAGTTAAAATGTTCTCAGTAGGTTGCATAAATGACATTTGTGAAATAATAATTAGTTGATGGAATCCATGTCTCGGCTTTGAGATTGATAATACCCCTTTATGATTGCTTATAAGTTTTCATGTGAAAATCCTCCAGGTGAATTTAGTATCTGCCATATGAAATAAGTTAAGTGTTTGAATAATGGATTAAATTAATCAATGAATTAAATAGTCAAAATTTAATTCGTTTGATATGTATATTTAATCTTAACATAGGGATTAAAATAAGATTTAATGAATGATTTTGAAATTATATCGAGGAGTGCAATTACGAATTTTTAGTGAAATAATCTGCAATTTATTATCGTAGGTTAATTCATTCATTTTGCGAATTAATATCATAATCGGAAGCCTCACTAATTAAATATGTGGTCCCTGTAATGTCTAATTAATTAATGAACTTGGAAAGGAAGAAACCAATTTTCTAGAAGAAAAAAATATGATCTGTCGTGATTTTACGGCCCTTTCGATGCTTAAAACCAAGAAATTATGCACATTCCAAGTATGTTTATATGGGTATGATGTATTTTGTTCTTAATATGTAGGAAAACGGTTTTGAAAGCAAATTTGTTTGAATTAATGCTAAAGTTAACTGAAGGGTGACTGCCAGGCACTTAAGGAGTCGTTGGCAGAAGGCACGACCCGTTGCTTAAGGCGTGAGCAAAAGATAGAGTTTCGAAGATACAAGGCAGTGTACTTGACAAGTTGTAGGAACGACTTATTACACTTGGTAATGAGTTGTGAGGTCAATCGTTGGGCATTGAAGAGAAAATTTCAACAAAGTGGCCAGTGGAGTTGACGACCGATGTAACGAGTCATCATGAGATGAAATGACTCATTGTCAGGCCACTGGATACATCCGTGAAGTGCAGTGGAGTTTTGAAGGAGTCAGTCCATGAGGGACATAACGACTCGTGCTTAGGCATGACGAGTCTTTAGGTGACCCGTGGCCATAACAAGGTGCGATGTTGAGGATGACTAATGTAAGCAAGGAACGACTTGTCAGAAGGCCTAATGACCCGTCACCTAGCCCATTGCCATTGCTGAACTGGTTTCCAATTTTATTAGGAAAAGGATTTCTTGGTACTATAAATACCCAATTTAGGTTTATTTTTTAGCATAAGATTTTCTGGGAGGATCTGGAATGATTTTTGAGGCTATTGTTGTTACAACCCATAAGTTCTTGACACTTAGTTGGCCTATGCGCATGTTGGTTAAGAGTTTTAGAATTTCATACGTGCGAGAAAAGGTCCCGGGGAGAGACTGGACAAGCGCCAAGTCGGAGCGTCGCAAGGAAAATGCGACTTATAAATCGCATTCGATAAATGCGACTTAAAGGCCCCAAGTATATAAGGCTCCCACTTCATTTTAAATCATTTTCCCTTCATATAATTTCCAGTAAACGGACAGAGACAGAGGGGAACGAAGGGTTTGATTAAATTTCCTTCTGTTTACACCGTCAAACGCAGTCCAAACTCGAATTAACTTCGGGCAGCGAAGTATAAAGCTGCCGGGAGCATTCCCGCGGAGTTAGTTTCTCGAAATTCGACCGGAGAATCATCGTCACGCCAAGCTAAGATAAGTGAAATTGCTCCAAACTAGTGTTAATATACTCCCAGCATTAAAGTGAGTATTTCTCCCTTCTAGACCCCCGAGAAATAGCGAGTTTTCGGCCGTTCTTCGATAAGTCGAAGAATAGGCAGTACGTATAGCCATAATATGGTTTCATTCCAAAATAATAGTAGAATTAATTCTATTATTTTGTGAATATGAATACAGTTAGGAGAAATAGTTGAATACTACCCGAGCTACGCTAGTTATTCAGACAATCGGCAGTTGAGATATGTAAAGTCAGTTTCTTTTGGTAAGCTAGTAGTTCTAGTATAGCAAAATAGTATGAATTTATGTAGAGTGTTTCAGAAGTCGTATATTATGTTCAGTATGAAATTTAGTAAGCATGTTAGAAATATAATACAGTGTTCAGCATGAAATTCACTAAAATAATATAAGTCCCAGTAGAATATTCTAGAAATATTATTATAGATTCAATATATTTCAGTATCAGATTCAGTACATTTCAATATGAGATTCAGAACAGAATACCAGAACATAAATATTATTATCAGATCCAGTATATATATTACATGTGCTTATTGCTATCTGTGGAGACATGATTATTTTGTGTTGGGCACCCTTAGAGCTTCCTTGACCATCTCAGGGTTAATAGCTGTGTTGACTCGCCCACTAGAGGGTGAGGATACGTCGCTCTACAGAGTGGCATGTCGTCCGCCAGCAGACGAAGATGGGATGCAAATTCCCCATAGTAGGCTGATCAGGACTATACCACACCCCCTGTTGAGCGCTTGCGCCCGGGGTGCAGATTTCAGATTTCAGATTACAGATTTCAGATATCAGATTTCATATTTCAAGAGTCCTCTGGACTCAGATACAGCTATAGTCGGGGGCCCAGCGAGCCTAAGTTGCATACCCAGGGGGCCGGCAGGATGCTCATAGTTACTAGGTGGATGGTATGACCTGGGTATGGGTATATAGATTGTGTGCTGGTTGGTACCTTACGAATTATGGGGGCTGGTAAGGTTCTTGTATTTTATGATGTGTTAGTTATTATAGATAGAAAGTAGACCGCCATGTTATCAGGTATGACTCTTACTCTCTTCAGTAAAGTTATGCTCTTATTAGTCAGTCTCAGACTGTCTCCTATTACATCAGTATCTATCAGTATTATTGTTTGCTTTTAGTTATTTTCAGTTATTGCTTTGCATACTCAGTACCAGTGGTACTGACACCCGTTTTGGGGCGCTGCATTACTTGCCTGCAGGTACTGATAGATGAGGAGCAGATCCCTCATAGTTTCAGTCCAGCGTACAGAGTCTTCAGCTCCTATCATCCGAAGCTTGACAGCTAAAGGTTTACTTCCCTTTTTGTTTGTACAGTACGGGTAGGCCGGGGCCCTGTCCCGACCATCTTATTATTCTTAGAGGCTTGTGGATTGTATATTCCCTGTGGTTAGTTGTATTGGTCGTGTGGGGCCATGTGTATGTTTTTAGTTGCATGTGATGGTCGTGTGGGGCCTTGTTCACTTGTCAGTTGGTGACCTTGTCGGTCACAGATCAGTTTAGCACTTGATTCTACTTTTTAGTGATAACTAGTCAGCATGGTGGCCTTGTCGGCCAGCATAGATTCCCTTATGCTCAGTTGTTCTGGTTAGTTGTTATATTCCTACAGGTGGGTAAAGGCCTAGTCGGCCAGAGGCTGTATTTACAGCTGTTATATAGCCCGTTGTTTTCATAAATCCAGAATTAGAGCCATCCTGGCACCATAAGTGCTTAGGCTCAGTAGTCCGGCAGTCCAGGTCCTAGTAGGGCACCAGTTGCCAGTCATGCCTCCCAAGGCGGGGCGTGACAAACTTGGTATCAGAGCAGGTCGTATCCCAGAGAATCTTCAAGTCGTGCTAAGTAGAGTCTTGTTTATGGATGTGTTGTGCACCACATACCATACGCAGGAGGCTGCAAGGCATGATAGGATGGTTACTCTTTCTTCACATTCAGTCGTGCCATAGAGCAGTACAGTATAGGGTTGAGTCCCTAAAGCTTATTATACTCTTTGTTTACAAATAAAATGTCAGATCAGTGACATCCTATCACAGGCAGAAGATTGGACATAGTAGCAGGAGAGGGCACCAGCAGGATGCCTTAGCCTCATTTAGAATCAGCCCGATCTGAGGGTGATATAGAGGCATCGTCCCGACCTTCTCAGCAGTCTCCACCCCATCGGGGCCACTCGGTACGACACCACCTCCGACAGTTCCTATACCTACACTATCTGACTAGGAGGTCAGAAGTGTCGTAGTTATGTTAGCGCAAATGATGGCTACCTAGCGCCAGTCAATGCCACCTACAGCTGCAGAGTTATCAGGTTGGCCTGGTAGTTCGAGGGTCCTAGAATTCCTGGCACTAGGTCCCTCGCAATTCATTGGGTCGAATCGGACAGAGGACCCCCAGGACCTCCTGGATCAGATGTAGAGGATTTTACGGGTAATGCATGTTACATCTACAGAGTCGGTTGAATTGGCGGTATTCTGACTGCGGGATATTGTTGTGTTGTTGTATGAGAGTTGGGAAAGGTCTCGAGGGAGAGATGTTTCCCCTCCGACCTGGTCCAGCTTTTCAGAGGCTTTCCTGGACCGTTACCTACCACGACAGATCTGATAGGCCCGGATGGACCAGTTTTTACACCTGGAGTAGGGGGCGATGAGTGTTCGAGAATACGCCCTGCAGTTCAATTCTTTGACCCGCTATGCCAATGTTATCCAGAGTCCACCGGTTTATTATGGGGCTAAACCCAGAGTATATTGAGGCCTGTATGACAGCTACTTTGCGGAAATATATGGATATTGCTCGAGTGCAGGCTTTTGCTCAGACTATTGAGGGCCTCAGACAGCAGCAACAGGATAGCAGATGAACAAGTCAGGAACAGCGCCGCAGGGACAGGTCAGATGAGTTACAGGGGGAGATTCGAAGAGGGCCTAGGCCACGGTTGTTAGATAGGACACCTAGACCCCCGCCTCTATCACAGCAGCAGAGGGGTAGATTCAGTCGCCGAGGACAGCCAGAGTCCAGCGGAAGTTCTTGAATAGTAGATTCACCCCAGCAGAGGAGAGTAGAGCAGAGCAGGTATGCACCACCACTTTGCCCTATTTGTAGCCGACGCCACTCTGAAGCTTGCAGATATGGCTCCACATGGTGTTATATATGTGGACAGGAGGTTCATGTGATGAGATATTGTCCAGCTAAGGGTTAGGGTGACTGGGATAGACAGGACAGGGAATCAACATGGTCGCGAGCTCCAGCAGCCCCGGCAGAGCGCAGACCCTCAGTTTCAGCAGGCAAAGGCCGAGGTAGATCAGGGGCCTCTAGATCAGGTGCGGGCCCAAGCCGTACCTATGCATTACCAAGGAGACAGGATTCAGAGGCATCTCCAGATAATGTGACAGGTATGATGACTATTTGCTCTCACCCTGCTTATGTATTAATCGATCTGGGATCTACCTTGTCCTATGTTACCCCATTAGTGGCTCAAAAGTTTAGTATTGTAACAAAATTGCTTCTGCAACCCTTTTAGTATCTACACCCGTTGGTGACTCTATTATAGCCAGAAGGGTTTATCAAGGGTGTACAGTAGAGGTTGCCAACCGTCAGACCACAACAGATTTTGTAGAGTTATAAATGGTTGATTTTGACGCCATTATGGGTATGGATTGATTAGCTCCATGCTATGCCAATGTAGAATGCTGGACCAAGACGGTCCGATTCCACTTTCTAGGGGAGGCAGTACGAGAGTGGAAGGGCAGTATAGCTACGCCAAAAGGTAGGTTTTTTTCCTATCTTCGGGTGAGAAAGTTGATAGCCAAGAGGTGCATTTACCACATTGTCAGAGTTCAGGATGTTCGGGTAGAGCCTCCGACTCTCCAGTATGTTCCAGTGGCTAATGAATTCCCCGATGTATTCCCAGATGTGCTACCTGGTATTCCCCCAGAAAGGGAAATAGACTTTGCAATTGATTTTATTACCAAGTACTTAGCCCATATAAATTCCCTCTTACCGCATGGCTCCTGCTGAACTCAGAGAACTAAAGGAGCAGTTGAATGATTTGGTAGACAAGGGCTTTATCAGGCCGAGTACTTCACCTTGGGGTGCGGTAGTTCTGTTTGTAAGAAAGAAGGATGGTTCCCTCCACATGTGTATAGACTATCGACAACTGAATAAAGTTACTATCAAGAATAAATATCCGCTTCCTAGGATAGATGATCTGTTTGATTAGTTATAGGGAGCTATATATTTCTCCAAAATTAACATAAGGTCCGGATATCATTAGGTTCGGGTTCGTGAAAGGGACATTCCAAAGACTGCCTTCAGGACCAGATACAACCATTTTGAATTCTTAGTCATGTCCTTTGGGCTGACGAATGCTCCAGCCGTGTTTATGGACCTGATGAACAGTATTTTCAGACCATACGTAGACTTGTTCGTGATAGTGTTTATTGAAGATATTCTGGTGTATTCTCGCTCAGAGGCAGACTACCAGGATCATTAGCTGAATTCAGTAGCCTTTTTGGGTCATATCGTGTCGGATGCTGGTACACAGGTAGATACACAGAAGATAGAAGCAGTAAAAGCATGGCCCAGACCTACCACTCTGACCGAGGTACGTAGTTTCCTAGGGTTAGCAGGGTACTACAGAAGGTTTGTTGAAAGATTTTCCACCTTAGTAGCACCTCTGACTAAACTGACGCAGAAGGCAGCAAAATTTCAGTGGACTGAGGCATGTGAGCAGAGCTTCTAGGAATTGAAAGACAAGCTAACATCAGCTCCAGTGTTAGCATTGCCAGACGGTACAGAAGGTTATGCAATTTATTGTGACGCTTCGGGTGTTGGGTTAGGATGTGTGTTGATGCAGCATGGTAAAGTAATTGCTTATGCTTCCAGACAGCTGAGTAAACAAGAAAAGAACTATCCTACCCATGACCTAGAATTGGCGATAGTGATTCACGCCTTAATGATATGGAGACATTACTTGTATGACGTCCACATGGATATTTTCACTAATCATAACAGCCTACAATATATCTTCACCCAGAAAGAGTTGAATTTGCGGCAGCATCGCTTGTTAGAGCTGTTGAAAGACTATGATGTTAATATTCTGTATCACCCAAGGAGAGCTAATGTGGTGGCAGATTCCCTTAGCCGTAAATCTATGGGAAGTCTGGCACACTTACAGCTTGAGCAGCGGGAATTAGCCTGGGAATTGCATCAGTTAGCCAATTTAGCCGTTAGTATAGCAGAAACAGAGGACAACAGAGCGGTAATCCAGAACACTGTAGTGTCGTATTTAGTCGTGGAAGTAAAGGAACTGCAGTGTGAAGATCCTAGCCTGGTTCAACTTAGAAACAGAGTTCACCAAGGAGAGGTGACAGATTTTCAAACAACCGAGGATGGGGTATTGCGATATAAAGATCGCCTTTGTGTTCCAAACGTTGCAGGGCTTTGCCAGCAGATTATGGGCGAGGTACATTATAGCCGTTATTCTCTCCACCCAGGTTTGACGAAAATGTACCACGATATAAAAGAAATCTACTGGTGGCCAGGAATGAATAAGGGGATAGAAGAATTCGTAGCTCAGTGTCCCAACTGCCAGCAGGAAAAAGCGCAGAAACCAGGCGGACTGACTCAGGATATAGTTGTGCCTCTATGGAAATGGGAAGCAGTAAATATGGATTTTGTAGCAGGATTACCCCGCACCAAGCGTAGACATGATTCGATCTGGGTGATTGTTGACAGACTAACAAAATCAGCTCAGTTTCTGCCAGTAAGGGCTACCTTTTACGCCGAGGATTATGCTGAGCTGTATATCAGAGAAATAGTCAGGTTGCATGGTATTCCAGTGTCCACTATCTCCGACAGAGGGGCACAGTTTACAGCTAAATTCTGGCAATCATTTCATAGAGGCTTGGGGACGCAGGTTAACTTGAGCACAACTTTTCATCCTCAGACAGATGGGCAGGCAGAACGCACCATTCAAACGCTCGAAGATATGTTGCGAGCATATGTGTTGTATTCCGGAGGTAGCTGGGATGAACATTTACCACTCATTGAGTTTGCCTATAATAACAATTACCATTCAATAGTTCAAATGGCGCCTTATGAGGCATTATATGGGCGAAAGTGCAGTTCTCCAGTTGGTTGGTTTGAGGTAGGAGAATCAGCATTGATTGGGCCAGATATCATTCATCAGTTAGAGGAAAAAGTAAAGCTTATCAGAGAACGTTTACTGACTGCTCAGAGCCGCCAGAAATCGTATGCTGACGTGCGGCGCAGAGACTTGGAATTTAATGTGGGTGATTGGGTGTTTCTGAAAGTTTCACTGATGAAGGGTGTAATGAGATTTGCCAAGAAAGGCAAGCTCAACCCGAGGTTTATTGGGCCTTATCAGATTCGCCGAAGAATAGGCCAAGTGGCATATGAGTTAGACTTACCTCCAGAGTTAGAATCTGTCCACCCAATTTTCCATGTATCAATGCTGAGAAAGTGCATAGGAGATCCCTCCAAAATTGTCCCAGTCCAAGATGTTTAGGTTAAAGAGGAGTTGGCCTATGAAGAAGTTCCAGAAGCCATACTAGACCTGCAGATCCGCATATTAAGAACTAAAGATGTTGCTTCTGTCAAAGTATTATGGCGTAACAGGAAATGAGAGGAAATTACTTGGGAAGCAGAAGAAGATATGAAAGCCAGATACCCTCAGTTATTTTAGACTTAGTCAGAGGTATGTTTATATTGTTGTTTTATAAGTTGCTTTATATTCATGTGTATGAGTGAGATGTTGACTTTAGTTTATTATGTAATGGATGCTATAGTATTATATGGAGTACCTGTATTGGACTTTTCTGCATTTCAGGATTTTTGAGATAGTCCATATTACAGGGGAAACTCTGCCGAAATTTTTCCAGAAAAGGTAGAGCACGTTAAAATTTCTGTAAACGGAAGTTAACATTCGAGGACAAATGTTCTTAAGGGGGGAAGGATGTTACACCCCGTAAGTTCTTGACACTTAGTTGGCCTATTTGCATGTTGGTTAAGAGTTTTAGAATGCCATACGTGCGAGAAAAGGGCCCGAGGAGAGACCGGACAAGCGCCAAGTCGGAGCGTTGGAACGAAATGCGACTTATAAATCGCATTCGACAAATGGGACTTATAAATCGCATTCGACAAATGCGACTCAAAGGCCCCAAGTATATAAGGCTCCCACTTCGTTTTAAATCATTTTCCCTTCATATAATTTCTAGTAAATGGATAGAAACAGAGGGGAACGAAGGGTTTGATTAAATTTCCTTCCGTTTACACCGTCAAACGCAGTCCAAACTCGAATTAACTTCAGGCAGCGAAGTATAAAGCTACCGGGAGCATTCCCACAGAGTTAGTTTCGCGAAATTTGACCGGAGAATCGTCGTCACGCCGAGCTAAGGTAAGTGGAATTGCTCCAAACTAGTGTTAATATACTCCCAGCATTAAAGTGAGTTTTTCTCCCTTCTAGACCCCCGAGAAATAGCAAGTTTTCGGCCGTTCTTCGATAAGTCGAAGAATAGGCAGTAGGTATAGCCATAATATGGTTTCTTTCCAAAATAATAGTAGAATTAATTCTATTATTTCGTGAATATGAATACAGTTAGGAGAAATAGCTTAATACTACCCGAGCTACGCTAGTTAATCAGAAAGTCGGCTGTTGAGATATGTAAAGCCAGTTTCTTTCGGTAAGCTAGTAGTTCTAGTATAGCAAAATAGTACGAATTTCAGTAGAGTGTTTCAGAAGTCGTATATTATGTTCAGTATGAAATTTAGTAAGCATGTTAAAAATATAATACAGTGTTTAGCATGAAATTAAGTAAAATAGTATAAGTCCCAGTAGAATATTCCAGAAATATTATTACAGATTCAATATATTTCAGTGTCAAATTCATTACATTTCAATATGAGATTCAGAACAGAATACCAGAACATAAATATTATTATCAAATCCAGTATATATATTACATGTGCCTATTGCTATCTGTGGAGACATGATTGTTCTGTGTTGGGCACCATTAGAGCTTCCTTGACCTCCCCAGGGTTAACAGCTGTGTCGACTCGCCCACCAGAGGGTGAGGATACTTCGCTCTACAGAGTGGCATGTCGTCCGCCAGCGAACGAAGATGGGATGCAGATTCCCCATACTAGGCTGATCAGCACTATACCACACCCTCTGTCGAGCGCTTGCACCCGGGGTGCAGATTTCAGATTTCAGATTACAGATTTCAAGTTTCAAATTTCAGGAGTCCTTCGGACTCAGATACAACTATAGTGGGGGGCCCAGCGAGCCCAAGTTGCATACCCAGGGGGCCGACAGGATGCTCCTAGTTACTAGGTAGATGGTATGACCTGGGTAGGGGTATTTAGATTGTGTGCTGGTTGGTACCTTACGGCTTATGGGGCTGGTAAGGTTCTTGTATTCTATGTTGTGTTAGTTATTAATAGATAGAAAATAGACTGCCATGTTATCAGGTATGACTCTTACTCTCTTCAGTAAAGTTACGTTCTTTTCAGTCAGTCTCAGCCCGTCTCCCATTAAATCAGTATCTATCAGTATTATTGTTTGCTTTCAGTTATTTTCAATTATTGCTTTGCATACTCAGTACCAGTCGTACTGACGCCCATTTTGGGGCGCTTCATTACTTGCCTACAGGTACTCATAGACGAGGAGCAGATCCCTCATAGTTCTAGCCAGCGTGCAGAGTCTTTAGCTCCTATCATCCGGAGCTTGACAGCTAAAGGTTTACTTCCCTTTTTGTTTGTACATTATAGGTAGGCTGGGCCCTGTCCCGACCATCTTATTATTCTTAAAGGCTTCTGGATTGTATATTCCATGTGGTTAGTTGTACTGGTCGTGTGGGGCCGTGTGTATGTTTTTATTTGCATGTGATGGATGTGTGGGGCCTTGTTCAGTTGTCAGTTGGTGGCCTTGTCGGTCACAGATCAGTTTAGCACTTGATTCTACTTTTCAGTGATAACTAGTCAGCATGGTGGCCTTGTTGGCCCGCATAGGTTCCCTTATGCTCAGTTGTTCTGGTTAGCTATTATATTCCTACAGGTGGCTATAGGCCTAGTCTGCCAGAGGCTGTATTTATAGCCGTTATATAGCCCGTTATTTTCATAAATCCAGAATTAGAGCCATCTTGGAACTAGAAGTACTTAGGCTCAGTAGTCCAGCAGTCCAGGTCCTAATAGGGCACCAGGTGCCAGTCATGCCTCCCAAGGCGGACGTGACAATTCTTGAGTGAATTTTTGTATAATTGTTCTTGATTCAAGAAACAAAAGCAACATTGGAGTTTTATTCAATCTACATGGTTTTTATTCTACAATAATTTGTAAGTTGCTATGATTTCTTCTATATTTTGTGATTGCGATAACACAAACATGAGTAGCTAAACCCATAAACTAGGTTTGTGGGAACCAAGATGAATTAAAACACATAGGTAAAAATACTTAGTGATTCTTGAATGGGGTTTTATGCATGTATTGTTTTTCCCTTCATTTTGATTGATTCTTAACGGTTGCAAATGTTAGGACTTGCCTTATTCTTACTTACCGGATCAAGGAGGTAAAGAATGGGAAAAGGGATTAACAACGGAGATTTGAGGCTATCAACCCTCATTTAATAGCTTGAACTTGTCGGGGGATAGCTAATCCAATATTAGGGGTAAGGGTCAACTGAAGTACATACGTATACGAACCAAGTTGCGTGGTGAAAAATCATCTATATAGGGGACCAACCATTTAGGTGAACCTAACTTACCAATATTGCATGTTAAACACAGGAATAGATCACTAGTGTATAAGCCTTGTGGTTATAAAATCTTGGGGAACACAATCCTAGTCAAATCGTTAATTGAATACAAACCAAATTTGATTTCAATATTTAGCAATTTTACTTTGTTTATTATTCTATATTTTTCCCCCTTTGGTAATAAGTAAATCAATAGTAATAGTTATTCGCATTAACCTAAGTTCTTACCATTTTCCCTGTGGGATCGACCTCAACCTTTATTGGGTTCTATATTTTACAATCGACCGCTTATATCTCAATTGCAAGGTGTAATTTGGGCGACATCAAATATTGGCGCCGTTGCTAGGGAATACTGTTAAGGCTTTTGTTAATTGTGTTAACTTTACTATTGGTTCTTATTTCTTTTTTTATTTTTCTTTTGTTGTTTTGGTTGCTTAACAGGTCTTAGGTTCGTGCATGCCCGACAATAGAAGCCAATGAAATCCCTTGATTCCAATTGATCACGAACTTGAGCTAGCGTTAAGGAACCTGAGAAATGGCCAACATACAATACAAAGAAACTATGGACCAAGCGACAACAAGAATGTTGGCTGAAGAGCAAGCTCGGGCTAGAGATCGTGAGTTAGCTGGAGTTGCTGAAGAGTAGTGTCTAGCTGTAGAAGCTGAACAAGCTAGATGACCCAGAGGTCCAGAACACTAGTGACACTGATATTTTGATGAGGAAGAAGATGCAGACATAGATGAAGCTGGTGCCACTGGAGTGATTGTCCCTCCTCCTTTGCCTGCTGGGCCAAAGTTTGATATTACAAGTGAAATGATTCAACTACTGAATATGAAGGGAATATTGCAGGTCATGTATCTGATGACGCCCACGCTCACTTGACAAATTTTGTGGGTATATGCAAGGCATACAACCAGCCGGGGATCAGCCAGTACGCTATCAGATTGAGGTTATTTCCATTCTCTCTTGGGAGTGAGGCAACTATGTAGCTGGCTGAGTTGCCGAATGATTCCATCACTACTTGGGGAGAGCTTAAGAGAGTTTCTCTTGAAAGTTTCTTCCCTCCATCCAAAGCATTGCTGTTGAAGGATGAGATTTATAACTTCAGACAGCTAAATTCTGAGGCACTCCACGAGACCTGACTGCGGTTCAAAAAAAAGATCAAAAGGGTTCCAAACACATGATTTCAGATGATACATCATTGGAGATCTTTTACCGGTCCCTGAATGCCAATATCAAGGCGGTTGCTGATATCGTCTCAGGAGGATCCTTTATGAGTCATATTTATGCAGAGGCTGCGGAGCTGTTGGACAGGATCACCAAAACCAACAGAGCTTGGTACACTAGAGAGTCGGAGGTTCCGGCTAGTTCTTATATGGTTGGTATGTCTGCCGAATAGCGGAGAAGAGATGAGGAGCGTGACCAAGATATTGAAGAGATATATACCACCATCGGGTTTCTTGTCAAGCACTTAATGGGAGTTGAAGCAGAAAAGGTGAATGTTGTAGGTTCTCAAGGCAAGGCCCCGAGAAATGATGGTTGCGAGTCTGAGTCTGAAGAAGAGCTCAATTATTTGAATGATTATAGGATGGGTTTTCGGACCAACAACCAAGGGTCTAACCAAGAATCTCGGCGTCAAGGTCAAGCGAACAAAGGTTGGAACTTCTACAAGGATAATAATTTCAACCAGGGCCAATACCAAGACAATGGGGACTAGAAGAAGTGAGAGGAGTTCAAAAATGATAGGAACGGTTTGTATGTCCCTCCACGAAACCGAGATCCAGAGTCAAGCAGTTCAAGGGTCGAAGATATGCTTTCCAAAGTGATCAAGCAGATGGAGGCAACAGACAACCACTTTAAGGAGCTCCGCTCTGATATTTCTGGCATAAATCAAAAGGTGGAGTCACATGCCGTGGCAATTAGGAAAATTGAGCAGAAGATGAGTCAGATGTCTATTGCAGTGAATCAAAGAAAGAAAGGCACTCTTCCCAACAATACAGTGCAAAATCCAAAAAATGACAGTCATTGCATGGCGGTCACTACTAGGAGCGGGAAGGCCATAGTTGATCCACCGAGCCCAGTTGTAGTTAAAGAATCAGAATGGCCCGTGTTTATAAATGATGATGATGTAGCGGATGTTGACAACCCAACTTTAGTTTGGCACTTAGATGTGCAAACTGCTTTGAGTGGTGCAAAGGAGCAAGGAGATGCCCATAGGAAGGAGAAAGAGGAACAACAAAAACTCACAACAATCCCTAGACCTTCCCTCCTTACCCCCAGCGCTTGAAGAAGAAAGCTGAAGATGGAAAATATCAAAAGTTTATCTCTATGCTCAAGCAGCTGTCGGTGAACATCACATTAGTTGAGGCACTTTAGAAAATGCCCGGATATGCCAAATGTATGGAGGACCTCGTCACTAGAAAAAGAACCATAAGTTTGAAACCTGTTGATAATCTACATCACTGCGGTGCCATCACTACCAGGGTCCTAGCAAAGAAGAAGGAAGATCCAGGAGCATTTACTATACCTTGCATCATTGGGGAGGTTGAGTTTGCAACGACACTTTGTGACTTGGGAGCTAGCATAAATCTGATGTCGCTAGCAGTATTTAAAAAGTTTGGCTTGGGAACCTCCACACCGACTTCGATGCGGCTACTGAAGGCTGATTGAACAGTTAAAAAGCCGGTGGGGATTTTGTTTGATGTTCTAGTCAAAGTGGACAAATTCATATTCCCAGCAGACTTCGTGATTCTGGACGGCGAAGTCGATTCAGAGGTCCCCAATATTTTGGGGAAACTATTCCTTGTAACAGGTAGGGCCCTAGTTGATGTGGAAGCAGGGCAACTAAAATTTCGGTTGAATAAAGAAGAGGTTACGTTCAACATTAGTCGAACCATGAAACAACCCAAGGAATTTAGCATAATTTCAGCATTGGAGGATAGAGAAGAGTCACTTGAAGAATTCTGAGTAGTCAAGTGACTTGCATCATGCCGCGACATTAAATCAGGCGTTGCAACCCATGAAGGTGTTTTGGTGAAGTCTGAGTAGACAAAACACCCACGTCGTGCCGCGATGTTAAATCAAGCGCTTCATGGGAGGCAACCCAAGTTGCAAATGTAAGAAAAAGTTAGTGTTTATGTTTTTTGATGGGTGCAGGTGAATAAGATGGAAAATCTGAAGTTGGAACCAAAAATTGGAACTTCAGTTCCGGTGCAAAAGAATCACAGAACGAGTCATCATCTGACTTGACGACTCGTTCATCCATCCGTTAAGATAATTGCAGAAAACAGGGGAGCAACGGGTGACTTCACGAGTTGTTTCTCCAAAGAACGAATCGTTAGGTCCCTCGTCAGGTACACTCGATCTAATATTGAATTAAAAGAATAAGGGTGATAACAGTTCACTCAACGAATTGTTGGGAAACCAAACGAGTCATTAAGTGACCCATTCTGAAGCTACATCGGTCCAAGGACCACGACTCAGGCAACGACCTGTTGGGTGACACCATGAGTTGTTACTTGAGTCTTCAAGTCCGAGGTAAGTTAACCTAACCCGACCCACAACTCGAATTGGGTAAATTTTTTAAATTAAAATATCCATCTCCCCATTGATCTTAAACTTCCCTCTTTTTCACTAAAACCTCATCGACAAGCATCTTCACCATTGCACACACATTCACTGAAGCACACTCACAACTGCTATTGCACTCCATCTCTCATAAATCAAATTGTAAGTAATCTTCCTCATGAAAATTTCCGGAATGTAATTGCAAATTAATCAAGAAATTTCGAAGACCCATGTGTCAATGAGCTTGAATGTACTTCGATTTATATCATGTTTATATGTGCCTCATGATGTAGATAAACCCTAGGAAGAGTTAAACATTGAATTTCAATTGTATGTTACCTGGGTTGATTTTTGATTGATGTGTTTGTGGGAAGATGAAAAGGAACTCTTGAGCACGAGTCACATCACGAGTCGTTGGGTCACCAAATGACTCATTATGTAGCTCGTCTTGAGTGGGAAAATTAAACTGCTAAGGCAGTGGACTTAACGAGTGACCAAATGACTCTTTGCCTCTGACAACGACTCATTGGGACCAGTCGTCGAGCACGCTGGAACAACTTGAATAAAGGACAGTCTGAGACCACGAGTGACCTCGCGAGTCCTTGTCAGTGGCAACTACTCGTTTCGTCACCCGTCAGGCACCAAGTTATACATGTTTTCTGTTTCATCTCATCCTGTGTACTAACATTGTTTCCACAGGTAAAATGGCTCCACGAGGTACACTAAAGAAGGGTCAAACACAAAAGCAGGTACCTGAGCACAATCAACCATCATACCAAAGGCTGCGAGATGATCCATCCTCCTCTGAAGAGTCGAGTGGCTCTGAAGAGGAATATGAGGTATCGGAGGAGCAACTAGTAAGGAGGACGACCAGTAAGGCTCAACAAACTTCAAACCCGATAGCCCTGGTCGATATTCCCACTCCACTTGCAAGAGATCAGCCCAACCGCACTAATGAAAGTGCTAGGGCTGCTGTTGCACTTTTTCCTGAGGCTCCCACAACTGGGCACAACACATAGAGTGTTTATGAATCGCATGCTCAGCGAGGGGACTTTGAAAATGAGCTGACTGAGACATCAGGCACATCAAATGAGCAACCAAGAAATGTGAGGAGATGGTGTTTCCATGGCATGTGGGCTATATACGACTGAGATATCGCTCCCAATGACAAAGGTAATTCGAATAGGAGCATATACGAGGAGCCAATGCTGATCACCACTGGGTTAAAGACCTTCCTGATCTACAAGAAGTCTTTGATAAATATAGGTTTGGGTGGTTGGCCGAGCCTTCAGGAAGCTATAGCCCATGTCTGGTTCAAGAATTCTATACAACATATGCAGCCACCTTGCAGCGGTTAGCACTAGGAGGCTAGGATTGGAAAAGCAGCCCGCATTGAATCAAGTGTTGTTACGTGACACTTCGGTTGATATATCTGAGGAGACAATTTCCAAAATGCTGTGTGGGCCAGCTTATCATGCTCCGATGAACACTGTAGAGTTTGATCACAGGATATCTGAGCTGAGGAAAGTCAAAACTAAAAATTTGAATAGCATAGAGCGAATACAGCAGTATACTTGTCTCTCTCAAATCATTGCCACTAAGGGTCCACTAGTCTAATGGCTACATGGTACATAGTCGCAAATAAAGAAGGCTACTTTGAACTTTCAGGCAAAATTTTGGTGGTCACTGGTGCGGCACAGGCTGGTACCAACAAGTAACGACAATATACTCTCACCCGATAGAGTAGCACTGGTAGCCAACAAAATGGAGGGGTATGCAATCAATTTCCCGCTATTCATTGCTGAGGAGATTCGAGAGTGGGCTATAAATGATGGTATGATGATTCCCTTCGCCTGTTTGGTTGATAGACTTTGTCGAGAGTCCCGAGTGCTAGAGTTTCCATTAGTTGACCAGAGAGTGGTGGTCCAGAAGATTACCGATATCGGGCTGATTCAAGATGATACAAACTCGATATCGAGGGCAAGGACTCAGGCAGCTGCATCCGCTGGAGCGACCATAATAGCATAGGCATTTGGAATCAGGATGCAGACTGATATAGCATAGTTCGCTGAGTTAGCGGCCGAGCCTATTGAGGAAAGAGAGACAGGTAGCCAGGCTGAGGCTACAGATGCAGTGGATACCTCCACACCTGCTGATGTTCCTGAGTCATCATCTACGGCAGCAACATCCACACCATCAGTCACACCTCTATGATCCACCACAGCCGGCCTAGTCACAATTTCACAAGAGTTCTTGGTTGATATGGCTAGGAGGCTAGCTACAGCAGAAAAGCAACAGGCACACACGGCTCTACAGGTCAATGTCTTAATGGAGTAGGTTAAGCCGTGGGTGTCAAAGGAGTTAGAGACGCTTTCCAATTTGGTGCATGGGCGATTGGACACTTTTGAGAGAAGGATGGATGAGCACCTTGCACAGTTACAGGCGCCGGAGTTATCTAGATGGTACTTAGATTTGGGAGCGCTACGATCCGAGGTTTGGGACTTGGCCGCACGACAGGTAGCTTGTAGTACCTCCACCGGTACTCCCCGTGATTGATGATGAGTTTGAAGAAGAATTGCCACCTATTTTTGATTTCATCGCAGAGGAACATATGGCACATGACAAGGGGAAAAGGCCTCGTGAGAAGGCAAGTGTTGATGATGATGCTTCTATGCTCCGTCAGCAAAAATGGGAGCGGAGTGAGATGGAGAGAGCGCTGCACAAATCAAGAGAGGAGGCTCAACAGAGAGCCGAGACTAAGGCAGCGAGAGTTTGTGGAGAAGGCACGAGCTCCGTAGAGTCTGAGAATGCGCCAGGTCAAGACAACAATATTAGAGTTGATATTGGAGGCGTATCTACACCCTCCACCGACCAGGTAGCTGACACCTAGGTCGCACAGGTATGTTCCCTATTCCCTTAGTTTTTGTGTTGTATATATATGCGCTGAGGACGACACATGCTTTTTTGATGGGGGTGGGGAGGGATATCTGTGCATTTTTTTTGCTGAGCATAAACGGAGGGTTTTTCTTGCCAGATATCTTTTCCCTCGGGGGTGTTCCATATCTAGTAGAACCGGCATGTTTAGGATTTTATTCTGTGTTTTTGTTTTTTTGTGTCAATTGGAAGAAAGTAGGAAAACTGAAAGAAGTCAAGAGCTGAAATGGTTTGATATTTTGATATTTGATGATTTGATGATTTGATACCCCTCCAAAAAAATTGTATATGTGTATGTGAGAGTTGACAAGTATGACTTTTGTGAATCTTTGTATGGCATTGAAATTATGAACTTGTTTATCATTGTATGGTTGTACCTGAACTAGCGATTAGTAGAATTGATTATGTTGACCTATGCTATGTGTGAGTGAGGATAAATAGCTGAATTCGGTTGTGTGTGTCAATCTAAAACTTGCCTAGTCAGTCGTACCGAGATAGAGGATAAGAAACTAGGAAAGGATCATAGGCCATTTTTGATTTATGAGCCCACTTTAGCCTAAAAGACCTACCAAAAATGAATAAAAATCCCTTGATCCAAATGTTTGAGCCTTAAATTGACCTTTCTTTTCGGTTACACCAATTTACCTGCCTGATTTTATTATGAACGATCCTATTTTGGCCCTGGTCTCTCCTTGGACATTGTGAACTTCAACTCAGACAAATCACCTAAGTTGAGGGTGGCTATTATAGGGGTGAGTAAGAAGAGTCGGGTGGAAGTAAAGTTGGGTAATGAAAAAGATGGAAAAAGAGCAGGTGCGATATGAATGATGAAAAGAAAAATAAAAATTGTTTTCAAAAAGAAAGAAAAGAAAAGAAAAATAATGTGTGACATCAATGAGTGTGAATAAAAATAAACCGCATTCGTAGTGTCTAAAGCAAAGAAAAAGAAAAATCAGTAAAAGGAAAAAGGGAGAAAAATATAAATATAGGTTAAAAAGTGGAGTCAAAAGGCGTAGTGCCAAGGAGGGTTAAGATACTAAATCCATATGTACCATACCCAAGCCCGTGCCTATGTTACAACTGTAGAAAGTCCTATAGTGATCCTATCTACTTGTCCGAAAATTGGGGTATTGGAAGTAAAGGCAAGCCTATGGTATTGTATGCACACAATTCGAATTTCTTTGTAGATTGAGGGGATCTTACCTAGTCCCAAGAGAAATATATTGAGATAATCATATACACATGTGTGAGTGTGGGACTTCTTTGAGGTGAGAGCACTTGGTCAACAAAATCGTGTACAAATTGTCTGGGGCAGTGTTATAGATTTATGTGCGTGGTTGCAAGTGACAGTATTTTGCCATGTTTGATTCCTCTGTGTTATGGTTTGAAATTTTGCATATGCATAGTATTTTGAAGTTGATACAATGAGGGAGGGGTTAGAAAATTTGATTTTGATGTATAAAAATGACTATTGTAAGTTTCCTAGAGCTCTTCTGATTGAAGCGTCCAAGTAGTTTAGTTTTTTTTTTATTTTGTTTTTGCCTGAGGACATGCAAAAGTTCTAAGTTGATGGTGTTGATGTGCCGTGATTTTATGGCACTTTCGACGCTTAAAATCAAGAAATTATGCACAATTCTAGGTATGTTTTTATGGGTATGATGTATTTTGTGCTTAATGTGCAGGAAAACAGGTCTGGAAGCGAATTTGGTCGAATTAATGCTAACAATAATTGAAGGGTGACTGTCAGGCACTTAACGAGTCATTGGCAGGAGGCACGACCCGTTTCTTAAGATGTGGGCAAAAGATGGAGTTTGGAAGATACAAGGTAGTGTACTTGACGAGTTGGAGACGAGTCGTGAGGTCAATCGTTGGTCATTGAAGAGAAAATTTCAACAAAATGGCCAGTGAAGTTGACGACCGATGTAACGAGTCGTCATGAGATGAAACGACTCATTGTCAGGACACTAGATTCATCCGTGAAGTGCATTGGAGTTTTGAAGGAGTCACTCCACGAGGGACATAACGACTCATGCTCAGGCACGACGAGTCATTAGGTGACCCGTGGCCATAACTAGGTGCGATGCTGAGGACGACTAATGTAAGCAAGGAATGACTCGTCAGAAGGCTTAATGACCTGTCACCTAGCCCGTTTCCACTGCCGACCTGGTTTACAATTTTTTTTAGGAAAAGGATTTCTTGGAACCATAAATACCCAATTTAGGTTTATTTTTAGCAGAAGATTTTCTGAGAGGGTCTGGAATGATTTTTGAGGCTATTCTTGAGAGAATTTTTGTACAGTTGTTCTTGATTCAAGAAACGAAAGCAACATTGGAGTTTTATTCAATCTACGTGATTTTTATTCTACAATAATTTGTAAGCTGCAATTATGATTTCTTCCATATTTTATGATTGCAATAACACAAACATGAGTAGCTAAACCCATAAACTAAGAACCAAGATGAATTAACACACATACATAAAAATACTTAGTGATTCTTGAATGGGGTTTTATGCATGTATTATTTTTCCCTTCGTTTTGATTGATTCTTGACGGTTGCCAATGTTAGGACTTGCCTTATTCTTACTTACTGGATCAAGGAGGTAAAGAATGGGAAAAGGGATTAACATCGGAGATGTGAGGCTATCAACCCTCATCTAATAGCTTGAACTTGTCCGGGGATAGCTAATCCGATATTAAGGGTAAGGGTCAACTAAAGTATATCCGTATACTCACCAAGTTGCGTGGTGAAAATTATCTAGATACGGGACCAAAGGTGAACCTAACTTACCAATATTGCATGTGAAACACGGGAATAGATCACTAGTGTATAAGCCTTGTGGTTATGAAATCTAGGGGAACATAATCCTAGACAAATCGTTAATTAAATACAAACCAAATATGATTTCAATATTTAGCAATTTTACTTTGTTTATTATTCTATATTTTGCCCCCTTTGGAAATAAGTAAATCAATAGTAGTAGTTATTTGCATTAACCTAAGTTCTTACCATATTCCCTGTGGGATCGACCTCAACCTTTGTTGGGTTCTATATTTGACAATCGACCGCTTATATCTCAATTGCAACGTGTAATTTGCGCGACATCAAAATCCTACAAGATTTTGGTTAAAAATATACTGGTCTTCTAGAAGGAAAGTTTGATTATTATTTGGAAAGAAAGAATCCTATACGTTTTGGAACTAGGGTTTTACACCCTAAATAAAAACATGGTTATAAATAGGATTCTCTTCCTCCGTGAAATATGAGAGAGAACTTTTGACCTTTTTGTGAAACAGTACTTTCCCGCACAAGTATTCTCTACTCGAAGATTTTTTAGGCTATAGAAGAAGATCGCAGACCTGAAGAACACATTGGACAATTTGTACAAAGCTTTAACAGGATTAATTCGCGGTCACGCTTCAAGAGATAAGTATCAATTTTATGTTTGATTAAAATCTGTGTTTATGTGTTGTCTATATTATATGCATGTATGATCCTAAATTATTAGCTTCCGTTGCATATGCCTGTTTTTCAATAGCACTCACCATCCGTATAAAAGCTTCTGTCATTAGAATTTCTTGGTTCTGATCCTCAGTTTTGAATATTGGATTTTGTCCATGTTGAGTATTGCAAGGTAAGCCAAATAATTAGCTAGTTGATTCCCTTGCCTGTATATATGACTCAATTGTATACGATAAAACTGTATAAATTTATTTGTGTCCTCTATAATGATGTTTATCTGCCATGTCCCTTCTAATATATTTCTCATGACTAAGGAATCTATCTCCAAGGATTGGTGATTAATGTTAGAATACAGGCATACATAGCGGAAACGAATAATCTGAATCAAACTTGCATGTAATATAGACAACACATAAAGACAGATTTTAATCAAATATAAAATCGATACTTATATCTTGAAGCGTGACCGTGAATCAATCCTCTTGAAGATATTGCCCATATCGTCCAATGCGTTCTCCAGGTCTGAGATTTTCTACTATAGCCTAAAAAATCTTTTAGTAGGGAATACATATGTGGGCAAGTACTGCTTCTCAGAAAGGTCAAAAGAACATTTCATGGAAGAAGAGTATCCTATTTATAACCACATTTTAGGGTGTAAAATCCTAATCCCAAAACATATAGGATTCTTTCTTTCGAAGTAATTGTCAAACTTTCCTTCTAGAAGACCAATTTATTTTTATCAAAATCTTGTAGGATTATACGGCTTCTAGAAAACTGGTTTCTTCCTTTCCAAGTTCATTAATTAATCAGGCATAATAGGCACCACATATTTAATTAGTGGGGCTTTCAATTATGGTATTAATTCGCAAAATAAATGAATTACCTACCATAATAAATTATATATTATTCTACTAAAAATCCGTAATTGCACTCCTTAGTATAATTTCAAAATCATTCATTATATCTTATTTAACTCCGCATGTTAAGATTACAGATACCAACCAACCCAATTAAATTTCTGACTATTTAGTTCATTAATTAATTTAATCCTTTATTGAAATGCTTAACTTATTTCATGTGAAGGATACAAAATCCACCTGCAGGGTTTTCACATGAAAACTTATAAGCAATCATAAAGAGTTATTATCAATCTCAAGGTTGAGACAAGGATACCATTAATTAATTATTATTTCACAAATGTCATTTGTCATCATCCAACCTATCTGGAATATTTTAACTCAAGAAAGAGTTTCACCCTTTGATAGATCAAAATAACATATAAATTACATTGATCATAATCATTATATCAATATTAAGAGTATAAATACCTTTAATGACCTAGATAATTTATTTTATTAATTCGGTAAATACTTATATCTACTTGGTCGGTTGAATACATATAAAATGTACTAGCACAAGAAGTTGGAATTATAACATTCCATAATCAAGATAAATTATATTTAATCTTCTACTACAATCGTATTATGAATTTTGTCCAATTTTCATCTTAGATTGTCAACATATATAAACTTTATATTTATAAGAATTGACGATTTAATTTTTCGTTTATAAGCTAAACATTGTATACTAAATCATCTATTATATAAGTAAAGGAAATATCAACAAATATATTATCTATTTAAATCTTTATTAAAATTGAATAAATAATTATTCTATAATAAATACTATATCTAAATACATAGTTAGTATATAACCCATGGTTAATAGTATATATCGCAACAATCTCCCACTTCAACTTTTAACCATGATAATTGTTGGAATATACTATATCTAAATGCACGATCAATTGTATATACCCCAACAATCTCCCATGTATCTAACTTTTATAGGAATTTTTTTTACATGATTATCAAAAGTTTTAGCCAATAAGCTCTTTGCAAAAGGAACTTGTCAAGTTATTTTCTAATGCAACTTCGTATAATAGTAATTCATCGTAATTGACCGGTTCTACATTAATTAGTATCTTCAAGGATTCTATCATGAAACTCCCCTAAGACCATGCACCGAACCAATCTAGGTTATCATTCTCCCACTATGACTAAGCACTATCACTACTATTGTCACACTATAATGTTCTTGAGTCTTAATATTTTATTCATTACCTTTTAGTATTGAAATATTAATGACTTCATATAGTGTTATTCGCTCAATATCACTCCCACTACTTTGAGGTACTGAATTTCCTATACGTCTATCAACGTTTCTCCCACAACATAAATGCAATGGAACATTAATTTTGATTTCTCGGTTAGATGTTCTTGAACTTCTAAATTTTAGATGACTAATTTGTTATTTTTTTTGCTTAGTTCTAGTAAAACTAGTTTACTTCTAAGAACATTGTTTATTAAATAGTCCTTTCATAGAAATCTGGCATTTGTATTAACAATTATCTTATTTTCTTTAGGACAATAAAATAAACCTCCATTCATTTCTTTTGGATATCCAATAAACACTCACACATTCGTTAACATATGTTCTTAATTCCAACTTATTTGTTTTCCCTTTCAATACATGTGCTGGACAACTCCATATATGAACATGTCACAGACTGAACTTATGTCAAATCCACAGTTCTATAAGTGTCGAAGGTGCTCACTTAGAAGAAATTTAATTAAGAATGTAATTTGAGTTTTTAAAAAATATCCCAAGAAGAAAAAACCAAAAATGAATAAGTCAATCATTAATCTTATCATCTTCATAAGAGCCCTATTTTTTCTTCTCTTCTACACCAACCTATTATAGAGTACCCGATGTAGATAATTGAATCGTAATCCCTCTATCTGATAAGTGATTAATAAACTCCCCAAAGAGGTACTCGCCACTACGGTCAAATCACAGTGACTTAATATATTTTTCATGACACTTTTTCATCCACCTTAAACATCTTTACTATTTAAAAGCATTTAGGCTAACTGAGCATCAAATAAATATATTCATATCCTGAGTAATTTTCTGTGAGTGAGATAGAATACTCAAAATCGCCTCTTGCCTAGATGCTCATTTGACCACACAAATCGGAATGAATTAATTCAAACTTATCACTAGCTTTATTTTCTTTTATAGGGAATATATTTTAGTTCATTTTTTCTCCTAAACATGACTCCAAAATTGATAGTGTCTTCACTTTTAATGAACTTTTAAGTCTATCAGTTAACCAACCTTGAATTCCTATCCAGAATAAATGACTTAAAAGCTAGTGGACCAGATAAGTTTCATTTAATATTAAAGAATGTTTTCTCTTATGGGACAGACTAATATTACTCAGCCAAGAGAGATATTAATAATAAAGAGTCCACTCATTTATGTACCATAAAAGACAAAAAGTTTATCAAATTTAATAATATAAAAGTTATAAAAAGAATAAATTAAATATTCATCTCTTAATTATTTAGAAACTGAAAATAAATTCTTTCTAACAAAAGGTACATATACAATGCATTCTTTGAAAATTAATGTCTTATCTTTGAGAAAAAAAATCTTGAATAGTAGTAAGTGGATTAGATAATCTCTATTGGGAATTTGAGATATAACCTGAATAATTAAATTCAGACCGTATTCAACAATATATATACACATGCATCTGAATAGTAAGTTTGGATGGAAAAAATACTACTCATGCAGTATATATAAATTAGGCAAGATTAATACAATTCAAAAAGATATAAAACCAACTCAGTTGGTGAGCAAATTGTTACTTTTAGTCAATTGTATATAATTATTACACACAAGTTCCATTGATCCAACATATAACTCAGATGGAGAGTTAATACAAGTTATGAATAACTAGTAATTTTACCTAATGACAACCTATAATAAATTTATCCGTTGTGGAGGAAGACCTAAAGTCAACACGTGAATTTATCCATCCAACATATAAACTCAGATAGAAAGTTAATAGCTTGTATCATTTACCAGAAATCTTACCTAGTGAACTTGTAATAAATTTATCCGATATAGAGAAAGACTTAAAGTCAATGCATAAATTTATTATTTCACTTCTAAATAACAGTGGATACCAAAGAAATTGATTCCTATCACCACTTGAATATGAAAAATTTATACATGGTATATTGAGAATATCAATGACTTAATCAAATAAACTGCTTGATGGCTGAGGAGTTGGTAATTCACCAACTCATTAGTCTCTCAAGCCTGAATTTTTTATTAGTTTTTAAGTTTTATATGCGAATTTTATGCCCTTTTTGCTTTTGTTGTGTGCAGATGCCTAATGTGAAGAAAAGAGCAAGAAATGGAGCAAAAAGAAGGAAGTGGGATGAAACTCAGCATTCCACCAAAGAAGACTGGCGAAACACCAGTCAAAAGCCGACCACCATTGCCTCTGGGAAATAAAGCCACCAGTGAAATGCGGGTCGCTAACGGTGAATCCCCGGTCCAATCACCAAATGACACCTGACTTGCTGGGTTGAAGAGCAAAGAATCGACAGTGCACGGATGGAGATCGGCAAAACGCCGAATGAACCGCCGATGTTTACTGCAATTTAATGGAGGCTCAAATAGTGTAACCAGGGGTCCGTAGATTGAAACTGGTGAACCGCCGGTACTTCCACTGATGCTAGAACGCTGCTCAGGGGCAAAATTGTCCATCACGAAAAAAGAGAGAGAAGATACCCTATTTTCTTGGATATATATTCTAGAAAAAGTACTATGTACACATTAGCTTTTCATTCCTAGCTTTTAGAACATTCCCTTGGCAGAGAAGAGGAGAATTTGATTGATAGAATTTGAAAAGAACTATTCTCTTTTTCTTCTTTTTCTTCTTGATAGCAAGGTACTGCCATTGTTGAAGACTACTTGTTGAACTTGATTTTGCTACACTTGTTGTTAAATTCAATTAGTTTATTGTTAAATGTGCTTTTGAATCTCTTAATTATGAGTAGCTAAATCTTTGTCAAGACCCGAAAGTACACTTGGATCGTAGACACGGGACAAGGAGTCCCGAGAGACCCCAAGTCAACCCATAACGTGAGCATAACACTAATTCATTCATATACAGCGGAAAACTTAACTCATAATTCGTAAACTAACTGAAAATTATATCATGAAAGATAAAGGAAACAACAATACAGATCCAACATAAACAGTTGAATACTACACATAAGTCTGAAAGCCTCTAATCATAAAAGACGGGTTGAAGGGACAAGACCCCAACTAACCTAAACAGTCTGAAAACATAAGATAAACAAGGTCTGAACATGAAGCCCTCAAATCATGAGGACTCACCATTGAAGACTAAGCGGAACTGGGCGCAAGCTAGGGATGATGCTGAACCTGCAAACCGAATCCTGAAAATATGCGAGTCAGTACTTGGAAAGTACTGAGTATGTAAGGTATGCAAAACAATGCTTAAAAATATAAAAGTTATAGGAGTGGGACATCATGATCATAAACTGAAATCGTAAGGCTCAATATTTCCAGAAATACTCATCAAAGTCATAACATGCGGGGAAAACATTTCATAAATCATAAGTTGAGACAAAAGAACATAATCATATATATATCAAAACCATGAGTAACAATGAGAGATTTCTATAATCGACATACTTCACATGAGCACATATGAAGTCCGACTTGTACCCCTAGTCGGGAGGCCGTTCATACCTTGCCAAGGGTATGAACCATGAAAAGTGTGATATCACTCATGAAGGCCCCGTAGGATATAGGGGACAATCACTGAGAGGTCCCAAACATAATCCTATGGTGGCACGTAGTTCTGAGATTCGGAGCATAACCTGAGCCCCAAACCTACTCGGTGTTAAGTACTACTCCCAAAAATGCAACGTGCTCATAACATTCATAACATGACATGTATGGCTAGTGAAAACATGGAAATCATAACATACATGAGATTTTCTATTTCTAGCCATGGAATTGGGCCCCTGAGTCGGCCAAAATCGTAGTTATAATTCAGAAGCGACATGTGGGCATCGCCCATACTTCCAAACATACTTGAGATTCTTAAATTCATAAGAAAACGATCATGATAGCATAAGAAATAGAAACTTGAAGATATGCTTAAAACTTTAAGAGAAGTTCGTTCATACTTTAAGAATCATCTCGACCATGAAATTCACTAAAATTTTCCCCATAATTGGGCATCCATACTTCTAGAGATTTAAATCATGAAATATAAAAGATATATACAAGTAAAATCAGTCCAAGCACTTAAAACCCGCAAATTTAACATAATATTGCAAGTTCATGTAAGCTTTTGAGGAATCATGCGAACGGGGTTAAGACCCACAAGAATTTAACAAATTAAACATAGGAAATAGGAAGAATGGGCATGGGTAGGGACTAAACTACCTATTCAAACCCCACATACCTGGAAATTTCGTGATTCCCTACTCCCTTGAAGAACCCTAAGTGAAATCTTGAAGAACTTAAAGAAAATGGCTTGAAACCCTTCCCACTCCTCTTCTCTAACACTTATACTTGTTAAAATGAACTTAAAAAGAATTATCATCCCTTAAAGACCTTGTTTCGACCTCAAAACAACGTGGTTTAGGGCTCAAAAACGTAGAAAAGTCGAAATTTCCCTTATTGAAATTTCTCTGGAAAGCAGTTCTGGCCCCAAGCACGAGTCATACCACCAAGTCACGACTCGTGGTAACCTCTCGTGGTAACTTCACCCTTTTTCCCAACTTTCTGAATTTAGCCACGACTGGTACACCACGACTCGTACCACCATCCTACGGGTCGTACTGTCTACCGGGCACCATCCACCCAATCCACTACGACTTAACCACAACCCCTCACTACGACTCGTTGCTACATCCTACGAGTCGTACCATGACCCGTGATGACTCACTCTTGGCACCACTAAGAAATCATCACGACTCCTAACTATGAGTCATACCTTCTCACCATGGTTCGTAGGACTACCCGTGACAAAACCTCAGGCTCCTAATTTCATCACGACTCGAGTCATGAGTTGTAGGTCCACACCACGACTTGTACCTCGAGTCGTACTGGTGCAAGTTCTAGGTTTTTCTATAGTTTTCAACTTCAACTCCTGGGTCTATTCATATGCCCTTCTGGGGTGTTACAATATCTCTCCCTTGGGAACATTCGTCCTCGAATGTTGGGTAACAAGAAGCAAATAGAAACATACAATCATTATATATAGATGCTAATCATTGACATTCAAGCCAAAAACTATCGGAACGACTACCCTGGAAAAGAACCACATAGCTGGTTTGAGTTCAGACACTACACACATTCATCATATCATAAAACAAACTTATACGCAAGAATAGAACATGGAAAACTGTTTAGAGATCTAGGGCTAAAGCTGATACCTAAAATTGAAACTGGGCCGGTAGGGAACAAGTGGGGGTATCTAGCCATCATATCCGCTTTAGCTTCCGATGTTGCTCCCTCAACATTCTAGTTTTTCCATTACCCCTTTACTGAGGCTACTTCCTTGTTCCTCAATCTCCGAACCAGACGATCCAAGATTTCAATAGAAATTTCATCATAACTGAGACTATCCTTCACACCCACACTTTCCACCGGAACCACTAAGGCTGGGTCTCCCAAGCACTTTCTCAAGAGTGATACATGAAATACAGGATGAACCAAAGCCAACTCTGAAGGTAACTCTAACTCATAAGCTACCTTAACCACTCTTCTCATAATCCTATACGGGCCAATATAGCAGGGGCTGAGTTTCCCTTTCTTTCCGAATCTCATTACTCCCTTCATGGGAGATACCTTCAGAAACACCTAATCATCGACCTCGAACTCAAGCTCCCTTCTCCTCACATCTGCATAAGACTTTTGGCGACTTTTATTTTTCTTTAGCCTTTCCCTTATCAAATGAACTTTCTCCATGGCCTCATGGACTGAATCAAGTCCCACTAATGTAGCCTCACCGACTTCAAACCACCCAATGGGCGACCTACACCGTTGCCTATAAAGAGCCTCGAATGATGCCATTTGTATGCTGGAGTGATAGCTATTGTTGTAGGTGAGCTCAACAAGAGGTAAATGCTCGTCCCAACTACCCTTGAAGTCGATAGTACAAGCTCTCAACATGTCCTCGAGAGTCTAGATAGTCTGCTCTGCCTGACCATCTATTTGCGGATGGAATGTCGTGCTAAGCTTGACCTGGGTGCCAAGTCCCTTTTGAAAAGATCTCCAGAACTGAGAGGTGAACTGCGTACCTCTATCTAATATAATGGACAAGGGCACTCCATGAAACCTAACAAACTCTCAAACGTACAATTTTGCATAATCTTCTGCTGAATCGCTTGTTTTGAACGATATGAAATGAGCAGCCTTGGTCAACCTGTCCACCGCAACCCAGATGGAGTCATACTATCTACGAGTGCGGGGCAAACCTGTCACAAAGTCCATGTTGATTTCTTCCCACTTCCAAGTAGGAATCCTGATGTCTTGAAGTACACCCCTCGGTCTCTGATGCTCGACTACGGGTACTTGGCTACAAATTCTGCAATATCCCTCTTCATGCCATTCCACTAGTAGGTTTCCCGCAAGGCATGATATATTTTGGTGACACCTGGATGTATAGAATATCTAGCCCCGTGAGCCTCATGCAACATACGGCTTCTAAAATCACCCATGTTCGGGACACATAAGCGACCTTGGTACCAAAGCACACCATCTCCCCCTTTGGAGAAGACTTCTACTTTTTGACTTCAAATAGCTTCTTTAAGCTTTACCAATATTGGGTCTTCATCTTGCTTAGCCTTTACCTCAGTTACCAAGGATGACTCCGACCCATTCTGAACTACTACCCCACAATCGGTCGAGCAGACTAGTCTAACTCCCAACCGTGCAAGTCAATGTACCTCCTTTACCAACTCCTTCTTGTCTTCATTCACATGTGACACACTTCCCATAGAAAGTCTAGTAAGGGAATCTGCTACCATGTTGGCCTTACCTGGGTGGTAAAGGACATTCATGTCGTAATCCTTAAGTAGCTCCAACCACCTCCGTTACAAAAGATTTAGTTCCTTCTGTGTGAACACGTACTATAAGCTCTTGTGGTCTGTGAATACATCTACATGAACCCCATACAAGTAGTGCCACCATATCTTCAAAGAAAATACCACCGCGGCCAACTCAAGATCATGGGTTGGGTAGTTCTTCTCATGAGCTTTTAACTGTCTGGAAGCATATGCTATGACTTTCCCGTACTGCATCAATACACATCCCAGTCCAACCCTCGAGGCATCAAAATATACTACGAAGCCATCGGTACCCTCCAGTAAAGTCAACACCGGTGCTGAAGTCAGTCTGGCCTTCAATTCCTTGAAGCTCTTCTCACAAGCCTCCGACCATTGGAACTTTACCTTTTTCTGAGTAAATCTTGTCAATGGGGCTGCAATGGACGAGAAACCTTCCACGAATCTCCGACAGTAACCTGCTAAGCCCAAAAAGCTTTTGATCTCCAAAGGGATTACCGGTCTGGGCCAATTCTTTACTGCCTCTATTTTCTGGGAGTCCACCCTTATACCTTCGCTTGAAACTACATGCCCCAAGAATGAAACTGATTTAAGCCAGAATTCACATTTGCTGAACTTGGCCTATAGCTTGTTGTCCTTGAGGGTTTGGAGTGTTACCCTCAGGTGTGCAACATGCTCCTCCTCGCTCCAGGAGTATATCAATATGTCGTCAATGAACACGATCACGAACATATCCAAGTATGCCTTAAATACCCTGTTCATTAAATCCATAAAAGCTGCAGGGGCATTGGTTAGTCCAAAATACATAATAACAAATTCATAATATCCATATCGGGTTCTAAAAGCAGTCTTTGGGATGTCATTCTCCCTAACCCTAAGTTGGTGATACCTAGACCTGAGATCTAACTTAGCAAAGTATTTGGCTCCTGAAGCTGGTCGAATAAGTCATCAATCTGGGGTAAAAGGTATCTATTCTTGAGGGTGAATTTGTTCAACTATCTATAGTCAATACACATCCGTAGGGAACCATCTTTCATTCGGACGAACAACACTAGGGCACTCCATAGGGACTTACTCAGTCTAATGAAATCCTTATCTAGCAAATCCTTCAACTGTTCCTTTAATTCTCTTAGTTCTGCTGGGCCATACGGTAGGGAGGGATTGATATGGGTTGCGTGTCAGGCAATAGATCAATTTCAAAATCAATCTCCCTCTTGGGAGGAACACCTAGAAGGTCATCTGAAAATACCTTGGGATATTCACATACCACAAGGACTGACTGAATGGTCGGGGTCTAAGACATGACATCCTTAACGCTAACCAAGTGGTAAATACAGCCCTTGGAAATCATATTTCTGGACTTAACATAGGAGATAAAACGACCTATAGGTACCACTGAACCACCCCTCCATTCTAAAACTGATTCCCCAGGAAACAGAAACTCCACTGCAGTTCTACAGTTAAAAGAAGCATAACATGCAAACAGCCAATCCATGCCTAAGATGATGTCAAAATCAGTCATAGACAATTCTACTAAGTCTGCGAAGGTAACCACATTGAGAGAAGTCTCCTGCTCCTATCGAGAACCTAGTGCATAAAATCGGTTCTGGCGCTGGCTGCCAACTGAGCCAGTCGGAGCACCCTGTTGAGTCTGGCGTGTCATCGGAACTGCTGAAGTGAGATCTCTACTACCCCTGACCTAGCTGCAGCGAAATTCTAAGCTTGTGTCCGGGTTTGCCACACCCGAAACAAGCGTCTGCGCCCACCAAACATTTCCCTTGGTGGTTCTTGCCACAAGTAGCACAAGATGGGAATGTGCGTGTTGTGCGCATATTGTTCTGACTCCTCAAAACTGAGGCCCTACTCCTCTGACCATCTTTTGGCTTGGATAGAGTACTGGCTGAAGATGGTGCTGGTGCAGTGGACCTGTGCTGGGACTGCTGGTACGATTCACCCCTTGACTTAGGCTTGGAGAACCTGTGGCTATCTGTTCCATCCCTCTTGGCCTCCCTCTACCTTATGTGAGCTGCATCCATCTGCTGAGCATAGAGGACTATCCGTGGGTAGTCCATATCCTGATGTAGCATGGCTTTTCTCCAGTTTTTGTCCAAATATCCGCTACTCCTTGCATGAACCTGCTCACCCGTGCCCTTTGATCCATCACTAACTCCGGGGCATATTTTGACAGGCGAGTGAATTCAAGTGAATATTCCAGCACCATCATCTTTCCTTGCTTAAGGTTGACAAATTCAGTTCCTTTCAGTTCCCTTATCTCCCGAGGTAAGAACCTGTCGAGAAAGGCTATGCGAATTCATCCCAGCTGATAGGGCCCGTCCCTCAGCTTTGCTATCCCTCCACTATTTGAACCAAATGTAAGAGACCTCCTTCAGCTGATAAGAGGCCAAATCAACACATTACTCACTTTTCACTCCCACGACCTGAGTGACCTTCAAAATCCCTTCGATAAGCTCGTGGGGATCTTTGTCCACCCTTGCCCCTATGAACTCGGGAGGTTTCATCCTCAAAAAGTCTCTAATCCGAGCCGCCGCTGCATTACCGTTATGAGGAATAGGCGCAACAGCCTATTGGTTAACCTAAGCAGTCAAGGCATGCGTCAACATTTGGATAGCCTCCCAAAGCTCGGTATGGGCAGTTGGCTTGAATGCTTGGGGCTCCTGAGCAGGTGGGGCTTGCTGACGCCCATCATCATTGCCACCCTCGTGGCCTTCATCATTTCTGTTCCTCCTCCTGATTATCCTTCGGGAGCCATAAATTTTCTGAAATCGCGAAACGCACGAATTAGAAGGATGGAGAAATTTTGAACGCACGACATAGATCATGAAAGAAGGGAACATTTCTTAAAAAGTTCAATAGAATCTTCTTCATAAGTGTGGTGTGCTTCATACCCATGAAAAAGACTCTACCTAACACGGCTTTTAGACTCCCTAGGATAGATCTGAACCTATGGCTTTGATACCAAATTTTTCACAACCCGAAAGTATACTTGGATCGTAGACACGGGATAAGGAGTCCTGAGAGACCCCAAGTCAACCCATGGCTTGAGCATAACACTAATTCATTCATATACAGTGGAAAACTTAACCCACAATTTGTAAACTAACTGAAAATCATATCATGAAAGACAAAGGAAACAACGATACAAGATCCAAACATAAACAGCTGAATACTACATATAACTCTGAAAGCCTCTAATGATAAAAGACAGGTTGAAGGGACAAGACCCCAGCTAATCCAAATAGTCTGAAAACATAAGATAAATAAGGTCTGAACATGAAGCCCTCGAATCATGAGGACTCACCATTAAAGACTGAGCAGAATAGTGCGCAAGCTAGGAACGATGTTGAACCTGCAAACTGAATGATGAAAATATGCAGGTCAGTATTCGGAAAGTACTGAGTATGTAAGGTATGCAAACAAATGCTTAAAAACATGAAAGTTATAGGAGTGGGACATCATGATCATAAAACTGAAAATGTAAGGCTCAATATTTCCAGAAATACTCATCAAAGTCAGAACTGTGTTTTTAATTACCATTTTCTTTAGAACCCCCCTTTTTAGAGTAACTACCTAACAAGTTCACTTACCAGCTTTAGTCCCGTTCTTCCCTATTCCCTGTGGGTTCGACCCCAACCTCTTCGTTGGGTTCTTTATTGAAAATGTCCGCTTCATACTTTGATAGGAGGTATGGTTTGAGTTGTTCGGGTTTTTGTTATATGGGTGTATAACTACACGCAAGTGCACGTGGTAGAACAAGTAGTAAAGTGGCTTAAGTAAGCCAAGTATCGATCCCACATGGACTAGGATAAGGTACAATCTACTAAAGTGTACTATATTTTAATTCCAACAATGAAGACAACAGTGTAACCAAGAATTTGATATTTTGAGTTCTAATTTTTATGTTAAGTCTAAAACAACTATCTAATGTGAGTCTGAACTATGAATGTGAGCATGCTGAGGTTAAATGAACATGTAAAGAAATTAATTATCAATATAATTTGGTTAGTCTTTTCCTCCGGTTGCTAGTCAAGAACTAATGCCAATGGATTAAAACTGTCGTATTTAACCCAACTTAAGAATCATGAACCGCCCACCTACATTTCTGTGATTAAACGAAATTCATGTTCTAGCCATACAAACCTGGTTCCTAAATTGACTAATATGACTTTCAGGTATATTTCTATCCTGAAGGTAAATCAATTCTCAATTTTCCCAAACAAAGAAAAGATCATATCCTATTAATTCACAACTTTCCAATCTCTTGCTCTCTCGAGTGAAACCGGACTTTTTAGATGTACCTTAACGTAGGCCACACATTAATGCAGTAAGAACAAGAGTCAATAGAACAACCATGGAAGAAAAGATTAAAAACCAACTTGATCAACAATCACATTTCAATACAATTGTTTTTAACCTCAGCAAGAAGAGGAATTAGCCACTCATTTGTGGATTAAACATCGTTAAATAAGTGTTAAACATACAAGCAATTGAATTGAAGAAGAAGGAGATAGATAAAAACCCTGATAATTTCGTCCCCTCAACTGCCTGTAACCCACGTTCTTACTCCACCAAGTAAGAATAATTAAAAATGAACCTAAGTGTTCTATTTATACTAGTGGGAATTTTTCCCGGAATAACAAGCAACGTGTCACGGAGTGCATCGCGGAGCACTGCCTCCGTGACACGCCACTGACACGGACCCTCACTGGAAACTGGGTGTCCAGGTAATAAGGCACAACGTGGCACGGCGTGCAACGCGGAGCTAGGCCACCGTGCCACGGACCCAACGCGCACCCTCACTGGAAATTGCCAAAAATTCCCTAGCCAGGTAGAAGGCCTCCGCGATGGCAGCGTGACACGGCTCCATCGCGGAGCCTCATTATTTTGTGCCTTCCAATGCCTTGTCCTTTGCTAACATCCGAGTCCAACCCCGATCTCTCCCAACACGCATTTTAGATTCCCAAAATTACATTTTACCTGCAAAACAATGCTAATCATGTTGGTTAGTAGAAATTCACACTTTATTAACAATCACATGAGAATGTATCAACATTGCTAGATAAACAAGGCTAAAATGACATATTTAAGTATCACTTGGGCATATAAATTTGCCCAAGATCACTTACCCCACACTTAATCCTTGTTCGTCCTCGAACAACAATCTTACACCTCATGCAATTTACACCCTAACCTCGCTACTTTGGTTCGATAATACAGGCTACGGTCATACCGATTATTCAATACAGCAAATCATCAAGAAAACACGCATGGTCCTATCAATGCAATGACGTTCAATACATCAAAACTTCCTAGACTTAAGAATCGACTTTCGATATCGGCAAACTCATGCAAATCAGCTGATCAAGACATCCGACACGAAAATTAATCTCTCATCAAGCATGTTCCCTCACAACACGAGAGAATTTTCCCCTTTTTGCTCGTACAAACTCAAACGATTACATGCAGGGGCATATAGACACAATTTCACTCTCTCTCCCAAAAGAATTCACATGCATCATGTCACGAACCATAAGCTTGCCTTTAGTGTATTACTCCACTAATATAAAGAAGTGTGATGTAAGATCACGTAGGACTTTAACGGGTTGTAATGTAAGCTACGGAACTAGTAAATATTGGGCTAGCCAATAATAGCCATTAGCATCCTTAAGCGCCTTTTCAATACATCCCATCAAACTCATGGGCATTGTTTCTTTCTTCATCCTCCCATTCTTGAAGTTTTTCCTTAGTTTGGCCCATCTTATTAAGCACACTTGACACCACAACAAAGATTGTTCATACACCTTCATTATAGTTTATTTATAACAAGTGCACCTTCAACCTTTTCTTTCCCTTTATCACTCTGCTTTTCTTTTCTTTTCATCATTCTCACTCTTTGACACTTTGGGAAAATTATTTTCTCTTCTTAAGCGCTTAAGAGTTTTGGATCAAATTTACGGCTAATGAAAAGAAGGGATTAAGCTCGGTTTACACTTTTTGACAAAAGAAAAAAAATAGGCTAAAGGCTCAACGGGCTGACTAGGGTGTACAATCAAGGTGGGTACGATAATGAAAAAGAGAAACTTTCGGTTAAAACGAAGAAATGCCTACATCCTTTCCTACAATACACCTCCTTCATTTTGTTTTGTACACACACCAGGCAAGTTCTAGACACTTCACAATAACACGGAATAACAAAACCTCACTTCACACTTATTGCACATGCTCAATTCAAGACGTATTCACAGACTCTTCAATTAGCTAATTACAAGAATTCAAAATTAAGCCTCAATCACACTGAATCGACTCTATGGCCTAGGTATCTCAACATATTTACAAAGTTGCATGCTTTCATACGAATCACCTTTGTATTTCAAATATCATGTACAACCCACAACTAGAATTCCGCAACCATAAAGTAACTACAGGTTTTGGGATGCAACCCACAAAAGAAAAACAACTAAAAAATTAAAAAAAAATCTACTCCTAACGACTACATTTCCCTTAAGACGGTCATCATCCATCCATCATAGGGAACGGTCACTAACTAAGACTTCGGTTCAATGGGACCATTCTCGGTAAAAGAACCGAAAACAAATGCCGAGAAACCCAAGAATTGAAGAAAAAAAGAAAAAGTTTAAAAATATCAATCAATTCGATAAACAAAAATATGTAAAAAATCAGCTAGCAACATTCAGCAATGCACAACAGTTTCACATATAATTACAATACAGAACAACAACTTCACAATCACAAATCACAGGGTCACAAAAATTTTTTTTCACAGGCACAACAACAGACTAGAACATACATAACAGCACAACCAGCACCTAACTACTCCCACCCTACACTTATCTCGAACACTGTCCCCAGTGTTCACAAAAATTAAAATAGCACAAAAATTGGGTGGTGGAACTCCCTGATCAATCAAAACTCCACTTCTTCATCAGGTGCTGCTGCTTCATCTCCCATGTATGAATCACCCCCATCGTCATCATCGGACTCCATATCAGAGTCCTCCCGACGTGTCTCTTCATCTGTGGGGACATCATCATCCGTGGGCTCCACAAAAGCTGGCCCCACTCGGCATAAAGCCCTGGCATTTTCCCAAAAAGGGTAGTCTAGCTCCTCCTCTGTTGCCGGCCTCCCGCCTATCCTCATCTGGAGCATCTGCATCCCGTACATGCGAGCCACGTACTGAACATCCCGAGCATGTCGCTCGGCAAGTGTAAGAATAGGCCCGTGGGTGGTGTCGGGTGCCTTAGTTTTAGTGACATCTAAGGCCCGCCGCTCCATCTGCGGGTTGTAGTCAAGGGCCTCTTTCTCAACATCTAGGCCCCTCAGGAATATGTTGAGTAGTCCACCAAATCTGTATCTGTGCCCCTGATGCAATCGGGCTCTCTTCATGGCGGAGATAATCACCATCCCCACGTTGATCTCCAGCCCTTTCATCAGGACGTACACCAGGCATACACGATCCCAGGTTACATCCGTCATATGTACCCCCGGGATTAGGCAGGAACACACGATCTTAAGCCATATCCTAGCTTCCCTGTTCATCTGTGAGTAGGGCAAAGTCTGATGGTAGCCCCTCTCCTTGTGTCTGCTCCACCTAGCCGTCGATCGGGTTCCACACAAAGCGCGTCTGATATCCGCATATGGTGGAGTGATGTTTAGTTGTCGAAGCACGTGGGCGTCTGTTTCCCACTCCCCTAGGATAGCATTGAGGTGATGGGGCTCAAAGGTGACTATTTGCCCTCTTATTTTGATGGTGTGACTTCTGAGTGTCGGGTTCCAATTGGCATAGAATTCCCGAATCAAGTGCAAGTTGCATTCCTTGGGCTCTTCAAAGATGAAGTTGAGCCCAGCTGCCTCAATCCTGTGGACGATCCTAGGGAACTCTTGTGCCAACGATTCCCGTGCTATGTGTTCCTCGGGGAAGTACTTGCTCTCCTTGTGCTTTGCATACCACTTCTTCCCCTCTTCTGTCACCCACCTGGTTCCGTATTGGCGGCATTGGCCGCGTGGAACCACTGGTGCTGCTAGGACCGCTGTGCCCAATCTGATTCTCTTTCTGCCGGCGCCAGATGTTGATGCGCCTTTTCCCTTGTCCTGCCTGCTTGCCATTTTTCCTGTCAACCCAAATAGACAAGTTCAATGTTAAGCAAATGAATATTAGCTTCGACTATGGTTGGGTTAAGCTAGGCTACCCCACACTTAGTTCTTAGCTAAAACTACAACATTACGACAAGATCATACTTATTTACACAAACAAACAACCAAATATAACAAACATGCTTAGTGCATTCGAATAATTCGACGGTATATATTCTATGTACTACTCAGACTTCGTACAGCTAACTACAATCATTACCATCGACATCATTTTATCTCATAGCACTTAGCAAGGAGAAATAAAACAAAAGAAAAAAAAGAAAAAAATTAACTACGTGATCCTATACAATTCAACCAATTCTTGCAATTTTTGATATTACCCTAACCCGAGAATCCGTTGGTTTTTGAGCATAGTAACAGTTAGCACAATCGACTCATCTCACTCAACATGTACAACCCAACATGAATTTCACTAGTTCAACTAAAATTTTCCATTTCAAATTCAAAGGCAAGCCCTAGCTATGATTTTATCACAAATTTGATTAAACTATGTCATTATCGCGTTCAAGCAATCACAATGATACTCCGAACATCAAACAACAATAATTCAATAGAATTTAAGCTCAATTTCTACTTAGGGCAAGTTTAGCTCATATCACTAGTTCAATATCGAAAAATTTCGACAAGAATTGAAATAGAGTTGAAGAACATACCTTGAATTCGAAGAATTGATGAAAACTCGATGAAATTATTTTCCTAAGTCCATGTCACGTCAAGGGGGGATGGGTTTTTGGGAGGTTGGTCGCGGAGTGTGTGAGAAATGAGGGAAAAATAGGGGTAATCGGGGTTAAAAAGGGGTTAAATCGCGTGGGTCACCCGGCGACCCGGTGTGACCCGTCGCGATATAAACATCAATGTGTCACGGAGGGTAACGCGGAGCATGCCCTCCGTGACACGGAGCTATCGCGAGGGTATTCTGGAATTTTTTAAAATTCCAAATTTACACCTCAATGTGTCACGGAGGGTAACGCGGAGGTCCTCCTCCATGACACGGAGCTATCGCCCTAGATCACTGTTTTGCCACTTTTTATTGATTTTCATACCTCGAATTTTCCTTTGCGATTCCTTGCACATTTATCCTCCGTTCAACCTGAAATTCATCTTACGACAAGAAATTGGTTAGAATTATAGGTTTCACTCAAAATAAAACTCACAATAAAAATATAAAACTAAAAATTTTGTTGATAATCAAGGAAAAAAATAAAAAAGAAAAATCTATTCACAATTTACAAAGAAAAATTTCACGGGTTGCCTCCCGTGCAGCGCCTGGTTTACCGTCGCGGCTCGACGTCATTCAGCTCAGTTGTCCTCTAGGGTGATGGACGTTTTCTCTCAACCACCGTCCTCCCCCCAGTAGTGCTTACATTGCTCCGGTGGTTTTCCCAATAACTCTCGTGAATCCTTTATCTGCACATCATCAACTCGATCAATCACATTGATCACCAAGAGTTCCTCGTACACAATCGGGAGCTTGGTGGCCTTGTATACATCGAACACTTCCACCTTGTTGTGTGCTCGCATGGTTAGCTACCCTGCAGCTACATCAATCAGTGCCTTCCCGGTCACCAAGAAAGGACGTCCCAAAATAAATGGGACTTCTGCGGCTGGCTCAAAATCCAGCACGACGAAATCTACCGGGAAGATCAGGGAGCCAACTTGCACCAGAACGTCTTCCACAATGCCATCAGGTCTGGCTAAGGACCGATCCGCTAATTGCAAGATCACTGTTGTGGGTCTAGGACTCCCTAGACCCAGCTTTTTGAATACCGATGATGGTATCAAATTAATGCTCGCTCCCAAATCACATAATCCACGAGCTCGGATACTCTGCCCAATAGTAATTTGTATAGTAAAGCTCACAGGATCTTTGAGCTTTGTGGGCAGTCGGTTTTGTATCCGGGAAGTGCACTCCTCCGTGAGAGCCGCCGTAGCATACTCAGTCAACCGACTTTTGTTTTCCACGATGTCCTTTATGTACTTTGCATATTTCGGCACTCCCTGCAAAACATCAACAAGAGGTAAGTTAATATGTACCTGTTTCAACACCTCCATGAATTTCTTGAAACACGCCATTTCCTTGTGTTTCTTTAATCTTTGAGGGAATGGGGGTGGTGGTCTTTCTGATTCAACTTTCTTTTTCTTCCCCCTCTCATCGCTTTGCTCCCTCTCAACTTCTGCTGCTCCCGATTGTTGAGGTGGTCTTTCTGGTTCCACCTCTTTAAGCTGCAAACCACTCCTTGTGGTCACCGCATTCACCTGCTTGGGGTTGGGATCTGTGTAACTCGGAAGTCCTCCTCTAGGTCTGGTGTTTTGGGCTCCAGCAAATTGCCCAAATTGATATTCAAGTGCCTTAGTAGCTAACTGGTTGTTTTTCACCTCGGCTGCCAATTTTACATAGTCAGCCTGCAATTGAGCTTGGTTAGCTATCATCATCTTGAACATCTCCTAAATGCTAGGTGATGGTGGTGGAGGAGGTGCATCGTTGTTTCTATATTGTGCCTGATAGTTCTGCTGCCCTCCTTGATTCCTTTGCGCCCCCTGACTTGAACTTTGCCCCTGATGGTTGTTGCTACCCCAAGAGAAATTCGGGTGATTCCTCCAGTTGGAATTGTAGTTGTTGCCATACTGTTGGTGGTTGTTCCTCTGTACATTTCCCACAAAGTTCACCGCGTCAGGATTTGCTCCACAACACTCAGCTGAGTGCTCACTGCTCCCGCACACTTCACACCAAATCTGCTGCACTGCATTCACTGGGGCTTGAGGCCGGTTCATTGTCATGTTACTGAAGTGGGTGTTGAGTTGATTCTGTAAGGCAGCTATCTGTGCAGCAATAGCTGTAAAACCATCCACTTCTAGAACTCCTGCTGCTTTCCTTGTCCCTCCTCTTGATGAATCAGCATTCCACTCCGGATTGCCCTGCGAAATACGGTTCAACAAGGTATACAGCTCCTCATAAGTTTTCTCCAGCGCTTGTCCCCCAGCTGCTGAGTCTAGCAATATTTTTGTATGGGGTTCCAAACCCTCTATAAAAGTGTGCACCACCACATCATTGGATTGATGATGATGAGGACAATCCCGCAACATGGACTTGAATCTCTCCCAAGCCTGATATAGATTCTCTCCCTCTCTCTGTTTGAAACTTAGAATTTGACTTCTAAGTCTTGCTGTTTTACCGGAGGGAAAAAATCGTATCAAGAATTTCCTTGCAAGATCATCCCACGTAGAAATAGAATTGGGTGGCTCAGCTTTCAACCACCTCTTGGCTTCTCCCAATAGTGAAAATGGGAATAATGTAAGCCTGACATAATCTGATGACACACTAGCGGGCATGTAAGTGTCACTTATCTCCAAAAAATTTTGGAGACGCTGCTGTAGATCCTCATGAGGGAGACCTGTAAACTGCCCGCTGATGTGCAGCAATTGCACCATGTTTTGTTTAAGCTCGAACCTCCCTCCTAGCTCAGGTTTGCGGATGCTAGATGTGACATTATTAGCATGTGGGATTGCCACCTCGCGAACCGGACGAGCTGCTACTTCCTCGGGCACTAATATTGCCCGTACTACTGGTGGATTCTGTTGTTGCTCCATGAGTGTTTGTCTGAGCAACTGCAGCTTTCTTTCTAGAGATTCTCTCCGCTGACGATGAAATAATCTTTCTGGCTCTAAATACGAGTCCACCAGCTCCTTGTCTCTTGCCAGTGTTCAACAGAGTTTAAATCTGCAAAATACAGGCTAAGACCAAGTTGTCAACACTAAGAAAATAAAAATATAGTAAATTAACACTTAAGAAAAATTCACCAATTGCCAGTCCCCGGCAATGTTTCCAAAAACTTGTTCGGATTTTTGTTATATGGGTGTATAACTACACGCAAGTGCACGTGGTCGAACAAGTAGTAAAGTGGCTTCAGGAAGCCAAGTATCGATCCCACAGGGACTGGGATAAGGTACAATCTGCTCAAGTGTACTATATTTTAATTCCAACAATGAAGACAACAGTGTAACCAAGAATTTGATATTTTGAGTTCTAATTTTTATGCTAAGTCTAAAACAACTATCTAAAGTGAGTCTAAACTATGAATGTGAGCATGCTGAGGTTAAATGAACATGTAAAGAAATTAATTACCAATATAATTTGGTTAGTCTTTTCCTCCGGTTGCTAGTCAAGAACTAATGCCAATGGATTAAAACTGTCGTATTTAACCCAACTTAAGAATCATGAACCGCCCACCTACATTTCTGTGATTAAACGAAATTCATGTTCTAGCCATACAAACCTGGTTCCTAAATTGACTAATACAACTTTCAGGTATATTTCTATCCTGAAGGTAAATCAATTCTCAATTTTCCCAAACTAAGAAAAGATCATATCCTATTAATTCACAACTTTCCAATTTCTTGCTCTCTCGAGTGAAACCAGACTTCTTAGATGTACATTAACGTAGGCCACACATTAATGCAGTAAGAACAAGAATCAATAGAACAACCATGGAAGAAAAGATTAAAAACCAACTTGATCAACAATCACACTTCAATACAATTGTTCTTAACCTCAGCAAGAAGAGGAATTAGCCACTCATTTGTGGATTAAACATCGTTAAATGAGTGTTAAACATACAAGCAATTGAATTGAAGAAGAAGGAGATAGAGAAAAACCCTGATAATTTCGTCCCCTCAACTGCCTGTAACCCACGTTCTTGCTCCACCAAGTTAGAATAATTAAAAATGAACCTAAGTGTTCTATTTATACTAGTGGGAATTTTTCCTAAAATAACAAGCAACGTGTCACGGAGTGCATCGCGAAACACTACCTCCGTGACACGCCACTGACGCGGACCCTCACTGGAAATTGCCAATAATTCCCTAGCCAGGCAAAAAGCCTCCGCGATGGCAGCGTGACACGGCTCCATCACAGAGCCTCTTTATTTTGTGCCTACCAATGCCTTGTCCTTTGCTAACATCCGAGTCCAACCCCGATCTCTTCCAACATGCATTTTAGCTTCCCAAAATTATATTTTACCTGCAAAACAATGCTAATCATGTTGGTTAGTATAAATTCACACTTTATTAACAATCACATGAGAATGTATCAACATTGCTAGATAAACAAGGCTAAAATGACATATTTAAGTATCACTTGGGCATATAAATTTGCCCAAGATCATGAGTGTTCTCAAAAAGTGGCGCCGTTGCCAGGGAATATGGTGAAGACTAGATTATTTGCTTGTATTTGACGTTTTAGTAGTTATTTCCTTAATTACGTTTTGTCTTTGTTTTTTATACTCACAGGCTGTTCTCCGGTGAATGCAAAGCACTCGGAGTAGTGGAGATCCCTTGATTCTATTGAACCCAGGAATTGAACGAACACTACACAGAATGAAAAACCAGGAACAAAGGCATGCCCGCATAGCTGAAGAAGCTAGGCAAGCTGAGCTAGCTCGACAAGCTGCACTTCAGGATGCAGAAGATGTTAGAGAAGAAGTAGTTAATGTTGGTCGACATGGGAGGGGAAACAGAGGTTATAGACTTGCCCCTCAGTTCTCGATGATGAGGACCCATACATTGATGAAGTTGAGTCAACTGGAGCAATTGTGCCACCACCACGTCCCGCTGGGGCCAAGTTCGATATCACAGCACCATGATTCAATTGCTAAACATGAAAGGGGTGTCCAATGGTCATGCAGTGGATGAAACCAACCTACACTTGATGAACTTCGTAGGAATATGCAAGGCATATAGGTTGCTAGGGGTTAGCCAGGATGCCATACAGCTCAGACTTTTCCCCTTCTCTCTATTAGGGGAAGCCACTTTATGGTTATCAGAGTTGCCCAACGACTCCATAACCAACTAGAGGGAACTCAAACATGTCTTTTTGGAGAGATTCTTTCCCTCCTCTAGAATGCTGCAGCTAAAAGAAGATATCTACAATTTCCGACAAATCAAGACAGAGGCACTTCATGAGACCTGGTTGAGGTTCAAAAAGAAGTTGACAAAGTGCCCGAACCATAAGATCCCAGATGACAGTTTGTTGGAAATTTTTACAGGTCTTTGAATAATAGCACCAAAGCTGTGGCAGACATGGTGGCAGGAGGAGCATTGATGAGTCACACCTGGGACCAAGCTGCTACAATCCTTGACAGGGTGACTAAGACGAACAGGGCATGGCATAGAAGGACAGCTGATGCAGCGGTCGGTACATATGTTATTGGTTTGACTGCAGACCAATGAAGGAAGAAGAAGAACGCGACCAAGAGTTGTCTCACATGTGTACATCTTTGGATTTGCTTATAAAGCACATCATGGGAGTAGGAGCAAAAAAGATAAATGCAGTGGGAACTCAAGGAATGATGCCGAGAGCTGATCACTCTGATTCTGAGGAAGAGGGAAATTTCCTGGACAGCCAAGTGGAGGGTTTCCGAGCCAATTCCCAAGCATCTGGACAAGAAAATTGGCGCCAAGTCTCTAGAAACCAAGGTCAGAACCAATATAGAGACAACTGAATTCGAAACAAGTACAGAGATAGAAGCCGCGGTCGTGAGCGTGATGGATATTAGAGAAGAAACAATGGCTACCGAAATGACTGGGTAGAAGTTTATGTGCCTCCTAATGCACGAGAGGGGGAGGATGGATAGTCTAAGTTGGAGAGAATGATGGCTGAAATGCTAAAAAAGGTGAGGTCCACTGATGATAAATTGAAGGAGATCCGAAGTGACATATCAAGTATGTTTCAGAAAGTGGAATCTCATGCTACAGCCATCAAGCAGATCGAACATCAACTTGGGCAACTGTCAGCATCAATGAACCCTAGACAAAAGGGTACACTACCTAGCAACACCATCCAAAACCCAAAGAACGATGGCCATTGCATGGCGGTGATGACTAGGACTGGTAAGACAATAGTTGACCCCCTTTTCCGGTTGTAGTTGAATGGATGAAAGAAATAACAATGGAGGAGAATGAGATGAGTTTTGAGACAGAGGGCGCTGAGCATGCTGAGGCCCCAAGAGGTGAAGAAGAACCCGACATTGACCAAGGAGCAACTCAAATCTACAAAGCTATCCCACGACCACTGCCACCATTCCCTTAAAGGATGAAGAAAAAGGCGAAAAATGGTAAGTTCCAAAAATTCCTTTCAATGCTTGAACAGTTATCTGTGAACATACCATTGGTTGAGGCATCGGATCAAATGCCGAGATATGCAAAGTTTATAAAGGACTTGGTTACTAAGAAAAGATCCGTGAACTATAAGCCGGTAGACAATGTACATCACTGTAGTTCCATAGCTACAAGGGTCCTAGCTCAAAAGAAGGAAGACCCAGGTGCTTTCACTATACCTTGCACCATTGGGAATGTCGAGTTTTTAAGGGAACTTTGTGATCTGGTAGCAACAATCAACTTGATGCCCTTGGAAGTGTTCAAGAAATTGGGCTTGGGAGCTCCCATACCGACCACTACACGGCTATTGATGACCAACATAACTATTAAAAAGCCAGTGGGGATCCTATTCGACGTGCTTGTCAAGGTAGACAAATTTATATTCCCAGTAGACTTCGTGATTTTGGATTGCGAGGTTGATTATGAGGTCCCCATTATTTTAGGGCGACCATTCCTTACAACCGGGAGGGCCCTAGTAGATATGGAGGCGGTCCAGTTGAAATTCATACTAAACAAAGAAGAGGTCACCTTTAACATTTTCCGGTCAATGCAGCAACCGAAGGAATTCAGTGTAGTCTTAGCACTAGAGGATGGATATGAGTCACTTGATGAATTCTGAGTAGTCAAGAGACTTGCGTCGTGCCGTGACGTTATATCAGGTGCTTCCATGGAGGCAACCGAAGTAATTGGACTAATGTGCGTTTAAGTGTGGAGTGAAGAAAAATTTAGGTGGCATAAAACTATTGGAAAAGCAGCTGCTACAACTCTCAGTACGACTTGTGACAGCATTGTACGAGCCGTAGCAGGAGGCATGGTAAACTTCAGAGAGATTCTTCAGAGTAGAAGTTCAGGCATGGTAAACTTCAAAGTAGAAGTTCAGGGTACGGTTGATCCTATGACTCGTGAAGAATGTATATGGGTCGTAGTACTCACTGTGCCAGTGAACTAACCAAATCATATGATATGAAGACCAACGAGTCATAGTACGACCCATACCCTCATGGTACAAGTCGTAAGATGCACTCTTAGGTCCCCAGGTAAGTTTCTTAATTTTCTGAAGCACAGGTCCAGGGGACAAGTCGTGGGGACTACCTACAACCTGTGGTATGAGTCGTGACAGGTCAAAAGTTTCAATATTACCCAACTCGGCCCAGTTTTTAAAACTGCCCCTCTTACCTATTTAAATCTCACACCTAAACCGACCCTTTGCAACACTCAGTCTCCCCACACACCCGTAACTCAAACCACGGAAGAATTGAGAAATTTCTTGCACAAACCAAGTTCCTCTCAACCCAAAACATTGATTACCAGTCGAAGAAGCAAAGAGTAACATATTGAATATTGCAAAATTTTAGCTTGCTTGAGCTTTCACTGTCAAAACCCCTATGAGTATTGAAGTTGCTCGAAAAATATCAAAATTACAATGATCAGGGATGTTAACAAACCATGAATGACTGGAAAACATCATATCTTTGTTGGGTAAACTTGTGTAAAGGTTTCAAAAGTTAAGTTATGGGTAGTGATTAAGAAGGGGAGGGATGAGTAATGTTTAATTGATTGAACGATATGCCTAGACCTGGGGAAATCTGAGTACCCAAACTATGAAAAAGAACCACTACAAATTGAACAAAATCAATTAAGTCATGCAAGTGGTATCAGACACAATACGGGTCGTAGTTTTCACTACGAGACGTACTGAGCATTTGTACCAAAGAAGTGAACAGAGCTAACCAGAAGAGTCCTTCCTATGACTCGTGGAATTGACCTATGGGTCGTACCTTGAGTCATGGAAAAATACAAAGGAAATCATAGTGTGAGGCTTCATCAGACGACTCAGGGTACGGGTTGTGGCTTCGTGGTATGAATCATACCTGTGAGCCGTAACATGTATACAGGATTGCTGCGTCTTAATATGAGTTGTACCTTCAGGGTACGACCCGTACTTTCGACCCGTGATAAGAATATGAACCTATTCTTTTCTTATTCTTTTTTTCAAATATGGAATTCTGACTTTCTTCCCTACAGGAACAATGACATTGAAGCGCAAAGCATCCAAAGAAACAGCCCAGAGGACATAAATTGATGAAACAATTGAGTCAGAGTCTGACAAAGCAGGGAACTCCCCTAGTGGTTCAGTCGAAGAGTATCAGGTCGATACATCGGATACAGGTGGAACCCGAACCACTAGGGAAAAGGCAAAAGCTCAAGCCGTTGCCACTACCGCCAAATCAGCCGAAGCTCCCCAGATTGAGGAGGGAGCTAGGAAAGGTAATCAGGAGCTGAGAAACAGCTCAAATGTAGATGAAGAAGCTGAGGAGGCCTAATCTAGAGAGGTAGGTGGTTGTGATGAGTCTAAAGAAGAGGAGCCTAGGGAGGCCCACACCATTCGGAGGAGAGTGCCAGGGGCACAAGAAATTTATGAGCAGGGCATATCTCTCACCGCTAAAAACAAACCTAGGTGAAGCATTCAGGAAGAACCGCGGATCCTCACAAACTCACTGAATGGAGTTGAGGAGATTAAGCGATATTTAGCTTCTATGGCTTTGAGTGGATGGCCAAGACTCCTACTTAGTACACCCTAGAGATAGTCTGGAAGTTCTATGAGAACTACTTGGCAACCATGGAGCAAAAGGCCAAGAAGGGGAAGAAAGTGAATGATCTGTCCAGATTGGAGAGTGTCTTGGTTCAAGGTCAATAGGTTGACATATCTGAGCGCACCATCTCTCGGGCTTTGTATGGGCCACAGTTCACACCTCCACTAGCTATGCCAGAGTATGAGTACTGAGTGAAGGCGCTTAAACAAATTCGGCAGATGGGCTTTGAGGAGCGCCAAAGGCAGTTATAGTGGTTGGCTGGTGGTTTGGCTGATGACAAAGAGGCATTAGAATGGGTCATTAGTGGAAAGAAAGTTACAAAGAGCTCGCTTAACTTCATAGAAAAAGCTTGCTGGACACTAGTGCGCCACAGATTAGCACCGACAGTCAACGACAACACCCTAAGTGCAGATAGAGCAGCTCTAGTAGCATGCATCATGTCTAGATACCCAATCAACATCCTACGAATTATTGCAGAGGAGAAACGAGATTGGGCAGTGGGATTGAGCACCACCAACCCATTCCCGAGTCTTGTATTAAGATGATGCACAGAGGTAGGAGTTCCATGCAGCGATGATCGTCTGATCGGAGGGTAGAGGATAGCAGACACTGACCTTTTCCATGATGAGATGAACCCGATAAGTCATGTATGACTTCCCACATCTATTCCAGAGCCAGCCATGGGTGCACAGGTTAATGCCCCCACTATACAGGAGTAGAGCGAGACACCTGCTACAGATGTCGGTCATTCAGAGGCAACTCCCAACACTTTTGCCACACCACCACCTAGCCTGCAGATCTAGACTCCATGAGGGTACATCCTAGTACCCCAGGAGTTCCTATAGAAATTGGCCAAAAGGTCGACCATGGATGAAAGAAAAATTCAAGCAGTGATGGAAAACGTAAAGCCATGGGTCAAGGAAGAGATAGATACAGCGGCTCAGGATCTACATGCTCGATTGGATGGATTTGAGAGCCACTTTAATGTGCAGATGGTGGAGAAAACAGACACCAGCAGTCTCTGTGAGGAGTTGGGGGATCTTCGGAGTCAAGTAGTTGAGTTGTCATCACGACAACCGATAGATATAGCAGCTCCCACTCTTCCAGACCTAGATTCAGCACTTGATGAGGAGATTGACTTGGCGACTTATTAGGAGCTAACGGTAGCTGCTGGAGATAAGGGAAAAAAAAGCTGCGGAGGATGTTGGAGAGGAGTGTCTGAGGAAGAAGAGGAAGAAAGAGGGGAAGGAGCGCAAGAGGACTAGAGTAGAGAGCCTATAGACACATGACACACATATGTCAGAGCTGCAGGAACGAGCTAGAGGAGCAGGCAGCTCCAGTGGCCGTGACCCTTCAGGTGATCCACAGTCATCCCAGATTGATACTGAGGCCGTAGAAGCAGTCAAAACTACTGAGGGGGTAACCACTCCCCCTATGGATACTTCATTGAGTGCGCCGGCCACTGCTAGCGCCACTATTGCAGCAGAGGTACCTCCTCCGCAAGACGACAGGAGCGCCTAGAGCGCCACATGTATGTTCCCTTCCCTATGTTCTTGTAGTTCATGCTTCAGGGATGAAGCTTAATTTTCAAAAAGGGGAAGGTGTGTACTTGTGATTTTTGGAAATTTTTGATTCGTCCGAGGGTTTTTCTTGTCGTGTTTCTTTTCCTTAGGTCATTCTATATAGTAGAACCAACATGTTTAGGATTTCTATTTTTAGTTTGTGATTTTTGTTTAATTAGGAAATAACTTAGGAGTATGCAGGCAATAAACATGCACAAGTTTTAATTTTTGAAAAAAAATTGACCCTGTTTAAAATTTTTTTTATGCATTAGCTATGTATTTGTGACTGCATGCATGATTTCTGTGGATCTTTTGATGTCACTTAGTTTATTAGCATGATGAGTCTTGTTAACCCATGTATAAACTAGATAGGTGAGGTGAATATAAGTCATGTACTATGAGTGAGTGAAGTATATTACTTAGTTAAACATTGTGTTGAAGATCTAGAACTTGCCTGGTTGGTCTTATCACAGGCTAAGGATGGTTGGTTAGGATATGATCATAGAATGTTTTTGTTGAATCTCACTTTTAGCCTAAATAACCCTACCAAGATCATATGAATCTCTTGATCCGAATTTTAAGCCTTTTATTAGACCATTTTTCTTTGATTAATTGGTTAACCGTACCCATTTGTTTATAATGAACCTATTTTGCCCCTGGTCCTTCCTTGGACATTGTGAACCTCAACATAGGCCAAATGCCTAAGTTCAGGGTGACTAGAGTAGGGGTGCATAAGTGATGGGAATGAGAAAAAGGGAAAGAAAAGAGAAAAAAGGTTAAAAATGAGGTGTGGTGTGAAGAGAAATAATATAAGAAGATGAAAAAAAAATTGAAAATCCTGAAAAAGAAATTTTAAATGAAAAAATGTTGGAAAAGGTGAAAAGCCACCACACCCATACAAATGTACATAAAATAGGTAAAAATGGAAGAAAAGGAATGAAAAGCAAAAAGGGTGAAATGGCTGAATGGTGTAGCCAATGTATGTAGTGCCAAGGAAGGGATAGTCACTTATAAAATCTTTCAAATTTATCATGTCCAGCTCTAAAGCCCACATTACAAGCCACAACAAGTCCTATACTGATCCTAATCTGACCATCTGATAAACCGAAGCAGAGAAAATAAGGACAAGCCTATGGTATCTAATACATAATAATTGTGAATTCTTTGTGAGAGTGAGTGCCTTACTTGTTCAATCCCATGCAATGTTTGACACTATATATATATATATTAGTGGGGACTTCATTTGTTGTGATGGTACATGGATTATGTTTACTTTTACCATTGGTCTGAGCGAAAAATATTGGTGATGACTTGACTGCCTGTTGATAGCTAGATGACATGTCTTGATCCCTGTGTATAATGTTTTTAGTTACTTATAGTACGTTAGTTGATGTTGGTTCATGAAAAAGGGTTAGAAATTGTTGAATGCATAGTGCACATTTTGTTTAGTATTAGCTGTAGTATCCTAGGTTTATTTTCTAGTTGAGCGTTGTATTTAGGTTTTCTTTTTCTTTGTCTGAGGACATGCAAAAGTCTTAAGTTGAGGGTGTTGATGTGCTGTAAGACTACAACACTTTCAACGCTCAAAACTAAGAAAATAGCATGGACTTAGGTATATTTATATGGATATAGGGCACTTTTCCTTTGGTTACAGGATAAATTGGTGTTGAAGAAAAAATGTGCAAAAGATAGCCTGAAAGTGTACAAAATAAGCTCAACTCACAGTTCACAGTACGAGCTGTAAGAAGGTTCTACTAGTCGTATTGTTGTTCAGAGAAGTTTCAGAAGGCTAAGGTTGAAGAGGTGTATCATACGATTCTCATTACGAGTCATACAAAGCTTGTACGCGTCATGGTGAAGAAGTCGTGAAAAGATTCAGAATATTTGCACAAGAGGATGACTCATGCAACGGATAGATAGTATGAGTCATGGAATGAAGGTACGAGTCATACCATACCACTCATGAATAACTTTAGAAAAATTTCAAAGTCTTAGAGTCAAGCTATGGAAGAACAGTACGAATCATAGGAAGAATGTACGAGTCATACCAGGATCCAACACTTAGCCAAATTTTAGCCATCCAACTGACATACAAGAAGTAGGTATGATCCATACCTACCTACTACTACTCGTAGGATGGGTCGTGCTGCAGGCGGCTTCAGTTATGGAAATACACCCTGTTAGCCTAGGAAAAGGATTTCTATGTCTGTATAAATACTTTTTATGTTTTATTTTCATAGAGAGAGGCGACTAGAGGCAATTAGGAGTGATTAGAATTGATTAGCAATGAAATTGAGGAATCTTAGACGTGATAATTGAGATGTTCAACTTGTGATCAACCTTTTCTTGATCTTCAAATTGTTCTTGAGGATTTTGCTGATTAATAAAAATAAGTTTTCTCTCGTCCATATTTGTAAATATTGATTTATGTATTTAAACATGAACGCAAATCACAATCTTGCAACTATGAGAGGCTAAAATCTCCATAGCTAGGGTTGTGGGAACCATGGTGGATTAACAAGCTACGGTTACATAAAAGTGATTCAAAACCAATGCAAAATACTTGTATTGTATTCTCTTCATGCTTGAACGTTCCTTAAAGGTGTACAATGTTAGGACACGCCCAAATTCTTTACTTGCTTGGGTCTAGAGAGGTAGAAATTAGGAAAAGAGAATTACAACAAAGCCTTGATCTTGATGATCATTGTATTAACTTGAGTTGTGGTCGCAGGATAGTTAAATTTGGGACATATTGATAACGGTTAATCTACAATCGCTCATGAGACCTGGTCTGGTGATTGAGTATAGTCATTCAATAGGGACTGGTCGGTCAATTGAATGAAGCTAAGTTATCAGTTCTACAAGTAAGCATTGGTGATGATCACGTATGTATATCCGAAGAAGTTATGAACCCATGGGGAACACAAAACCCTAGTTATATTTCATTCTTGATTTGAACTAAAGATTTAACTGTGTTTTTAACTACTGTTTTCTTTAGAACCCCCTTTTTTGGAGTAACTACCTAACAAGTTCACTTACTAGCTTTAGTCTAGCTCTTCCCTATTCCCTTTGGGTTCGATCTCAACCTCTTTGTTGGGTTCTTTATTGACAACTTCCACTTCATACTTCGATAGGAGGTATAGTTTGAGTGTTATCACACACCCCTCCTTGGGTGGCATAAGTGGCACCTGATGCTATACTGAGATCTGAGCTGACCTAGCTGGGCTTATGCACTCCTAGTGTGTACCCGCGATTCAAATCAAGAAAACAATGCGCTATATCTCGGCTATAAATACAGGCTTTGACTTATGAGGCCACAAAGCCACTTATAAAATAAAACAGTTAACCAACCACAAGGCAATGAAGGGATATTATATGGGTCGATAATATCACCATGCTTTCTAGTTATAATAGAATAAAAACAGGTGGTCACATAGCCAACAAGGCTACTAATTAATAGCTAAACTAGGCCCCATACCACCATCACACGAGATAAAATATACATGGCCCCCACACAGCCAACAACAACAACCATCAATGAATAAACTATAGTTTGCAAGACTCTAAGAGTGGAATAACGGTTGGGATAGGTCCCCGACCTACCCAAAAGTTGTACAATAAAAGAACAAACCTTCTCTAATTATCAACTCCGGAGAAAAGGAGCAGACGGGATTGCAGACTCTGACTGGTGACTAGGGAGGTCCTGAACCACGTCTATCCACACCTAAAGGCAAGTAATGCAGCACCCCAAAGATGGGCGTCAGTAAAATATATACCGAATATGTAATGTAGTAATGACAATAACTGAATAATACTGAAAATAGAATTGAAAGCGATCAATAGAATGGGTAAGAGGTACAAACTAAATTGTCTCACCACAACTGTATAACTAATAATAATGAGTAATGCAAACAAAAACCTTACCTAGCCCCCATAAGCCTGGAAGGTACAACCAACACAAAATAACCCACTCGGGGCCCCCATAAGCCCTGGCGAGCACACTCTAATCTATATACCCTAGCATGGTCAATATGAGTCAAAGGGTAACTATATCCAACCTACCTGGCCTCTGGGTCTGCAACTAAGCCCGTTGGGCTCCTGTAGCTATGTATGAGCCCGATGGGCTCCTGCAACTGCACCCTGGGCACACAAGGCTCGAAGGAGTGTCAGTGATGGCAATACGACATAAAAATAGAACCCTATTCGTGGATGGACTGTAATCTAGCCCTTAGGCCTGAATATAGTCCATTGGGACAACATATAGATCCTTGGAGTGATCCATATAGCCCCGTCAGCGATGATACAGCTATTAACCTTGAGGTTGGTCAATGGAAGGTTATCTAGGGTAGGGTCAGTCCCAACCTAAATAGAAAATGATAATCTCAAACTAACGGTAGTAGCTAATCACAACATACATGCTTCTAACTTTCTTACAATGATATAGGTCGTATTACTATATGACAAGAATAACTTGCCGAAGGAATTAGCCTTAACATACCTCGAATGTCGATTCTCATTTAACTGATAAGTATCAACCTTTAACTGGCGGTTCCACTCAAATGAAGCCCTTACGTTGAGAGAATAGGGCTATTTTCAATACTAAATTCGGCAAGCAATGATATCTTTCGATAATAATAATAACTATAATTCCACTCTGTTTAGCTTGGCCAAAAACCCATAATTTCTCTAGAGTTTAGAAGGGAGAAATTCTTACCTATTGCCCTTGGCCATTTAGGATTCAATTTAGAATAATTAAGGCAATTTTTATTCGGCGGAGTTCCAGTATGCCCAATGAATTTTCAAGAAATAACTCTGAGAGACGCTTCCCGTAGGCCTAGAACCTTACCCGAAGTTAATTTGTGTTTGGACGGAGTTTGATGGTGTATTTTGATAAAAATTGGATGAAATTTACGTATTCTCTATTTTTGGCCGAAGTACATGTCTTGAATGATTTAAAATTATCAAGAAGGACTTATATATATAGGTAGGGCGGTGGTGGGGGTGGTACCCATTGCTGCGCCAAGGGATGTGCCGTGCCGCGCTGGCAGCGCTGGCGCGCCGTGCTACCCATCGCGCAGGCAAGGCTGGAGAATCAGGCAGGCCGTTGGTGGCCTGGCCTCGCTTGACCCTGCTAACCCACTCGATGATATCCTTGCTCATCTTCCTCTGAGGCTCTTTCTGCAGCGTCAAGCTCTCATTGCTCGCCACAAACCCACGCGCATGCACACTAGCCGCTAACATCTTGCGGGGTGTAACATGTGGTGTGTTTTGAATTTTAATATTCGATGATACATTACTTTAATTTATGTCACATGCATGTTATATTATTTGAATAAGAATTCATGATTAATAAATAGTTTCTGTAATGTGGCCTATTTATTTGGGATCATTGAAGATTCTTATTTTATTTTCATGTGAAATTATATTATGCATAGATTGAGAATTATGATAACAAAGAGCTACCATTGATAACTTCCAATATATACTCCTCATGCAAAGACTATATACGGTTGCTGTATCAAAACAAATAACCCGACGGATGTCAGGATCGAATCCCACCAGGACTAGTGAGTGATAATTACAAGTGTCGGTCGAGAAATTGAATTTAGCTTTCACCACTTAGAAATAATATAGAAATAAACAAGTTGGGGGATATTGAAATTTGTAATAGAGTATAATTCCTAAGTTGGTTAACTACGATAGCAAAATTACCAAGGTTGTTAACAAGAATGTGAAAGACTAGAGGTGTGGTTTAGATGATATGCTAACTAGATAGGGTCATTCTAGGTTATCTCATAACTTCAATAAATGTAAATAATCTCGGGAAAATGGGAATTTACTGCTTTTCAGCCTTATAAATACCTCTTGCTAGAGTTTTATCAAACCTCTACACGCCATTAGTTCAACCCGATCAGATTTGGATTAATAGCTGCACTAATTTCTAGCTATTTGCTACTAATTAGGAGTGAGAATGTAATTTGGGCTATTTCTAGCCCATTTCACAATCTCTCATCCATACCCACCATTAAATTCTCTCCCAATACTTAATTATTCTTTTGCAAGCAACAATAAAGTAAGAACAATTAGACCCACATCATAATCAATGGATCTTCAATTATAGATTGAAGAGAATCTAATAGTTTTACACTTAGTTAAACAATATTGAGATGACTCTAACAATACCCACTCTAATTAAGCATTTATCATAACACACCTCTAGTTAATGACTGTAACACCCCGAAAGGGCCTACGAATAGACCCGGGAGTTGAAGTTGAAAACTACAGAACAACCTGAAACTTGCACCAGTACGATTCGAGGATGAGTCATGGTGTGGACCTACGACTCGTGACTCGATTCGTGATGAAATCAGGAGCCTGAGGTTTTGTCATGGGTAGTCCTAAGAACCATGGTGAGATAGTACAACTCGTAGTTAGGAGTCATGATGAATATCTCAGTGGTGCCAAGAGTGAGTCGTCAAGGGTCATGGTACAACTCGTAGGATGTAGCAACGAGTCATGGTAGGGGGTTGTGGTTAAGCCGTAGTGGATTGGGTGGATGGTGCCACGGTTGACAGTATGACCTGTAGGATGGTGGTACAAGTCGTGGTGTACCAGTCATGGCCAAATTCAGAAAGTTGGAAAAAGGGTGAAGTGACCACAAGAGGTAACCACAAGTCGTTACTTGGTGGTACGACTCGTGGCACGACTCGTGGTCGGGGCCAGAACTGCTTTTTAGGAAAATTTTAGTAAGGGCAGTTTCATCTTTTATACGATTTTGAGCCCTAAACCACGTCGTTTTGAGGTCGAAACAGGGTATTTAAGGGATGAAAACTCTTGTTAAGTTCATTTTAGCAATTATAAGTGTTAGAGAAGAGGAGTGGGAAGGGTTTCAAGCCATTTTCTTCAAGTTCTTCAAGCTTTCACTTAGGGTTCTTCAAGGGAGTAGGGAATCACGAAATTTCCAGGTATGTGGGGTTTGAATGGGTAGTTTAGTCCCTACCCATGCCCATTTCTTCCCATTTCTTATGTTTAATTTGTAAAATTCTTGCAGGTCTTAACCCCGTTCGCATGATTCCTCAAAAGCTTACATGAACTTGCGATATTATGTTAAGTTTGTGGGTTTGAAGTGTTTGGACTGATTTTACTTATATATATATATATATATATTTCATATTTCATGATTTAAATCTATAAAAGTATGGCTTCCCAATAATGGGGAAAATTTTAGTGAATTTCATGGTCAAGATGATTCCGAAAGCATGAACGAACTTCTCTTAATGTTTTAAGAATATCTTCAAGTATCTATTTCTCATGCTATTATGATCATTTTGTTATGAATTTAAGCATGTCAAGTATGTTTGAAATTATGGGCAATTCCCCATGTCGCTTATGAATTATAACTATGATTTTTGCCGACTCATGGACCCAATTTCATGGCTAGAAACACAAACTCTCATGTAGGTTTTGATTTCCAAGTTTTCACTAGCCATGCATGTCATGTTATAATGTTATGAGAACATTGCATTTTTTGGGAGTAGTACTTAACACCAAGTAGGTTCGAGGCCCAGGTTATGCCCCGTATCTCAGAACTACGTGCCACCATAGGATTATGCCTGGGACCTCCTTAGTGATTGTCCCCTATGCCCTACGGGGCCTTCATGAGTGATATCACGCTTTTCATGGTTCATACCCTTGGAAGGGTATGAACGGCCTCCCGACTAGGGGTACAAGTCGGACTTCATGTGTGCTCATGTGAAGTATGTCGGTTATAGAAATCTCGCTTTATTCCTCATGGTTTTGAAATATCTATGATTATGTTCTTTTGGCTCAACTTATGATTTATGAAATGTTTTCCCCGCATGTTAAAGCTTTAGTTGAAATCAACAATGAAACATAACTAGGGTTTTGTGTTCCCCGTGGGTTCATAACTGCTTCGGATATACATACGTGATCATCACCAAAGCTTACTTATAGAACTGATAACTTAGGTTCATTCAAATGATCGACCAGTCCCTATTGAATGACTATACTCAATCACCAGATAAGGTCTCATGAGCGATTGCAAATTAACCATTTTCAATATGTTCAAAATTTAACTATCCTGCGACCACAACTCAAGTTAATACAATGATCATCAAGATCAAGGCGTTGTTGTAATTCTCTTTTCCTAAAACTCTACCTATCTAGACCCAAGCAAGTAAAGAATTCAGGGATGTCCTAACGTTGTACACCGTTAAGAAACGTTTAAGTAAAGAATTCAGGCATGTCCTAACATTGTACACCGTTAAGAAACGTTTAAGAATTAAGAGAATACAATACAAGTGTTTTGATTGGTTTTGAATCACTTTTATGTAACCCTAGCTTGTTAATCCATCATGGTTCCCACAACCCTAGCTATGGAGGTTTTAGCCTCTCATAGTTGTAAGATTGTTATTTGCATTCATGTTTAAATACATAAATCAATACTTATAATTATGGATGAGAGAAAAACTCCTTTGTATTAATTAGTAAAATCCTCAAGAACAATATGAAGATCAATAAAAGGTTGATCACGAGTTGAACAACTCAATTCTCACGTCTAAGATTCCTCAATTTCATTGCTAATCAATTCTAATCACTCCTAATTGCCTCTAGTCACCTCGCTTTATGAAAATAAAACATAAAAATTATTATACAGACATAAAAATCCTTTTCTTAGGCTAACATAGTGTATTTCCATAACTGAAGCCGCCTGCAGCACGACCTATCCTATGATTAGTAGTAGGTAGGTAAGGATCTTACCTACTTCTCGTATATCAGTTGGTTGGCTTAAATTTGGCTAAGTGTTGGATCCCGGTATGACTCATACATTCTTCCTACGATTCGTACTTTACTTCCGTGGCTTGACTCTAAGACTTTGCAATTTTTCTTAAGTTCTTCACGAGTGCTATGGTACGACTAATACCTTTATTCCACGACTCGTACTGTCTATCCATAGCAGGAGTCAACCTCTTAGGAAAATCTTCTGAATCTCTTCATGACTTTTTCACCACGACCTGTACAAGCTTTGTACGACTCGTACTGAGAATCGTATGATGCACCTCTTCATCCTTATCCTTTTGAAACTTCTCACGACCAGTAGTACGACTTGTAAAACCTTCCTACGGCTCGTACTGTGAACTGTGAGTTGAGCCTATTTTGTACACTTTCAGGCTATCATTTGTACATTTTTGCTCCAACACTAATTTATCCTATAACCAAAGAAAAAGTGCATTATATCCACATAAATATACCTAAGTCCATGCTGTTTTCTTAGTTTTGATCGTTGAAAGTGTTGTAATCTCACAGCACATCAGCGCGACAAACTTGGTATCAGAGTAGGTCGTATCCTAGGGAGTCTGCATACCATGTCTAGTAGAGTCTAGTCTATGGGTGTGTTGTGCACCACATTCTATAGGCAGGAGGCTATGGGGCATAATAGCGTGGTTACCCTCCTTTCTTTTTCAGTTATGTTGTAGAGCTATGTGGTATAGGGTAAATCCCTAGGGTTACATTATTATGCTTATTTTCATAGGAAATGTCTGAAGCACGATAGATCATGACTGGTCGGGAGCTGGACATCATGACAGGAGAGGGCACTAGCAGAGTACCACAATCAGAGCCAGCCCAATCTGAGGACGTTAGCGAGGCTTTGTCCCGGTCTCCCCCGCAGTCTCCACCACTCCAAGAGCCTCCCAGGGTAGCAGGCATGTCAGCACCACCCCCCAGCAGTCCCTATACCTATACCATCAGATCAGGAGGTTAGGAGCGCTATCTACATGTTGGCACAGATGATGGCTGCTTAGCATCAACTGGTGGTACCAGTTGTTGTTGAATCTAAGGGAGGACCTAGAAGTTCGACGGTCTGAGAGTTCCTTGCCCTGAGTCCCCTGCAATTCACAGGGACAGACAGCGGAGAGGACCTCATGACTTTTTGGACCAGTTATTGTGGATCTTTAGGGTGATGCATGACATGCCCAAGGAGTCGGTTGAGTTATCATATTTCGATTACGGGACATAGCGGTATTGTGGTACAAGAGTTGGGAAATGTCAAGACCCAAACGGAGGCCCAGATCGAGACACGGGACAAGGAGCCCTAAGCGACTCTAAGATGACCTATGTCATGAACATACATCTAAGTCAATAACTAAAACTGAAGAATCAACATAATAATCTTAGCGGAAGTCTGAAATAAACATAACATCAGAATACATCATTTTTGTCAGAAAAGCCTCTAAAAATGATGATTTGATTGGACAAGACCAAACTAACTCCAATAAGCTAAAAACTAGAAATAAATAGAGAAATATGAATAAGCATGGTCCTCGGGAGATGAGGACTAACCAAAACGTGTAAGATGCTAAGTTTGAAGACTAGCTATGAACGGGGCTGAGTCTGAGTGTCGGGTCCTATACCATGAAAAGATACAACATAGAGTATGTGGTCAGTACGTGGAATGTACCTAGTGTGCAGGGTAAGTAAAACCTCTCAAATAAGTAAAATCATTTAAAGTCATGCATAATGTAAAATATAAATAATAAGAATCTGAGAGTAGGGTTTACATGCATTATTTATGAAATCATGATCGCATCATAACATTACATAACATCACATAACATCATAACTGAATCGATTGACTCCAAGCTGAAATCTGATAGTCATAAGTAAAACTGAACATTGAGTCAAACCTGCTTTAGAACATATATTGATGTATAAATCTCATTATTGATGAACATGCATATTGAAATCATGAGGAACAATGGGAGACTCATCTTTTAACTGACATACCATGATAGAGCTTATGTGGTCCCAACTATCACACTCAAGTGGGAAGAGCCGTCCAAAGCCTTTCTAGGGGTAAGGATGATTCCATGATATCGATATCAAGCTCGTGGCCAAATTGGCAGGGGAAAGCTCACAAGGGAGGTCCTGAAGTAATATATATAAGAATAAACCTACATGTAGTTCTGAGGCATAGGGTGATCAACCCTTAGCCTACTCGGTGCTAGATACTACTCCAAAAAACATGCATATGCTCTCCATCATTTTTCAATGAAGCTTACCATCATCAATTAACGAAGCTCAATAATCAAATACATCTCAAATATGAAATCATGCATATGAGAAGCTTTAGCTCAAAACATACCTCAAGCTGAAAGATAATTAGGAGTCTTCACTCCAAAACCATGTGGTAAGCTTAATTAGGGAAAATCATAAATAATACTTGAACATGTGGGAATTTCCCAATACCTTAACATGCTTGAAAATACTCAATTCATTTTGAACACATGACTATAAAAATGAGTAGCTTGAAAACATGCTTTTCACCATAATATCTCATCATAACCATACATTCATCACAAATCTCATCCTTCATGAACTTTTTATAATTGGGCATTTTGATTTAACTAACTCAGAACATGATTCTTCATTAAAAATAACATAAAACTTGCCTATGAATCATAATTCCATAGTATATACATATTTAAATCATACCCATGTAGAGAATTAGGAATTTCATGCATTGGGTTAAAATCCCATAGATTTGACATAGGAAATTCATAATTTAGAGAGGGATTTGGGCATGGGTGTGAAAGGATTCACCCACTCATAACCCTACATACCTGGGGAAGATCAAATTTCACCACTCCATGAAAGCCCAATGGAGAATTGAAGAATACTTGAAGAAGAACAAGCTTGATCACCTCCCTAATTTCTAACTTTGCATGCATGGATATGAATAAGCCTAGGATAGATTTTAGCCTCATAAAACACTGCATTTCGAGCTTTAAATGATGTAGTTTAGGACCCTAGGCCTTAGGAATGATGAAAATGCCCTTAATAAAATTCCTGAAATTTCTGCACTGGTGGTGAGAACGACCATCCTAACGGGTCGTTCTTGGATACCACGACTCGTGGTATCCATCCGTCGTCTCCACCGCCCGACTTCACATTCTCAGGTTCAATCCCATGACTCGATAGGACGAGTCTTTACTTCATACAATGGTCGGTTAGGTAGTCCATTATTTCCCCTTTGATGACCTGCACCAAGTCTTCCCACGAGCCACACCACGACTCCTTCTTCCTTCCAACGAGTTGTGGTTTCCTTCCGTTACCTCGACTGGAGGTTTTAATACTCTTTCCCGCGACTGCTCACCATGACCCATTGCTCCTCAGAACGGGTCATCCAGTGAGCCGTTACTCCCCCCCTTAGGCTGAGGACTAGTCCCACCACGACTGCAATCAACGACTCGTGGTAACAAACAACGGGTCGTTACTTGACCCGTTACTTCCAACCGCCACTCGACCAAAACTTACGAAGGATGCCTTCCACGAGTCATTGGTTGGACCAACGATCCGTTAGGTGACCCGTTCTATGAAATGTTTTCCCAGATTCTGCCATCTTCCATTTTTAAATCCTGGGTCTAACCTTAGCACTTCCGGGGTGTTACAATATCTCCCCCTTGGGAACATTCATCCTCAAATGTGGGAAAACATACATAAAATAGTGAAATGCAATAATTACACTCAAATACTAATCATTTAAGCCGAAAACTGACGAAACGACTATCTCCGATTCAAACTACATGGCTGAGCTGAATTCATGAATCACACATACATCCATATACATAAAAGAAACTTGGGCACATGAACTAAACATGAAAACTAAAAAGAGTCTTAGGGAAAAAATTGATACCTCAAGCAGGAACTGAGCCGGTAGAGAATAAATTTGGGTTATGAAGCCATCATATCCGCTTCGGCTTCCCACATAGCTCCCTCAACATGCTGATTCCTCCATAGAACTTTCACTGAAGCTATTTCCTTGTTCCTTATCCTTCGAACTTGACGATCCAGTCTTTCCACCGGAACTTCCTCATAATTAAGGTTGTCTTCACACCAACACCGTCCGCCGGGACAACTAGAGCTGGATTACCCAAACACTTCTTTAAGAGTGATACATGGAAAACAGGATGCATGGAAGCTAATTCTGAGGCAACTCCAATTCGTATGCCACCTTGCCAACCCGTTTCACAATTTGGTAAGGGCCAATATAACAAGGGATGAGTTTTTCTTTCTTTCCAAACTGCATCACTCCCTTCATGGAAGATACCTTCAGAAACACACAATCACCCACCTCGAATTCTAATTCTCTCCTTCTCACATTGTCATAGGACTTTTGGCAGCTTTGAGTTGTTTTCAGCCTGTCCCGTATGAGTTGAACCTTCTCCATAGCCTCATGAACCTAATCTGGTCCTATCATCACAACTTCACCAACTTTGAACCAACCAATGGGTGATCTACATTTTCACCAATAGAGAGCCTCAAACGGTGCCATCTGAATACTAGAATGATAACTGTTATTGTATGCAAACTCGATAAAAGGAAAATGATCATCCCAACTATCCTTGAAGTCAATCATGCATGCTCTCAACATGTCTTTGAGAGTCTGAATTATCCGCTCCACTTGACCATCCGTTTGCAGGTGAAATGCTATGCTGAGCATAACCTGAGTACCAAGTCCTTTTTGAAACGACCTCCAAAACTGAGAGGTAAATTAGGTACCTCTTTCTGATATGATGAACAAGGGAACTCCATACAATCGAACTAGCTCCCAAATATATAGTTTGACATAGTCCTTTGCCGAATCCGTAGTTTTGGCCGGTAGAAAATGAGCGGCCTTAGTCAACCTTTCTACCACAACCCAAATGGAGTCATATTGTTGACAAGTACGAGGTAAATATGTGATGATGTCCATATTAATTTCTTCCCACTTGCAAGTAGGAATACTGATATCCTAAAGCACGCCTCCCGATTTCTTGTGTTCAACCTTTACTTGCTGACAGTTTAGGCACTTAGCTACAAAATTTTTGATGTCCTTCTTCATGCCATTCCACAAATAGTCTCCCCATAAGTCACGGTATCGAAGCACACCATCCCCTCCTTTGGAGAAGACCTCTACCTTCTGATTTTGAACTGCTTCCTTCTTAACATTCACGAACTCAACCGCTTTCAGCTCCTGCATTTCACGAGGGAAGAACCCGTCTAAGAATGCAATATGAAACTCCTCCCAAGTGATAGGGCCTGCTCCGGCGGCCCTACTATCTTTCCATTATCGAAACTAGATTTGTGCGACCCTTTTCAACTGGTATGAGGCCAACTCTACACATTCAACCCCATTCACCCCCAAGACCTTGGTTATCTTCACAATGTCATCAATGAACTCATGCGGGTCCTCATCTACTTTTGACCTGAGGAACTTTGGCGGGTTCATTCTCAAGAAATCCCTGACTCGAGCCGCCACTACATTGCCATTTTGTGGAACATGCGCAACTACCTACTGATTGACCTGAGCGGTCAAGGCCTATCGAGCATCTGAATATCTGCCCGAAACTCAGCATGGGCAACCGACTCCGATGCATGGTGCTCTTGGACTGGTGGGGCCTACTAGTGCCTATTTCCATTGCCATCCTTGTGGCCGAGTCCATTTCCATTCCTCCTACCATTTACTCTGCAGGGAGCCATGATTCTGCATCGCGAATAACACGAATTAGAAGGATAGAGAGACATTTTATCACACAACATAGATCATGAAAGAAGGGAACATTTCCTAAACATTTCATAGCCTCTTTGTCATAAGTGTGGCGCGCTTCACACCTATGAAAAAGACTCTACTTAATGTGGCTTCCAGACACCCTAGAACACTTCAAACCTATTGCTTTGGTACCAAGTTTGTCATGACCTGAACGGAGGCCCGGATCGAGACACGGAACAAGGAGCCCCGAGTGACTCCAAGTCGACCCATGGCATGAACATATATCTAATTCAATAACTAAAACTGAAGAATCAACGTAATAATCTTAGCAGAAGTCTGAAATTAACATAACATCAGAATACACAATCTAATGCTAAATACATTCTTTTTGTCTGAAAAGCCTCTAAACATGATGAGTTGATGGGACAAGACACCAACTAACTCGAATAAGCTAAAAACTAAAAATACATAGAGTAATCTTAATAAGCATGGTCCTCGGGAGATGAGGACTCACCAACAAGTGTAAGATGCTAACTTTGAAGACTAGCTATGAACGGGGCTGAGTTTGAGTACCGGGTCCTGTACCATGAAACGATACATCATAGAGTATGCGGTTAGTACGTGGAATGTACTGAGTATGCAGGGTAAGTAAAACGCTCAAATAAGTAAAATCATTTAAAGTTATGCATAATGTAAAACATAAATAATATGAATATGAGAGTAAGGCTTGCATGCATTCTTTTTGAAATCATGATCGCATCATAACATAACATAACATCATAACTGAATCGATTGACTCAAAGATGAAATTTGATAGTCATAAATAAAAACTAAACATCGAGTCAAACTTGCTTTAAAACATATATAGATGTATAAATCTCATGAACGATGAACATGCATAACTAAAATAATGAGGAACAATGGGAGACTCGTCTTTTAACCAACATACCACGATAGAGCTTACGTGGTCCTAACTATCACACTCAGGTGGGAAGAGCCATCCAAAGTCTTACCAGGGCTAGGGACGATACCGTTATATCGATAACAAGCTCATTGCCCAATAGGGCAGGAGATAACTCACAAGAGAGGTCCCAAAGTAATATATATAAGAATAAACCTACGTTGGCGCGTAGTTCTAAGGCATAGGGTGATCGACCCTTAGCCTACTCGGTGCTAGACACTACTCCAAAGAATATGCATATGCTCTCCATCATTTTTCAATGAAGCTTACCATCGTCAATTAAATGAAGCTCAATAATCAAATACATCTCAATCTGAAATCATGTATATGAGAAGCTTTTGCTCAAAACCTACTGTAATATCCTGGAGAGACTAAGAATAGACCCAGGAGTTGAATTTGAAAAGTGCAGAAAACTGGCAAAAACATCACAGGACGGGCGACCCAACGACTCGTGTTTGGATACCACGAGTCATCATAAGCTGTTGTGGTTTGGGAAGTTCAGGGAAGCAGTGGAGAAAACGGACGGTGTAACAACTCATTGTCAGGAACAACGAGTCATTGTTATCAGTCGTTGGAAGGACTGGACTTAGGCGGAGGGGAAAACAACAGGGCGTTCCACGATTTTTTGTGGGAGGTAATGGTTCATTATTTCTAGTCGTTGTATGAGAGTTGAGGATTTAAGTGCATTCAACGGATGGAGACCACGTCTCGTTGGATGCCACCACGGTTCATGGTGAGGTTCGTGGAAAGGAAAGTCAGATTTGGCCAAGGGGTTGATAGCGGTTGATCCAATGACCTATTGATTGAAGCAACGACTCGCCCTGATAAGTCGTGGGAAGAACCTGTGCATGTCATGATGCAGTGGGCCTAACGACTCGATACCACGAGTCGTGGTATGTTGCATCGACCCATTGGGTCGGTCACTGGTCTGTCCGGAGCAGTTTTCAGGGAAATAATTTTTAAGGGAATTTTCGACTTTTTCACATTTTAAGACCCTAAAACTACGTCATTTTGAATATTTTTTTGAGTGTGATAAGATGAGTTAAGTCCTTTATGCATTATCATTCTCATGCAAAAGCTTATAGAGATTTTTGGGAGATTCAAGGTCTTCTTCCTCAAGTTTTCATCTATTTCTTTGTGGGTATTCAAGGAACTTCGCATCTATCCATTTCCAGGTATGTATGGTTTTAGAATGGTGAAATTCTTCCTCACCCATGCCCAAATTTCGATTTAAATCACGAATCCTCCTATTCAAGTTCTATGGAGTTTTACCCAAATGCATGAAAATGTGATTTCTCTTTATGTGTATGATTTAATTGAGTTTTAATTATTGAATTTTGAATGATGGGAAGGTTTTATATTATTTTCTTTAGATAATGTTTCAAGCTTTTTAAATCTAAAATGCCCATTTGATGAAGGTTCATGAAAGTTATGATTTACGATGAATATGCCATATTTTGAATTTATTAATGACGGAAAAGCATGAACTTAAGTTACACATGTTTATGAGCATATTTTGAAAGAATTGAATATGATGAATTATTGCGCAATGCACACATGTTGAAGAATGATTTGTGATTTATAAAGTGAATTACATGATTTATTGATTTATGATGTTGGCCGATGAAAAGGGCCTATTATTCTTGGTTAAGCATGTTTTAAAGGAAAACAATGATGATAAATGTTATATTTTAGCCAATGAATCGTAATGCATGATTTTATTGATTTATGTATGAGCCTATATGCATGTTTTTGGGAGCCGTGTCTAGCACCAAGCAGCCTGGCATTCAAAGGACTACGCCGGTGTCTCATAACCATGTGTCGTTGTGGGTTTTTAAATGATATGATGTATTGATAATGATCCCCTCAAATGTGATATCATGCCTAATGCACGACCCTCTCCTAGCAAGCTAGGGTCGGCTTTGCTCACTTGAGCTAGATAGTGGGGCATCATGAAAGGCTCTACCATGATGGTGTCGGTTATGATGAGTCCTCCCATTATTCTGCATGTCTTATGCATCGTTATGTTTATGTTGTTGGCTCAAATTATTTTTTGATAAAGTTTACTTATGATTATGATAATGAATGATTTATGAATGATCTGAAAGTCTTGAGCCTTATGTTATCTTACGAAATTTATGATACAAGCATGATGTCCTTCTCCTATGTTTATTTATGAGTTTATTATACTTTTAACATCCTTTTTACTTACCCTTTATACTTGTTACATTCCATGTACTGGCCGCATACTTTCTATTTTGTATCGTTTCATGATACAGGGTCCGGATATCAGGCTCATCCTCACCCTTAATCCATCCCAGCTTACGCTTTCAGCTTATTGGTGATTCCTCATGTTTCGAGGGTCGTTTGACAGAACTTTCATGTTATTTATGTTTTAGTATTGGTTGATTTAGTTGGGAATGTTTTCCTATCAACCCATCTTATGTATTAGAGTCTTTCAGACAAGAATCTAGTACTCAACTATGTATATGTCTAGTATTTCCTGATGTTATGCTATAATTACGTTTCCGATATGTTTTATGATTATCATTCCACTTATTTGAATGAGATTAGTTGTATGCATGTGACATGGGTTGACTTGGGGTCTCTCGGGATCCCTTGTCCCGTGTCTATGATCCGGGTGTACGTTCGGGTCGTGACAAACTTGGTACCAGAGCCATAGGTTTGGAGTGTCCTAGGGTGTATGAAAGCCGCGTTAAATAGTATTTTTCATGGGTGTGAAGCGCACCAAACTGATGATGAAGAAGCTACTAGATGTTTAGGAAACATTCCCTTCATTCAGGTTCTATGTCATGCGATGAAAAGCCTCTCCATCCTTCTAATTCATGCTATTCGCGATTGCAGAAATATGGCTCCTAAAAGAATGAATGGAAGGAGGAATGGAAATGATGAAGGCCATGGCGGTGGCAATGACCATGGGCATCAGCAAGCCCCACTTGTTCAGGAGCCCCAGGCACAAGAGCCAACTACGCACACTAAGTTTCGGGCGGCTATTCAGATGTTGGCGTAGGCCTTGACCGCTCAGTTCAACCAACAGGCTGTTTCGTAGGTCCCACAGAATGGCAATGCAGCGACAGCTTGGATTAGAGACTTCTTGAGGATGAACCCTCCTGAGTTCACGAGATCAAAGGTGGATGAGGATCCACACGAGTTCATTGAAAGGATCTTGAAGGTCACTCAAGTTATGGGGTGACAAATGGGGAGTGTGTTTACTTGGCCTCTTATCAGCTTAAAAAGGTCGCTCATATTTGGTAAAAGCAATGGAAGGACAACAGGATAGCGGGAGCAGGCCCTATCAGCTGCGATGAGTTCCACATGGCTTTTCTTGACAGGTTCTTCCCTCGAGAGATGAGAGAGTTGAAGGCAGTTGAGTTTGTGAACCTCAAGTAGGGAAAGATGAAAATGCTAGTGTATTCTCTTGAGTTCACTCGTTTGTCAAAGTACTCCCCAGATCTAGTGATGGATCTGAGGGCACGGGTGAGCCGATTCGTTCATGGTGTGACTAGTTATTTAGACAAGGATTGCAGGACTGCCACGCTTCACTAGGATATGGACTTTCCTCGCATAGTTTTGTATGCCCAATAGATGGACAAGGCTCATGCGAGGGAGAGGAAGGCAAAGAGGGCTCGGACGAATAGTCATGAGTATTTGTATTAGAGGTCCAGCGGTGGCAACCATCCACAGCTCTAGCAGAGGTCACTAGCCCTAGCACTATCATCAGCTAGTGTTCAATCTAGGCCCAGGAGTGATCAGAAGAGCAGGGCTTCAGGGTCTAGGGATCAGAAGGGCACTCAGACAGAGTATACCTCTCCAGCCTGCGGGAAGTGCGGCAAGAGTCACACCGGGAAGTGCCTGCTCGGTTCAGATGTCTGCTATGGGTGTGGTAGATCTGGGCACATGCATCGAGTATGCCCATATGCTAGATAGGGTGATGATAGGGGTCATGCACATACCACCAGGACAGAAGTAACTCCAGCCCATTCCGCTCCACAGGGAGCATTGACTAGTGGGGGTGGCGGATAGCGCCAAAACAGATTCTATGCCCACTGCACCTTGGGCACAAAAGGATTGAAGAAGGGTCAGTGATGCCGATACGGCATAAAAGTAGAAGTTCGTTCATGGATGGACTATAATATGTCCCTTGGGCCTGAATATAGTCCTTTGGGACATCACATAGCACCTTGGAGAAACATCATATAGCTCCTCTGAGAAATATCATATAGCCCCGTAGGCGATGACACAGTTAGCAACGCAGAAGTTGTTCAATGAAACGCTATCCTAGGTGGGATCAACACCTACTGATGTACTAAAATTAAGTCTCACTCTAGACACTCAAAAAACATATCTGGCTTCTAAGGCCTAAGGTGACAACTACTCGCTCCTAGGGTAGTCCACATAGCTGCCAACAGGCATACCCCATGTGCCTACATTTGATCAGAGGATCCTGGCAGTGATAATAATCTCTAATGGTCTAAATCGAATAGGGAGAGATCTGGAGTGGCCTAAATGATACTCAAAATGTCATGCTAAGACAATGGTAGCTCATAAGCAAACTGTAAGGCTGCAGAAGACCAACTACTTAATTCCTTTGCTTAGGACAACTGTAGGGCTGCTACTGATCGAACATGCTCCTGAGCAGTCGGCCCCTAATCTTCCACAGACAACTTACTATAATTCTTAAACTGAAGGTAATACTGTACTAACATGGTTCTAGTCCCTTAGACCATAACTTGGTCTTTTCGGATTTCATATGTCTTTGCTGGACGATTCTTAACCTCGTAGGTAAGTCTATCTGGACTTAGCCACTCACAGCAACCTGTACTTGAGTATCTTATAAGAACAGGCTGCAGCGCTGGCCCCGCATTCAACTACTGATAAAGTTCCCTCCTTAGGGTAACGGTTCTATCTGATTTATACAACTGGGATGACTTCCGGATCGACCTGTATTACGAGCACTAAGTCAAATGAAACTAACAGTCACTGGCAGTAGCTAACTAGATGGCAGACTATCACTTAGTTCACTAGGCAACCCTGGTGCCGCTGACTCTAAGGTATGACCATCCTATCCAAATTTCTAGCCTTGGAGGCATTAAGAAACACCAACGGCCTCTCGGCGAGCTTTACTGATAATACAAACGTCAAACTGAAAGTTATATCACCCGATTGCACCCTATGTTGTCCAGCTTACCAAATCAGGCTCAATAGCTAACCATAAACTTCCAAGGCCTTGGCATGACAACAAGAGATCAAGATTCTACTAACATATTGAACAGAAGAATAGAGGAGCTTCATATTGAACAGAAGAATAGAGGAGCTTCTGAATCATGTCATCGTACCTGTTACTACATCTGGAGACGCCTCTGAATCATGTCTCCCTGGTAGTGCATAAGTACGGTTTGAGCCCGTACCTGAACTGGAGGCTCATAATCTACCTCGGCCTTTGCCTACTGAACCTGAAGGCCCACGCCCCGCTGAGGCTACTGGGGCTCATGGTCCTGCGGATCCCCTGTCTTGACTGTCTCTACTCCCCTGACCTCTGGTCAGACAATCTCTCATCCGATGCCCCTCCTGACCGCAACTATAACACATCTACAAGATCCGGAGTGTGGTCGATTACAATAAGAGCAGGGTAAAGGTGCAAGTCTACTCTTCTCTCCCCTTCTCTGCAGCGGAGATTCTATTGTTCTGGAACTGCCACTGGGCTCTGACTTCCCTCTACGAACATATCTACCTCGCTGCTGCTGCTGTGGCGGAGGTGGGGGTCTAGGGGGTCTATCTGATAGTCGAGGCCTGGGTCCTCTCTAAACTTCCCTTTGCATCTCATCTGGTCTATCTCTGCGGCGCTGTTCCTGACTAGTCTGTCTACTACTCTGCTGCCGCTGTCTAAGACCCTCTATGCTCTGAGCAAAAGCCTGTACTCGGGGAATGTCCATATCCTCTCGCAATGTCGCCATCATACATGCCTCAGTATACTCCGGATTCAGACGCATGATAAATTTGTGGACTCTTGTTGGCATGGTATCAACAAATGCTGGAGCATAACGGGCTAAGGAGTCAAACTGTAAAGCATACTCGTGTACGCTTCTCGCCCCCTGCTCCAGATGCAAAAACTAATCCATCCGGGCCTGCCGGACCTCTCGTGGCAAGTAACGGTCCAGGAAGGCCTCCGAGAAGCTGGTCCAGGTCAGAGGGGTAACATCTCTCCCTCAGGACCTCTCCCAACTCTCGTACCATAGTACTGCTATGTCCCACAACAGGAACACTTCCAACTCAACAGACTCTGAAGGGGTCACATGCATAACTCGGAATATGCTCTGAATTTGATCTAGAAAGTCCTGGGGGTCCTCTGCCTGATCTGACCCTATAAACTGTGGGGGACCCAGTGCCAAAAATTCCCGGACTCTAGAACTGCCTAACCCACCCGAAGACTCTACTGCTACAGGTGGCACTGGCTGGTGTTGTGTGGCCATCATCTGTGCCAACATAACTACAGCGGTGCGAACCTCCTGATCTGATGGCAAAGGCACAGGAGCTATCGGGGGCGGTGTAGTGCCCAATGGCTCCTGATGTGAGGGGGACTGCTGAGAGGGCTGTGATGAAGCCTCTATATCGCCCTCAGATCGGGCTGACTCTAACTGAAGCTGAGGCATCCTGCTGGTGCCTTCTCCTGCTCCTGTGTCCAATCTCCTACCTGTGGTAGGGTGTCACTGATCTGCCATTCTTATATGTAGACAAAGGATATGATAAGTTTTAGGAACTCGACCCTATACTGTACTGTGCTATGGCACGACTGAGTATGAAAGAAGAGTAACCATCCTATTATGCCTCGCAGCCTCCTGCCTATAGTATGTGGTGCACAACACATCCATAGACAAGACTCTACTTAGCACGGCTTGCAGACTCCCTGGGACACGACCTGCTCTGATACCAAGTTTGTCACGCCCCGCCTTGGGGGGTATACCTGGCACCTGGTGCCCTAGTAGGATCTAGACTGCTAGCTAGTGAGCCTAAGCAAGTCTGGTGCCTGGCTAGCTCTAATTCAGATTTCTGGAAACAAAGGGCTATATAACGGTTGTAAACACAGCCTCCGGCCAATTGGCCTATAGCCACCTGTACCTATAATAACAGCTAACCAGAAACATCTCAATATTAGGGAGCCTATGCGGGCCGACAAGGCCACCATACTGTCTAGTTATCTGTAACTCAACACAAGACTACTGTAAGGCTACGTGACCGGCAAGGTCACCACTACTGTCAAACTAAGGCCTCACACGGCCAACATAAACTGAAATGCTAAACAGCTATAACAAAATGCACGGCCTCACACGACCGGCTCAACTGACCACAGGGAAGCATATACAGACTGCAAGCCTCTAGGAATACTGATAAGATGGTCGGGATAGGACCCCGACCTACCCGTATTGTACAACAAAAAGAGAAATGATATAATTCTCGGAAATATCAAGCTCCGGATGACAGGAGCTGATGAATCTGTGCTGGCTAGGATCACGAGGGATCACCTCCTCGTCTATGAGTACCTGCAGGCAAGTAATGCAGCGCCCCACTGGGCGTTAGTACCACTGGTATCGAGTATGTAAAGCAACTGAAATAATACAACTGAATACAGATAATATAACTAACAAGTCTGTTAGCAGAAGATAACTGAATCTGAAGAGTTGATAGGAACTAGATCAAACCTTTCTGTACGGACAGGCAGGAGCGTGTCTGTAGTCACGGCGGCCTGCTGTCGATTAACTAATATATATAAAGCACATAAATACATATACATTTAGCAAGCAAGAGCCAATACCAACCCCCATAAGACGGATGGCGCCAAGCAAGAAAACAATCTATATACCCCTACTCGGGTCAAAACCAACCAAAAATAAGTCACTCCACTCATCTGTTCACTTCGGAGCTCCTCTACTGGCCCGCTGGGTCTCCGGCCCGCTGGGTCTCCGGCCCGCTGGGTCTCCGGCCCGGGACATAGCCTCCGATATAAGCAACCGTGTCTGGGTCCAGAGGACTCCTGCGTAGACAGTAACAGATAGGGTCTGGATCCCTGGACACGAAACTCAATAAGCCTATCTGAAACCAGAGCTACACCTATGATAACTGAATGTACAGATAGTAACAGATATGGTCTGGTTCCCTGGACACAAAACTCAACAGGGCTATCTGAAACCGGAGCTGCACCTGTAATGCTGATCAGACTGCTATGGGGAAAGCTTCATCCCATCTTCGTCCAAGCTGGGTACGGCATGCCACTCCTCGGAGTGACGTAAAACCCACCCGCTCAGTGGGAGACACGATTACCAACCCAGGGGTGGCGAGGACACTCAATAGGGTTCCCTCACTCCACATCAAGTCTCAACAAACAAATAGCACATATAGATAGCAAGCATGTGTAACTAAAAGAAAAGACTATCTGAAATCTGATTTCTTATTCTGATCTGTTTCTATACTGAACTGATTCTTTATTGATTATACTGATTCTGAACTCTTTCTTTAACTGTTGGCTAATCTGTAGCCAATATTCCATCTGTCTGAATGGCCAGTCTATAGCCATAAAACTGTCTGTCTATCTGATTTTACTTTACTAACTTTTATTCTGAAAATCTGTCTCTTTTTATTCTACAACATGCTTGCTAATCACACAATAAGCTATACTGAATCTGGAATGCTAACTCGCCCTTTGGCGCATGCTTTACTAACTTTCGGACTGGATACGATACGGCAACACAACTCAGAATCTATTAGACTTACCTAATTCTCAACATTCAACTCCGAGAGCTTCAAATACGGAGTTTACTATGATTTACCAAACTAAGACTTACTAACTTGCCGAAGAACAACTTTACATACCTTAACCTCGAGTTATCCGACTGTCAGACGAGGCTCGGTCAACATTCCAGCTAAATCTCCCCAACTGCATTCATAAACACGTCAATTAGTACTAAATACAACACTATTATGAAGGACGGTGTCACTTTCGATATAATTATAGCCTAAACTTAGGCTTATCGAAAGACGGTCGAAAACTCGCTATTTTTCAAAAGTCCATAAGGGAGAAGTATTCACTTCACAACTAGGAACACATAGACACTAGTTTGGAGCAATTCTACTTACTTTGGTTCGGTAGCTCGACGATTCGTCGGCCGTATTTCGCGAAACAAAATCCGTAGGAATGCTCCCTGCTGCTAAATACCTCGGTACCTGAGGTTAATTTGAATTTAGACTATGTTTGGCAGCATAATCAAACGATAATATACTACCCCTCTTCGTCTCTCTCTGTTCTCTGCGTTTTCTGGAAATTAAATAAGGAATATATCCTCACAAACCGAAGTGGGGGCTTTATATACTTGGGCCTGGACAGGCCCAACGTGTCACGGAGCCAACGCGGAGGCTCCACCTCCGTGACACATTGCCATCGCGGAAGGGCTCTGCCCCGGCTCCCTCCGTGATGGTTCGACAGGTTACTCGTCCGATCCTTTCCCGGGCCTTTCCCTAGCACGTATGGCTTTCAAATATGCTTAACCAACGTGCGAATAGGCCATCTAGGTGTTGGAAATCTTACGGGGTATAACAGATATAGCCCCATAACTTGATCATATGAATTCCGCATGCTTAGTTAGAGATTTGGGCATAGGTGAGGAAGGAAACACCCACTCATAACCCTACATACCTAGGAGGGATGATTTTACCACTTCTCTAATTGCCCAGGATGAGATTCTAATGAAACCTTCAAAACTTACTCTAAATCCTCTCCTCAAACTCAAAAGTTTGCATGCATGGAATGAACTAGCTTAGAATAGGTTTTCCCCCCTTAAAACCCTATAAAACGAGCTTTAAACGATGTAGTATAGGCCCCTAGAACTTAGAAATGATGAAAATACCATTACTGATTGTTTCCACTGCAACCAATACTTCTCCTCCCAACAACCACATACAAGGTCCTTTGGTTTGATACCACGAGTTGTTCCTTAGTCCATTCTGTGCAAATTTTCCCAATTTCAACAGTTATCTACTTTTAACTTCCGAGTCTTATCCTTAGGTACCTCCGGGGTATTAAAATATCTCCCCGTTGGGAACATTTGTCCTCGAATGTTGGAAACAAGCAGAAAATAGAAACATGCAATTATCATACTCAAATACTGATCATTTAAACCAAATACTAGCGGAATGACTACCTCCAAAAAAAACTACATAGCTGAATCGAATTCAGACATCACATACATCTATCACATCATAAATCAAACTCGTGCACATAAACTGAACATGGAAACTGATAAAAAAATTTAGGGCAAAAACTGATACCTCAAACTGAAACTGAGCCGGTAGGGAATAGATAAGGGTATTTAACCATCATAGCCACTTCGGCTTCCCACGTAGCTCCCTCAACATGTTGATTTCTCCATAACACCTTCACCGAAGCTACTTATTTATTCCTCAGCCTCCAAACCTGACGATCCAAGATTGCAACTGGAATTTCCTCATAACTGAGTCTACCTCCCACACCAACGCTATCCACCTGGACAACTAAAGATGGATCACCCACGCACTTTTTCAAGAGCGATACATGAAAGACAGGATGAACTGAAGATAACTCAAATAGCAAGTCCAACTCATACGCTACATTAGCAAATCCCTTCATAACCTAGTAGGGACCAACATAGTGGGGACTAAGTTTTCCTTTCTTTCAGAACCGCATGACTCCCTTCATGGGAGATACCATCAGAAATACTCAATCGCCCACCTCGAACTCCAACTCTCTCCTTCTCACATACGCATATGACCATCCGTCACCAAGGACGATTCTGATCCATTTTGCACAACAACGCCGCCATTGGTCGATTCGACCAATCTAACTCCCAACCTCGCAAGTCGATGGACATCTTTCACCAACTCTTTCTTTCCCTCATCCACATGGGACGCACTCTCCATAGAGAGTCTACTAAGTGCGTCCGCTACCACATTAGCCTTTCCCGGGTGGTAAGGGACACTCATATTATAGTCCTTTAGTAACTCCAACCACCTCCTTTGCCGAATATTGAGATCTTTCTGCGTGAACACATATTGCAAGCTCTTGTGATTCGTGAATACATCCACATGGAGCCCATACAGGTAATGCCGCCACATCTTCAATGCGAACATCACCGCGGCCAACTCAAGATCATGGGTCAGGTAATTCTTCTTATGAACTTTCAATTATCTTGAGGCATATGCTATCACTTTCCCATGTTGCATCAACACACACCCTAGTTCGATTCTCGAAGTGTCACAATACACCATAAAACCATCCGTACCCTCGGGTAGGTTCAACATTGGTGCTGAAGTGAGTCGGGTCTTCAATTCTTGGAAGCTTTTCTCACAAGCCTCCGACCGTTGGAACTTTACCTTCTTCTGAGTCAGCTTGGTCAATGGTGCTGCAATAGATGAAAATCCCTTAACAAATATCCGATAGTAACCCGCTAAGCCCAAAAAAGCTCCTGATATCCAATGGGTTCACCGGTCTGGGCCAATTCTTCACCGCCTCAATTTTCTGAGAATCTACCTTTATGTTCTCACTTGATACCACATGGCCCAAAAATGCAACCGAGTTCAACCAAAACTCACACTTGCTGAATTTTGCATATAACTAATGATCCTTGAGAGTCTGAAGCACTACTCTTAAGTGAGCGGCATGCTCCTCCTCGCTCCGAGAGTATATGAGGATATCGTCGATAAAAACAATCACAAACATGTCCAAATATGTCTTAAACACCCTGTTCATAAGATCCAAAACATAATACCAAGCAATTATAATACCTGGGCAGAACCATAATATGCTACTACATAAGATTAAGTACATGGGAAGGTTGTATTCATCCTCGACATGACTTCATGCTTGAAAATCAAGGAACAAAGAGCATCTTACATACCTTATTTTGAAAAGTTTTCCTTCGTCGCTTCTTTCCTCCAACAACCACGTTTAGTATTCTTCAATTCCTTGAATTTATACTCATGTAATAAGTCTGGTTTGAGCCAATTTCCTAGCCAAAATGTCATCCTAACAGAAACCATATCAATAGCACAAAACAACATTTCAATACTTTGTTTTAACTTGTTTCCATGACCTTTAATGGAAAAAATGAAAGGGTGAACTTCTCTGGATTTTCTTGTGATTACTCCCCACCATAAAGGAGTATATTCCTAGCAAAATACAACTGTATCAACCTCCAAAAAAGGGCAGAAACTTCACCTAAAAACACAACAAAAATGAGCCACAAAACCAACATCAACTTCTAGCTTTAGTCAAGGAAATTCATGAAAGTTTAATAGATAGAAATGGTTATAATTTTATTGTCTTCCATTCCTATTAAGATGGAGATCTAGGCAGCTTAAAATGGTTGCAAACACAGCAGCTGGTTGCAAACACAGCAGCTTCACTGCCCAAAGCATGGCAGCAACTTCAGCCAAACACACATAAAATTAATAGCCTAGTCTAGCTTCCAATTTTTAAGCTTTTCGCTAAGATTTTTGATAAGTTTAAAGGGTAGAATCCTTACCTCCTTACTTGCATCCAACCATTACAAAAATGGAGTATATATGCAGATTAATACTTCTCCAAAAATTCAGTAAAGACATCATAAACATGCTGCCAAAATGCAGCAAGAAGATTCACTGATGCCTCTCTTCAACTTTGCAATGATCTTCTTCACTTGCCTTGAATTTTTGTTGATGATTTGCCTTGATGTAACTTGTTTATTGGCTAGAAAATACATAGAGAAATGTCCCCTAAGCAGGATCTCGAATTTGGATAGGAACGATATGATTTGGGCATCAAACAATTTAAATAAATAGGGGTAGGGCGGTGGGGTGGTGCTTATGTCACTGCTTAATGGGGCATTAGTAAAAGCATAACATTTTACTTGAAATTCCGATTGATGAAAGTTTAATGTTCTGAAAACTAGACTCAAATACCTTTAATTGGATAGGTCATAGAACTTCTAACTCATTGTACATCGGGAGATATAATCATTTAAAGTTACCCTTACTTATGAACTTCACATTTGACCCTTACTTATGAACCTCACATACTCTTCGCTCTTCCCTTCGTACATGTTTCCCTCCTCACCTACGATCAATATGCATCATGTACTTTCCTTAACACGACATAAAAATATCAAATAATCATAAAAAATTTTGGGGTGTAAAATCCTCCACCCCTTAAAATCATTGTTATACTTGGCCGACGTAGCTTGGCCATAATACATCTAACTTTTACTTGCCTTTCGTCGTAAATGTACATTCCATATATTCATAAAACCTCCTTTTCTCAACTCAATCTATTTATCTAACATGAGATAGGCATGCCTTGACACCACATAATTGGTGAACTTTTCTAATCATAACCAAATCTAACATGAGATAGTCATGCCTTGACACCACATAATCGGTGAACTTTTCTAACCGTAACCAAATTTACACACTACCACAGGAGTGATGATTAACTCTAGTTTCACCTTTCTGTGCACCACTTAAGATATAGGATCAATGTGAAGAACGTTTCAAACCTGAAGCTGCTCTCTTATGCTTGCCTTTACCATGGCCTGTTACTCCCGATCCTAAAATTGGGCACTAAAAAAACTGAAGTTTAATCTAGGGAAAAAATAAAAATTGAATATATGTACTTGGGAGACAATGAATCAGATCTTTCATATGAGCAATAGTCATATCTCTTCAGGTAGTCACCTCCAAACATTTTCAGACTAGATAGGGTCCTAAACCTAATACAAATCGATGGACTTTATCGCTCATATTTCACACCATATACGGAGCATATCGGGCAAAAGAATTAAACTTGAGGCTATATTCATGAACACTCATGCTTTCCTATTCTAGGTGCAAAAACTGCTAAGCTTGAATCTGTCGAAGTTCTCGTGGCAAGTACTAATCCATGAAAACCATTGAGAATTCCTCCAATTCAGCTGGAGGTGCATTAACTCCCTTGGATCGCTCCCAATCCTCAAACCATAGGATAACAACATTTTGTAGCTTAAATGAGCCCAACTCCACTACCTCTGTTGCCGTAGCCCACATAATACGCAATATTTCGTATATATAATAAATGAAAGCCTGTGGGTCCTTGTCCGAGTCTGATCCAATGAAGACTGGAGTACTTGAGCTTAAAAACTCACGGGCCCTATAACTCTCAGGAGTGATTCCTCTAGATCCTGTTATCGACTCCAACTGCTGATTTTGAATCACCACCACTCGGGTTAACATCCGATATGCTTTCTCAAAATCTTCCCCCTAATATACTTGAAAGTACAACAGGTGCTGGAGGATCAACAACTTTATCCCCTCGTAGCTCTACTAAAACTGGAACAACAGGAGGGGTTGAATCCCTTTTCTATAGTGGCTCCGACCAAAACTTGAAAGAGCTATGGGACGGGGACAACTCGCTCGACCCTCTAATCTATTTCTCTAATAGAAAAGAGGAAGACTGGAACCCGTTACAACATCAGTCCTAATAAATATCGTAGCCATCTTCCTTACTGAGGGTGAATTCTAAAACATAGGCATGATTTAGATTTCAAACCTTATTTATATCTTTGCTCTATAGCACGATTGGCTAATGAAAAAAGTGAAACAACTTTTATATGCCCTGTAGCCTCCTGATTATAAGTATGGTGCACAACATACCTATAAGAAAGACTCTACTAGACACGGCTTATGGATTTCACTCTAATACCAAGTTTGTCAAGCCGCAAAATTGGGGGAGGCCACAATTGGCTCTCAATACCCGACTGACCGGGGAGCCGGCTATACCTTGTCTATAACTGTAACACTTAGGCTATCCAGGCCACCTGTCATAATCAACTGCAATACAAAATAGATCCAGAAGTTCTTACCAATAAAGGATAAATAATTGAAATGTTGATAAAGCTATGGAAAGCTGACAAGGCGAAAAACTAAAATAACACTGTACACACTAAGTCCATAAAGACTCTAAAGAGTAAACTGAAACTGATGGTTGGAATAGGGTTCTGACCTAACCAAAACTACAACTCAAAACTCGTGATGAAATAATTAAGCCCTAGATCCATGAAGAAAAAAGCATACAAACACATTTGCTGATCTCATGAATTGCTACAGAAACTGGCAATCTCGACCTCCACCTGCACCTGCAGCACGAACCCAAGTCCCCAAGCGAATGGATGTCAGTGCGAATGAATTATATTGGTATGTAGGGATGAAACTGTAAATGTGAGATAGAAATCTTATAATAACTGAATCAACATATAAACATATAAAGGATAGGGATAATCTGGAACTCTACTACTTATAACTGATAACAACTCACTATAACAGAAGTGAACTTAAGATAACTGAACTAGGAATAAGGGATAGTACCAATCTAGTATCCTGTCAACCAAAACTTGATAATAACTCTATATCGAGGTGCAAATACAATCAAGTAATGCACAAGAAAAATCTATAACTCTAATATCGGTAACCAGCTGACAATAAATCCATATATAAAATATCTTCAGACGGTGTACTACACCAAGGTAAAATAAAAATATCTCCAGCCAGTGTATTACACTGGGATAAAATAAAAATATCTCCAACTTGTGTATCATATCTAGGTAAAATAAAAATATCTCCAGTCGGTGTATCATACTGGGGTAGAATGAAATATCTCCAGCCGGTTTCCACAGTAGGGTAAAATAAATAAATCTCAATCATAATCATATATTGAGCCGATAGGCCTTATACTAAGTCAGTTTAGCACATATAGCATAGAAATGATAAATGCTAAATATGTGGCTTGAATAGGCCTCTTTCATAATTGATAGTTGCACATAAGCACATATATTACATAAACCCTTCAAATAACACTTAGATGCACATACTCAAAGACTTTCACAGTTATAAGAAGGTTCAGATTACATAAGGAATTCAAAAGGCTCCACAGACATTACTTAGGCACATTTAAGATACCAAAATTCGATAACCTTGCGTTCAGTTGAAGAAATAAGAATCATGGAACCTCCCCTTAGCCTCATATACCTCATAATATATATAAGATACATGACAACTATGATACAGTATTCCCATTTTGATGAGCTCATTTACCCTTACTGATTGTGACATCGATTCTTAGCTTAGGTTCGCTTATGCGTCGTTAACTTCCATACTTTTATATCGTGAATCATGAGTGTACCTCATTTGTTCAACATCTCACATTTCAATGTAACTTGTGAATAGGAATACATAGCTCTCGCATCTCAAACATGGAGCTCTTTAACATGAAAACTCATAGGCAACTGTCTAGGGGCTTCCTTAATATAAATAAAAACTCATAGTCGTTCTTTTAGACAACATAGGAATGGCTCGTATGAAAATTAAAATATCTGAGGAACTTAGGGAAGCTTAATGGCATTATAAGTAGTTACAAACTTCCAAGAATAATCCATTAATTCAACACTTAGGACAAATAATCAAAGACAATTGTTTAAAAAGTATGACGAAGAACTTCTCTTTAACTTGAGTTACTATCTTAAAAACATTCGATTATAGTCATTTCATAAGAAGTTAACACTTTAGTGGCCATTCATCGATTTAACACATACTGAACATAAACAATTTTATTTATAACTCTCTTGCTAAATGTTGTTAGAACTGGGTCAATCTTGCTAGCCATTTGCCCAACTTATTCATAGTCATAATCCTTATTGTCTAAGTTAACAAACCTATCTACTTTCCTTATTCATCGTAACTTCTTTTCCAAGAATGATTTTCCATTCCACACTTAAGTGTTTACTCTCGTGTTCCGTATTCCACCAACTCTTACAGGCACTTAACTTTTTACGTGATTGTCAACCTTATCCCTTAAACCTCATATTTCTTATATTTTAACGTCATTCAAAAGTTCTTGAAATCAATTATTGAAAGAGAAAATACAACTCACAAATTAACTTTAAAGGTCTAACATTTACTCTTATATTTCCTATGTTACTAATGCCTCCACTTTTACCCTTGGATTAAATTCTTTACACATATAAAACTTTCAAAGAACATGACAACATGTCTACTTAAAGCTTTAAACAATTCTTAGGAGATCCAGATAAATGAAGATCTCTAATGAACATATAGCGACGTTCTAAAGGCAATCCTTGCCGCCTTAGCGTGTAACTTGAACGTAAGCATAATCTCATATATATATATATATATATTGATTTTGGTATAATACTCTAACATTAAGATACTGTGTATAACCTGTCCATAAAGTTGGCTCCATAGAAATATCAATAGTTTACACATTTGAGTTTTTATTTCCAAGCTTAACGAACCGGTTAATTAAGAGATGTGTTAACTAGTCACTTAGCTTAAGGGAGAGGGATCGGGGGACCTTCTCATGAACCTAGATACCTTAAAACATGTATATTTGAGGGTAGGCTACAATCATAAGGAAATTCCATTTTGTTACCCTCGTTAGCCCTTATTGACTTAAAACCGATTTCAAATGTTAGGTTCATCCGCGCATCGTCGTCTTGCCATGTTTACTAATTTCCTTAGAAACCAGAATGTAAAAAACCTATACAACACACATATATAACATAATGTAAAGGACCAGCTTACAGTGCCCATGCTGAGGGGACTTCAGACTCAATTTACGACCATGACTATAATCGAAGGCAATTGCATTTTTCACTTTACATTCATGTTTTCCAACTCTTTAGCAATTCATAACATAATACCTAGTAATTACAATACCTGGGTAGATCCATATTAAGACTACTACATAAGCTTAAGTCAAGGAAATGTCGGATTCATCCTCAGCATGAGTTCGTGCTTGAAAAATGAAGAGACAATATGTATCAAATATGTAAGGAAGTAAACAAGACTGAATAGAAACTGATAAAGAACCGAAAGCGAATAGAAGGAAGGGGAAGAAGTTAACCTGTAAGTTTTCTTATCCATAACCTGCATCTAGTAAAACACTACACGTATATTGCCTAAAATTGTGCGACTAAACATTCATAGGGTACAGCTAACAAGAAAGTATACAAACAAGAACCTAACCTGGTCCCCATAAGCCTGAAAGGTGCAAGCAACACAGTAACAACCTACCAGGGCCCCCATAGGCCGTGGCAAGTACAATTCAACCTATATACCCCTATCCTGGTTCTTATGATTCTACTGGTGTTATAGCCAACCTACCTGACTTCTGGGTCTGCATTTGAGCCCATTGGACTCCTGTAACTATTTATAAGCCCGATGGGCTCCTGTAACTGCACCTTCGGCACATAAGGCTTGACGGAGGGTCAAGAATGCTGATACGGCATAAAAGTAGAAGTCCATTCGTGGATGGACTGTAATATGTCCCTTGGGCCTGAATATAGTCCCTTTGAACATCACATAGCTCCTTGGAGAAACATCATATAGCTCCTCTAAGCAACATCATATAGCCCCGTAGGCGATGACATAGTTAGCAACCTGAAAGTTGGTCAACAAAAGGCTATCCTAGGTGGGGTCAACCCCAGCTGATGTACTATAATTAAGTCTAACTCTAGCCACTCAGAAAGCATATATGTCTTCTAGGGCCTAAGGCGACAGCTACTCACGCCTAGGGTAGTCCACATAGTTGCCAACAGGCACACCCCATGTGCCTACATCTGATCAGAGGATCCTGGCAGTGATAATAATCTCTAATGGTCTAGACCGAATACGGAGAGATTTGGAGTGGCCTAAATGATAGTCGGAATGTCATGCTAAGACAATGGTAGCTCATAAGAAAACTGTAAGGCCGCAGACGACCAACTACTTAGTTCCTTCGCTTAGGACAATTGTAGGGCTTCTACTGATCGAACATGCTCCTGAGCAGTCGACCCCTAATCTTCCACAAACAGCTTACTATAATTCTTAGACTGAAGGTAATACTGTACTAACATGGTTCTAGTCCCTTAGACCTTAACTTGGTCTATTCAGATTTCATATGTCTTTGCTGGATGATTCTTAACCTCATAGGTAAGTCTATCTGGACTTAGCCACTCAAGGAAACCTGTACCTGAGTATCTTATAAGAACAGGCTGGGGCGCTAGCCCCGCATTCAACTACTGATAAGGTTCCCTCCTTAGGGTACCCACAGTTCTATCTGACTTATACAACTGGGATGACTTCCGAATTGACCTGTATGATGAGCACTAAGTCGACTGAAACCAACAGTCACTGGCAGTAGCTAACTAGATGGCAGGTTGTCACTCAGTTCACTAGGCAACCCTGGTGACGTTGACTCTAAGGTATGACCATCCTATCCAAATTTCTGGCCCTGGAGGCCTTAAGATACACCAACGGCCTCTGGGTGAGCTTTACTGACAATACAAGCGTCAAACTGAAAGTTATATCACCCGGCTGCGCCCGATGCTGTCCAACTTACCAAATTAGGCCCAATAGCTAACCATAAACTTCTAAGGCCTTGGCATGGCAACAAAAGCTCAAAATTCTACTAACACATTGAATAGAAGAATAGAGGAGCTTCTATGACGCTCCTACCGTGAGTGACACTTAACATACTCTTTCCCGACAAGGGATACTGCAATATACTCTAAATACATTTTCTTGCAGCCAACCCCACATACACAATCATAATCTATTGACAGCAGCTAGTCACAACATACATGGTCCTTATCTACTAGCAGCGGCTAATTACAACATATAAGCTCATTATCTACTGGCAGTAGCTAATCACAATATGCAGGATCATTGTCTACTTTCGAAGGCATCGGTCGTATCACTATACGACGAGAATAACTTGTCAACGAGATAAGCCTTAACATACCTCAAATGCCGATTCTTATTTAACTGATTAGTTTCAACCTGTAACCAGCGGTTCCACACAATGCAGCCCTTACACTGAGAGAATCGGGCTATTTTCGATATTAAATTTAGCATACAACAATATCTTTCGATAATAATAATAACTATAATTCAACTTTGTTTAACTCGTCCAAAAACCTACAATTTCTCGATCGTTTAGAAGATAGAGATTCTTACCTATCACCTGTAGCTGTTTAGGACTCAATTTGAAGTAATTTCGACAATCTTTACTCGGTGGGTTTCAAGTACTCCGAGCGAATTTTCAAGAAATAACTCCGCAGAGCTTCCCGTAGGCCTAGAACTTGTTATCCAAGGTGAATTTGCATTTGGAAGGAGTTTGACGGCGTAATTTGATGAAAATCCTATGAAATATACATTTTCTCTCTATTCTTGGTCGAGGATCTGTTTTAAAATGATTTAAATCAACATATAGGGCCTTACATAGGAGTAGGGCGGTGATGCCGGGGAGCCTCGCGCTGCCCATCATGCCAGGGGGCTGCCGCGCCATGCTGCCCATCGCGCAGGCAGGGCTAGCGCTTCCTGCTTCCCCTCGCATAGGCAGGGCTGGCGCATCGCACAACCCCTCGCGGGCTGGCCTCGCCCAACCCTGCTAAACCACTTGACGATGCTCACTCGTCCTTCCTCCGAGGCTCTTCCCGCACGTGTCAAGATCTCATTTCTCACCAGAAGCCCACACGCACGCACACTAGCCGCTAACATCTTGCGAGGAATTTGATGGTGAATTTGCATTTGGAAAGAGTTTGGCGGTGTAATTTGATGAAAATCTGATGAAATATATGTTTTCTCTCTATTCTTGGTGGAGGATCTATTTTAAAATGATTTAAACCAACATAGAGGGCCTTATATAAGAGTAGGGCAGTGGCAGGAAGGCGCCTAACACTGGCCATCACCTTAGGGGGCTACCGCGCCACACTGCCCATCGCACAAGCAGGGCTGGCGCCTCTCCCTACCCATCGCGCAGGCCCTTGCGGCCTGGTCTCGCCCGACCATGCTAAACTACTTGACGATGTCCTCGATCGGCCTACCTCCAAATCAATTCCCGCATGCGTCAAGCTCTTATTTCTCACCACAAGCCCACACGCACGCACACTCGCCGTTAACATCATGTCGGGTGTAACATCATCTGCCCTTAGGAACATTCATCCTCGAATGTAATCTTTAGGCTTTGAAGACTCAACTCTTTTAATTAATGCAAGAAAAATTTTGATAGAGTCTCCTCTGTATTATGGACTATCCAAAAAACTAACATGCAGAAAATTCCAACATAGGCATTTCACAGGATGCCACAAGCAACAATATAATATAACTTCATATCATAAAGGCGAATAACTAAACAATACTGATATTACACGTAACAACAATCTCACCTCAACTACTTAATCTGGGTCAGGTCTGGAATAAGTAAGGCTATCTAGACCTCATGTCGTCTTTAGCTTCCCAGGTCATCTCTTCTACCTTTTTGTTCCTCCATATGATTCTAATAGGCTATAACATTGGTTCTCAAGATAGCCCCTATGGATCTGCTAATCTAGTATAACTATGGGAGTCTCCTCATGGGACAGTTCTTTTGTGACCCGAGCATCCTCGACTGGGATAACCTGAGAAATGTCTCTTATGCACTTGCACAACATTGATGAACAGATCATAGTCCCGAAGGAAACTTCATCTCATAGGCCACTGGGTCGATCTTCCGGAGGATCCGGTATAGCTTAGTGAATCTAGGGATGGATATGCCCTTCTTTTCAACTCTCATAACGCCCTTCATAGGCGAGACTTGAGGAATACCCAGCCATTGCCTCCATTCCTAACTCTGCACGCCATACATTAGAATAAGGCCTAACTGATGTAGTATGCCCAGTTAGATTATCCCTAACTTACCTACTTCAAGCCATCATATAGGGGGCATGCACTTCCACCTATAACACATCTCTGGGCATCTGAGTTGTGTGCTTTGCTTGGCCATTCGTTTGGGGATGAGAAATTGTAGTCAAATTAACCTGCATCCCAATCTATCCTGGAAGCCTTTCCAAAACCTAGTTCTGAGTTGCGCCCCTTTGACAGAAGTTAATAGACACTGAGACACAACATAGCTGGAATATTTCCTTAGTATTTCATTTTCACGACCCACACGGAGGCACGGATCGTAGATACGGGACAAGGGACCCCGAGAGACGCCAAGTGAACCCAGTGAATAAGCATACATCTAACCCATTCGATAAATTGAAGAAATCATCAATATAACTCAGCGGAAGTTTAAAACATAACATTAGAATAACACCCGAAACTAACACATACATAAGTCTGAAAAGCCTCCAGTCCGGACGAGTTGATAAGACAAGATCCCAACTAACTCAACAACACTGAAACTAGAAATACATAAAGGAAAATGATAGTCTAGTCCTCGAAGGATGAGGACTCAACAATGAAACTAAAAATACATAAAGGAGAATGATAGTCTAATCCTCAAAGATGAGGACTCACCAATCCAAGAAGATACTAACTCTGGAAAGTTGTCAAAGAGCGGGGCTAAAGCTACGAGCCGGGTCCTATATCATTGATACAACATAAAAAGTATGCAGTCGGTACGTGGAATGTACCGAGTATGCAAGTCAAGTAAAACCGCTTAAGTAAAATAAAATAATGTAAAACATTTCATAACATATCATAAGCTTTCAAGTCTGAGAATAAGGGCTACTTGCATTCATTCTAAAATCGAAATTTTATCATGACATGACCGTTCATAGCTTTATAACATCATGACTGACTCAAATAACTCAAAGCTAAAACATAACATTTATGATAAAAGCTGGACAATGAGTCAAACCTTGCTTTTAGAACATACCTGCTTAAAGAAATAATCATGAGTAATGAATATGAAAATCTGAATCATATAGACAATGGGAGACTCGTCACTTAACCGACATACAATGATAGAGCTTATGTGGTCCCGACTATCACACTCAAGTGGGTAGAGCCGTCCAAAACCTTGCCAGGGCTAAGGACGTTACCATGATATCGATATCAAGCTCATGGGACATTAAGGCCGGGGATAGCTCACAAGGGAGTTCCTAATAATATAATAGTATCATCGTACGTTGGTGCGAAGTTTTGGGGCATAGGGTGATCGACCCTTAGCCCGCTCGGTGCTAGACTCTTCTCCCAAAAAACATGCAATGCTCTATATCGTAAATAACGAAGCTCAACATCGTCTATTGACGAAGATTAAGATGATATCATGCATCACTCAACATCATATGAAACGAAGCTCAACATTGTCCTTTGACAAAGCTCAATAATGAAATCATGCATAGACTAGACATTATATGAAAATGAAGCTCAACATTGTCCATCGACAAAGCTCAATAATGATATACATCTTAATTATGAACTTATGCATATGAGAAGCTTTAATTTGAAACACACCACAAGATAAAAACATGACAATTGGGAGACTTCTCTCCAAACAATGTGGTAAGCTTTTTACGGAAAAATCATCATTTTAAATCAACATGTGGGCATTGCCAAAAACTTTACCATACTTGGATCTACTCAATTCATTTTGAAAACAATATCGTAATCATGGGTAGCTTTAGAAACATGATTTTCATCATCAAACCTCATCATCATCGTTTTCTTTTTTCATGAACTCCTCATCCATGGGCATTAAGTTTCATAATTTAGAAAACACATTATTTGATTGAAAACAATTTAAATTCTGCCCAAGATTCACAATTCATCAATGTAGACATAATCTAATCATACCCATGTGTAGAAATTGAAGAATCATGCAATTTGGGTAAAACCCCATAACTTGATCATATGAATTCCCCATGCTTAGTTAGATATTTGGGCATGGGTGAGGAAGCAAATACCCACTCATAACCTACATACCTGGTAGGGATGATTTTACCACTTCTCTAATTGCCCAGGATGAGATTCCAAAGAAAACCTTCAAAACTTGCTCTAAACCCTCTCCTCAAAATCACAAGTTTGCATGCATGGAATGGAACTAGCTTAGAATAGGATTTCCCCCCTTAAAACCCTATAAAACGAGACTTAAACGACGAAGTATAGGCCCATACAACTTACAAATGACGGAAATACCCTTACTGATTATGAAGAAAATTTGTTCACTAGACCAAACAATGGATGAACCAATGGGTCGTTGGAGGATACCGCGACCCGTGGTATCTACCCGTGCTATGTACTGCTGAGACTTGCCTTTGAATCTGAACCACGGGCGAACAGGATGACTCATCCTGTGAGACAACGAATAGTTTCACCGACCATTGTTTGCCCTTCACACAATCTGAACCTTTCTACCACGAGCCTCACCATGACTCGTGGTTGCTTCCAATGATTCGTGGTCTTTATCCATCACATACACTGGAAATTCTTGCAACCCAACAATGACCGGTAACAACGAGTCATTACACCTCAAAATGAGTCATTGGAAGACCCGTTTTTAATCCATCCGCTGATGACTATATCATACCACGACTATAATGGATGGCCTATTGTATCCCACAATGGGTCGTCACGTCACTCGTTTCCATTGCCATCAATACTTCTCCTCCCAATGACCACATACAACGTCTTGTGGTTTGATACCACGAGTCATTCCTTGGTCCATTCTGTGCAAATTTTCCCAATTTCAGCAGTTATCAACTTTTAACTTCTGGGTCTTATCTTAGGCACCTCCGGGGTATTACAATATCTCTCCCTTGGGAACATTCATCCTCGAATGTTGGAAAAAAGCAGAAAACATAAACATGCAATTTTCATACTCAAATACTGATAATTTAAATCGAAAACTGACAGAATGACTACCTCCGAAAAGAACTACATAGTTGAACCAAATTCATACATCACATACATCTATCATATCATAAATCAAACTCATGCACATAAAATGAACATGGAAACTGATAAAAAATTAGTGAAAAAACTGATACCTCAAACTGAAACTGAGCCGGTAGGGAATAGATAAGGGTATTTAGCCATCATAGCCACTTTGGCTTCCCCAAGCTCCCTCAACATGTTGATTTCTACAAAACACCTTCACCGAAGCTACTTCTTGGTTCCTCAGCCTCCGAACCTGATGATCCAAGATTGCAACTAGAATTTCCTCATAATTGAGGCTACATCCCACACCAACGCTTTCCACCGAGACAACTAAAGATCGATCACCCACACATTTTTTCAAAAGCGATACATGAAAGACGGGATGAATTGAAGATAACTCTGATGGCTAGTCCAACTCATATGCTACGTTACCAACTCTCTTCATAACCCGGTAGGGACCATCATAGCGGGGACTAAGTTTTTCTTTCTTTCCGAACCTCATGACTCCCTTCATGGGAGATACCTTCAGAAATACCCAATCGCCCACCTCGAACTCCAACTCTCTCCTTCTCACATCCTCATATGACCATCTGTCACAAAGGATGATTCTGATCTATTATGCACAACAACGCCGCCATCAGTCGAGTTGACCAATCTAACTCCCAACATCTCAAATCGATGGACATCTTTCACCAACTCTTTCTTTCCCTCATCCACGTGGGACACACTCTCCATAGAGAGTCTACTAAGTGCGTCCACTACCACATTAGCCTTACCTGGGTGGTAAAAGACACTCATATCATAGTCCTTTAGTAGCTCCAACCACCTCCTTTGCCAAAGATTGAGATCTTTCTGCGTGAAGACATATTGCAAACACCACCGCGGCCACATCTTCAATGCAAGCACCACCACGGCCAACTCAAGATCATGGGTTGGGTAATTCTTCTTATGAACTTTCAATTGGCTTGAGGCATATGCTACCACTTTCCCATGCTGCATCAACACACACCCTAGTCCAATTCTTGAAGAGTTACAATACACCACAAAACCATCTGTATCCTCGGGTAGGGTCAATATTGGTGCTGAAGTGAGTCGGGTCTTCAATTCTTGGAAGCTTTTCTCACAAGCCTCCGACCATTGGAACTTTACCTTCTTAAAATTCAACTTCATCAAAGGTGCTGCAATAGATGAAAAGCCCTCAACGAATCTCCGATAGTAACCCGCTAAGCCCAAAGCTCCTAATATCCGATGGGTTCACCGGTCTGGGCCGATTCTTCACTGTCGTGATTTTCTAAGAATCTACCTTTATGCTCTCACTTGATACCACATGGCCCAAAAATGCACCAACTTCAATCAAAACTCACACTTGCTGAACTTTACATACAACTGACGATCCTTAAGGGTCTGAAGCACTACTCTCAAGTGAGCAGGATGCTCCTCCTCGCTCCGAGAGTATATGAGGATATCTTCGATGAACACAATCACAAACATGTCCAAATATGTCTTTAATACCCTGTTCATGAGATCCATAAAAGCTGCAGGAGCATTGGTTAGTCCAAAATACATAACAAAAAATTCATAGTGACCATACTGAGTCTTGAAAGCAGTTTTCGGGATGTCACTCTCCCGAACCTTGAGCTGGTGATACCCGGATCTGAGATCAATCTTTGAGAAACACTTGTCACCCTAAAGATGATCAAACAAATCATCGATCCTGGGTAACGGATACCTGTTCTTAATGGTGACCTTGTTCAACTGCCTATAATCAATACACATCCGAAGAGAACTTTGTTTCTTCTCGAACGAATAGGACTGGTGCACCCCATGGAGACTTACTCGGCCTAACAAAGCCCTTATCTAGCAGGTCCTTCAACTGATCCTTCAATTATTTTAGCTCGGTTGGAGCCATTCTATAGGGCAGAATAGAGATAGGCTGCATATCGGTATGAAGATCTATACCAAAATCAATCTCCCGCTCGGGAGTGACACCTGGCAAATCATCAAGAAAGACCTCTGGATACTTACGTACTACTGGTACAGACTGGATGGTCAGGTTCTCGCAATCCACATCTTTAACCCTAACTAGATAGTACATGCACATCTTAGAAATAATCTTTCTAGCCTTAAGGTAGGAAATGAATTAACCTACAGGCACAACTGAAATACCCTTCCATTCTAAGACTGGTTCACCCGGAAATCTGAACTCTACTGATGGGGTTCTATAATTTACTGAAGCATAGCATGCATATAGCCAATCCATACCGAGAATAACATTAAAATCGATCATGGCTAACTCTATCAAGTCTACTGAGGTGACCTTATAAAGGGCTGAGACCAGGAAACCTCTGTACACCCTTCTAGCTATAACTGAGTCACCGACTGGAGTAGAAACTGAGAAGGGATCTGACAAGACATCGGGACTGACTCTGAAGCTATTGGCCACATATGGTGTTAAAAAGGAAAAGGTATTCCACAGATCTAACAGAGCATATAAATCAATATGAAAAACTCACAACATATCCGTAACCATATCCAGGGAGACCTCCTACTCCTGACGGGAAGCTAACGCATAGAACCTTTTCTAGCGCTGACTTCCAGTTGTGCTAGTAGATGCCCCCTGATATGCTAAGCGTAGGGGAGGGGCTGCTGAACTAGAAGCTGAGCCTCGACCCGCAGCCTTATCCTACCTCGCTGCTGGACTATCTCGAAGCATGTGTCCGGGTTTCCCACACCCAAAACAAGCACCTGAACCTGCCAAGCACTGGCCTGTGTGGCCCCGACCACATCTGCGATAAGTTGGGATGCTAGAATCTGCGGGGCTGCTGCTCTGACCCCTCGATCTTGATGCTTGCCCTCTCTGATCATGTCTAGGCCTGTATTGCACACTCAATGTCGAAGATGCTGGGGTAGATGATCTCTGGTGAGTCTGTTGTCGGTGTCCACCACCGAACCTCTACTGAGAGAACCGATGATCCTCTGTCCTGGCCCTCTTGGCCTCCCTCTCTCTCGAATATGCCTCCACCATCTGCTGGGCATACAAAACCATGCGAGGAAAGTCCATATACTAGTGAAGCATAGCAATCCGGCACTCCTTTTCCAAATACCCTGCTATACCATGCACAAATATTCTCACCCACTTCCTTTGGTCAGCCACTAACTGGGGGGCATGTTTTGATAGGTGAGTGAACTCAAGGGAATACTCTAGCACTATCATCCTCCCCTGTTTCAATTTTACAAACTCTGTTGCCTTCAGCTCCCTCATCTCCTAAGGGAAGAACCAATCTAAGAATGCAACCTGAAACTCCTCCCACGTAATTGGACCTTCTCCTGCGACCCTGCTATCCTTCCATTGGAGAAACAATATATGCACAATCCCCTTCAACTGGTAGGAGGCCAACTCTCTCAACACTACTCACCCCCACGATTTGGGTGATCTTGACAATATCATTAATGAAATCATGCGGGTCCTCATTTACCTTGGACCCCAAGAACTCCGGCAGTGTGCATCCTCAAAAAGTCTCTAACTCGAGCCGCTGCTGCATTGCCATTTTGCAGAATATGCGCAACATCCTGTTGATTGACCTGAACGGTCAAGGTCTGCGCAAGCATCTAGATAGCAGGTCGAAACTCAGCATGGGCGGCTAGCTCCTGTGCCTAAGGCTCCTAAACTAGTGGGGCTGGCTGATGCCCATAACCATTTCCATTCTCGTGGCCTTCACCACCTTCATTCCTCCTTCTTGTCATTCTTCGAGGATCCATGATTCTGCAATCACAATTAGCACAAATTAGAAGGATAGAAAGACTTTTCATCGCACGACACGGATCATGAAAGAAGGGAACATTTCCTAAACATCTCCTAGCCTCTTCATCATAAGTGTGGCGCGCTTCACACCCATGAAAGAGACTCTACTTAACGCAGCTTTCAGACACCCTAGGACACTTCAAACCTCTAGCTCTAATACAAAATTGGTCACGACCCGAATTGAGGCAAGGATCGTAGACACGGGACAAGGGACCTCGAGAGACCCCAAGTCAATCCATGCAATATGCATACATCTAACCCATTCAATAAACTAAAGAAATCATCAATATAACTTAGCGGAATTCTAAGTCGACATAAAATCAGAACAACATCCGAAGCCAACACATACATAAGTCTAAAAATCCTCTAGTCCGAACGAGTTGATGGAATAAGACCCCAACTAACTATACAATACTGAAACTAGAAATACATAAAGGAAAATTATAGTCTAGTCCTCGAAGGGTTAGGACTCACCAATCCGAGCAGATACTAACTCTAGAAAGTTATCTAAGAGTGGGGCTGAAGCTGCAAGCTGGGGCCTGTACCATAAAACGATACAAAATAGAAAGTATGCGGTCAGTACGTGGAATGTACCGACCATGCACGATAAGTAAAATTGCTTAAGTAAAATCAATCATTTAAAACATTTCATAACATATCATAAGCTTTCAAGTCTGAGAAGAAGGGCGACTTGCATTCATTCTGAAATCGAAATCTTATCATGACATGACCGTGCATAGCTTTATAACATCATGACTAACTCGAATAACTCAAAGCTGAAACATAACATTTATGATAAAAGCTAAAAAATGAGTCAAACCTTGCTTTTAGAACATGCCTGCTTAAGGAAAAAATCATGACTAATGAATATGCAAATCTGAATCATATAGACAATGGGAGACTCGTCACTTAATGGACATACCACAATAGAGCTTACGTGGTCCTAACTATCACACTCAAGTGGGAAAAACTATCCAAAACCTTGCCAGGGCTAAGGACACTACCGTGATATCAATATCAAGCTCATGGGCCATTAAGGCCGGGGATAGCTCACAAGGGAGGTCCCAATAATATAATAGTATCATCCCACATCGGCGCGTAGTTCTGGGGCATAGGGAGATCGACTCTTAGCCCGCTCAGTGCTAGACTCTTCTCCCAAAAAAAACATGCAATACTCTACATCGTATATAATGAAGCTCAACATTGTCTATTTGACGAAGCTCAAAATCGTCTATTTGACGAAGCTCAAGATGATATCATGCATAACTCAACATCCTCTAAAATGAAGCTCAAATTGTCCTTTGATAAAGCTTAATAATGAAATCATGCATAGACTCCACATCATATGAAAATAAAGCTCAACATTGTCCTTCCACAAAGCTCAATAATGACATACATCTCAATTATGAACTTATTCATATGAGAAGCTTTAATTTGAAACATACCACAAGCTAATAACAGGACACTTGGGAGACTTTGCTCCAAACAATATGGTAAGATTATTATGGGAAAAATCATCGTTTTAAATCAACATGTGGGCATTGCCCAAATCTTTACCATACTTGGATCTACTCAATTCATTTTGAAAACAATATCGTAATCATGGGTAGCTTTAGAAACATGACTTTCATCATCAAACCTCATCATCATCAAACATTCATCATCATTCTCTTCTTTCATGAACTCGTTATCCATGGGCATTAAATTTCATAAATTAGAAAACACAATATTTTATTTAAAATAATTTAAAATCTGCCCAAGCTTCACAATTCATCAACATAGACATAATCTAATCATACCCATGTGTAGAAATTGAAGAATCATGAAATTTGGGTAAAACCCCATAACTTGATCATATGAATTCCCCATGCTTAGTTAGATAGCATGGGTGAGGAACAAAACACCCACTCATAACCCTACATACCTTGGAGTGATGATTTTACCACTTCTCTAATTGTCCAAGATGAGATTCCAAAGGAAACCTTCAAAACTTTCTCTAAATCCTCTCCTCAAACTCATAACCCTACATACCTTGGAATGAACTAGCTTAGAATAGGTTTTCCCCCCTTAAAAACCTGTAAAATGAGCCTTAAACGACGTAATATAGGCCCATACAACTTACAAATGATAGAAATACCCTTATTGATTATGAAGAAAATTTGTTCACTGGACCAAACAATGAACGAACCAATGGGTCGTTGGAGGATACCGCGACCCGTGGTATCTGCCCGTGCTATGTACTGTTGAGACTTGCCTTTGAATCTGAACCACGGGCAAACAGGATGACTCATCCTCTGAGACAACGAATAGTTTCACCGACCATTGTTTGCCCTTCACACAATCTGAACCTTTCTACCACGAGCCTCACCATGACTCGTGGTTGCTTCCAACGATTCGTGGTCTTGATCCTTCACATACACTAGACCATAGAACTTAGGAATGAGGAAAATACCCTTACTGATTATGCATAAAATATTTTCACTGGACCAAGAAACGGACGAACCAACGGGTCGTTGGAGGATGCCACGAACCGTGGTACCTATCCGTGCTATGTACGGCTGAGACTTGCCTTTGGATCTGAACCACGGGTGAATAGGATGACACGTCCTCTGAGACAACATATCGTTACACTGACTGTTGTTTGCCCTTCACACAATATGAACCTTCCTACCACGAGCCTCACCATGACTAGTGGTTGCTTCCAACGAGTCGTGGACTTGATCCATTATACATTGAAATTCTTTCAACCCAACAACAACTGGTATCGATGAGTTGTTACACCTCACAACGAGTCATTGGAAGACCCATTGTATGCCATCTACTAAAGTACATACTTACCACGACTGTAAAGGATGACCCGTTGTGGGATACAATGGGTTGTCACATCACTCGTTGTCTCCACTGCTACCAATACTTATCCTCCCAATGACCGCATACAATGACCCGTGGTTTGATACCACGAGTCATTCCTTGGTCCGTTCTGTGCAAATTTTCACAATTTCAGTAGTTATCAACTTTTAACTTCCAGGTCTTATTCTTAGGCACCTACGGGGTATTACATTAATTTAGTGTAATCCTTAGCTGAAACATACTTCCGAACAACAAGAGGTGTGTCGATCTCCTTAGCCTTTCAATAATGACCCGAACAGGGTCATGTTTACGCCTGGTACAAGGTAACCCTATAGTTATATTCATTTTGTCTACTTTCCATTTTCACGTATGCATGGCTGTTTCCTAAATTAGCCTATCCAGTTTCCGAGGTCTTGCCTTTTCTTACTGGCCATTAGTATATTTCCTTCATAACCTAATGCGTTTTTGTCAAACCCTGGTGGAGGGAATAGCGAACATGATGTACCTTGCTAAAGTATACTGGCGAATCCCAGCCACATTTAGGATGTAGAGTCTACCTCTAGGTTTTAAGACTCTGTCCCCTACTATCTCATAGGCCGACGACTCCCTGCTGGGCCTTGTCTCTAGGCTGCACCAGACTAGAGTCTCCGTACCATCACTCTTTTACCTCCACAATTAAAGGTGGTACCGCAACATTCTAGGTCATAATCTCACTACCCTTTAAATGTTATCCTGATGCTTATTCCTCGACATTCAGCAGCAATTCCAAGCTCTATTAGCCCGCTACAATCTGGAGATGGTTCTATTCTCCTCCCAAGCTCAATGCTCATATCTTGATCATACTTCTATAAGCTGAAAATCAGGGCTCGTGCCCCATGCACCATACTAGCAAGGATACGACCGGCTAAGTCACCAACCTATATCATCCTAACCCGTACTCGGGCCAGCTCCCATCATATAGTCTCTCCATCCCTTAACATGATAAGCTGGGGGTTATAGGCTCTGTTCTCCAAGTATCTCTTACTGCCATCCATACACTACAGTGGGATTAGTCTATTTCTGATTTGAGCTTTACCATTACTGGGGTTTTAGTACTTATGGACCTCCACACGTTCTTGGGTGCTACTGGCAATCTTTTCTCTCCCCCCCAATTTACTATCGTAAAGGTCTAGATTACTTATTTAAACACTCGGGGTCTCAACCACTTTCTAACACTTTCTAGGAGTCAACAAATCTAGCTCTCCTTTACTATTTACTCTAGGAAACATCGCCTCAATATTTACGCTCTTTGTTATACTGAGAACAAAGATGGAAGGCGAAAAATAGCAATATATTACTATGGTAGGACTGAGGTATAGAACTTTACAACATCCGAAGGGTTGGAGGTAAGAATCCCGCAATTTCCCCCTTCTCTCGTACCTTTCAGGTAATCCAACCTTAACTGCCGCTCCTGTCTAATTCTAAATATCTACTAGGTAATCCAACTCATATATATACACTATATTCCTAGCCTCCTACTCTGAGGCTATAGAAAGAACTGGGGACAATGCTGGCATATCTATCATGTTAAAAGGTTCTTGGTGCCTCGGGAGGATGATGGGGAGATTAAAAGACGTCTGCTTCTGCCCTTAGACTGACTATCCCCCAAATGTGGCTCCTCACTGGTACCCTCTGCTGTTGTTGTAGCTGACTTGTGGCTGACTCGAGTCTATCCCATATCACACTATTCTAGACTAACATAACAATTAAAGCTTAGGGACTCATCCCTATACAACTCGGCTCTATAGCACGATCTGATAAGAAAGAGTGGTAACCATACTATCATAACTCATAGCCTCCTACTTATAAAATGTGGTGCACAACACATTTATAAGCAAGACTCTACTAGACACGGCTTAAAGACTCCCTAGGATACAACCTGGCTAGAATACCAAGTTTGTTACGCCCCACCTTGAGAGGTATGACTGGCACCTAATGCCATACTGGGATCTGGGCTAACATGGCTAGGCATATACACCTCCGGTACCTACAAGCGAGTAAAAACCAAGAAAACAAACTGCTATATCTCAGTTGTACATATAGCCTCGGGCCGACAAGGCCACACAACACCTGTAACAGAAAACAACTATCCCAGCAACTCAATAGTAAAGGGATCCTATGCAGGCCGATAAGACCACCATGTTGTCAAGTTATAATGGAATGAAAACAAGCACTCATATTCGTACTATAGCTGACAAGGCTACTAACTAACTAGCTAAACTAGGCCCCACATGGCCAACATGTAAAATATAACATACATAGGCCCCACACTGCCAGCAATAACCAACTAATTGAAAACTGTAGTCTGCGAGCCTCTAGGGGTGAAAATATTGGTAGGGATAGGGCCCTGGCCTACCCAAATATTATACAAATAAAAGACAGATAAACCTCTACAACTATGCAACTCCGAAGGAAAGGAGCTAGCCAAACAGCTGATTCTGAATAGCTGCTAGGAGACCCCGCAATCAGTCTATCTAAACCTGCAAGCAAGTATGCAGCGCCCCATAGTTGGGCGTCAGTATAATATGTACTGAATATGTAAGGCAGTAAACAAGACTGAATAGACACTAATAAAAAATTGAAAGTGAATAGTAGGAAGGGGCAAAAGTTAACCTATAAGATTTCTTATCCATAACCTGCATCTAGTAAACACTATACGTATATGGGCTAAAACAGCGCAACTGTACGTTCATAGGCTACATCTTACTAGAAAGTATACAAACTATAACGTAAGCTGGCCCCCATAAGCCTGGAAGGTGCAAGCAACACAGAAACAACTTACCGGGGCCCCCATAAGCCCTGACAAGTACAATTTAATCTATATACCCCTATCCAGGTTCTCATGATTCTACTGGCGCTATAGCCAACCTACCTGGCTTATGGATCTGTATTTGAGCCCGCTGGACTCCTATAACTGTGTCTGCGCCTGATGGGCTCCTGTAACTGCACCTTGGGCACACAAGGCTCGACGGAGGGTCAGTGATGCTGATACAGCATAAAAGTAGAAGTCTATTTGTGGATGGACTGTAATATGGCCCCTAGGACTGAATATAGTCCCTTAAGACATCACATAGCTCCTTGGAGACACATCACATAGCTCCTCTGAGCGACATCATATAGCCACGTAGGCGATGACACAGTTAGCAACCCTGAAGTTGGTCAACGGAAGGTTATTCTAGGTGGGGTCAATCCCGGTCAATGTACTATAATTAAGTCTCACTCTAGCCACTCAAAAGGCGTATCTGACTTCTAAGGCCTAACGCGACCACTACTCATCCCTAGGGTAGTCCGCATAGCTGCCAACAGGCACACCTTGTGTGCCTACATTTGATCAGAGGATCCTGGCAGTGATCATAATCTCTAATTGTCTATACGGATAGGGCGAGATCTTGAGTGGCCTAAATGATACTCTGAATTTCATGCTAGGATAATGATAGCTCATAAGCGAACTGTAAGATCGCAGACGACCAACTACTTAATTCCTTTGCTTAGGACAACTGTAGGGCTTCTACTGATCAGACATGCTCCTTAGCAATTGGCCCCTAATCTTCCACAGACAGCTTACTTTCTTAGTCTAAAGGTAATACTGTACTAACATAGTTCTAGTCCCTTATACCTTAACTTGGTTTGTTCAGATTTCATATGTCTTTACTCAATGATTCTTAACCTCATAGGTAAGTTTATCTGGACTTAGCCACTCACGACAACCTGTACCTGAGTATCTTATAAGAAGAGGTTGGGGCGTTGGTCTCGCATTCAACTATTGATAAGTTTCCCTCCTTAGGGTACCCACGGGTCTATCTGACTTGTACAACTGGGATGACTTCCTGAGCGACCTGTATGACGAGCACTAAGTCGACTGAAACTAACAGTCACTAGCAGTAGATAACTAGATGGTAGGTTGTTACTCAGTTCACTAGGCAACCCTAGTGCCACTGACTCTAAGGTATGTATGACCATCCTATCCAAATTTCTGGTCCTGGAGGCGTTAAGATACACCAATGGCCTTTGGGCGAGCATTACTGACAATACAGGCGTCAAATTGAAAGTTATATCGCCCGACTACACCTAATGCTGTCCAACTTACCAAATCAGACCCAATAGCTAACCATAAACTTCTAAGGCCTTGGCATGACATCAAGAGATCAGAATTCTACTAACACAGTGAACAGAAGAATAGAATAGCTTCTATGATGCTCCTAGCGTGAGTCTCACTTAATATACTCTTTCCCGACAAGGGATACTGCAATATACTCTCAATACATTTTCTAGTAGCTAACTCCAACATACATAATCATAATCTACTGACAGCATCTAGTCACAATACATGGTCGTTATCTACTAGCAGCAGCTAATTACAATATATAAGCTCATTATCTACTGGCAGCAGCTAATCACAACATACAGGATCACTGTCTACTTCCGAAGGCATCGGTCGAATCACTATACGACGACAATAACTTATCGAAGAGATAAGCCTTAACATACCTTGAATGTCGATTCTTGTTTAACTTATTAGTTTCAACCTATAACCGGTGGTTCCACACAACTGCATCCCTTACGCTGAGAGAATAAGGCTATTTTCAATACTAAATTCGGCAAACAACAATATCTTTCGATAATAATATTAACTATAATTCAAGTTTGTTTAATTCAGCCGAAATCTTATAATTTCTCGAGAGTTTAGAAGGTAGCGATGCTTACCTATCACCTGTAGCCGCTTAGGACTCAATTTGAAGTAATTCCGACAACCTTTACTCGGCGAGGTTCTGTTACTCCAAGCGAATTTTCAAGAAATAACTCCGCAGAGATGCTTCCCGTAGGCCTAGAACTTGTTATCCAAGGTGAATTTGCATTTGGACAGAGTTTGGTGGCGTAATTTGATGAAAATCCGATGAAATATATGTTTTCTCTCTATTCTTTGTCGAGGATCTATTTTAAAATGATTTAAATCAACATATAGGGCCTTATATAGGAGTAGGGCGGTGACAGCGGGGGCGCCTCACGCTGGCCATTGCGCCAGGGGCTGTTGCGCCACGCTGCCCATCTCGCAGGCAGGGATAGATCCTCGTGTTGCCCATCGCACAGGCAGCGCTGGCGCATCGCGCAAACCCTCGTGGCCTAGCCTCGCCCAACCCTGCTAAACCACTTGACGATGCTCACTCGTCCTTCCTTCGAGGCTCTTCCCGCACGTGTCAAGCTCTCATTGCTCACCAGAAGCCCACGCGCACGAAGACTAGCCAATAACATCTTGCGGGGTACAACATGAACAGAATGACCTAACATTAAAAATAGAAATTGTATGACTTGTCATAGCTGAAATCATAAGTAAAGCTCATAAATTGATCATTGGGTCAAACATGCTGTAAAACATAATATCATATGTCATGAACATGAATAACTGAAATCATGAGGAATAATAGGAGACTCGTCATAACCAACACCATCACGATAGAGCTTATATGATGCACCAACTATCACACTCAAGCAAGCATAGCCATCCAAAACCTTGCCAAGGTTGAGGATGATACCATGATATCGATATCAAACTGAGACCCCTTGGGGCTAGGGGAAAACTCTCAAGGGAGGTCCTAAAATATATATATATATATACCTATGTTGGCGCGTAGTTCTAAGACAAAAGAACCTTGGAACCCCAAGCCTACTCGGTGCTAGACAATACTCCCAAAAACATGCATAGTGCTCCCATCATTTTTTAATAAAGCTGAAATCAAAATTACATGTATAGTATAAAATCTGAACATAGGGAATCTTGACTCCAAAACATATCATAAGCTTCATTAGGAGCCTTAACTCTAAAACATATGATAAGTTGATCTTGTTAGCCTTGGCTAAATCATGAAAACATACTTAACTTTTGTGGGCTTGCCCAAATCTTAAAATCATGCATGCTTAAAATAGACTTCATAAGTAAAAATCATGTATTCATACATGGGTAATTTATAAACATTCATTTATACTAGATATCTCATCATACATAAAATCATGAATCATAAACTTTACTTTCATAATACTTGCATAATAGGGCATAATTTTTAATAACTTGAAATCATAAATTTATAATCAAATTGTGTATAAAATCTTAAATAAAAAGACATACCTTGGAGCATGAGAGGAATTGATCCATAGACATATCATAGAAAATTTCATAAAATTGGGTTAGAACCCTATAGAATCATATACTTGAATTTATGAACTTAAGAAGAATTTGGGAATGAGAGTGAAAGGAAACTCTCATTCATAGACCTACATACCTGGGTAGATTGATTCCCTAACCATCCTTGAAAGCCCAAGAGAATTGGGGAAGAATTGAGAGAATTTTAAATTGATCTTCCAAGAGAATTCAAAGCCTTGCATGCATGGGGAGCTTAATAACTTGATATAGGCTAAACCCTCTTAAAAAACTCCTTTCAGCATTTAAAACGACGTAGTTTAGGACTTAAGAGCTTAGGATTTATGAAAATATCCTTAATGATTTCACAGGAAAAAGGTCACTGTCAGATGCCACAGATCATACCACCAGCCGTACCATGAAACAACGACCCGTGGTTTCCTCCTATTGCCAGATCAGCCTTAATCCCCCATTCTCTGATCTTCATATGATTGCTATAGGATGACTCATTACACATTACAATGACTCGTGACCTCCTCCCATTGTCACCACTGACTTCATGCATAGTTTCTGAATCCTCCCAATGAACCCAAAAAATGAGTCGTACCTTGTGACGATGGGTCGTTAGACCCATCCATTGCTATTGCTTCCAACTTCTCTACTCCTTCCCATGACTACAAACTATGACTCATTGTTCCCTAAATTGAGTCCTACCACGACATGTAACATCCAACCCTGACACCTCAGAAACAAATGACGGCTCTAGGCCATGACCCGTTACATCAACCAACAGATCGTACTTTGACTCATTGGTCAAGAACATGTCAATCAGAAACTTACCACGACTCAATCTTACGGCCCATTACTCCTCACCATGACTCATATAATGAGTCGTTTTGAGATATTTTTTTCAAATTTTTTCTGCTGATCATATTTCCAATCTCGAATCCAGTCTTAGAAATGTATTACATTACCTAATTATGTATTATTCTCATGAATTTCAACTATATGTATCATGGATGAGTTTTCAGCATTGTTTCCATGGCTAGTTCACATATGTCAATGAATTTATGAATCTATATAATTTTAGCTAGCCCATGCAATCCTTCCATGTTTCAAGTATGATTATAAGCACCATGTATGTTTTTGGAGTAGTACTTAGCACCTAGCGGATACAAGTTTAGATAACCCAAATCCCTACCTACGTGCCACGTAGGATAACAGATCCTTTCCAGTTAAGAGTGTCTTTCTTTGACCAAAGGATAAAGGATCCTCACTAGTTGAGAGTGTCTCCCTTTTTCTTAATGGGCTCATGAGTGATATCTGCCATTAATGGTTCTTACCCTTGGCAAGGTATGAACACCCTCCCGGCCAGAGTTACAGGTTGGGCTCTATGATGCTCACTTGGAGTATGTCGGTTATGAGAACCTCCCATCCCATGTCACGTCAGATTCATGTTTTATGATGCATTGACTTATGGTATTTAACCCATTGATCAGTTTTTGAGTTTTACTTATGAATTCAAATATGTTAAGCTTTATGATATTTCTTTGAAAATCTTGGGTCATTATACTTCAGTTTTTTATGAAAATATCATGTTTTATGACTACACCATGATCATGATTTCTATCATGTTGTCCTCACATTTATGTTTTTCTTATCCTCCATACTCAATATGTTCAAAGTACATATTGCATACTTTTGTACTATATTATCTCATGATATAGGTTCGGGTGTTCTCAGCCTCACTGCTAGATTCGCTCTTGTTCCTGATTTAGCTTAGAGTGGTGGAGTCCTCATCCTCCGAGGATGACGACTTGGGTTATGCTCTCTTTTATTAATTTTATTTACAGATTCTATAGAGCTAGTGGTGGGCCTATCCCTTTAGCTTGTCTTATATTTAGAGGTTTTTTATACTATTATATTTAGATGTTTAGCAGATTGACTCATGTTGTCATAGTCATAAGATATCTCAGACTTTTTCTGCCTATGATATGTCTCTTGATTTGCTTCCACATAGTTTTATGCCTATATTACGATTCCATGCACATACCATGGGTTATCTTGGAGTCATTCGTGGTTCTAGATCCCCTATCGCGTCTGAGATCTACGCTCGGGTGATATCATCGTGATTGTTGGAAAGTACTAATATATTGTTTCCTACCTTTCATGAAACTCTTGTATTCAAACTTAGGAGATATATCTTCTTTCTTTATTGCCTACTAAATATTTTGTATAATTGATTCTTCTATGTCTACCTCCTTTCTTTCTTCTATATTATTTTGTGGTGTGTTGTCATTTGTTCCTTCATGTGTGCAAATATCATGGAGTTCCTCATTAGGGGACTTTTTGGTCTTTTTAGTGCTATCCATTTGCTTGGACTCTCCAACAACTATATCTACCTCTCCATCTAGCTCTAAGGGGCAGACATCTATTACTATAAGTAATACTATCATACTTTGTTTAGTATTTTTTCCTTCTACAATTTTATGTACTTCTAATTCCTTGAGTTCTGCATTGATTGGAATTGACTCATCATATCTAGGCTACCTACTTTACTCATTTCTTTCATGATATTGAGGTCCTGCACTACTATATTCACTACTTATTTCCGAGCTTCTTCAAATTTGTTTTCCTCCTCTAACTCTTTTTCATGCTCCACTCTATCTCCCCATTTTGATAAGGAAGCATTCTCTTCAATTTACCAAAAGATCCTTCTATGCATTCTTTTATGCTTATCCTTGTACCTATTTCTACAATATTTTTCTCTAAGGGCCCTCCCATACTCAATTATTGACTTTACATATCCATGCTGTAATTATCTTCCTTTTTTAAAGAGTCAAATTTGTTTTATGTCTTCACCTCTATGCATTTGAATATACTACATTTTGTGGTATTTGTTATCTCCTCTTTCTTGTTACTAAATACACTGCTATCTTTAACCACTGTCTAGGTGTCTGGGTCTCCTACTATCTTACCACTGGACATTATTCTAGGTGGGAAGCTATGTTTATTCACATTGATCTGATGTTGCTGCTTTGGCATCTCCAAGGTGGAATCTACTACTATAACCTCATTCTGTGATCTCAACTTTGGATGCATAATTTTGTGCTAAACTTCATTATGACCTTGCAGATTGCATTTATTGTAATATTTGAGCAAGTAATTGTATTATATTTGACTTTTTCTAGGCAAACGACTCCTATAACTTCATTTTTTATCTCCACCTTATAACTTTTGGAAGTTTAGATGTGAGTTCCACTTGAACCTTAACCCTATCATAGTTGGGTCTCATTTTGTTTATGGTGGCCATATCTAACTGAAATAGATTTTCAACTACTAAGACCAATAAAATAAGTATTCTTTGACAAAGAGCGTAGGCAAAAGATTAGAGAACGAAGTCCATGCCATAACGTGCGTCGTTTCTTTATCAACTCTAATATTTGAACCATATATTAGAGGACGCATTTGAAAGGCTACACATTTTTTGTCTTTGATGTAAAGAGGCATTTTTTTGACATAAAATTAACGAAATCCTCTTGTAAATAACATCTGATTATAATGTGTCTATTGTGAAGCACTCCTATACTGTAGTCTCCTTTCATGCCACACTGTGTTGGCACATTTCTTTTGAGTTCTTCAACACTCAGCCAACTATAAGAAAACTTGCCAATAATGGCGTACTGTAAATTTTCTATAGTATTCATTCTCAAAACCTCTACTTATGTCCATTTAATCATTGGAAACCCATCAATAACCTTTATCAGACGCATCAAAATTAGTTCTGTGAGAGTATTTTTGGATGATAATGAATTATTCTAATCAGGAATTTACCATAATTCATTTGAGAGGATTATGATTGTGGATCCACAGGCACTTTGGGGGCAGATTTGGAAAGTTTGGAATAGAGGAGATCAGGTAGAGGTGGGAATTGGGAAGAAGAGGGTGGTTCAGGCACTGCCATTGTCATCCCCAGTAGGTAGAGGTGGGAATTGGGAAGAAGAGGGTGGTTCAGGCATTGCTATTTTCATGCTCCAAAATTGGGGGAAGGTACGACTGGCTCCCAGGGATCCAACTATACCTTATCTATAATTGTAACACTTAGGCCATCTAGGACAGCTTTCACAATCAACTGGAGTACAAACCGGACCCGAAAGTTCTTAACAATACAGGATAAATAATTGAAATGCTGATAAGGCTATTACTATTCTAATCCAAGCTACAAAAAGCCGACAAGGGCACAAACTAAAATAACACTGTATACACTAAGCCGACAGGGCTCCAACCTACCCATAACTACAACTCAAAACACATGCTGAAATAACTAAGCCATAGCCCCAGGAAGAAATAAGCATACCAACACATCTGCTAATCTCATGAACCACTACAACAACTGGAAATCTCGGCCTCCACCTACACTTACAGTACGAACGCATGTCCCCAGGCAAAGGGATGTCAGGACGACTTAAATGTACTGGTATGTAGGGCTGAAACTATAAATGTGAGATAACAATCTTATAATAAATAAATTAACACATAAAGGTATAAAGAACAGGCTAACCTGGAACTCTACAATCTGTAACTGATAACAGCTCACTATAATAGAAGTGAACTTAGGATAACTGAACTAGAAATTAGGAATAATAACAACCTTGAATCCTGCAAACTGAAACTTGATAGTAACTCTATATTGAGGTGCAAATCCAATCAAGTAATGCACAAGAAAGAGCTATAAATGTAATGCCGGCAACCAGCCAACCATAAATTCATATATAAAATATCTCTAGCCAGTGTACCACACCGGGGTAAAATAAAAATATCTCTAGTTAGTGTACCAAAACGATGTAAAATAAAACTATCTTCAGTCGGTATACCATACTTTGGTAAATAAAAATATCTCTAACTAGGAAAAAATAAATAAATCTCAATCATAATCATATATTGAGCCGATAGGGTTTATATTGAGTCAATTTAGCACATATAGAATAGAAATAATAAATGCTAAATATGTGGCATGAATAGGCCTCTTTCATAATTCATAGTTACACATAACCACATATATCACATAAACCCTTCAAATAACACTTAGATGTGCATATTCAATGGCTTTCATAGTTATAAGAAGGTTCAGATGACATAAGCAATTCAACAATCTCCACAGACAACACCTAGGCACATTTAGGATTCGAGAATTAGATAAACTGATGTTCAGCTAAAGGAAGAAGAATCATGGAACCTCCCCTTAGCCTCAAATACCTCATAATATATATAATACATAGGACAACTACGATATGGTATTCCTATTTTGAAAAGCTCATTTACACTTATTAGATTGTGACATTGATTCTTAGCTTAGGTTCACTTATGTGTCTTTAACTTCTATACTTTATTATGGTGAATCATGAGCATACCTCGTTTGTTCAACATCTCACATTTCAACGTAGCGTATGAATAGTAAGCATAGCTCGCGTATCTTAAACTATGAGCTCTTTATCATGAAAACTCGTAGGCAAATGTGTAAGGGTTACTTTAAGACAAATAAAAACTCAATCATGCTTTATACAATATAGGAATGGCTTATATGAAACATTACAATATCTAAGGAGTTTACGGAAGCTTAATGGCATTACAAGTAGATAAAAACTTCTAGGAATAATTCTTTAAAAATAAAAAAAAATAATCCAACACTTACGACAATTAATCAAAGATAATTTTTTAAAAAATATGATGAAAAACTTCTCCTTAACTTGAGTTATTATCTCAATAACATTCGATTCTAATAATTTCATAAGAAGTTAACACTTTACAGGCCATTCATCGACTTAACACATACTGAACATAAATAACTTTATTTATAACACTCTTGCTAAACGTCTTTAGAACAAGGTCAATCTTGCTAGCCACTTGCCCAACTTATTCATAGTCATAATCCTTATTTTCTAAGTTAACAACCTTAGCTTTACTTTTCTTATTCATCATAACTTCTTTTCCAAGCATGATTTGTCATTCCACATTTAAGTCTTTACTATCTTGTTCAGTATTCCATCAATTCTTATACGCGCTTACCTTTTTACGTAATTGCCAACCTTATCTCTTAAACCTCATCTTGCTTATATATTAACGTCATTCAAAGGTTCGTAAAATCAATTATTGATAGAGAAAATACAACTCACAAATTACCTTACAAGGTCTAACATTTTACTTTTATATTTCCTATGTTACTAATGCCTCCACTTTTACACTTGGATTAACTTCCTTACACATACACATCTTTCAAAGAACATGTACCATGTCTACTTAAATCTTTAAACAATTCTCAGGAGATCCAGATAAACGAAGATCTCTAATGAACATATAGCGACATTCTAAAGGCAATCCTTGTCGCCTTAGCGTGTAACTTGAACGTAAGCATATATACTCTATATATATATATATATATACACATACATACATACATATGTATATATATATATAAATGCTGATTTTCGTATAACTTTCTAACATCAAGAACTTTGTATAACCTTCCCATAAAGATGGTTCCGTAGAAATATCAATAGTTTTCACATTTGAGTTCTATTTTCCAAGTATAATGAATCGGTTAATTAAGAAACGTGTTAACTAGTCACTTAATTTAAGGGAGAGGGATATGGGGACCTTCTCATGACCCTAGGTACCTTAAAACATGTATATAAGAGGGTATGAAACTATCATAAGGTAATTCCATTTCGTTACCCTCGTTAGCCCTTATTGACTTAAAATCGATTTCAAATATTAGGTTCGTCCGCGCATCATCGTCTTGCCATATTTAAAAATGTCCTTAGCAACCAGAATGTAAAACACCTTGATGCCACACATACATAACATAATTTAAAGAATCAGCTCACAGTACCCTCACTGAGGTAGACACAATTTACGACTATGACCATAATTGGAGGCAATTGCCTTTTTTCACTTTACATTTATGTGTTCCAACTTTTTAGCAATCCAAAACATAATGCCAAGCAATTATAATACCTGGGCAGAACCATAATATGCTACTACATAAGATCAAGTACAGGGTAAGGTTGGAGTCATCCTCGGCATGACCTCGTGCTTGAAAATCAAAGAACAAATAGCGTCTTACATACCTCATTTTGACGAGTTTTCCTTAGTCGCTTCTTTCCTCCAACAACCACGTCTAGTATTATTCAATTCCTTGAATTTATACTCATGTAACAAGTCTGGTTTGAGCCAATTTCCTAGCCAAAATGTCATCCTAACAGCAGCCATAACAACAACACAAAACAACATTTCAATACTTTGTTTTAACTTGTTTCCACAGCCTTTAATGGGAAAAATGAAAGGGTGAACTTCTCTAGATTTTCTTGTGATTACTCCCCACCATAAAGGAGTATATTCCTAGAAAAATACAACTGGTATCAACCTCCAAAAAAGGGCAGAAACTTCACCTAAAAGCACAACAAAAATGAGCCACAAAACCAACATCAACTTCTAGCTTTAATCAAGGAAATTCATGCAAGTTTAATAGCTAAAAATGGTTATCATTTTCTTGTCTTCCATTCCTACTAAGATGGAGTATCTAGGCAGCTTAACATGGTTGCAAACACAGCAGCTTCACTTCCCAAGGTGTGGCAGCAACTTCAGTCAAACACACATAAAAATAACAGCCTAATCTAACTTCCAATTTTTTAGCCTTTAGCTAAGATTTTTGATAAGTTTAAAGGATAGATGATGACAATTCCCGCAAGTGTACGGGTCGTACAAGTAATATAGTGGCCCTTTTTAAGAGCCGGATGTCGAACCCACAGGGACTGGACCAATTCAGCTAACTATCAAGTTCAAGTGTGATATTAACTTTCGCAAGTGTTGATTCTAGAGGTTTTCGAGAAGGTTTAATTAAGTCTAAATATGGTCAATGAAATTTTCTGAATTCACTCTAGGAGCAACATAGAGTTAAAACCAGATAATCATGTGATACTACGATTTGCAATGGTTTAGGTATGAACCTATCGATCGTCGTCTCACATAATTAGAATTGCATGTTCATGGTCTTTCGATCCTCTAAACACGACAAACTAGCCTCACTGCATCATTGTGAGCGAGGATGCTAATTCTAGTTCGTGGGCAATTAACTACGTAGATGTGGTTTATGGGGTTATGCCATTGATTAGGGTACTTTCGCACCTCCAACCATTTAACCAAACTGAGCTTCACAACTACTTCTACGAGTGGTGGAGTGACAAATCTAAGTCGGTGTCTTTCTCTCTTCCCATTTTATCAACCAAGCAAAGTCTTTGGTATATTTCTATCCTAACCACAAAATCTTATCAAAAGATAAGAACTTGCTTCCTACATTCTTATGTTCTTTCCTGGGTTTGCTTTCTCAAGCATTTGCCTAAGTTTAACATGTGTGTTTTCAGGGTGATCAATCATAAAAACAACCATAATTAAGAATGCAAGACAAAACAACAATCAATAACTTAATTCCAAAGCAAATTCGTAAAAACACACTCATAACTCATGTCTTCAACCCCAGAGGAAGGGTTCTAGCCATTCAAGTTCGTAAAATTACAAGAAAACATTGTTAAAGTAACATACTTACAAGAATTGGTAGATGAGAAGATGAAATTGATGAACCCTAGGTGAGTTCTCCCACTTCTCCCTTCACTCCTAGGTGGTTTTTCAGAATAAAATCGTGACAAATTGGATTTAGGAGCTAAGGTACCTATTTATAGTAAATGGAAAATGTGAATAATTTAGCCTATCGTGGAATGGATCTGTGTCACGGAGTGTATCGCGGAGCACTACCTCCGTGACACAGAGGTAACGCGAAAGCTCTCTGGAAATTGCCTCCGGAAGCCGAAACTGCCAAGTGTCACCATGTTGGCAGCGTGTCACACTGCTTGGGCAGCGCGTTGGCACACCCCTGTCGCGCAGTTGGCACGGCGTGGCACGTTCCTGGCATGCTGGTGCTGCCTGCCTGCTGCATCTGCTCCCGAGCCGCTACTTCACCAACTTATAAATTAGTTCCTCAAAATCATTGAAACCTACAAAACAAGGACTAATCATGTTGGTTAGCACATATATTCATATTTATTAAAATCACATGACAATGTATACCATTACTTAGCTAAACAAGACTAAATTAAGTTATCAAGCGTCACTCAGGCATGCTATTTTGCCCGAGATCACAAACCCACACTTAAAGTCTTGTTCGTCCTCGAACAACCTTTTACATCTCATGCATATAGAGACTCACCCATAACTCATTTAGCAGGATTATTCAAGCTACGGCTATATTGATTACGTAAGATAACAAGCTAAAAATAGAGCATGCACGATTTGATCATCGAAATGAAGTACAACTATGTTAAGACTTCTTAACCTCAAGGATCGACTCTCAATCTTAGAAAACTCATGAAAATCAACTGATTAAGAAATCCCACATGAATTATATCCTTCATTCAACATGTGCCCCTCACGGAAAGTGAGTTACCCAATTTCACACGCAAAAACAATTTTTAAATCACAACATGTGTGGGTACATGACTAGAATTATGCTCACTCTCAGAAAGAATTCACATGCATCATGTAATGACCCATAAGCTTGCCCTTAGTGTTTTATTCCACTAAGTTAAGGATGTATGAATGTAAGATCAAGTAGGACTTTTTAGGTTATAATGTCACTCAGGTGCGGGTAGGTACTATTATGGACAGTAATAGTGACTATCTTTGCTAAGCGCTTTTAATACATCACGCCCTCATTACGAACTTCCCTTCCCTTACTTCACCTTTTTCTCCTTTTAGCTTTCTTCTTCCTCTTATGTTCCCCCCTTTATTTAGGCATTTTTAGCTTAGTAGTAAGGAGTTCTATAAATAATTTTTCATTAATTTGTTTTCTTACTCCTTACTAATAATCAACCATTTTCACACAAGTGCACCTTTGTCCTTTTCTCCACTTCTACAACTTTCTACTTTTCCTTTCTTTTCCTTATTCTCACTCCTTTACTCTTTCATATTTTTCCCATAAGTGCTTAAGAGTTTTGGATCAAGTTCAAGGCTAATGAAAGAAAAAGGGTTAAGCTTATGTTGCAGCTGTCAAAGAATAGGCTCAAGGCTCAATGGGGCTAACTAGGATTAATTTTTCAAGGTAGGTAAACTGAGGGATAGAAATTAGGTTCATTCAAAGAAATGCCTAAATCATCTCCTACAATTCACATCCTTCATTTCATTTTATAAACACACCAAGCTAGTTCTAGACAATCCACAATAGCACAGAATACTCAAAAGCAGACTCTTACTCAGCTAATCACAAGAATTCGAACATTAAGCTTCAATCATATTGAGTCAAATTCAAGAGCCTACGTGTCTCAAACAAAGTTATACACTTGCATGCTTCACCCTGAACATACTTGCATCTTACAATCATGTATAGCACCTAACAAGAACATCAAGCATCAATTAGTTATGGTTTCAAAAACTCAAAACCTATCGACTAATTTTTCCTCAAGACGATCGTCATCCATCCATCGTCGGAAACAGTCCCTAACCATGACTAAAAACACTATATACAGACAAAGGAAAGAAAAAGAAAATTTTTATTCTTCGGTTCAAAGACCCCCCGTCGAGAAAGAACCGAAAAGAAAAACCAACGGGTGATGAATTCATGCTTGACTCCCAAAAATTTTCAAATTTCTCCCAAATTTCACACAAGCATCACATTCACCAAAAACTTGTTAAGCACAAAAATTTTGAATTTTTTCTCACCCCACACTTAAATCATGCTATGTCCTCATAGCATTAAATTAACATTTAAATGATGAGAAATACTCCCTGAGCCTCTATGCCAAGCTAAAAGCATGTTGTCCTTTCAAGTTCCAGAGATGGGTGTTCGACCCCACACTTCTTCTATTCCATGCTCTTTAGCTTCCACCTTCTCAGTACTCAGACTTCCCTTCCATCTGTGCTTAACTTTCCACCAAAAACACAAACAAAATGAAATTAACAAAATAAGCACAAACCAAAATTAAAAAATTGTACCTGGGGTACCCTTGGGTTGCCTCCCAAGAAGCGCCTTATTTTACGTCGTGGCCCGACGTGGACTGTCCTTTTTAGGACATCCTCATACCTAGGTTCTCTTTCGAGAAACATATCCTTTTCTTTTGTTGTTTAGAGGAAACAACCTCCACTCTGTTCCTCTCTTTCTCCAACTTCTTCTCAATTTGAAGCCCTCTATCAGACTTGGGCTGAAGACTTGACATTGCCTTTAGCCGTGCACCTGTGGAATCCTCCACCCCACACTCATCCTCTGCCAACACACTAACCTAACAAAGGTTTCTATAGTGTGCCGATGGGTTTTTCAAGATTGCGGGTGGCCACTTGCTGATTCTTTAAGTCTGTTACCATCCTCGCTTGATTTTTAGCTAACTGAGTCTGGGTCTCCATGATTTTCTGCAATGTTTCCTCAATGTTGCTGCTCAACTGGCCATCATTCTGCCTATTCTGCTGATACTGTTGCTGCTGAGGTTGCTGATAACTTTGCTTTTGGTTTCCACCCCAAGAAAAATTCAGGTGGCCCTGCCAATTTCTGTTGTAGTTGTTTCCAAAATTCTGATTGTTCCGCTGCACATTCCCAATGAAATTGACTAATTCCGGATTGGCTCCACAAGATTCTGCATTGTGCCCATTATTACCACAGATTTCACACCAACTTAGAGCTTGTTGAACTGCATTAACCTAGCCTTGTTGTTGGTTCATACTCAGTTTATTGAACTGAGTCATCATCTGATGCTGGAACGAAGCTAACTGTGCTGCCAAGGCATTCATACCATCTACCTCTATCAACCCTGATCTCTTTCCTGCCCCTCTCGATGACTCGCTGTACCACTCTAGATTTCCTTGAGCAATTCTGTTCAACAAAGTATACAACTCATCATAAGTCTTCTCCAAGGCTTGCCCACCTGATGTAGAGTCTAGTAATATTTTCGTGTGTGGGTCTAGACTTTCTACAAAGGTATGAGCTAGCACTTCATTCGATTGCTGGTGATGGGGATAGTCTCTCAATAATGACTTGAATCTTTTCCAAGCCAAATATAAATTCTCATCAGGCCTCTGCTTGAAACTCAGTATTTTACTTCTCAACTTTGCAGTCTTGCCTGAAGGAAAGAATCTGATAAGGAATTTCTTAGCCAAGTCATTCCACGAAGTTATGGAGTTCGGTGGGTCAGCCTTCAACCACTTTTTTGCCTCTCCCAACAATGAAAATGGAAAGAGGGTAAGTCGGACATAATCTGTGGACACGCCGGTGGGGACAAACGTGTCACTAATCTCAAGAAAGTTTTGTAAGTGCTGTTGTGGGTCACCATCCTAGTGAATTGACCACTAGAATGTAACAGCTGCACCATGTTCTGCTTCAATTCAAAGTTCCCTCCAGGCTCCGGTTTACGAATACTAGAGTTCACATTAGTCGCTTGTGGGATTGCCACTTTGCGAACTGGTCTGGCTGCCATTTCTTCTGGTGACAATTGTGCTTGTCTTGCGGGTGGTTGTTGTTGTACCTTTTCTTAAAGTCTTTTTAGCTTTTTCTCAAGAGCTACTCTCCTTTGCAAATGGAGTTTACGTTCAGGTTCAAGCAACGATTCCACAAGCTCTCTATTCTTAGCCAGCTCGGCAAGACAACCTGTCACCGGCAATAAGTCATACTAAGACCAAGTTTCTCAACACTCAAGGAAATTTAAAAATCACACAAAAACAGATAAATTATCAAAACTTCGCCGAGTCCCCAGAAACGGCGCCAAAAACTTGATGACAATTCCCGCAAGTGGACAGGTAGTACAAGTAATATAGTGGCCCTTTTTAAGAGCCGGATGTTGAACCCAAAGGGACTGGACCTATTCAGCTAACTATCAAGTTCAAGTGTGATATTAACTTTCGCAAGTGTTGATTCTAGAGGTTTTCGAGAAGGTTTAATTAAGTCTAAATATGGTCAACGAAATATTTTGAATTCACTCTAGGAGCAACATAGAGTTAAAACCAGATAATCATGCGATACTACGATTTGAAATGGTTTAAGTATGAACCTATCGATTGTCGTCTCACATAATTAGAATTGCATGTTCATGGTCTTTCGAGCCTCTAAACACGACAAACTAGCCTCACTGCATCATTGTGAGCGAGGATGCTAATTCTAGTTCGTGGGCAATTAACTACATAGATGTGGTTTATGGGGTTATGCCATTGATTAGGGTACTTTTGCACCTCCAACCATTTAACCAAACTTAGCTTCACAACTACTTCTACGAGTGGTGGAGTGACAAATATAAGTCGGTGTCTTTCTCTCTTCCCATTTTATCAACCAAGCAAGGTCTTTGGTATATTTCTATCCTAACCACAAAATCTTATCAAAAGATAAGAACTTGCTTCCTACATTCTTATGTTCTTTCCTGGGTTTGCTTTCTCAAGCATTTGCCTAAGTTTAACATGTGTGTTTTCATGGTGATCAATCATAAAAACAACCATAATTAAGAATGCAAGACAAAACAACAATCAATAACTTAATTCCAAAGCAAATTCGTAAAAATACACTCATAACTCATGGCTTCAACCCTAGAGGAAGGGTTCTAGCCATTCAAGTTCGTAAAATTACAAGAAACATTGTTAAAGTAACATACTTACAAGAATTGGTAGATGAGAAGATGAAATTGATGAACCCTAGGTAAGTTCTCCCACTTCTCCCTTCACTCCTAGGTGGTTTTTCAGAATAAAATCGTGACAAATTGAATTTAGGAGCTAAGGGACCTATTTATAGTAAATGGAAAACGTGCATAATTTAGCCTGTCGTGGAACGGCTCCGTGTCACGGAGTGTATCGCGGAGCACTGCCTCCGTGACACGGAGGTAACGCGAAAGCTCTCTGAAAATTGCCTCCGGAAGCCGAAACTACCGAGTGTCACCGTGTTGGCAGCGTGTCACACTGCTTGGGCAGCGCATTAGCACACCCCTGTCGCGCAGCTGGACGGCGTGGCACGTTGCTGGTGCGCTGGTGCTGCCTGCCTGCCGCATCTGCTCCCGACTCCATTCCGCTACTTCACCAACTTATAAATTAGTTCCTCAAAATTATTGAAACCTACAAAACAAGGACTAATCATGTTGGTTAGCACATATATTCACATTTATATAAAATCACATGAAAATGTATACCATTACTTAGCTAAATAAGACTAAATTAAGTTATCAAGCGTCACCCGGGCATGCTATTTTGCCTGAGATCAGTAGATTCCTTACCTCCTTCCTCGCATCCAACCATTACAAAAATGGAGTATATATGAAGATTAATCCTTCTCCAAAAATGCATCAAAGACATCATAAACATGCTGTCAAAATGCAGCAACAAGACTCACTGATGCCTCTCTTCAACTTTGCAATGATCTTCTTCACTTGCCTTGAAGTTTTGTTGATGATTTGCCTTTATTTAACTTGGTTATTGGATGTAAAATACATATAGAAGTGTCCCTAAGCGGGGAGCTCTGATTTTTATAGGAACGATATGATTTGGGCATCAAACAATTTAAATAAATAGAGGTAGGGCGGTGGAGGTGGTGCTTATGTCACTGCTTAATGGGGCCTCAGTGAAATGCGGATAACATTTTACTTCAAACTCCGACTGATGAAAGTTTGATGTTCTGAAATCTAGACTCAAATACCTTTAATTGGATAGGTCATAGAACTTCTAACTCATTGTAGATCGGGAGACACAATCATTTAAAGTTTGACCCTTACTTATGAACTTCACATTTGACCCTTACTTATGAATTTCACATACTCTTCACTCTTCCATTCGTACATGTTTCCCTCCTCACCTATGATCAATATACATCCTGTACATTCGTTAACATGACATAAAAACATCAAATAATCATAAAAAAAATTTGGGTTGTAAAATCCTCCACCCCTTAAAATCATTGTTATACTTGGTAGACGTAGCTTGGCCATAATACCTCTAACTTTTACTTGCCTTTCATCGTAAATGTACATTCCATATATTCATAAAAACCTCCTTTTATCAACTCAATATATTTATCTAACATGAGATAGGAATGCCTTGACACCACATAATCGGTGAACTTTTCTAACCGTAACCAAATTTATACACTTCCACGGAGTGATGATTAACTCCACTTTCACCTTTCTGTGCACCATTTAAGATATAGGATCAGTCTGAAGAATGTTTCAAACATGAAGCTACTCTCTTATGCTTGCCTTTACCATGGCCTGTTACTCCCGATCCTGAAAACAGGTGCTAAAAAAATTGATGTTTAATCTAGGGAAAAAATAAAAATTGAATATTTGTACTTGGGAGACATTGAATCAAATCTTCCGTATGAGCAATAGTCATATCTCTTCAGGTAGTCACCTCCAAACATTTTCGGACTAGATAGGGTCCTAAACTTAATACAAATCGATGGACTTTATCGATCATATTTCACACCATATCCGGAGCATATCGGGCAAAAGAATTAAACTTGAGGCTATATTCATGAAAACTCATGCTGCCATATTCTAGGTGCAAAACTGGTAAGCTTGAATCTGTCGAAGTTCCCGTTGCAAGTACTAATCCATGAAAACCATTGAGAATTCCTCCAATATAGCTGGAGGTGCATTAGCTCCCTTAGATCGCTCCCAATACTCAAACCATAGGATAACCACATTTCATAGCTTAAATGAGCCCAACTTCACTGCCTCTATTCCCGTAGCCCGCATAATACATAATATTTCATATATCTTATCAATGAAAACCTGCGGGTCCTCATCCGGGTCTGATCCAATGAAGACTGGAGTACTTGAGCTCAAAAACTCATGGGCCCTATAACTCTCAAGAGTGATTCCTCTAGATCCTGTTATAGACTCCAACTACTGATTTTGAATCGCCACCACTCGGGTTAACGTCTGATATGCTTTCTCAAAATCTTCCCCCTGATACACTTGAAGATACAACAGGTGCTGGAGGATCAACAAATCTATCCCCTCGTGGCTTTACTAAAATTGGGATAACAGAAGGGGCTGAATCCCTTTTCTACAGTGGCTCTTACCAAAACTTGAAAGAGCTATGGGACGGGGATTGGGAAACTCGCTCGACCCTCTAATCTATTTCTCTGATAGACAAAAGGAAGATTGGAACCCGTTACAATATTAGTCCTGATAGATATCATATCCATCTACCTTACTGAGGGTGAATTCTAAAACATAGGCACAATTTAGATTTCAAACCTCGTTTATATCTTTGCTCTATAGCACAATCAGCTAATGAAAAATGTGAAACAACTTCTATATGTCCTGTAGCCTCCTGATTATAAGTATGGTGCATAACATACCTATAAGAAAGACTCTACTAAACACGACTTATGGATTTCACTCTGATACCAAGTTTTTCATGCCACAAAACTGGGGGAGGCCGCAACTGGCTCTCGATACCCAACTAACCGGGGAGCCGGCTATACCTCGTCTATAACTGTAACACTTAGGTTGTCCAGGCCACATTTTATAATCAACTGCAATACAAACTAGATCCATAAGTTCTTACTAATAAAGGATAAATAATTGAAATATTGATAAAGCTATGACTATGCAAAACCAAGCTATGGAAAGCCGACAAGGCCACAAACTAAAATAACATTGTACACACTAAGTCCATAAAGACTCTAAAGAGTAAACTGAAACTGATGGTTGGGACAGGGCTATGACCTACCCAAAACTACAACTCAAAACTCATGCTGAAATAACAAAGACCAAGCTCTATGAAGAAAAAAGCATACCAACACATTTGCTGATCCCATGAACCGCTACAGAAACTGGCAATCTCGACCTCCCCCTGCACCTGCAGCACGAACCCAAGTCTCCAAGAGAATGGATGTCAATATGAATGAATTATACTGGTATGTAGGGCTAAAACTGTAAATGTGAGATAAAAATCTTATAATAACTGAATCAACATAGAAACATATAAAAGATAGGGATAACCTGGAACTCTACAACCTGTAAGTGATAACCACTCACTATAACAGAAGTGAACTCAAGATAACTGAACTAGGAATAAGGAATAGTAACAATCTGGAATCCTGTCAACCAAAACATGATAATAACTCTATATTGAGGTGCAAATACAATCAAGTAATGCACAAGAAAAAGCTATAACTATAATGTCGGTAACCAGCCGAAAATAAATCCATATATAAAATATCTCAGTCGGTGTACCATACCAAGGTAAAATAAAAATATCTCCAGCTGGTATATTATACCGGGATAAAATAAAAATATCTCCAGCTTGTGTATCATATCTAGGTAAAATAAAAATATCTCCAGCCGGTGTATCATACTTGGGTAGAAAAAATATCTCCAACCGGTTTTCACAGTAGGGTAAAATAAATAAATCTCAATCATAATCATATATTGAGCCGCTAGGGCTTTATACTAAGTCAATTTAGCACATATAGCATAGAAATGATAAGTGCTAAATCTGTGGCTTGAATAGGCCTCTTTCATAATTCATAGTTGCACATAAGCACATATATTACATAAACCCTTCAAATAACACTTAGATGCACATACTCAAAGACTTTCATAGTTATAAGAAGGTTCAAATGACATAAGGAATTCAAAAAGCTCCACAGACAACACTTAGGCATATTTAAGATATGGGAATTCGATAACCTTACGTTCAATTAAAGAAAGAAGAATCATGGAACCTCCACTTAGCCTCATATACCTCATAATATATATAAGATACAGGACAACTATGATACAGTATTCCCATTTTGACAAGCTCATTTACCCTTACTAGATTGTGACATCGATTCTTAGCTTAGGTTCGCTTATGCGTCGTTAACTTCAATACTTTTATATCGTGAATCATGAGTGTACCTCATTTTTTCAATCTCACATTTCAATGTAACTTATGAATAGGAATACATAGCTCTCGCATCTTAAAGTTGGAGCTTTTTAACATGAAAACTCATAGGCAACTGTCTAGGGGCTACCTTAAGATAAATAAAAACCATAGTCGTGCTTTAGACAACATAGGAATGGCTCGTATGAAACTTACAATATCTGAGGAGTTTAGGGAAGCTTAAAGGCATTATAAGTAGTTACAAACTTCCAGGAATAATCCATTAATTCAACACTTAGGACAAATAATCAAAGACAATTGTTTAAAAAGTATGACGAAGAAACTTCTCTTTAACTTGAGTTATTATCTCAAAAACATTCGGTTCTAATCATTTCATAAGAAGTTTACACTTTACTGGCCATTCATTGACTTAACACATACTGAACATAAACAATTTTATTTATAACTGTCTTGCTAAACGTCTTTAGAATAGGGTCAATCTTGCTAGCCATTTTCCCAACTTATTCACAGTCATAATCCTTATTGTCTAAGTTAACAAACTTAGCCCTACTTTCCTTATTCATCATAACTTCTTTTCCAAGCATGATTTGCCATTCCACACTTAAGTGTTTACTCTCGTGTTCCGTATTCCATCATTTCTTATACGCACTTACCTTTTTACGTGATTGTCAACCTTATCTCTTAAACGTCATCTTTCTTAAATTTTAACGTCATTCAAAGGTTCTTGAAATCAACTATTGAAAGAGAAAATACAACTCACAAATTACCTTTAGAGGTCTAACATTTACTCTTATACTTCCTATGTTACTAATGCCTCCACTTTTACCCTTGGATTAACTTCCTTACACATATAAAACTTTCAAAGAACATGCAACATGTCTACTTAAAGCTTTAAACAATTCTCAAGAGATCCATATAAATGAAGATCTCTAATGAACATATAGTGACGTTCTAAAGGCAATCCTTGCCGCCTTAGCGTATAACTTAAACATAAGAATAATCTCATATATATATATATATTGATTTTGGTATAACCTTATAACATCAAAATACTGTGCATAACCTTCCCATAAAGATGGCTCCACAGAAATATCAATAGTTTACACATTTAAGTTCTATTTTTCAAGCTTAATGAACCGGTTAATTAAGAAATGCGTTAACTAGTCACTTAGCTTAAGGGAGAGAGATTGGGAGACTTTATCATGACCCTAGGTACCTTAAAACATGTATATTATAGGGTAGGCTATATCATAAGGCAATTCCATTTTGTTACCCTAGTTAGCCCTTACTGACTTAAAATCGATTTCAAATGTTAGGTTCATCCGCGCATCGCCGTCTTGCCATGTTTACTAATTTCCTTAGAAACCAGAATGTAAAAAACCTATACACCACACATATATAACATAATGTAAAGGACAGCTCACACTGCCCACGCTGAGGGGACTCCAGACTCAATTTACGACCATGACTATAATCGAAATTGCATTTTTCACTTTACATTCATGTTTTCCAACTCTTTAGCAATTCATAACATAATAACTAGTAATTATAATAATTGGGTATAACCATAATAAGATACTACATAATCTTAAGTCAAGGAAATTCCGGATTCATCCTCGGCATGAGTTTGTTCTTAAAAATCAAGAGACAAAGAGCGCCTTACATACCTTGTTCCGATGAGTTTTCCTTAGTCTCTTATTTCCTCCAATTACCACATTTAGTATTCTTCAATTCCTTGAATTTATACTCATTTAACTAGTATGGTCTGAGCAAATTTCCTAGACAAAATGTCATCCCAAAATAAGCCATAACAACAACATGAAACAACATTTCATTACTTTGTTTTAACTTGTTTCCACAACCTTTAAGGGGAAAAATGAAAGGGTGAAATTACCTAGATTTTCTTGCGATCACCCTTCACCAATAAAGGAGTATATTCCCAGTATAAAAAGTATCAACCTCCAAAAATGGGCATAAACTTCACTCAAAAACACACCAAAAATGAGCCAGAAAACCAACTTCAACTTCTAGCTTTAGTTAAGGAAATTTATGGAAGTTTAATTGCTAGAAATTGTTATCCTTTTATTTTCTTCCACTTATAATAATATAGATTATCTAGGAATCATAACATGGTTGAAAACACAGCAGCTTCACTGCCAAAAGCATGGCAGCAACATCAGCCAAACACACATAAAAATGACAACCTAGTCAAACTTCCAATTTTTCAGCTTTTAGCTAAGATTTTTTATAAGTTTAAGGGGTAGAATCCTTACCTCCTTCCTTGAATCCAACCATTACCAAAATGGATTATATATGAATATTAATACTGCTCCAAAAACGCAGCAAAGATATCATAAAGATGCTGCTAAAATGCAGCAACTAGACTCACTGATGCCTCTCTTCAACTTTGCAATGATCTTCTTCACTTGGCTTGAATTTTGATTGATTATTTTCCTTTATTTTACTTGGTTCTTGCCTGAAAAATACGTAGAGAAGTGTCCTCTAATCAGGAAGCTTTAATTTGGATAGGAACAATATGATTTGGGCATCAAACAATTTAAAGAAATAGGGGTAGGGCGGGTGGAGGCGGTGCTTATGTCATTGCTTAATGGATCCTTAGTAAAATACCCATAAGTTTTTACTCTGAACTATGATTGATAAAAAGTTTGACGTTTTGAAAACTAGGCTCAAATACCTTTAATTTGATAGGTTTCAGAACTTCTAACTCATTATAGATCGGGAGATATAATCATTTAAAATTGACCTTTACTTATGGACTTCACATAATCTTTGCTCTTCCCTTCGTACATGTTTCCCTCCTCCCCTACGATCAATATATAGCCCGTACTTTCCTTAAAATGACATAAGAACATCAAATAATCATACAAAATTTCTAAGGGGTAACAGCCATCATGTCCGTCAAGGTAGTCGGCGGTGGTATGATGGTCGAATTAGGTCAAAAATGAGGGATTGAGGATGAGAGAGAAGAGAGCATTTCCTTGCATTAATTACAGTTAGATATGCTGGTATGATACTACTCAGCATCATGAGTATTTTCGAGGTCAATTGGGCCCGAGCACTCAAGGAAAAACCAATGATTATGATACAAGAACTCCGAGGAAAAGGTATCAACCGTATTATAACACCCCAAAAGTTCCTAAGAATATATTCGGTATTGGAAATATGATCAGCAGAGAAATATTGACAAAAATATCTCAGAACAACTCATTGTACGAGTAGTGTGTGGTAATGGATTGTGGGATTAAGTCATGGTGAGCTTCTGGTTGACAGGTCCTGAACCAATGAGCCAGGGTATGACCCGTTGGTTGATATGACGACTCGTAGTCACAAGCCGTTGTTCATCTCTATAGAAAAAGTCCTAGGATGACAAATCATGGTACGACTCGTTGGTCCTAGTAACGAGCTATTATCAGTAGTCGTTGTTTGATTATGGCGTGCCTAGGCTGGGTAGTATGATTCATGGTATGAATCTTCATGGGAAACAATGAGTTGTGGTAAGTGGCCTTGGTCAGAAGAAATGAAGTTAGGAAACTTGATCCAATGGCAACGGAAGGGTGTGACGACCCATTGTCACCAGTAACCATCCATTGTATGTGTCTGTTAGGAGGATTCCAGAAACCATGCATGATGTCAGTGGTAACAACAAGAGGAAGTGACAAGTTCTTGTGATGAGTAACGACTCATCCTGTCTAACCGTCATTTGAAGGTCTAAGTATTGGGAAAAATTGGATGGCTGTGATGAGTGATACCACAAGTCATGGTATGGAAGGATGACTCGTGGTACGAGTTGTGGCATCTGGCAGTGAGGTTTTTCCTGCCAAATATTAAGGGATTTTCATAAATTTGAAGCTCTAAGTCCTAAACTACATCATTTTAAGCTTGGGAAAGAGTGTTTTAAAGGTATTATTCACCCTAGATCATCCACTCCTCTCCTAACACCTAAATTAGCATATCAACTCTCTCAAAACCTCTCAAGAATTTCTAGGGTTCTTCCTCAAATTATCCCTAAGTGCAATTGTGGTTTCAAGGCTACTTGTTGATTATCAATTCCAGGTATGTGAGCTTATAAATGATGGGTTCTTTCACCCTCATGCCCCTTCTTCAAACAAATTCATGATAACCCATTCGCCAAGCCCCACTTTCGAAATTCTAGGGTTTATATTGGGTTATGATATTCTTCCATGATTCTCTTATAGGTATAACTGAATTGATACGAATTTACGATTTCCATGATTGGGATTTTATGATTCCTACAAGTTCTCATGAAATTATGGTCCCTTATATTACAAGTATGATTATGAACTCTTATGGATAAATCATTTTATGAGATTTTATGATCCTCTTATAATTTCAGTGCTCTCAAGCCCTAATTTATGTTTTATGATTTATGATACATGATTTCCTATAAGCACTTTACATGAATTTATGAACTCCAAGTATGAGGATTTTCTCAAGTATGACTTTTCATGATTATCAGGTTTATGATTATGGCCGACACATGGGCTCTTATTTCATGGATAGTTCACATACTACAAACATGTTCATGATTATTATGACTTAAACTAGGCCATGAATTTCATGTATGATTTCCCAATATTCATTATGAGCCATTTGCATGTTTTTAGGAGTAGTATCCAACATCGAGTAGGCCCGAAGTTCAGGAAAACACCGAGTCTCAAAACTACGTTGCAACGTAGGTTGATATTCATGTTAACCCTACGGGGTATCTTTAGTGATAATGCCATGTTATCGTTCATTTCCGTGGCAAGGCTTAGAACAACTCTGCCCACTTGAGAAAGATAGTTGGGGCATCATGTAAGCTCTATCATGATGGTGTCGTTTATGACGAGTCTTCTCACTATTCCTTATATTTTATGCACGATTATGATTACAATAAATTTGGCTCAAGTTATGTTTTACAAGGTCTCTCTTATTATTACGATTATGTCAAAATTATGAATATTTCAAAAACCTTGGGCCCTCATGTTTCAATTATGATTATTACTTCATGTTTTCTTGAAATGTCCTACTCTCGTGAACTTTTATGTATTCTAATTGTCCACTTTAATTACCTTCATACTCAGTATATTCCAAGTATTGACCGCATACTCTATGGTGTATCGTTTCATGATACAGGTCTAAGTGATCAGACTCAGTCTCACTATTAGTCCAGCTTTCCCCTCAAACCAACTCAGTCCCCATTGTTGGTAAGTCTTCATCTTTCGAGGACATTCAGTTTTTAGTTGTTTGATTATGTTATTTCAGTTTTAGACTTTAGCGAGCTAGTTAGGGGTGTTTTTCCCATCAACTCATCAGAGGTTCTACAGGCTTTTCAAAGGATATGTAGATGTTTCAACTCTTGTCAAGTGTTGACTCCGTTTATGTTATGTTGAGATACTTTAGATTTCCGCTTATCCATGCCTTTAATTTAATTCCTGCTTGTCTATGCTTTTAAGTCATGCTATGTATGTGCCATGGGTTGTCTTGAAACCATTCGTGGTTCTAAGTCCCATGTCTTGATCCGTGGTCCCCGTTCCGGTCGTGACAAACTTGGTATCAGAGCATTAGGTTTTGAAGTGTCCTAGGATGTCAAGTCATGTTAAGTAGTGTCTTTTTCATGGGCGTAAAGCACGTCATACTTATGACAAAGAGGCTACGAAACATTTTATAAAAATTCCCTTCGTTTATGATTCTCTCTCATGCTATGGGTTCAACTCTCTCTCTATCCCTCTAACTCTAGCTTATGCGTTTGTAGAATCATGTCTCCTCACCGAGTTAATGGTAGAATAAATGTCAATGGCAATGGAGATGGACATCAGTAGGCCCCATCAGCTCCAACGGATCCCTTGCCTAAACAGGTTACCCATGCTGAGTGTAGGGTTTCCTTCTAGATGTTAGCACATGCCATGACTGCTCAGGTCAACTAGCAGGTGGTGGCTCACATTCCTCAGAATGGGAACACGACAGCGGCAAGAGTGCGAGATTTCCTCAAGATGAACCCACCTGAGTTTCTTGGGTCGAAGATGGATGAGGACCCGCATGAGTTTATTAAAGAGGTGCAGAAGATCACCCAGATTATGGGGGTGACTGATAACGTCCAAATTCACTCCTTTTGATGAGAGAGTGTAAATGTTCGTTGACAAAACAAATATACCCGATGAGTGTCAGGTCAAATCCCACAGGGAATGTTAGTCGATCACACAAGAGTTTTTTACTAAATTGAAGTAACTTGCATCAATGTTTCAAAAGTAATAAAGTAAAAATTGGAGGAAATGCAATTTTTTAATTAAAAGAGGAATTATATCATGAAAACAGAGGTAAAGCATAGAAAACACCAAAGGAGAAACTACTACGAGTGTGATATTGATAGGGGCATCATTGAATTGGGATTGCTAAAAGCTCCTAGGATTACTCAATAGTCTAATTAGTTGTAGACAAGGCAGCATCCTAAGTTTCTTAACCAATTAGATGCATTAACCTCTGATTTTTTTCAAACCCCAAAGTTCCTTCCACAATAACCACATCAACTTGGGTGGGAATTAACTATTTCTTGCTTAGATTCTCAATGGGTATGTGATAATGGGTGTTTGCTATGTCTAGCCCAACCCCAGAGGATCAACACCTAATAACCCATTAATATTTCCGCACCCATACCTTAAATCCCTTTTTCAAGTAAAATTGACATAAGTAAATTCAACCCACATTTTCAACTATGAGTATTAAGAATAAAACTCAGAGAAAATACTAAAATTGTACTAATAGAGTAAATCTATGATCAAATACATAATACTCAATTCAAATCAACCCTAATAATTCACACCCCCCTAGCAATAAATTAGCTACTAATGGAAGTATAAAAAGACATTGCACTCAATAAAAATTCAATATCCATTCACAACGTGAGTAAGAAAATTTCAGGAAGAGTTTGAGCTCCAAATGGAGTTTCTACTTTGTAGAAGAAAAAGAAGATTGTTTCTCTCTCTACCTCTCTCTACTTCAATACAAGAGTAATTGAATAATGAATATCTGCTATGGAATAATAGAATGTTCAGTTCCTTTTTGAGATGTGCAAAAGTAGGGTACATTCTTTCTCCTCTTTTTCAGAGCTAGACGTTTCTACCCCTATGCAGACGGGTGTCACTTCCGATTCACTGGTGCTCATCCCCGATTCGCTGATTGATTTTGGCTGATGATCAGTGAATTCCATAACCCTTTGGTGCTAGCACTGGCGGTTTGTCAATTATGATCCGCGGCTCACCAGTATTAATCTTCATCAGTTCAGTGAGGAACTGCGATCAACCGGTGTTTCGTCGGTGCCCTCCGGTGGAGTGCCGGTCCTCATCTCCTTTGTTCCATGTTTTTTGATCAATTTCATGATTTTTATATTCAAGTTAGGTACCTACAAAGATCAAGAAAAAAGGGCATAAAATCCACCTAAATGACCTGAAAACTAAGCAAAAACTCATGCTTAAGAGCCTAGTGAGTTGGTAAATTACCAACTCATCAAACCCCCAAACTTGAACCATTGTTTGTCCTGAAGTAAGGCAATTCTTGTAATTCGAGTAAGTAAAATAGCATGTTATCTATGAATCTATTCATTAAGGACCAATGAGCCTAGACAACCCAAAAATGCTCACCAACTCAAGGAAAGAGAGAAAAGATTCTCCAAAATATGAAAAAGTTTCAAAAGGTAACCACAATGAATAAGCATGATTCACAAATGCTTTCCTTTATCAATATAGGGGCATGGTTTATCACTACAAGCACACATATCATCTCAAATCATTATAAATTAACCTTCAAAGCTTGCCTTGAAGCTCACAACATTAATATCCCAATCACTTCTTTGCAACAATGCAAGTATGTTCTCAAAGGAGATGATGCCACTCACAAGAAGAGAGAATCCCATTTTTTATCATCAAACAATGCACACACAAGGGATTATAGAATAAGAAAATAATGCTCTATCACGACCTGAGAGTACACCTGGATCATAGACACGGGATAAGGAGCCCAGAAATACTCCAAGTCAACCCATGGCGTGAGCATATATCTAATTCCTACACATAAGGCGGAAGACTTAACTTAAAAATCATGAATTTAAATGAAACGTGACATGAAATATAAGATACGGTAATTCATAATCCAAGCATAAATAGCGGAATACTACAATTAAGTCTAAAAGCCTCTAATCATGATAGACAGGTTGAAGGGACAAGACCCCAACTAACCCCAACATTCTGAAAAAAAAGATAAATAAGGTCCAAACATGAAGCCCTCAAATCATGAGGACTCACCACTGAGAGTTGAGAGCAGAACTGAGAGCAAGCTAGGAACGGTGCTGAACTTACGAACCGAATCCTGAAAATATGTGGGTCAGTACTTGGAAGGTACTTAGTATATAAGGTATGCAAAAGAATATTTAAAAACATAAAAGTTATAGGAATGGGGACATCATGATCATAAGACTGAAATAGTAAGTATATCATAAGGCTCAAGATTTCCAAAATGTTTGTAAACCTGTCATAGTCATAACATGTGAGAAAAACATTTCATAAAACATAACTTGAGCCAATAGAACATGATCATACATGCATTAAGACCATGAGTAACAATGGGAGAGTTCTACAACTGACATACCCTATATGAGCACACATGGAGCCCAACCTGTAAACCTAGTCGGGAGGTCGTTCATACCTTACTAAGGGTATGAACCATGAAAGGTGTGATATCACTCGTGAAGGCCCCGTAGGGCATAGGGAACAGTCACTAAGGAGGTCACAAGCATAACATACGGTGGTACGTTCTGAGATTCGGGATGTAACCTAGGCCTCGAACATACTCAGTGTTAAGTACTACTCCCAAAACATGCAACATGCTCATAGAAATTCATACATGACATGCATGACTAATTAAATCATGATTCTAGCCATGGAATTGGGCTCGTGAATTAGCCAAAATCATAGTTCATGAATCATAAGCAAAATGTGGGCATTGCCCTTAATTTCAATCATACTTGAAATTCTTAAATTTATGGGAAACATGATCATAATAACATGAGTGATTGAAAACATGCTTAATTCAAAAGACCATATCATGCTTGAGAAATCACCATAACCATGAATTTCACAAAAAACCCCATGATTTGGGCACATGTGCTTTTAAGGGTTTAAATCATCAAATATTGAATAAAATAAGTGAAAACAGCCCAACAATTTGACACCCATGATTTTAGACATACTACAACATGCTCATATCAATTTTTGAGGGAACATACATTTGGGTTATGACCCATAAAGGTTTGGAAATGTTAAACATAGAATTAGGGAGAAATTAGGCATGGGTAGGGACTAAAAGACCCTGTCCCGACCTCAAAATGATGTGGTTTAGGGTCCAAAAGCGTAGAAAAGTCAAAATTATCCTTAATGAAATTTCCTTGAAAAATAGTTCTGGCCCCGAACACGACTCGTACCATGAAGTCACGACCCATGGTCACCTCTCGTGGTCACCTCACCACCTTTCAATCTTTTGAATCTGGCCACGACTCTCATACCATGACTCGTAGTACCATCCTATGGGTCGTACTGTCAGTCGTGGTACCATCCACCCATACCAAATACGACTTAACCACGACTCTTCATCATGATTCGTTGCTACATCCTATGAGTCGTACCATGACCCGTGACGATTCACTCTGGCAGTACTGAGAATTTCACCACGAGTTGTACCTACTCATCACAATTCGTAGGACCACCCGTGATATGACCTCAGGATCCCGAAATTCATCACGACTCGAGTCACGTGTCGTAGGTCCTCACCACGATTCATACCTCGAGTCATACTGGTGCAAAATTCCAGGTTTTCTGCAGTTTTCAACTTCAACTCCTGGGTTTATTCTTAGGCCCTTCCGAGGTATTACAATATCTCCCCCTTGAAAACATTCATCCTCGAATGTAGGAAACAAGCAGCAACCAGAAACACACAATTACCATATGCAAATACTGATCATTTAAGCCAAAAAATGTTGGAATGACTACCCCCCAAAAGAACTACATAGTTGGATTGAATTCAAACATCACATACATATATCATATCATAAAAAAAGCTTGCACGCATGAACGGAACATGAAAAACTGATTAGAGGTTTAGGGCAAAAACGGATACCTCAAACTGAAACTGGGCCAGTAGGGAACAGGTGGGGGTATTTAGCCATCATATCCGCTTCAGCTTCCCACGCAGCTCCCTCAACATGTTGATTTCTCCATAACACCTTTACTGAAGCTACTTCCTTATTCCTCAGCCTTCGAACCTGATGATCCAAGATTGCAACAGGAATTTCTTCATAATTGAGGCTATCCTTTACGCCAACACTTTCCACTGGAACCACCAAGGCCGAATCTCCCATGGACTTTTTCAAGAGCGATACATTGAATACGGGGTGAACTGAATCCAACTCTGAAGGTAACTCTAACTCATAAGCTACCTTACCCACCCGTCTCACAATCCGATATGGGCCAATATAGTGGTGGCTGAGTTTCCCTTTCTTTCAAAATCTCATTACTCCCTTCATGGGAGATACCTTTAGAAACACCCAATCATCAATCTCGAACTCAAGCTCTCTTCTCCTCACATCTGCATAAGACTTTTGGTGACTTTGAGCCATTTTCAGCCTTTCTCTTATTATCTAAACTTTCTCTATAGCCTCATGGATTGAATCTGGACCCACTAACGAAGCCTCACCAACTTCAAACTACCCAATGGGTGATCTACACCTTTGCCCGTAAAGAGCCTCGAATGGTGCCATCTTAATGCTGGAGTGATAGCTGTTGTTGTAGGAAATCTCAATAAGAGGCAAATGCTCATCACAACTACCCTTGAAGTCAATAAAACAAGCTCTCAACATATCCTCAAGAGTCTGGATAGTCCGCTCCGCCTGACCATCTATTTGCGGATGGAATGTCGTGCTAACCTTGACTTGGATGCCAAGTACCTTTTGAGAAGTTCTCCTGAATTGAGAGGTGAACTGAGTACCTCTATCTGATATAATGGACAAGGGCACTCCATGCAATCTAACCAACTCTCGGATGCATAACTTAGCCTATTCTTCTACTGAATCAATGGTTTTGACCTATAAGAAATGAGCAGCCTTGGTCAACCTGTCCACCACAACTCAAATAGAGTCATACTGTCTATGAGTGTGGGGTAAACCTATTACAAAGTCCATATTAATTTCTTCCCACTTCCAAGTAGGAATGTTGATATCTTGGAGTACACCCCCCCCCCGGTCTCTGATGCTCGACTTTCACTTCTTGGCAATTCGAGCACTTGGCTACGAATTTTGCAATATCTCTCTTTATGCCATTCCACTAGTAGATTTCCCGCAAGGCATGATACATATTGGTGGTACCTGGATGGATAGAATATATGGATCTGTGAGCCTCATGTAACATCCGACTCCTCAAATCTACCACGTTCGTAACACATATGCGACCCTGGTACCGAAGCACACCATCTCCCCCTTTGGAGAAGACTTCTACCTTCTGACTTTGAACAGCTTCTTTCAACTTTACCAATATTGAGTCTTCATCTTAGCCTTCACCTCCATTACCAAGGACGACTCTGACCCGTTCTGAACTACGACCCCACCATCGATCGAACTAATTAATCTAACTCCCAACCGTGCAAGTCGATGTGCTTCCTTTACCAGCTCCTTCTTGTCTTCACTCACATGTGACACACTTTCCATAGAAATTCTACAAAGGGCTTCTGCTACCACGTTGGCCTTACTTGGGTGGTAAAGGACACTCATGTCGTAGTCCTTAAGTAGCTCCAACCACCTCCATTGCCAAAGATTTAGTTCCTTTTATGTGAACACATATTGTAAGCTCTTGTGTTCCGTGAAAACATCTACATGAACCCCATACAAGTGGTGTCGCCATATCTTCAAAGCAAATACCATTGCGGCTAACTCAAGATCATGGGTTGGGTAATTTTTCTCGTGAATCTTTAGTTGTCTGGAAGCATATGCTATGACTTTCCCATGTTGCATCAATACACATCCCAGTCTGACTCTCGAAGCATCACAATATACCACAAAGCCATTGGTACCCTCCGGTAATGTCAACACCAGTGTTGAAGTGAGCCTGGCCTTCAATTCCTGAAGCTCTTCTCACAAGCCTCCGACCATTGGAACTTCACCTTTTTCTGAGTCAATCTAGTTAGTGGGGCTGCAATAGATGAGAAACCTTCATGAACCTCCGATAGTAACCCGCTAAGCCCAAAAAGCTCCTGATCTCTAAAGGGTTTACCGGTCTGGGCTAGTTCTTTATCGCCTCTATTTTCTAGGAGTCCACACTTATACCTTCGATTGACACTACATGTCCCAAGAATGCAACTGATTTCATCCAGAACTCACATTTTCTAAACTTGGTGTATAACTGGTTATCCTTGAGGGTCTGAAGTGCTACCCTCAGGTGTGCAGCATGCTCCTCTTCGCTCCTGGAGTATATTAATATGTCGTCAATGAACACGATCATGAACATGTCCAGATAAGCCTCCAATACCCTGTTCATTAGATCCATAAAAATTGCAGGGGAATTTGTTAGTACAAAATACATAACAACGAATTCATAATGGCCATACTGGCATCTGAAAGTAGTCTTTGGGATGTTGCTCTCCCAAACCCTAAGCTGATGATACCCGGACCTGAGATCTATCTTGGAGAAATATTTGGAACCCTGAAGCTGATCGAATAGGTCATCAATCCTGGGTAAAGGGCATCTATTCTTGATTATGACCTTGTTCAACTGCCTATAGTCAATACACATCCAAAGAAAACCGTCTTTCTTTCGGACGAACAACACCGGGGCACCCCATGGGGACTTACTCAGTCTAATGAAACCCTTATCCATCAAATCCTTCAACTGCTCCTTTAACTCTTTTAGCTCTGCTAGAGCATTCGGTAGGGAGGAATTGATATGGGCTGCATGTTGGGCAAACGATCAATCTCAAAATCAATCTCCCTCTCAGGAGGAACACCTAGCAGGTCATCTGGAAATACCTCAGGATATTCACATACCACCGGGACTAACTGAATGGTCGAGGTCTCGGACGTGACATCCTTAACCCTAACCAAATGCTAAATACAACCCTTGGAAATCATTTTCCTGGCCTTTAGATAGGAGATAAAGTGACCTACAGGCACCGCTAAACCACCTCTCCATTCCAAAACCAATTCACCTGGAAATCGAAACTCCATCACTGGAGTTCTACAGTTACCAGATGCATAACATGCAAACAACCAATCCATGCCCAAGATGATGTCAAAATCAATCATAGCCAATTCTACTAAGTCTGTGGAGGTAAACTTATGCAATACTATAAGGGGGCAATCTCTATATACCCGCCTCGCTACGACTAAATCACCAACCAGAGTAGATACAGAAAATGTTTCCAACAAAATTTCAGGACTGACTCCAAAGTGACTAGCAATGTAAGGTGTCACAAAAGAATGTGTGGCTCCCGGATCTAACAAAGAATAAGAATCAATATGAAAGACTCGCAACATACCCGTAACCACATCAGGAGAAGTCTCCTGCTCCTGTCGAGAGCCAAGTGCATAAAATCGATTCTGGCGCTGGCCGCTAGCTAAACCAGTCAAAGCACCCCGCTGAGTCTGACGTGCCAGCAAAACTGTTGAACTAACTGCTGATGTGGGGGATCCACCACCCCTTAACCTAGCTGCGGGGCAATCCCCAAGTCTGTGTCTGAGTTTTCCACACCCGAAACAAGCATATGAGCCCACCAAACATTTCTTTGGGTGATTCTTGCCACAGTTAGCACAAGATATGAAAGTGCGCTCTGTGCGCATGCTATTCTGACCCCTCAAACCTGAGGCCCTGCTCCTCTAATCATCTCGAGGCCTTGATGGGTACTGGATGAAGATGGTGCTGATGTAACGGACCTGTGCAGGGACTGCTAGTGAGGCCACCCCCTAGCCTCGGCTGGGAGAACCTGTGGCTATTAGTTCTGGCCCTCTTGGCCTCTATCTGTCTCATATGAGCTGCCTCCATCTGCTGGGCATAGAGGACTATCAGTGGGTAGTCCATATCCTGATGAAGCATGGTTTTTCTGCAGTCCTTGTCCAGATTCTCGGCTACTCCTTGCACGAATCTACTCACCCGCGCCCTCTGGTCCATCACCAACTCCGGGGCATACTTTGACAGGCAAGTGAACTCAAGTGAATATTCCAGCACCATAATCTTTCCCTGTTTGAGGTTAACAAACTCGGCTGCTTTCAATTCCCTCATCTCCCGAGGGAAGAACCTGTCGAAGAATGGCCATGTGGAACTCATCCCAACTGATAGGGCCTGCTCCCGCTGCCCTGCTGTCCTTCCATTGCTTGAACCAAATATAAGTGACCTCCTTCAGCTGATAAGAGGCCAAGTCAATGCACTTCTCATTCGTCACCCCCATCACTTGAGTGACCTTCAAGATCCCTTCAATGAACTCGTATGGATCCTCATCCACCTTTTCCTCTGTGAACTCGGGAGGGTTCATCCTTAAAAAGTCCCTGATCCAGGCTGTCGCTGCATTGTCGTTCTGTGGAACATGCACAATAGTCTGCTGGTTGACCTGAGCGGTCAAGGTCTGTGCCAATATTTGAATAGCCGCCCAAAACTCGGCATGGGTAGCTGGCTCTGGTGCTTGGGGATCTTGAACAGGTGGGGCTTGCTGACGCCCATTATCATGGCCACCCTTGTGTCCTTCATCATTTTTGTTCCTCCTTCCGTTTATCCTTCTGGGAGCCATAATTTTCTGCAATCGCGAATAGCACAAATTAGAAGGATGGAGAGATTTTCACCGTATGACATAGATTATGAAAGAAGGGAATATTTCCTAAAATGTTTAGTAGCCACTTATTCATAAGTGTGGCGCGCTTCACACCCATGAAAAATACTCTACCTAACGCATCTTTCAGACTCCCTAGGACACATCTAAACCTATTGCTCTGATACCAAGTTTGTCACGACCCCAGAGTACACCCGGATTGTAGACACAGGACAAGGAGCCCCGAAAGACTCCAAGTCAAACCATGGCATGAGCATATATCTAATTCATACACATAAGGCGGAAGACTTAACTTAAAAATCATGAATTTAAATGAAACATGACATGAAATAAAGATGCGGTAATTCATAATCCAAGCATAAATAGCGGAATATTACAATTAAGTTTGAAAGACTCTAATGATGATAGACGGGGTGAAGGGACAAGACCCCAACTAACCCCAACATTCTAAAAATAAAAGATAAACAAGGTTCGAACAAGAAGCCCTTGAATCATGAGGCTCACCACTGAGAGTTGAGAGTAGAACTGAGAGCAAGCTAGGAACGGTGCTGAACCTGCGAACCGGATCCTGAAAATATGTGAGTCAGTACTTGGAAAGTACTGAGTATGTAAGGTATGCAAAAGAATACTTAAAAACATAAAAGTTATAGGAGTGGGGACATCGTGATATAAGACTGAAATCGTAAGTATATTGTAAGGCTCAAGATTTCCAAAATATTCGTAAACCTGTCACAGTCATAACATGTGAGAAAAACATTTCATAAAACATAAATTGATCCAATATAACATAATCATACATGAATTAAAACCATGAGGAACAATGGGATATTTCTACAACCGACATACCCCATATGAGCACACATGGAGCCTGACTTGTAAACCTAGTCGGGAGGTCATTCATACCTTGCCAAGAGTATGAACCATGAAAGGCGTGATATCACTCGTGAAGGACCTATAGGGCATAGGGGATAGTCACTGAGGAGATCCCAAGCATAACCTACGGTGGCACGTAGTTCTGAGATTTGGGGCATAACCTAGGCCCTGAACCTACTCGGTGTTAAGTACTACACCGAAAACATGCAACGCGCTCATAGAAAATCATACATGACATGCATGGCTAATTAAGTCATGATAATCATAACATGCTTGAGAATTCATGATTCTAGCAATGGATTAGGCCCGTGAATATGCCAAAATCATAGTTCATGAATCATAAGCGACATGTGGGCATTGCCCATAATTTCTATCATACTTGAAATGCTTAAATTTATGGAAAATATGATCATAATAACATGAGTGACTGAAAACATGTTTAAAATTCAAAAGTTCATATCATGCTTGAGAAATCACCATAACCATGAATTTCACCAAAAACCCCATGATTTGGGAACATGTGCTTTTAAGGGTTAAAATCATCAAATATTGAATAAAATAAGTGAAAACAGCCCAACAATTTGACACCCATGATTTTAGACATACTATATCATGCTCATATCGATTTTTGAGGGAACATACATTTGGGTTATGACCCATAGAGGTTTGGAAATGTTAAAAATAGAATTAGGGAGAAATTGGGCATGGGTAGGGACTAAACTACCCATTTAAAACCCCACATACCTGGAATTACTTACTTCTTAACTCCCTTGAAAAATCCTAGGTGGAAACTTGAAGAATTGAAGAAGAACCCTTGAATCTCCTCCTACTCCCTTCTCTAGTTCTTGCAAATGCCAAATGAGACTTAGCATGAGTTTTTCCTCCTCAAAAGACCCTTTCCCAACCTCAAATCAACATGGTTTAGGGTCAAAAAACATAGAAAAGTCAAAATTTTCCTTAATGAAATTTCCCTGAAAAATAGTTCTGGCCCCGACCACGAGTCATACCACGAAGTAACGACCCGTGGTCACCTATCATGGTCACCTCACCACTTTTCAGTCTTCTAAATCTGGCCACGACTCACATACCATGACTCGTAGTACCATCCTACGGGTCATACTATCAGTCGTGGTACCATTCACCCATACCAAATACGACTTAACTACAACTCCTCATCACAACTTGTTGCTACATCCTATGAGTCATACCATGGCCCGTGAAGACCCACTCTGGCATCACTAAGAATTTCACCATGACTCCTAACCACGAGTCGTACCTACTCATCACGATTCATAGGACCACCCGTGATATGACCTCAGGCTCACGAAATTCATCACCACTCGAGTCACGAGTCATAAGTCCTCACCAAGATTCGTACCTCGAGTCGTACTGGTGCCAAATTCCAGGTTATCTATAGTTTTCAACTTCAACTCCCGGTTCTATTCTTAGGCCCTTCCGGGGTATTACATGCTCATTCTCACAAAGAAATTCTCTATGCACACACTCAGCCCATAGGCTTTCCCTTCATGTGACTCGCCACTAATATAGAGTTGTTACACTCAAAATCAATTAGCACTTGGGGGTCATTATGAAGGCTAGGGGTAAGGGTAGGATAATTTATCTAGCTCTAATGACTAGAACCTTCCTAATGGCCCTTTTTGAACACTTTTAACATCCCATCATACTCTTTATATCACTCTCCATTATCTCTCCTTTTTCTCCATCTTCATCTTGGTTAGTCAAGAGCCACCCTTATAACTCCTATGGTTTTCACATTTAGCCTCATTTAAGCAAGGGGTAACACCTTTTATTATTATTTCTCTTTTGATGATTCTAGGTTTCTCAATCCATCATTTCATTCATTTTTATCACAGTTTGGTGCTACTTCCCATTAATGATATCACATGTCTCCCCTTCTTACAAACCCACAAACTTAGGCTTTTTGCCTCATTTTCATTTTTCCTTATCTCTCTCCATTTCTTGGGTTCAAGCCACCTTGGTTAGTCATTCATCACAAAGAGAAGCAATTAGGGAGGATGGGTGTCAAAAGATAGGATTACGAGGGGACATTGTCTTGTAATGTGGTTTTAAAAAAAAAGGTCAAAAGATCAATATTGGCTAGCAAGAGAAGATATTTAGGGAGACCATTTTGAGTGAAGTGACTAGCAATAGAAAGCCTAGAATCATGTTCTAAGTGAAACTACCTCTAGGATTTCGCCTTGAATCACACTTAGGGAAAGTTCTAGACAAATGTATATGCATGGGAATCATTCAATCAGCCTTACCACACAAGACATCACACTCCATAAAGTTCACACAATACATCGCCACAGTTAGATTAAAATTTTACGACCATTGAGCATGTGAATCAACAAGCCAGACAAGGAATGTGCAATATATGATAAGAGAGTGCTACATTTTTCATTTCCAATGCCCAATTTCTTCAAAACTCATTTTTCATGCCACAAAAGTTTTTCAGTGGTACCTTTAGAAAACAATTTCACAAGACTCAAAGACATGGTATTTTTCTTTAAGAAAGTCTTATTACAATCTATCACTGGGAAATGTCATCCGGTTCAACAATAAAAAAAGAAAGGAAAAAAAATTTCTCCTCGGAAAAAAAATCATGGTATAAAGAAAATCTTTGGAGTTTATTCACTAACTACTATTTACAAAGGTGAAAATCAGACTCACACTAACAATTCAAGGATAATTTTTCATTTCATTTTATCCATTCCGATCCCAACAAAAGCTCAACAACCATACAATCAAATACCAAAAACAAAAGCCCGACAAGGGCTTCCCGAGCCCAACAAAAGCTCACCAATCATCAAAACTTTTAAAAAAAAGCCCAACAAGGGAAACAACAATCATCAATAAGGAAATGACCACAACAAAAGAAACTCATCCCACTCCCAACTCAAACAATACATGTAACCAATGTATGTATACAAAACTAAGAGATGAGAATTCCCTAAAGTGGTCACTCGTCATCATCCTCATCATTTTAAGCTTCAGCTTCTCCATCATGGCCTTCGTCTCCTAGGTCCTCCCCACCATCTCCCAAGCCCTCAAAAAAGTAGTTGATGGGGCCTCGAACTGTAGAAGGGCCAGCCATAGCTGTGTCAAGTGCGCTCATATCGGGCACCGTCATTGATGTCCAACTTTTCCACTCCCTTACCTCATCTAGAGATAGATGATAGCCCTCACCAAGACATCCACATGCGATCATAGCTTTGTCAGGCTGTCATACATTGACTTCATCTCCTTTTTCACCGTCATGGCGATCAAGGCATGGATTCTTTTAGCTAATTTCTGAAGCTGGCTCTCATGGGAGTGTGTCATCTCCACTAGTTTGTGGAGGCTACTAGGCTGGGACGATGTGGGAGGAGGTGAGGCTCCCCTAATATGTGCTTCTCTTGAATCCTAGCATGATTCCTTCGGATGTGGCCTGTTGAGATCGGGGAGTATTGTGGCCTGCTCAAATCCATGAGAGAGGGACTCCTCAAGGATTTTGAAAGCCTGCAACCACTTCCACTTGCTCTTGGGAGCATCTACGTCCCTTTTTTCTTTCCATTGTAATCACACTGGTAGAGGAGCTAGGGGCTTCATCAGGGAAGAGTGATACTCCGGCTTGAAGGCATAACTGAGATATAAGTACATTGTAGGGCATTGAAGTGACAGCTTACCTCACAATCCTTTTCATCTGAATTGCCACTATTTCCCCAAAATTTATGGGGACCACTATCATGATGCATGTGATGAGGATGGACGCTTCCAAACTTACCCTCTGCTCATTCTTTGAAGGCATAATCTGGTCACAAATGAAATCTAGCCACAACTTCGCTTCAAACTTAAGATCATGCTAGGAGATCTCACCACCCATAGAGGCCCAAAAAGGAGTGTCTGCAGCAATGACAGGAGCTATCCACTTGAACTGGTTCTCTTTATCAGCAATTAGTAGCATACTCAGAAGTAGTGTCAATCTCATCCTCTTAGAATAAGGAATCGATGGCCGCTTGGGTTATGTCCACTTCTACACCTCTCACCATGACAAAACGAAGGTAGGGGAATTCGTAAACCTTGCCTCTATGCTTCATGCTCTCTTTCCTTGCCTGGTATGAGGCATAAAACTCGGGCGCTAGGTTGTAATAGAAGTCAGGTAGAGGATTAGAAAAGACGTGCCATTGGAGTTCTGTGAATTATGAAGTGATGTTGGGGAATTCACCCCGTAGCCATGCCAAATCGAGGTGCTTTTCTACCGTGATAGAGCATCCTTTGCAAATGGCATAGTGCCCCTCCATTTCGGGCATGCAGAATATAATAGCCTCTCGGGTATTAGGGGTTGGGGTCGCCCTTGCTTTCCCTTTTACTTTGCCTTATGAGGAGGTTGTGGCCTTGCCCTTGCTGGATTGCCTGGATGAAGACATACTCTTTTATTTTTTTGTTTTCAAGAAAAATAAAAATTGATATCTATCCTAAACTAAAGCAAGGAATTATAATAATTGGATGAAAAACAAGTATAAGAATTCATAGGTTAAGCACGGGTAGTACCGGCGAGACACCGGCAAAACGCAGGTGGAGACCCGCGAACGGCCGGTTATCTGCTGGTCAGTAACAGAAAACTAGGAAGACATGGTTTAGATGGTGCCACACCGTAATTTAATTGATTTTGACCCACGGAGAGCTGGTGTAATGCAGGTCTGGCATAGTGGCATAAAGCCCTGCACCCCAATCCTACGCTTCATCCAGTGTTTCACGGGGCCTAACCGGCGGTTCACTGGTGAATGCCAATCAATGAAGTTCATCCCAAACTCAATTAAATCAATCAGATCTTTCAAATTCAAGGCTCACTTACTCAACAAAACAACACAAGGCAAATAAAAGTGACAATTTACCCTTAAGAAAGGCGTCACACCATCTATCATCGAGCAAATTGTGTATTCTAAATACACATAGGGCTACTCAGACTTCACCCCCAACTAGAATCAAACACATCAAGAGTAAAGCATTTTCCACAGAGGATACGCACATTACCATTCAACATTTTATAACCACCCCTACATACCAACAATATGAGTAATACAAAAGTATCGACAAGCATAATAATGGGGTAATGGGGACACATGACTGGGGAAACTTCAATTTTCACATGCTCGAAATGACTCACATCTTCAAACAATAATCCAAAATCAAAGTAGGAGACACATATCGAATGGATTCGAGAATGAAGAGAAGAGAAAGATCGAAGCTTGGGGTTGCTCAACAATGGAGTTCCCACAGAAATTTTCTTGATTTTGTGTAGTGAAGAGATAAGTGTGTAGTGTGAAATGAGGGGAGTGGAATGTGGGATCTACACATGAGAAGAAGTGAGTATGGTGAAATAAGGGGAGTGGAATGTGGGGTCTATAAGTGAGAAGAAGTGGATAGGATTGGTAGGTGAAGTGGATGGTTTAATGGTGGCAAGGTGGAAAGGTGGTGTGGGTAAGTTAAAAAGGTGTAATAGAAAAATGGAAAGATGGAAGAAAGGGTTTATGGGGATTTAGAGAGGATTTTATAGGTATTTTAAATTTCCAGGTCAGGTATTGTCCATGGAGCAATCAACATTTTAAAAGATTTATGTACCTGGACCCACGCTTGACTGGTCGTTGTCGGTAGGTACCGACGGTTCGTAATTCAACGTCGGTGCCCATCACCCTTTCAATTCACTGTTAAGCAACCGGCGGTTGTCCGATGGTTTGTGGATTAGTTCCGGCAGTTCACCGGTTGGGTCACCGAATAGACCATAACTTCCAGTTATACTATCTTAAGCTAGTGCTACACCGGCAGTTTGCAAATTTGTATCGGCATTTCACCGGCGGGTCGCTAGTTTCCTCTCTTTTATCCACTATTATATTTATTTCTCACATTCTGGAGCAAGATTACTAGTCATTACAGCACTACAATGATGGGTCACCTCATCGGTGCCCGTATCCACCACCTTCTTTTTCTTCAAGAGCTCCTTCATAAACTTTGCATAGCCTGGCATTTGAATCAAAGCATCCACAAGCAGTATATTGATGGATAATCTGTTGAACATCTCTATAAACTTGCAAAATTGATTATCCTCCTTCTTCTTGGTTAGCCATTGTGGATATGGCGGGGGAACTATTATTTCTTGATCTTTGACTTTGGAGGCCTTCTTGCCCTCATATACATTCAAATCATTCAAGGGAGTCAAATCAACTTCTTGGTGCTTTTGGCACCTCTTCTATCACATTATCATCAATTTCCCTTGGGGTAACAACATCCTTGGGCTTCATGCCCGCATCCTTCAATATCTTACCACTATTAGTCACTATCGCCATGCAATGACCATCTTTCTTCGAATTTGGGATAGTGTCACTTGGGAGGTCACCCTTCATGTGGGGGTTCATTTGCTAAGATAGATGGTTCATTTGTGCATCAAGGCGTTTGATTGACGCCAAATGGGAGCTCACTGTTTGGGTGGGGTTCGATACCTTCCCTTTCAACTCTTTAACCCTACTGTCAGTAGATGCATACAGGGGTTAGCACTTTGATAATATCTCCCTCCTTCGCAATTTTGATCTCTATTACACCATCAATCATTTCTCTTCCCCCATCTTGGATTATCACAATTTCTTCAACCTTGATTCTCCTCCCTTGGATGCCAAGGGTCTTGATTGGCACCTTGATACCCAAGCGAGACCACTTACAAATTAAATAGAGAGAAATGATCTTTTTAAATATGAAGATTTTTCATTTTTTTTAAATAAATTCACAATAAGTCTGTAAAATGCTACAAAAATCAAATCTTACGTCAAATTTGGACATACATCTATTTTTTCGAGAATGGAAGTTTGGTAAATACGGGAAACATGGACACCATTTCACAAAAAGAAGCCAAAAATACTTTAAAATCCACAATATCCTCGATCCCGCCCTATTATCGTTGAGCTAAAACAGTGAGATGGTAGTAGTTGCAGCGGTAGTTAGAACTTATTCAAAAAAACAAAAAGAAACAACAAGTTGTATATATATATATATATGAGTAGTAGAGAAGGGAAAGATAGCACCAATTATCATTGACAAATTATACTCAATGGTGAAGTCCTCTATCTCTATTCTCATCATCTTTTTGCTATTAATCACAATGTTGATCATCTCCGGTGATGCTACTGGAGGTGAATTTGACGTGAGCGATTGGATTATGATGAAATCGACCGATAGCTGTGAAGGATCAATAATGGAGTGTATAGCCGCCGGTGAATTCGAAATGTATTCCAAGAGCAACTGACACATATTAGCAACTACTGATTACATAAGCTATGGTGCACTGTAGAGTGACAGTGTTCCGTGTTCTCAAAGAGGTGCTTCTACTATACTAGATGGATATACAAAAGAGATTCGACTTTCAGGAAGGTAAGTCTTATTTTTTATTGTTTATGAGAAATTGGAAAAAGGAAGCAATACTATCAAATTAAATATCAACATAATACTAGAAAGACGAAAGTTGTGGGATTGTTTATGTTACGCGGTCTAACTAATACAAGAGGTGATTCTACAAGTGGATAAAATCTAATATTTGACAGCACGCGTTTCATCATGTTTCATGAGGGTACTCACTGGAAAAAAAAACGACCAATTATATGAAGTTATATAACAGTACAAGTCATAACTAATACATTTTAAGGTATATGGTTCAAACTTTCTAAGGTAGTAAGAGATGCACTATTATATACTTTTAAGAACAATAATATCATCCAAAATTGAAGAGAGAAAATGATAAAGAAATATTTTCATTAAGTGTATCCCTATCCGAAACAACATTCATCCAAAGTAGCTATCTTGGATATCACATGATACCCATCTCTTTTTGAGGTTTTAAACAGAGAAAGTCGAAGAAACGTATAGCGATTCCGAAATACTTCTGAACATGGCTTAGCATAAATTATGAAATATTCAAGTCAAGTGTAAACATAATTTTTTTACTACACTAATAATAAAGTTACTAATTTAAGTTGAAATATACTTTTGGACATCTTTAAGGTAAAAATGATATTTAGGCTCACAAGAAGCTCTTTTTGGCAACTACATCAGCAAATGTAGAAAACTTTAAATTGAATGTAGATAGTAATGACGACATATAATAAGGTGTAACATCATAAAAACGACATGACCTAAAAAGCTCTGGTTGGGAGATGAAGAATTTCTTGTCATGAGAGCACTTGAGAATATGACCATGAATACCTTGTCCACGAGATACACCTTCTGCGAAAAGATTGAATAAGAAAACTTAGAGCTGCACTTGTTTCTTCTCTTCCTGTTTTGCTTTAATTTCTTATGATTGTTATTAGTTGTGGGGTGGACTGGGGGTATGAGAATCCATAAATGACAAATCAAGTGACAGAAAAACTGACTTGGAAAAGTGAACCATCACTCTCTATATAGATAACCACAAGTAAGATTAGATCAAATCATAGAAAGCTAACAACATATGTCACACTACTACACTTCCAAGAAAGATCAAAATATCCTGCAAATTTTCTTGTTTCCAAAGCGCAATTCAGCTCACAAAATGGTTAAGTAACACTCATTCATTTAAGCAGATAAGTTCACCTCTCAATTACTTCATAGTTCTCAACAAAGAAATATCATCAATGAGTGATTAATAGTTCTAATCATTTAATCAAATTAAATAATTAAATATTTATTTGCATTAACAGTGCCCTTAAACCTCTAGAAGAAGCATATAGCCAACTATTAATTAAAGATGCACAAGAATTCACAGTCGAGTCTTCCTCAAATTTATTGTGTCATTAGTATCATTAAGTGATAAACACCAACCAGCATGACACATTATTAACCCCCTAAGTCCTAACATATTCAGGTCAATTGGTCAATAGATTAATGCATTGATTGAAGTTATTTTGCAAAGGTCATTATCATACCTTCTCATAGTACTTTTTTCTAGATAAGGTTCTGGTACAACATAGGCTAGAGTTCCTACTATAGAATAAATAATCAGACACACCAGTGAGATACTGAACTAAGAAAAAAAAACCAATCCTCCCATAGATCATAGTTTTGTCATTGTCTTTCTTTAATAAGGTAAATAATTTTATCAATAATGGGAAAAACTTCATATACAATTTGAGAATTAACACAAAAATGTAATTCTCCACAAAAGGACACTTAATCATCTATAACAAATGAATATCAAGGGTGCACCAAAACACTGCTTCATTGCTTTATAATAGCAAAAGTGGCATATTTTCAGACATGGTGTACAACTTTTATCTAACAATATATCTTTCAGCTAACTCAGGATCACTGTGACACATTTTCTTGTTCAATTCAAGAAAATAATCACAATATAAACTCATAATCAAGAGTAACTAATGTTTTACAAATAAACCAATTCAAAACAAACTGACATAGGTTCTGTAGATTGTATACTATTGAGTGACAGAACTGGTTTCTGATATAAGTTGTTGAAAGAAAACCTCACCTGAAGAAAGGTAATCACGTATAGGACAGATTACATCAGTAAGAAATAAGTTCCGGGATAGAGCGGTGAGAAAATTATCCAATAAAATTTTAATGAGAATGCTAAAGAATAAATCCTAATAATTCTCTTGGTCCCACAAACAAAACACACACACTTAGATGAGACACAACTTGAATAGGATTAATTGCATACATATCTTTTTTCTACTTTAAATTTTGTAAATTACCTCTTTGTAGTAAATAAATAGGCTCATCATGGTATTATGGCAAAAAAAAAAGTGAAGTAACAATATTCCCCAAAGGTGGAATATCTAACAGACAATAGACAAGCAAACTATAATTATTTTTTTGTAGTGTGATACCACCTAAATAGAAAAAAAAATAATTTGGCACCTACCCATTTGTAAATAGTTAGCCAATGCTTTTGCATATTCCTCCAGTTTGTCAATATAGACACAACTTTATAAACTATTTAAAAAAAAAAGAAAGTCATTGACTATAGAAAGTTATGATAAATTTATAAGCAATCATAAAGCATAGTATATCATTAGAACTACTTCCCAAAGAAGATAATTTTATGTCGCTATCATAGATCCTTTGAAACATTGCATAAAAATAAACTAACTTAATTCTCATATTTAAGCAGACAAACACATTTAAAGAATGCAACTTGATATTTTCTACTAATTAAGAATATGCACATGAGAACTTTGAACTTACCTCAAGAGTATTTGGGGAGTAAGATTAAAGAAGAAAAAAAAAGAGCTCTCCTAAGCCCCCGCCATAGCAACATATTGGTTAGGTTTACAGAAAGAGATCAATGGGCCGAGGAGGTAAAATTCAATAAATTGACTACAAATGAGAACATTAATTTGGATGTACATAAACAAACAAGGTTTACTATATTCTTACCATTTCAAAAAGTTGATAGTATTAGGCAAGGTTTACTATCAATCTATCATATTCTTATCATTTCATCAAAATAATGGTATTCATGTGAAAAGGACGCACAAGAACTGAAACACTGATAGAATTAAGCAACAAAAGAATTCAAAAAGAAGGGACTGTATAACAGGATGCAATAAAGAAATAACAAAAATTAAAACCTCGCCAAAGTATAAAATGAAGCAAAATCATGAAATCAACAACCAGAATTAAAAAAATTACCAAATCTAGTCTAAGAAGTAAGGGTGAAAGGGAGAAAGAGTAAGGGAGAATACAGAAAAAATAATTGAAGAGAAAGAGCTCTCTACTGCGTGCAATTGGAACGAAGGAGGAGAAAATAAAATATAATCAGTTGATCACCAATCATCAACAAAGTAACTTCTAAAATTTATTACTAATATAATTAGGAACTGAGAAGTTCATTCCTTACCCCTCAACTATGAGCCACCTAAAGATCAGTATCCAGTATTTTTCATTGTTGGAGCCATTTTTAGCTTCTTCCTATTGAACTCAAAAAGAAAAATTTAACGTGCAGTTGGATACATTTCAATTAGTTGGTCCGTCTTTGAAAATTTTCAATTTCAAAACCCAAAGTTAAAATCTCAAATTCATTAATGAAAATAGTAAGCAAGCAAAATTATCGACATGGAATACTTGAGGAATCAAAAAGTAATCATAAATAAGTAAGAATAGATAGATAATTTTGAGAGCTCAACTTTCTACTACTGTTCACAATTGTCATCAATTTTCAGACATCCCATTTTTCTCTAGGTTGAATTATATGAAATTCTCAAAGTGGAAAATAGCTTTCTTATTATTACATGAGCATCTTGCTTTTTATGAAAATCGGAGGCCCAAGAGGTTCTGAAACTGAGTGCCACGAAGATATCTCAAAATACGAAGTACAGCTCCCCAGTGAACTGAAGTAGGAGCAGTAACAAACTGGATAACAACGTGAACTGCATGAGCTATATCCGGGCGAGTAACGGTAAGTACACCAAGCTACCTACAACAGTACGATAAAGACTCGGATCTGTTAACAAAACACCATCACTAGGAGAGTACCGTGCATTGGTTTCAAGTGGAGTATCTGCAGTCCTGTTGTCAGAAAGGCGCGCCCGTTTAAACAAGTCAGATATATACTTAGTCTAAGAGAGAAGATATCCTCTCTTAGACTGAGCCACCTCAATACCCAAAAAATAACGTAGCAGGCCCAAGTCCTTCATGGCAAACCGATGAGCCAAATCATGCTTCAATGACTCAATACCATCATGATCATCACCAGTTATAACCATATCATCTATATATAAGCACAAAAAGATTCGCCCTGCACTCATACTTCTAACAAACAACGCCGAATCATGGTTACTCGGGACAAAGCCAAGGGAAGTAATCACAGTGGAGAATTTCTCAAACCAAGCACGAGGGGCTTGCTTGAGACCATATAGAGCTTTTCGAAGCCGACAAACTTCACCCGGCTGGTGATCAATACCTGGTGGAGGAGTCATATACACTTCCTCATGGAGATCACCATTCAGAAATGCATTCTTGACATCCATTTGAAATATCTTCCACTGTCGAACGGATGCAACTGCAATCATAGTGCGAACAGTCGTCATCTTCGTCACCGGGGCAAAGGTATCCTCATAGTCCATACCATATTTTTGTGAGTACCCTTTCGCCACAAGTCTAGTCTTTTATCGCTCAACAGACCCATCAGGCTTTGTTTTTATCTTATACACCCATCGACAGCCAATCGTATGTTTACCAGGTGGGAGGGTAACCAAATCCCATGTGTGTGTCTGATGAAGAGCAGTGAGTTCCTCCGCCATAGCATTCTGGCAAAGAGGATCAGACACAGCCTCTCTATAGGACTCAGGTTCAGACAATTGATGTATGTTTGCAATAAAGGAAGAAAATGGGGGTGAGTAGGCAGAATAAGCAAAATCAGGTAGTCTGGTGGACTTACTCTGACGAGTAGACCTCCTCAGAGGTGGTGGATCTCCAGTCTCAGGCGGGGCTGAAGCACTGTCAGGCAGCACATCGAGTGGCACGGCTGAATCCGAAACTGGAGCCTCTGTGTCAATGCCAAATGGATCAATACGCCGAAGATCTGACTTAGTAACATCATGGGATTTAGCTGGAATTGAATAGAAAGGAATATGCTCCAAAAAGGTGACATGCCGTGAAACATATAACTTCTGACTGACAGGATCATAGCAACGATAACCTTTCTGTCCAACACCATACCCCAAAAACACACATATAGCTGATTTTGGCTCCAGCTTGTTTCTTTCAACATGAGGACGAAGGACAAAACAAGTACATCCAAAAAGGCGTAACGCAGAGTAATCTGGCATGTGACCATATAATTTCTGAAACGGAGACATCCCTGAAGTCAATGCAGTAGGAATACGATTGATCACATATACAGCAGTTAGGACTGCTTCTCCCCAAAAATTACTAGGAACCTCTGCAGATAATAGTAAGGAGCGTGCTGTCTCAACAATATGACGGTGTTTCCTTTCGGCAACACCGTTCTGCTCAGGAGTATCTGTACAAGATGACTGGTGTATGGTACCATCAGAGGCAAGTAACTGAGTGAAATCATTGGAGGTATATTCACCCCCTAAGTCACACCTGAAACACTTTATCACAGCCGAATGTTGCGTTTTAACAGGGCTCTAAAATTGTTGTAAATGACAAAGAAGTCAGACCTGCGCTTCATAAGATAAACCCAGGTATACCGAGTATAGTCATCTATAAATGAAACATAATAGTTCGAACCACCCTTAGTGGATACTGGTGATGGTCCCCATACATCAAAATGAATAATGTCAAAAGGAGCAACTGAATAAGACATACTTTTATTAAAAGGTAAGGCAGAAAATTTTGCCAGTTTACAACCACTACAATCAGAAATATCAGAAGTGCTTACATGACCTAAAGCACCAGTAGAGGCTAAAAAACGTAAACGTGACACTGATACATGTCCCAAGCGGGAATGCCAAAGATAAAACTGCGACGACAATGGACTCAAACGAAAAGAAGACAAATCAATGCTGGAGGCGACAACAACAGACACTCTGAGACTCTCCAGGACATAGAGTTCCCCCAACCTACGACCAATCCCAATCACCTTCTGAGTGTGTTGGTTCTGTACAACACAAACGGAGTCAGAAAAGAATACCCAATGACCAGTTCTACACAACTGACTGACCGAAGCAAGATTGAAAGCAAGTTTAGGAATATAATAGACATCAGACAGAACAATGTGATAGGTAGTAATAGAACCGACACCCTCGATTGGCATAGATGTAGCACTGGCAGACATAACAGAGAGTGGTGAAATGGGTGACAAGGAACCAAAAGATGACAGACAATGTGACATATGATGGGTCGCACCAGAATCCAGAATCCACACGGATGGGGGAATACCTGATGTACTGGAGGAAGCTGGCCTAAGTTGGACGCTGACATGGCAGTAGGATTGGATGCCAAAAATTGTCTACACTGTTCGAACACCCGAGGATCCAACGCCGAAAGAGGCACAGTGCTAGACTCAGCATCTACTGATGGTGCAACAGCAGCGTACTGTGGAGGAGTACCAAAGGAGTGTGGCTGTCTATTCTTCTGTTGCTGACCAAACTTAGCCTTGTTGAGTAACAAGGGACACTGAGCCTTCCAATGATTTTTCTGCTTGCAAAATGCACACTCATCAAACGCAATTTTAGGAGATCGTCGCGATTGATTGGAAGTCTGAGGCTGAGAACGTTGTGGTCTGGACTGATCCGGTGAAGCAACAAACACAATAGGATTAGGTGTTTTTGACCTTTTATCCAATTGAGACTTGATACAAGTCTCTTCTGCAATCAGTTCATGGACAACTGAATCAACTGTGGGGAGGGGATATCGATGAAGAATTGTTCCACGCAGTCCTTCAAAATCAGAATGTAATGCCATCAAATATTGAACCAAACGTTGCTCTTCCCTCCTAGCAATATACGACGCAAAACCTTTCAATTCTGCGGATTCGGTAAGGGCCAATTGATCCCACAAATCAGACATAGCAGTATAAAAATCTTGAATGCTCATAGCATTCTGTTGAAGAGCACGAATATCGTATTCTAATTGGTACTGCTTGGCGAAGTTAGACTGAGTGTACAATTTCTCCAAGTGATCCCAGATTTCTTTAGTTGTGTCATATTTAGCCAATTGTATACCAATTGACTGAGTTACTGAGTTGTTAATCCAAGTGATAACCTTGGAGTTAGCAGTTTCCCATAAATCCAATGACAATACAAAGTCCTCAGCCTTCTCATCCTTAGGTTTGGATTTAACCCCACTAACATAGCCCGATATGTTTTTGCCACGAAGAAAATTCTTCATGACATAACTCCAATACGCATAATTTTTGCCATCTAATTGAGTGTTAATGGATTGGAGAGAATCATCCTCTCCAGCCATATTGACAAAAGCAAAGTGAATACACCAAGATAAGCAACCCCAAAACAACGATAAGAACAAAATACCCTAGTCACAAAACAAACCAACAACGGCGTCCAAAACAAACCAAACCAACAACGACAATCATACAACGTCGTCCAAAGCAAACCAAACCAACAACGAATTTAGCAGAAGCATCAAACACAGGAGAACATCAACTCAATCCGCGAAAATTGGTGATTATTTACAAGTAGGGAAGAATCGATTTATTTTGGCTCTGATACCATGTTGATATATAACAAGGGTTTTATTGAAGAATAAGAAAAGAAAGAATCAAAAAAGGCTAACTGAGAATTGAATGCAATGCTCTAGAATGAGGAAGGTGGTGCCTATATATAAGCATAAACTAAAATCCTAATGTCAATAGGAATAGGACTACCTAAAATCCTAATGCCCATAGGACTACCTAAAATCCTAATGCCCATAGGACTACCAATTATATGGGCTAACAGGTAGAAAGACATTTCTCAATAGTCAGATTATAACAAAAAGGCAGGCCAAAGAAAACTTAAACCCAAAAGGATCAGACTAAACTTAGTTTAAAGATCACGGTAGGCTTAGGGTGAGAAGTGGGGGCTATTCAAGGGAAATGGAAAAAAGATACGTATGCTACCTACGTCCAGCCAAAGGAAATGAGCGCACCACCCACCCAAACTCTAAAGGGATGAGATAGAGGACAAAATACCTCCAGCAAGTAAGAACATGCATCTCCTACATTTAGCAGACACTATCAATGTGTTGTTTGATGGCTTTTGAGGCAAAAAGTGCATGAATAATACAACAATGTTTGTTTCATATAATGCCAATGTACGTTTATCCAATAGCATGTCAAGTTGATAGTTACACAATCTCTTATAACCATATTTACGGGAATGTCATAAATATCCTGGGGTATAATCTTTATTTGTCTTGAATAGTAAAAGAATTTCACCAAAATATAAATAAATATAGAAATAATCAAGAAAGAAAGAAGACAACAATGCTAAACTTGTATGATATTTTTGACATGGTGTCTTAGAGTACCAATTTTGCACACATTGTGTTTAAAGAAGTACCAGAAGTGGATGAAAATGCGACCAAGATCGAAAGCTTTTAGTATATATGAAGCTGGATGCGACAGGATAAAAAGAAGCTCTATGACAATCTGCACCAATCACCAATCGTTACGGTCATTGGTAAATAATTTGATCACAAGAAGCTCCATTCAACAGAATTGTACTTGTCACCTGACTCACCTACGCATATGAACCACAAACTCATTAGTGGGTCTCTAAGGAAAGAATACAAAAAATATGTTAACAATTAAAAGAATGCCAACGAGCATCAAGGAAGGAACATATAGTTTGAAGAAAGGTTAAAACTTAAAACATCATGTGTCATTCATGAGAAAGCAGAAAAAAGTGATGCCTTGATCCTGGAGCAACCACAAGCCTTCCTTACCAAATTAGCGGAACATACTAAAACCATTTTCCTAAACATCATTAACAAAGAATACAATTTCACTAATGAAGACAATAACAAGAGTAAAGATAAGAAATATCAGGCTGCCCACTGAACATCATTGCAGTAGGAATTAGAAAAAGAAACTAGGAGGATACCCACCTGCACTAGTGCAGCACCTGCTAAAGCAGTTATCACTCCAACAATATCCATTGCCTGTAATTCTAGTTTCCACCATATAACACAAAAGATAAATCAGAAATGCAGTTCAATGTCCTGCTGAGATTATTAATAACCTAAACTATCCCAATAGTATACCTTTACCATCAGGAGCAACAGAGGTGGTGCATACAAGAGCACATTCATCTTTATAAAAATAGCTCCGCTGTACTAAAGAAAAGACAATTAATCAATCTTAACTGATGGCTTTTAATCTAATGATATAAGAAAAAACAAATCCAAAAATAAAAACTTAAAGCAAGCAAGAATATCCTGAAAATTACCAACTCTATATGCAATTTTTGGAAAATAATTGAGACTAATGCAACATGGAGGAGAGTAGTGGCTAAACAATCATTAAATAATCGAAGAATAAAGATGGAGTGAACTCTTTTTGATAGAGAAAGCGAGGAGAGAGCCCACCAAGGTACCTACAGTGCCATTTAATCGTCAACTATGTTGCCATTAACTCATAGCATATCTTGACTCCTAAGATAAGTGTTTTGTTCATTTAAAATATTTTTTATTAAGTACAAAGTGGATGAATTCTGAATATTTACCAAAAGAATGTAAACTAAAAGTTTCAAGGAAAAAGCTAAATCAGAAAAGAGAGAAAAATAGTAAGAAGAAAAAGTAAGACATGTTGAAGACATTTTTCTCTCACATCAGTTGAAACTCAATCCTGCTTCAGTATGAACAGATGTTGATTCCCAAAATTTTGGTCAAAGACTCTGCTAATTAGACAAAATTTCACGGATATCCTCAATTGCACATCAGACCTGTTAATATATAACAAGAGTTTATTGAATAACAAGAAAAGAAAGAGTCAAAAGGCTAACTACAAAGGTACATAAGAGAATAGAAGACAATACACCAGAATAGGGAAGGGGGTGCCTATATATATAGGCATAAGACTACCTAAAACCCTAAAGCCCATCTGCTAACAAGTATATGGGCTAACATTCCCCGTAAAACTCACAATGCGACAGCAATAAGCATTGAGAGTTTGTCACACAAGAAATGAAACCGAGACACCGACTGAGCCTTCGTAAAAAGATCAGCAATCTGCAAGGCCGATGGAACAAAAGGAAGCGATATGATCCCGAGCTGGAGATGATGACGAGTGAAGTGACAATCAATCTCAATGTGCTTCGTCTGCTCATGGAAAATAGAGTTCTTTGCAATTTGGATCGCACTCTTGTTATCACAATGTAGGGGAGTAGGCAGAGAAATGTGAACCCCCATATCTGCAAGAAGCCAACGTAACCAAACAATCTCACATGTAGTCACTGCCATAGCATGATACTCAGCCTCCTTGGAAGATCTAGAGACAACATCTTGTTTCTTGCTCTTCCATGATATTAAAGAATCTCCAAGGAACATACAAAAACCAGTGGTGGATTGGCGATCATTGCGATCGCCATCCCAATCAGCATCACTATAGGCTCGCAACTCGAGAGATGACATCGAGGGAAACAAGAGGTTCTGAAACTGGGTGCCACAAAGATATCTCAAAATACGAAGTACAGCTCCCTAGTGAACTGAAGTAGGAGCAGTAACAAACTGGCTAACAACATGAACTGCATGAGCTATATCCGGGCGAGTAACGGTAAGATACACCAAGCTACCTACAACAGTCTGATAAAGACTCGGATCTGTTAACAAAACACCATCACTAGGAGAGTACCGTGCATTGGTTTCAAGTGGAGTATCTGCAGTCCTGTTGTCAGAAAGGCACGCCCGTTTATACAAGTCAGATATATACTTAGTCTGAGAGAGAAGATATCCTTTCTTCAACTGAGCCACCTCAATACCCAAAAAATAACGTAGCAGGCCCAAGTCCTTCATGGAAAACCGATGAGCCAAATCATGCTTCAATGACTCAATACCATCATGATCATCACCAGTTATAACCATATCATCTACATATAAGGACAAAAGGATTCGCCCTGCACTTGTACTTCTAACAAACAATGTCGAATCATGGTTACTCGGGACAAAGCCAAGGGAAGTAATCACTATGGAGAATTTCTCAAACCAAGCACGAGGGGCTTGCTTGAGACCATATAGGGCTTTTCGAAGCCGACAAACTTCACCCGGCTGGTGATCAATACCCGGTGGAGGAGTCATATACACTTTCTCATGGAGATCACCATTCAGAAATGCATTCTTGACATCCATTTGAAATATCTTCCACTGTCGAACGGATGCAATGGCAATCATAGTGCGAACAATCGTCATCTTTTTCACCGGGGCAAAAGTCTCCTCATAGTCCATACCATATTTTTGTGAGTACCCTTTTGCCACAAGTCTAGCCTTGTATCGCTCAACAGACCCATCAGGCTTTGTTTTTATCTTATACACCCATCGACAGCTAATCGTATGTTTACCAGGTGGGAGGGTAACCAAATCCCATGTGTGTGTCTAATAAAGAGCAGTGAGTTCCTCAGCCATAACATTCTTCCAAAGAGGATCAGACTCAACCTCTCTATAGGACTCAGGTTCAGACAATTGATGTATGTTTGTAATAAAGGAAGCAAATGGGGGTTAGTAGGTAGAATAAGCAAAATCAGGTAGTTTGGTGGACTTACTCTGACGAGTAGACCTCCTCAGAGGTGGTGGATCTCCAGTCGCAGGATCAGACTCATACACAGGCGGGGCTGAAGCACTGGCAGGTGGCACAGCTGAATCCGAAACTGGAGCCTCTATGTCAATTCCAAATGGATCAATACGCCGAAGATCTGACTTAGTAACATCATGGGATTTAGCTGGAATTGAATAGAAAGGAATATGCTCCAAAAAGGTGACATGCCGTGAAACATATAATTTCTGACTGACAGGATCATAGCAACGATAACCTTTCTGTCCAACACCATACCCCAAAAACACACATATAGCTGATTTTGGGTCCATCTTGTTTCGTTCAACATGAGGACGAAGAACAAAACAAGTAAATTCAAAAACTCGCAATGCAGAGTAATCTAGCATGTGACCATATAATTTCTGAAACGAAGACATCCCTGAAGTCAATGCAGTAGGAATACGATTGATCACATATACAACAGTTGGGACTGCTTTTCCCCAAAAATTACTAGGAACCTCTGCAGATAATAGTAAGGAGCGTGCTATCTCAACAATATGACGGTGTTTCCTTTCGGCAACACCGTTCTTCTCAGGAGTATCTGTACAAGATGACTGGTGTATGGTACCATCAGAGGCAAGTAACTGAGTGAAATCACTAGAGGTATATTCACCCCCTAAGTCACACCTGAAACACTTTATGACAGCCGAATGTTGCATTTTAGCAAGGTCTCTAAAGTTGCTGTAAATGCCAAAGAAGTCAGACCTGTGCTTCATAAGATAAGCCCAGGTATACCGAGTATAGTCATCTATGAACGAAACATAATAGGTCGAACCACCCTTAGTGGATACTAGTGATGGTCCCCATATATCATAATGAATAATGTCAAAAGGAGCAACTGAATAAGACATACTTTTATTAAAAGGTAAGGCAGAAAATTTTGTCAGTTTACAACCACTACAATCTGAAATATCAGAAGTGTTTAAATGACCCAAAGCACCAGTAGAGGCTAAAAAATGTAAACGTGACACTGATACATGTCCCAAGCGGGAATGCCAAAGATAAAACTGCGAAGACAAAGGACTCAAACGAAAAGAAGACAAATCAATGCTAGAGGCGGCAACAGCAGACACTTTGAGACTCTCCAGGACATAGAGTTCCCCCAACCTACGGCCAATCCCAATCACCTTCTGAGTGTGTTGGTCCTGTACAACACAAACAAAATCAGAAAAGAATACCCAATGACCAGTCCTACACAACTGACTGACCGAAGCAAGATTCAAAGCAAGTTTAGGAATATAATAAACATTAGACAGAACAATGTGAGAAGTAGTAACAGCACCAACACCCTCGACAGGCATAGATGTAGCACTGGCAGACACAACAGAGAGTGGTGAAATGGGTGACAAGGAACCAAACGATGACAAACAATGTGACATATGCTGGGTCGCACCAGAATCCATAATCCACAAGGATGAGGGAATACCTGATGTACTTAAGGAAGCTGGACCTGAGATGGATGCTGACATGGAAGTAGGATTGGAGGCCAAAAACTGTCTGAACTATTCAAACACCTGGGGATCCAACGCCGAAGGAGGCACAATGCTAACAGACTCAGCATCTACAGATGGTGCAGCAGCAGCAGCAGTAAATTATGGAGGACGTGGAGGAGTACCAAAGGAGTATGGCTGTCCATTCTTCTGTTGCTGACCAGACTTAGCCTTGTTGAGCAACAATGGACACTAAGCTTTTCAATGATTTTTCTGCTTGCAAAATGCACACTCATCAAACACAACTTTAGGAGATCATCGCGATTGATTGGAAATCTGAGAACGGTGTGGTCTAGACTAATCCGGTGAAGCAGCAAACACAGTAGGAGTAGTAGGTGTTTTCGACCCTTTATCCAATTGAGACTTGATACGAGTCTCTTCTGCAATCAGTTTATGGACAACTGAATCAACTGTGGGGAGGGGAGATCGATGAAGGATTGTTCCACACAGTCCTTTAAAATCAGAACGCAATGCCATCAAAAATTGAACCAAACGTTCTTCTTCCCTCCTAGCAATATACGGCGCAAAACCTTTCAATTCTGCAGATTCAGTAAGGGCCAATTGATCCCATAAATTAGACATAGCAGTATAGAAATCTTGAATGCTCATAGCATTCTGTTGAAGAGCACGAATATCGTACTCTAACTAGTACTGCTTCGCAAAATTAGACTGAGTGTACAGTCTCTCCAAATGATCCCAGATTTCTTTTGCTGTGTCATATTTAGCCAATTGCATACCAATTGACTGAGCTACGGAATTGTTAATCCAAGTGATAACCTTAGAGTTAGCAGTTTCCCATAAATCCACCGACAATACAAAATCCGCAGCCTTCTCATCCTTAGGTTTGGATTTAACTCCAGTGACATAGCCCACATATTCTTGCCACGAAGTAAATTCTTCATGACATAACTCCAATACGCATAATTTTTGCTATCTAATTGAGTGTTAATGGACTGGAGAGAATCGTCCTTTCCATCCATATTGACAAATTACCCTAGTCCAAATCAAATCAAACCACCAACAACAGCAACAATAGAGTACAAACAATAAAACAAGAACCCAGCAGAAGCAACAAACCAACCCTACAAACAGTAGATCTAAACGGATCTAGCGGAAGTAGCAAACCCAGGAGAACAGCAGTTCGATCCGTGCACCGGGTGGTTGCTATAAATAGGGGAGGATCGATTTATTTGGTTCTAATACCATGTTGATATATAACAAGAGTTTATTGAAGAACAAGAAAACAAAGAGTCAAAAGGCTAACTACAAAGGTACATAAGAGAATAAAAGACAATACACTAGAATGGGGAAGGGAGTGCCTATATATATAGGCATAAGACTACCTAAAACCCTAAAGCTCATCTGCTAACAAGTATATGGGCTAACAAGAACTTCCTCTGAACTATGCACAATTAATTGTGAAAATAACTTGAGCAACAACTCTTGATCTCCTTGGCATAAAATCTGAAATATTTCAATAAATGATCTAACTACAGTCTCAAGATTGACTGTTTTTTTTTTCAGAAATACCTCCTAGAAACATAATAACTTCTCGGCTTCAACATATTTTCCCTCCATAATTGCCTTTGAAGTTCAATTTTGATTTACTGTTTACCAAAAATACCTCCTTTTAAAAAAGATCATCTGTGACAAGGTTTTACTCCTTTTTCAAATAATAAGATTTTACTCACAACAGCACTAAGATTGTGCTGGAGATCAGCATATTGTGGCAAAAGTGAGAAGACAAAAGTATATCCCTGTCTAAAACTGCAGGGACCTAGAAACTCATTCATTTAAAAGTGCAATTACCATGTCATGAACAAAAATAGATAGTCAACACTATCAATTTTTTTGAGTTCACACTAACAAATTTCACCAATGGTTCCAGTCTTAGGACAGTCGCAATACAACTCTTTTCAGGAATATATTAGCTTGAAAGGTTATCCAAAAAATACATAAGAGCCACTCATACATGAAGAGGGCGCTTACCACGTTGGTCTTCAAGTATATGAATACAATAATTGCTAGATCCACCATGAATAGAAAGCCAAAAAGAATCTGCACTGACATGAAACTATAGAAATCAATAATGTAACATGCAAGTCTAAGTCATCTTATATTGAAAGACATAATAGAGTGCATGGATTATCCAATGACAAGACGAATATGACTACATTATTTAAAAAGTCACTACTAGTTAACTAAACAAGTGCCTACAACTTATTATGTATTGTGTGAACTTTCCAGAACATGCAAAATCCAGAAAAAGGTTTAACCTTTTTCTCATTTTGAAATGTACTCTTAGCTTCAACCATCCTTATTGGCATAGAAAGTCTGTCAATGCATTTCTTCTAATTAGATACAGTTAGTGAAGCAAATATTTTCTTCAGATTGTCATTGTCGAAAAATTAAGACTCGAGGAGATGTTATACTGCCCAAAGTAACTATAAGCCTCAAAGAAAAGTGCATCACACGCATGAAGAGCTAGTTGAAATTTCAAAAATTATGAAATAAGGGTTGAAAGTAAGCAAGAGTTAAGCTTGTTAACACTAATGCTAAGAGATCAAAACCAACACTACAAAACACCTCCACACAACCTATGCCAAATACTTTGAGATGGATCGCCACTGGGGGATGGGGATGGGATGCTGCACCAGAACTTGAGGAGAGATAAAAAAATCCAAAAGCAAGTTGTGCTAAAGGCCTAGAACCAGTAGGATAGGTGAAGATTTAAAAGTTTAAGATAAATATTGTTCAAATAAATTACTTTGAAATTTTACAGGGTCAATTCTTTAGTAGAAATTTTTTCCATGCGGCATTCAAGCCACCTGTCTCAATGTTACACTAAATAGAGTGGCATAGGTACTTAGAAGTAAAGGAAATGAGACCTCTTTCATCTTTCTCAATTCTCTTGGGCTTTCAAAACTAATTTGGAAATCAATATACCTGTAGGAATATGAATGGAGGATTTCTTCCACCCTCGTGCCCAATCTTCTTCTCTAATTCATGAATTCAAGTTTCTGATCAAGTATATTGATTCCTAGGGTTTTAATCCAATTCTATAAAACTATCGATGTTATGTTTATGGGTTAAACCCCTCATGTTCTAAAGTATGTTTTTTAAGTCTAATGGGTAGATTTTACACTCAATGTGATTATAAATCATGATTTTAAATTATTAGAAATTATGCCCTATTATGCAAGTTTTATGAAAATTCAAGCTTATGATATATGATTTCAAGTATGATGAGTTATCTAGTATGCATGAATGTTTATGAACTCTCAACTTGATTTTGACTTATGAAGTCTATTTCAAGTATGCATGATTTTATGATTTAGCCAAGGCTAATAAGATCAGTTTATGATATGAATTGGAGTCAAGACCCCTAATGTAGCTTATGGTATGATATGGAGTCAAGACTACCAATGTTCAAACTATGTTTTGAGAATATGATTATATGAGCACTATGCATGTTTTGGGAGCAGTGCCTCGCACCGAGTAGTCTTGGGGTTCTGAGATTTCCCAGTTTTATAAACTATATGCCAACATAGGTATATATTTGGTAACTCTCAAGAGAGTGCTTCCCCTACCCGAGGGCACATTGTGATATCACACCTCATTCGTCCTTTGCCCTAGCAAGGCTTAGAATGGCTCTCCTCCACGTGGGCAAGACGTGGGATCATCATGCGCTCATACATGGTGGATCTCGATTATGAAGAGTCTCCCATTATTCCTCATTATTTCAATTACTTATGTTTATGATTCATGATATTATGTTTTACAGCAGATTTGACCCAATAATCAGTTTATGAGCTTTTACATACGATTTTAGATATGATAAGTCATCTGATTTCTATTTTTATATCTTAGGTCATTATGTTCAGTTATGATAACCATCTCGTGATATAGGTTCAGGTGATCCAGCTCAGTCTCACCAATGCTTGCTCCTATCTCAGTCCAATTCAGCCCCTGTTTTGGGTAAGTCTTCATCATCCGAGGAAATCTATTAGTTTAAACTTATTATATCAATTTAGTTACAGACGTAGAGCTAGCTGGGACTTGTCCCAACATCTCATCAGATAGTAGAGGCTTTTCAGACATAATCTAGTATGCTTAACTTTGAGGTTCCGCGTTGTGATGTTATAATTTGATATATTCTTTATGATATTCAGTCTTCCACTTATTCATGTTCATGTTTTTTTTGCTTGACTATGCTCTTAAGTCATGCTATATATGTACCATGGGTTAGCTTGGAGCCATTCGAAGTTCTAGGTTCCGTGTTTCGATTCGAGGTCCCAGCTCGCGTCGTGACAGTATTGGTTTAGAATCACTTTATATTAACCCTAGTTAGTTAATTCACCATGGTTCCTACAATCCTAGTTGTGGAGGTTTTAGTTATTCATGATTGCAAGAAAAGAATTATATTTCAAGGAAGAAAACAAAATTAATAACTTACAATGATGATTGAATAAAAACCCAATTGATTATTGCATAATTCAACTTTGAACAATTCAAGAACAATGAATAAATTCTCCTATAATTTCGTGTAGCTGGTCTCCAAGAATGTTAGAAAACTCAATAATCATGAATACAACTACAAAGATTCGATCTCTTAAAGAAAATAACCTAAAAGTATTTATACAAATATTTGAAAATTATTCCTAAATTAATAGGGAAACTACTAAAACTGTTGCCACCAAGTCCTACGAGTCGTAGCATGAAGCTATGAGTCGTGGCTTTCCTTCGTACTATGCTAGGTAGTCTTGAAGTCTTCTAAGTCCTAGGAGTTGGTACAACTTGTATAATGCAACTACGAGTCATGAAATGCCTGTCGTGGTCTTATCTTGTGAAGTTTGGCATCCTTTGAATATTTTCACGAGCCTTTAGATACGTCCCGTACATAGATGTTACCAGTCGTAGGATCTTCTCGTACCCTGGGATTTGCCAACTTACATTTTCTTTAGAGTTCACCACAGCTCCTTGGGATGAGTCGTATGTTGTCATCACGACTATATCTTCCACTCGTACTACGAAAGTAGACAAGTACAGGTCTTCTAATTCTTTACACAACTCCTTGGTATGGCTCGTACCAAGAGTCATACTTGGCCAATCACTTATGCAGCTCCTCTAAATTTTATCACGAGTGCAAGGTATGGCTCATACCACCTAGGTATGGCTCGTACTGGGAATTGTACTTGGCCCATTGTCTGCACTTCCTCCTCTTCTTTTCTAAAATTCAACTCCAAAACATGATTCCCCTGAAAACAAGGTAAAACAACCTCATATCTATGTAAACATACCTAAGACCATGCATCCTTTCTAGATTTTATGTGTAGAAAGTGTTTTAAACCCACAACACATCAACACCCTCAACTTAAAACTTTTGCATGTCCTTAGGAAAACAAAACACAACTATAACATGACTCTTAACAAGAAGGTAAGTAGAAGTCCTACAACTAACTACAACAAAATTTGCATACATAACCATTATCAGATATTGACCTATTTTTCATTTAAAATCAAGCCAGCTATGCACACATGCAACTATAACTCATGACCCACAGGGATCAAGATATGGAATGTAACTATTAACAGTGAACCGAGCTATCACTAGTGCTATTTACATAGACAACTGGCAGAATGCAATGCAAACCATGTATTCTTACAACAAATTAAGTCCCCAGCATAGATATAAATATATATATGAAACTGGGACTAATAAGTAAGACTCTCACTCTCACAAAGAAGTCCTAAATATATATATGAAACTGGTACTAATAAGTAAGACTCTCACTCTCACAAAGAAGTCCCAAATATTTCATAGATGATACCATAGGCTTGCCCTTATTTTCTCTATTTTGATTTTTTTAACAGTCAGGCTAGAATCACTATAGGAATTTCATTGGCTTGTAATATAGGCTCCGGGATGGGTATGGTAGATATGGAAATAGTGACTGACCCTCCTTAGAACTACACAACTTTGCTTCACTTTTTACTCTTTCCCCCTTTTTTCATCTTTTTTTTCCATTCAACTGTCATTTGTGGGTGTGGTGTATTTTCTCATTTTTGTTTCAGCTTTGGTTATTATTTTTTTCTCTTTGTTTTAACCTTTCATTAACCAACTTTTTCTCTTTTCTCCCCCACCTCATCTATGCACCCCTAAAATAGCCATCCTCAACTTAGGTATTTTGCCTGAGTTGACATTCACAATGTCCAAGGAGGGACTAGGGCCAAAACGTGTTCATTATAAATAAAATATGGAAGGTGAATGGGCTAAATCAACAAAAAGGTCAACTTTTAGGCTCAAATATGGAATCAAGGGATTCATTTTATTTGGTAGGGCAATATAAGCTAAAAGTAGGCTAAATAATGGCCTATGATCCTTTCCTAACCAGCTGTTCTACAACTTACGTAAAGACCAATCAGGCAAATTCTAGACCCTCTACACAATATTGAAATAGGTAAGAATCCTTACTCATACACGGTATAGGTTCGTATTATTCTACCTATCTGGTTCATGCACAACTAAGCTACAAATACACATGCTAATCTACCAAATGCCATAAAAAGATCCATAGTAGTCATGCTTCGCAGTCAACAACATAGCTAACTATGCAATAAAAGATCTCCAAAAAGGGCTTTTTCTTTAACAATTACAAAACATCAAACACATATGCATTTTATTAGTTGTTAAGTACTCCTAAGTTATTTCTAGTTTACTAAAAGTAAAAGAATCCTAAACATGTCGGTTCTACTAGATGGCATGTCTGAGAAAAAATACGGCAACAAAAACCCTCAAACGAATCAAAACCTAAAAGATAGATACACCCCCCCCCTTTTTGAAAAGCATTTGTTGTCCCCAAACCAAGGAAATACAAAACTAAAAGAGAGAAACTTACTTTTGGCGCTCTAAGTGCTCCTGTCATCCTATGGAGGCAGGTATGAAGGCACACTCCCTTCTACTGTAATCGTGGCACCATCGGTAGCCGGCCACTTAATGGTATCGTATCGAGGGTTGTGTTCACTACCTCAGTAATGTAATACCCAGAAGCCCTAAGATTAGACCTGAGGGCTGAAATGGAAAAAATAGGAGCTTCTACACCAGGTCACAGGAAAAGATGTCTAGTGGCCCGTGAAGTGCACCACGAATCGTTAAGTGACTCGTGGGAAGAAGGGAAGGCTTGGTTGAATTTTGGAGATTTGGGGGTGACCACGAGTCATGGTCAGCACCACGATTCATTATGACAGTCGTGGTCAGGAGGTTGGAAGTTTGGTAAGTGCATGCCACGACTTGGTCACCATGAGTCATTAGGTACACCACGAGTCATGGTATCCCTCGTGGTGACCCTCAAAGATAAATTGCCAATGTTGATCACGAGAAGTAGACCACGAGTCGTGGTACAGGGGATGAATCATCCAGTTCCTCATTGGGACTGGTAGTGAGTATTTTCCTACGAATTTATTAAGGGTTTTTCCATAATTCCTAATTTTCTAAGGCCTATAATACATTGTTTTAAGGTTAGAAAGGTGTGTTTTAAGAGGGGTAAGTTCATTATAAGACTATTCTCTTCCATGCATTAAAGTCGAGAATCCCCTAAGGGTGATCAAGCTTAGATTCATCAAGTTCTTCACAAATTTTCATTGGGCAATCAAGAGGGTTGTATAATCAGATTTCTCCAGGTATGTAGGGTTATGGATAGGTGTATTCATCCACACTCATGCCCAATCCCTCTTCAATTTCATAAAAATTCTAGTTGATGAATCTATGATATTTTAACCCAACATGTGAATTCTCTAGGTATCAATCATGGGTATGATCTATACATATTTCAAATGTTGTATTATGTTTATGGGCATATTGTGCAATGTTTCAATTACAAATCATGTTTTCTTGTTTTACAAATTATGATGCCCATCCATGGAAGTTCATGAAAGTTGAGATCTATGATATATGTATTCAAGCATAATGAGATATATATGATGAAAGTATAATTTCAAATTACCCATGTCTATGTTCATGTTTTCGAATGATCAAGTCTATGTCAAGCATGTTTAAGTATTGGGCAAGCCCATATGATCAAGTATGTTTCATGATTTATCTAAACTTCATGTATCTTATACAACATGTATTTTTGGAGTCTAGACTCCCACTTTTCATCTTGTGGTATGATTTGAGCCCAAGGCTCCTTATGTTATGATTTCAGATTTATGCATGTATGTTATGAGTCAGCTTCGTCGCAAGATGATGGTCAGCTTCGTTGAAAACTGATGGAGAGCATATGCACGTTTTTAGGATAGTGTCTAGCACCGAGTATGCTAAGGGTCATTCAAACTGATGCTTCAAAACTACGTGCCAACATGGATATGTTCAGATTATTGGGACCTCCCTTGTGAGCTTCCCCTGCCCCCAAGGGGCCTTCAACTTGATATCGATATCATGGTAGCGTCCTTAGCCCTTTCAAGGCTTTGGACGGATCTGCCCACTTAAGTGTGATACTTAAGACCACGTAAGCTCTATCGTGGTAATGTCGGTTATAAGATGAGTCTCCCATTATTCCTCATGATTTCAATTATGCATGTTCATCAGTCATGATATTATGTTTTCATTAGGTTTGACCTAATGTTCAGTTTTACTTATGATTAGTAGTTTCTTAGCTTTAGTTCATTCGACTTAGTTATGATATACAATTATGTTTAAATCATGCTTTCAGATAATACCATGCAAGCCCTACTCTCAGACTTTTACGATGAAATATTTTATGTTATGCATGATCACTGATTTTACTTAGCAATTTTACTTACCTTACATACTCGATACATTCTACATACTCATCGCATACTCTATGATGTATCGTTTCATGACACATGCTCAGATACTCAGGCTCAGTCCCACTATTAGCCAGACTATCAGTATTAGCATCTCCTAGTCTCAGTTGGTGAGTCCTCATCATCCGAGTGTTCTTTATTAGTTGTATTTAGTATTTTCAGTTTCAGACTATAGTGAGTTAGTTGGGATCTTGTCTTATCAACTCATCTGTAGTAGAGGCTTTTCAGACATAACATGTATTCAGTTTTAGCCTTCTGTAATGTATTCAGATGTTATGATATTTTCAAACTTCCGCTATATTATATATGCTAGACTTCCACCTGATTATGTTGAATTTAGATCTCATGTTCATGCCATGAGTCAACTTAGAGCCTCTCGGGGTTCTTTGTCCCATGTCTTGATTTGGGCCTATGTTTGGGTCATGACAAGTAATCATGGCCGTCACAGTTACCTATGCAACAACCTGGCTGATGAGGGTGTTGGAGGTCTCTGTTGCTGTTGTGGGAGACTACCACCACCTAATCTCTGCTGTGAATACTCGAACTGACCTGTCCATGCCTGCTTTCTCTCCCTCTCTATCTCCTTCAAGTTCTCCTCCGCTATCTATTGTGCATGGATAATAAGCCTGGAGATTTCCATATCGTAAATAAGCATGGTAGTCCTACACTCCTTAACTACCAAGTCTGAGACTCCATTCATGAATTTAAGCATGCAAGCCTTGGTTCAGCAACAATTTCTGGAGCATACTTTGACAGTTAAGTGAATTTCAAGGCATACTCCTACACTATCATGTTGTTCTTCTTCAAATTCATAGACTCACTGGCCTTAGCTTCCCTTAACTCCTAGGGCAAGAATATGTCCAGGAACAAAGTCACAAACTTGTCCCACTCTACCGGACCTGCACCACCCCACCTTCCCTCTTTCCACTGCTTATACCATAACTGAGCCATCCCTTTCAACTGATAAGCAGCCAAATCTGCACTTTTGACAAAGGTAACACCCATGATTTGGGTGATCCTGAACCTCATCAATGAACTCCTGCGGGTCCTCATTTACCTTAGACCCATGAAATGCTGGGGATTCATCCCAGTAAAATCTCAGACTCTGTCAACAACTGTAAACCCATTAGCATTGGTAGGTACGACAACATGCTGGTTGACCTGGTTGGTCATTGCCTGAGCTAACATTTGAATAGCAGCCTGGAACTACACATGTGACACCTGATCATCCAGAGGAGCTGCTGGAGCTAGTGGGGCTGGCAGGTTAGCATTACCGTTTCTCCTTCTGTTCCCTCTTTTGTGAGGCATCATCAACTAAAAATAGTAGCGCACGAGTTAGGAGGACATTTTAGAGATTAAAACTCTATGCCCAATAACAATTACGAAAAAATGGGAATTTTCTTAAAAATGCCTCATAGCCTCCCCCTTATAGGTGTGGTGCACTTCACACCCATGAAAAGGACTCTGCTTGACACAACTTTCAGACATCCTAGGACACTCTAAACCTGATGCTCTAATATCAAGTTTGTCACGACTCGATTCTACACCCTGGATGCGAGATAGTGCTTAGAACCACTAATGGCTCCAAGAAAACCCATGGCTTAGCATAATTCTATTATGACTGAACTGCTGTAAAAGAATATTAAGCAAAAGTTGTTTATAAAAAATAACCAAATAATTTAATAAGAAGAGAACATCTGATAAGATACCAAAATTTCAATTAAACACTGAAGCCTGAGCTGAAACTAACATACTCCAGTTGAAAGCCTTCTAAAAGAAAACAGATGAGTTGCTGAGACAAACCCCCAGCTAACTCTAATGTCTGAAAAACTGAAAATGAGAAAAACTAGAAAAGAAGACTCCGGTCCTTAGAAGATGAGGACTCACCAATAGAACTTTGTTGTAATAAGTCTGAAGGAGAAGCTAACCCCACTGCTGAGCTCGAGAGCCTAAGCCTATATCATAAAACTATATAGCACAAGAAGTATGAAATCAGTATTTTGAATGTACTGAGTATATGAGATATGCAACTTGGATATATACAGAACATACTGATAGCCTGAAAAGCTATACAAAAATGCATAACTAAACTGAACTAAGATACATAAATATCGATGTGAAATAGTAGTCTGACAATACATAATAAAGCATAGAAAAACTGATTTAAGGGTCATGTACATGTACAAGTACTATAAATTAAGTATGTAACTGCGATTGAGAACTATATTTAATGATGGGAGAGCATGTTAACCAACATATAACTGCGTGAGATAAATGTGGAGTTTGATGTATAAGCACAATCAATAGAACCCAATACACCTTACCAGGGTATAAAGGCATGGCTGATGTGATCCCTAAAACTAGTGCCTATTCAAGCTAACAACCTATGGTGACACATAGTTCTGCGCCCTAGGTGCGCTAAACCCTGGACCCGCTCGGTGCTAAAAACTACTCCCAATGATAAGTTTACTGATAATTTTATTGATAGCTCAAAAATCTAGGGTTCTTAAAGCTAAGTCATAAACTTTATCTGATAGTATTCTGAGAGCCCAACAACTGAAAATACTGATTATGTTGTCAACATTTGTATACTAAAACCATGATAGAATCATAAAGAATGAAATATGAATTCATGCTAAACTTAATGTCATATGGATGCAAAATATCTATTTATATAACTGAACTTGAAACATGTGAAAATCTGTCATAAAAGTATCATTTGCAACTGAATTGTAAAACCGTGAATATCAAATACTAGAAATCACAAGAGACTTGAGAAAATTGAAGTAATAAGGGAACTCATAACTAAATGAAAACTCTATGACATAATTTTTATATAGGACTAAGATGTCAAAGTTTTCTGAAAGCTTTTGGGACACAAGGATGAAACGATAACCCTTTTTGATATCCCACATACTTGGAGAGAAATCTCAGAGAAGTAGCTCGAAAATTCTGAGGAGAATTGGAAGCCCTAGTTCTTGGCTTGACAAAGAAGCTCTGAAGTCTACGAATGATGTTCTGAAAGTCTAAGTGGAGAATGAGGGAGAATAACCATTTACCCCTCTAAATCCTTTGAAATATTCCCAAAATGACATAGTTAAGGAACTAAAATACTGGGAAGTTACAAAAATGCCCTGGAGAAAAATCTGAAAAACCACCCGCCAGGATCAAACAGGTCACACAACGACTCGTTGTTTGTGATCAAGACTTGTTGGGACCAATTTCTGGTCCTGAGTTTGAATATTATAGTTCCTAGACTTGACCAATGGATAGGAATGAAGACCCATTAGATGGAATAATAGGTCAGTGGAGAAAGTTTGAAAAGATTCTGGATCTCCCCTAATGGACGGACAGAACGACTCGTTGTCTGAAACAATAGGTCATTATCCACCCGTTGTCACTAGGGTGACTTTAGCATTTTCTGGATTTCATTCAACGACTTTATAGGATGAGTCATTATATTTCCCAATGACTCGTCCTCCGTCTCTTTATGTGAAAAAAGGATTTAACAAGTTTCTAGACTAGGTTACAATGGGTGATAGGACGACATGTCATATCATACAACGAGTCACTCTATGCCTTGTTGGTACCTGAGAGAAAATTTGCAGAGGTTGACAATGACTCTCCTGGCGAGTCATTGGTCCTAACAATGACTCGTTGGTTGAATTGTTTTGAGGCAAAAATTTCGTGATTTCTTTCAGATTTTTCATTTCATGTCTGGGGTTTGGTCTAAGGAACTTTTGGAGTGTTACAGTATCTCCCCTTGGGAATATTCATCCTCAAATAAAGGCTAAGTAATCTAAAAGACTAGGGAAAGAGTTGTAATCCCTAACTGAAGGCTATGAACTGAATACTAAAGGAGTGACTGACTCCGAACTAAGCTAGACATACTAACTGAATTCATGCAACTAGGATACACACTAAGACATGAATAGAGCTTATGATCATGGAACTGAACAGAGTACTGAGGAGGAATTTAGTACCTGATGCTGAAGCTGAGATGGAAAGGAATAAATGATATCTGGCCATCATATCTTCTTTGGCCTCCCATGTAGCTCCCTCAACTAGCTAGTTCCTCCATAAAACTTTTACTAAAGTGACCTCCTTGTTCCTCAGCTTACGAACCTAACAGTCCAGAATCAGAACTGGAACTTCTTTGTAAGATAGACTATCCCTTACACCAACACTCTCTAAAGGAACAATTGACGTTAGATCATTGATGCACTTCTTCAGTAGAGGCACATGGAAGACTAGATGCACCGATGCTAACTCCGTAGGTAATTCCAACTCATAAGCCACATTGCTAATGCATCTCAGGATTTAGTAAGGACCAACATATCTGGGACTTAGCTTTCCATTCTTCTCGAACCTCATCACCCCTTTCATACGTGAAATTTTTAGATAGTACCCAATCATCCATAGCAAATTCCATCTCTCTTTTCCTTACATTTGCATACGATTTCTATTGGCTTTGAGCTGTTTTTATCCGTTCCCCTATAAGCTAAACCTTTTGCATGGTCTTATGTACTAAATCAAGTCCTATTACGGTAGATTCACCAACCTCAAACCACCCTATAGGAAATCTACACCTCCTACCATATAATGCCTCGAATTGATTCATCTAAATACTGGAGTGGTAGTTGTTGTTATATGAAAACTCGATGGGAGGTAGGTGATCATCCCAACTGCCTTTGAGATCGATCCATATCCTCCAGAGTCTAAATAGTCCGCATAGCCTGACCATCTGTCTGTGGGTGAAAAGCTATGCGGAGCTTGATCTGAGTACCAAGTTCCTTCTGAAATGACTTCTTGAAGTGCAAGGTGAACTAAGTACCCCTATTTTAAATAATGGACAAGGGGACTTCATGAAGTCTGGATAACTCCCAAATGTATAGTCTAGAATAATCCTTTACTGAATCTGTGGTCTTAACTGGTAGGAAATATGCTAACTTAGTCATCCGGTCAACAACCACCCAAAGTGAGTCATGTTGTTGGAGCGTACGAGGTAGACCTGTAATAAAATCCATCCTCAATTGTTCCCACTTCCAAGTAGGAATGCTAATATCCTGGTTCATACCCCTAGGACTCTAATGTTCAACCCTGACCTGTTGGCAATTTGGACCCTTAGCTACGAATTCTTCAATGTTCTTCTTCATGCCATTCCACCAATAGACTTCTCATAGATCATAGTACATCTTGGTGGCACCTGGGTGGATAGAGTACCTGGTGCTATGACCTTCTATTAGTATCCACTACCTCAAATCATCTAAATTGGGAACACATAACCTGCCTTGGTAACAAAGTACACCATCTCCCTTTTTGGAGAATGCTTCCACCTCTTTTTTTAGGAATGCTTCCTTCAACTTGAGTAGGATTGGGTCTTCATCCTGCTTTGACTTAACCTCCACGACCAGGGAGGATTCTGACCCACTCTGGACTATAACTCCACATTCTGCTGAATCAATCAACTGGACCCCTAATCGAGCTAGTCTATGAATGTCCTTTGCCAGGTCCTTTTTACCCTCCTCAACATGAGAAACACTCACCATAGACATCCTATTGAGGGCATCAACCACTATGTTGGCCTTTCCCGGGTGATACAACACACTCATATCATAATTTTTCAATAATTCTAGCCATCTTCTCCAACGAAGGTTCAAATCCTTCTGACTGAACATATACTGCAGGCTTTTGTGGTCAATGAACACATCTACATGAACACCATAAAGGTAGTGCCTCCAAATTTTAAGGAAAATATTACAGCTTCCAACTCAAGATCATGAGTCGGATAGTTCTTCTCATGAATTTTGAGCTATTTGGAAGCACAAGCTATAACCTTACCATGATGCATCAAAACACAACCAAGGCCAACTTTGGAGGCATCGCAATAGATCATGAACCTGTTTGAACCATTTGGCAGAGTCAAAACTAGGGATATAGTGAGTCGAGTCTTCAACTCTTGAAAACCCTTCTCACATACATCAGACAACTAAAACTTTACCTTCTTTTGAGTTAGTCTGGTCTAAAGAGATGCAATGGAGGAGAACCCTTCTACGAACCGTTGGTAGTAACTGGCTAGTCTCAAGAAACTCCTGATGTCTAATGGAGAAGTAGGTCTTGGCCAGTCCTTAACTACTGCTACCTTATGAGGATCCACCTGAATACCCTCACTGGAGACCACATGACTGAGGAATGCTACTAATTTTAGCTAGAATTCACACTTGCTAAATTTAACGAACAACCGACGGCTCCTGAGACTTTGCAAAACTATTCTCAAATGGTCTGCATGTTCCTCCTCCATTATAGAGAAAACTAGAATATCTTCTACAAAGATAATAATGAACATGTCCAGGTACTGCTTGAACACCCTGTTCATCAAATCCATAAAAGAAGCGGGAGAATTGGTTAGTCTAAAAAGACATAACTATGAATTTGTAGTGACCATACTTAGTTCTTAAGGTTGTTTTTGGGATGTCACATTCTCTGACCATGAACAGGTGGTATCCTGATCTGAGATCTACCTTGGAAAAATAGCTAGCTCTATAGAGTTGGTTAAACAAGTCATCAATTCTGGGTAGAGGATACCTATTCCTGACTGTGACCTATTCAACTGACGGTATTCGATGCATATTTTGAGTGTACTGTCTTTCTTTTACACGAATAGAATTGGGACACTTCATGGAGAGATATTGGGTCTGATGAAGCCCTTATCTAGAAGGTCTTTCAACTGTTCCTTTAATTCTTTAAGCTTAGCTGTAGCGATTCTGTAAGGAAAAATTGAGATAGCTTGGGTATCTGGGAGAAGGTCTATGCTGAAGTCTATTTCCCGCTCGGGAGAGACTTCGAAAATATCTTCGGAAAACACATTGGGGAACTCATTTACAACTAGAACTGACAAAGGTGTCGGGGTTTTGAAATCAGAATCCTTAAACATAACTAGGTGATAGATGTACCCCTTTGAGATCATTTTCCTAGCCTTAAGGTATGTGATAAATCGAACCTTAGGTGTTGAAGAGCTACCGTTTCACTCTAGGACTGGTTCGTTAGGAAATTAGAATCTAACAACTCTAGTTGTGCAGTCAATTCAGGCATATCAAGAATGTAACTAGTCCATACCAAGAATGAGGTCAAAATTGACCATATCTAACTCTATTAGATCAACTGTGGGTTCTTTATATAACACCGTGATCAGACAATTTATGTATCCCCGATTGGCTCAAACTAACTCACCAATCGGACTAGAGACTGGAAACATCTCTAAGAGAATTTTTTCGGACTTATATCAAATAGGACAATAATGTAAGGAGTCATGAAAGAAAATATGGCTCCTAGATCTAGTAAATCATACACATCTATCTGAAAGAGGCGTAACATAGTAGTGACTACGTCAGGTGAGTTCTCCTGGTCTTGACGGGAGGATAGGGCATAGAAGCAGTTTTGGCATTGACCACCACCTATACGTGGGGTAGTACCCTGCTGAGCTAAGCAACCCAGTTGAGCTGTTGTGGTGGATGGGGACTTCCCCCATCCTGCTGATTGGCAATCTTTCAACTTGTGATCCAGCTAGCCACAACCAAAACAACCCTTTTTTCCTAGAAGGCATTCACCCGGATGGTTCTTAGTACACTTAGAACATACTAGAAAGGTGCGGCTGCTGGAGACATGACTCTGAGACTAGGAGCCTGATGCTCCACCCCTTCGATCTTTATAGGACCTGATGAAGGAGCACTGGCTGATTAGAGTGATGGAGGTCTCTATTGTTGTTGTGGACGACTACCACCGCCCGATCTCTGCTTTGAATACACGAACTGACCTATTTGTTCCTTCTTACTCTCCCTCTCTATCTCCTTTAGTTTCTTCTCCTCTATTTGTTTTGCATGGATAATAAGCCTGGAGATGTATATATCATTGATAAGCATGGCAGTCCTACACTCCTTAACTACCAAGTTTGAGACTCTATTTAGGAATTTAAGCATGCGGGCCCTCAGTTCAGCAACTATTTCTAGAGCATACTTCTATAGTTGAGTGAACTTTAAGGCATATTCTTGCACCGTCATGTCGTTCTACTTCATATTCACAAACTTAATAGCCTTAGCTTCCCTTAACACCTGGGAAAGAATTTGTCTTGGAATACAGTCACAATCTCATTCCACTCTACCGGACTTGCACCATCCCGCCTTCCTTCTTTCCACTACTTATATTATCTGAGCCACCCATTTCAAGTGATAAGCAGCCAAATCTGCACTTTCGATAGAGGTAAGACCCATGATTTGGGTGATCTTCTAAATATTGTCAACGAACTCCTGCGGGTCCTCATCTACCTTAGACATATGAAATGCTGGGGGATTCATCCGAGTAAGATCTCGGACTCTAGCAGCAGTTGTAGACCCATTAGCATTGGAAGGTACGGCAACCTACTAGTTGACCTGGTTGGTCATTTCTTGAGCCAACATTGGAATAGTAGCCCAAAACTCCCCATGTGACACCTGATCGTTCGAGGGGCTACTGGAGTTGATGGGGTGGCTAGTTAGCATTATCGTTCCTCCTTTCATTCCCTCTTTTGGTAGGCATCATCAATTGAAATGGTAGAGCATGAGTTAGGAGGATATTTTTGATATTAAAACTCTACGCACGATAAGAATTATGAAGAAAAGAGAATTTTTCTAAGAATGCCTCGTAGCTTCCCCCTCGTAGGTGTGGTGCACTTACACCCATGAAGAAGGACTCTACTTGATGTGGCTTTCAGATACCTTAGGACACTCTAAACTTGATACTATGATACCAAGTTTGTCATGACCCGAGTCTACACCTTGAATGCGAGACAGTGCTTAGAACCACGAATTGCTCCAAGCTGACTCATGGCTTAGCATAATTCTATTATGATTGAACTACTGTAAAAGAATATTAAGCGAAGTTGTTTCTAAACAATAACCAAATACTTATATAAGTAGAGAACATTTGATAAGATACTGAAATTTCAATTAAACACTGAAACCCGAGTTGAAACTAACATACTATATCTAAAAGCCTTCTAAGAGAAAACTGATGAGTTGTTGGGACAAACCACCAGCTAAATCTAATGTCTGAAAACTGAAAATGACAAAAACTGGAAATGAAGACTCCAGTTCTTGGAAGACGAGGACTCACCAATAGAACACTATTGCAATAAGTCTGATGGAGAAACTAACCCCGCTGCTAAGCCTGAGAGCTTGTGCCTATATCATAAAATGATATAGCACAAGAAGTATGTAGCCAGTACCTTAAATGTACTGAGTATATGAGATATTCAAGTAGAATATATATAGAATAAACTGATAGTCTAAAAAGTTATGCTAAAATGCATAACTGAACAGAAGTACCATGACCCTACTAAGATACATAAATATTTATGTGAACTAGTAGTCTGACAATACGTAATAAATTATAGAAACACTTATTTAAGAGTCATGTACATGTACTACAAACTGAGTATGTAACTGTGACTGTGACTATAACTGTACTGAATGATGGGAGAGCTTGTTAATCGACATATAACTACATGAGCTAAACTTAGAGTTTAATGTATACGCCCCATCGATGGGACCCAATATAACTTTCTAAGGTATAAAGGCATGGCTGATGTGATCGCTAAACTAATGGTCATTCGGGCTAATAACCTATGGTGGCACGTAGTTCAGGGCTCTAGGTGCGCTGAACCTTGTACTATCTTGGTGCTAAGAACTACTCCTAATGATAAGTTTACTTATACTTTTATTGATAGCTCAAAAATCTACGGTTCTCAAAGCTAAGTCAGAAACTTTATCTAATAGTATTCTGAGATCCTAAGAACTGAAAATACTGATTATGCTGTCAATATCTGTATACTAAAACCATGGTAGAATCACAAAGACTGAAATATAAATTCATTCTAAACTCAATGACATATTAGATGTGAAATATCAATTTATATAACTAAACTTGGAGCATGTGAAAATCTTTCATAAAAGTATCATTTGTAACTGAATTGTAAAATCGTGAATATCACATACTAGAAAACATAGGAGACTTGAGAACAATGAAGTAATAAGGGAACTAAAAACTAAACAAAAACTCTAATACATGATTTTTCTATAGGACTGAAATGTCAAAGTTTTTTGAAAGCTTTTCGGACACAAGGGTCAAAGGATAACCCTTGTTGAAATATCATATACTTGAAGAGAAATCTCAGAGAAGTAGCTCAAATATTTTAAGGAGAATTGGAAGCCCTAGTTCGTGGCTTTTAGAGAGAGAAGCTCTGAAGTCTACGAATGATATTCTGAAAGTCTAAGTGGAGAATGAGAGAGAAGAACCATTTACCCCTCTAAATCCTTTGAAAATATTCTCAAAATGATGTAGTTTAGGAACTAAAACAGCGGAAAGTTACAAAAATTCCCCTGGAGAAAAGTCTAGAAAACCACCTATCAGGATCCAATGGGTCACAAAACGAGTTGTTGGTTGTGACCACGACTCGTTTGGACCAGTCGTTGGTCTTTAAGTTTGAAAATTCCAATTCTTGGACTTGACCAATGGACGGGAACTATGACCTGTTAGATGGAACAACGAGTCATTGGTTCCACTTGTTGTTACTGGAGGAAGTTTGAATAGATTCTGGATCTCCCCAACAGATGGACAGAATGACCCATTGTCTGAAACAATGGGTCATTATTTCCACTTGTTGTCACTGTGGTGACTTTAGCATTTTATGAATTTCATTCAACGGCTTTATAGGATGAGTCATTATATCTCCCAACAAATCATCGTCTGTCTCATTATTTGAAAGAAGGTTTTGATAAGTTTTTGAATTAGGTTACAACAGGAAATAGGATAACCCATCATACCATACAACGAGTCGTCATGCATCATTGGTACCTGAGAGAAAATTTACAGATACTGACAACGACTCTCTTGATGGGTAGTTGGTCTTGAAATGACTTATTCGTTGAGCGTTTCTAAGGCATAAATTTTATGGTTTCTTTCTGGGTTTCTTTTCAAGTTTGGGGTTTGGTCTAAGAAACTTTTGGGGTGTTACAGCCTCACCCTATCTTTCCCTACTACATTTTTATATGTTTCCCTGCCCCGCCCTATCTTGCCCTGTCCTATTTTATATGTTTCCTTGCCCCTCCCTTTTATGAGTTTCACTTGCCCCACCCCGCATCGCCCCACCCCAATTGCCATCTCTATTGGGAGATTTCTCATAACTAACATACATCATGAATGAGAGCATGATGTTCAACCTCTTACGCAGGTTGGGAGAGCTGTCCAAAGTCTTGCCAGGGTAGAAAACAAACTAAACTATTAATACATACTAAACCCTTACCAAGGGTTTTCTGAGGAGTTGGCCCAAGTAACGACACGATAACCTACACTGGATGTGTAGTTCTGAGGCTTACGGGTTAATGCTAAATAATCCTCTCAAAAGTATGCTCATATAATGATGCCTATCTGAGGCAGCTAAAAACATCTTTTATATTGCACTTTAGCTAAAACTATAATAGATGTTTTTAAAACTCTATTGAGCCTCTATGCCCAAAAATCTTTACTCTGATGATGCGCCTATATGCTAAAAAATCTATGTAAAAACTTGTGAGCTTCTATGCTCAAAACTCAGAGATTCAAAAATAAGACTTTACTTTATTTTTAAAATGATGCTATAAGCTGAGCTAACTGTATAAAAATCCTTTTATGAAAACTCTTTGAAAATCTACTCTTTCCTTTGTCATGAAGATAATGCATATATCTAATATTACAACATTTCAAAAATATGTCTGCACTTGGTGTTCATGGGATAAGAGGACATGAACCATAATCAACCAATCAAGAGAGTAAGGATTATAATCAACAACCAATAAGATACAATACTATGTAATGAGAAATAAATAATGAATAACTCAATTGGCAAGGAAGAAGACCAAATAATAGAATTGGGAAAAACCCTAGAGTGAACTTCAATAGAATCTTACAAGAGATGTAGGGCATGAGGAAGAATGGAATCCCTCACTAAGGTTAGTCTTACATACCTGGAATGAAGGATGCTTGAGTAATGAATGAGAATTCCAAGTTTGAAGATAAAGAACCCTAACTTCCTTGAGAGCTTTGAGAGCTAATGATTCTTAAATATGCGACGTTATGTGAGGGAATAAGAGTTTATACTATGAAAACCCCTTTAATATCTCTCCTAGAATATCCAAAATGACCTAGTTTAGGTGGTAAAAGTATAGGAAGTTACTAAAATACCCTTAGAAAATTGGACTGAAAAACTGTAGCTTAGTGCCAATGAGTCGTACCACGAGTCATTGTGTCTGATCACAACTCGTAGTCACTAAAGACAAGTTGGAAACTTTAGATTCTTATCCCACAACCAGAAAGGATGAGTCGTCCTATTGCACCACAACTTGTGGTCTGCTCTCGTGGTCACTGGAATAATTTGATCACTTTCTATATCTCTTACCATGCCCAAACAGAATAGGTCATGCTATTGTACCATGAGTCATCCCTTTAGTCATGGTATCCAGGAACATGGCTACTTAGGTTGCTTATTATGAGCCATATCACGACTCATGGTAACTCACCATGACTCATGGTGTGGGTCATTCTATGGGAAATTGTTCACTTCCTTCTGGTTTTCTGCTTCATTTGTATGATCTGATCTTGGAGACTTTTAAGGGTGTTATAGATGAGGTATCATGCTCATTTTGTGGAGTGATATGCTATGAAAAGCCTACACTTTCTTCATCATCTTCAAGTTCCTTGTTATAAATCATAGAGTGATTCTTTGCCTTTAACACCTCCCCACATGAAACAACAAGTTCTTTTTGTCGCCTCATTCTCCAAGGAATCGAACTTTGGAAATTCTTTAGGGTTTTAAATGAAGTGGTAATTCTCATGCTATGATAATTTCCTTTAAACTTGTTCTTCTTCTTTAACAAGCCTTTCCCTTCAAACACAAAAGTCCTCGTGATTGATTTCCCTAGTTGGTCAAAGATAGAAGGTCTTTTATTAGGAGCATCAGATTCATCTTCCATAGTGATGTAATTAGTAGCTACTCTTCTTATGGAGATGTGAATCGATGGTGGTTTCTCATATCCCAAACCCTCATGTGATTGCATGATGGCATCTTTTAATGGGAGATTCCCTAACTTCATAGTTCATTGGTGTTGTATCTAGCCTTTGCAATAACTTATAGGCATTTGGATCAAAACTTTCACCTGTACATTTCATAGGGAGTGCCACATTTTGTGGAGAATTTTGAACCACAAACACTCCAAGTAGCTTTGAGGTCACGTTTGATAGGAAAAGTTAGCCCTTTTAGTATATTTGCTTGGGTGTCAGGCGATTGACCTTCCTTTTTCTTTACCTTCTGTTATACCCCGAGAGTTCAAAGATTGGACTTAGGAGTTTAAATAGGGAAATTTTGAATTGGGTGCTTTAGTTGCAAGATGAGTCGTTGGACGACTCATGAGGAGACCCCATGAGTCGTCAAGTGACCCGTGGGGAGGCCTGAAGGAGAAGGAGTCCCCACGAGCATGGGAATGACTCGTGCCCAGAAACCACGAGTCGTTAAGTCATCCGTGGGTGAGATAAAAAGGAAAAGAATAGGTGAATTCCCCAATGCACTTGACGGGAGGCGACCACGACTTGTTAAAACTGGCAACGAGTCGTGGTATGAGCCGTTGGGTGAAATTTAAGCAAGTTGAAGTTGGGAAGGAAGTGTACATGACGGGAGGTGGCCACGCGTCGTGGCTAGTGATAACGGATCGTTAAGACACCCGTTACGAGCCCAAAGAGATCAGATAACCAGTGTACCTGATGGATGACTCGACGAGTCGTGACCACTCGTGATGAGTCGTTGGCAGTTATTTTCAGCGATTTTAGTAAGGGCTTTTCCATAATTCCTAAATCCTATTGGAATATACTATGTTGTTTAACGCTTGTTTTAGTTTGTTTTTAGCAGGGGAAGACCTACTCTAAGTCATTCTTTCCATGCATGCAAGTTTGAAGGATTGAAGAGGTGATTCAAGGCAAAATCTCAAGGTTTTCATAGGAATGTCATCTGGGGCAATTAGAAGGTGTTAGAATTCACCATTCCCAGGTATGTAAGGCTATGAATGGGTGTCTCCTTCTAGATCCATGCCCAATTTCTATCAAATTATGATAAATCACCTATGATCAAGTATGGGGTTTTCACCCAATTACATAATTCTTCAACCTATATACGTGGGCATGATTAGATTCTATTTATATTGATGGATTGTGAAGCTTGGGTATATTTTAAATTGTTTTCTATACAAATCACATTTTTGAAGTTATGAAATTTAAATGCCCATGGATGAAAAGTTCATAAAAGAGGTGATTGATGATGAATGTCTGATGATGATGAGATTTGATGATGAAAGACATGCTTCCAAAGCTACCCATGATTATGAAGTTTTTTTCAAAATGAATTGAGTAGATCCAAGTGTGATAAAGCTTTGGGCAATTCCCATATGTTGTTTTGAAATGATGATTTTCCAAAATAAGCTTACCACATTACTTGGAGTGAAGCCTCCCAAATTTTTTATGATTTCTAGCTTGTGGTATGTTGAGTTAAATATTCCTACATGTAGTTTACCACATGATTTGGAGTAGATGCTCCCACCTATATTTGAGCTTGTGGTATGTATGAAATAAAGCTTTCCATATGCATAAATCCATAATTGAGATGTATCTCATTATTGAGCTTTGTCGAAGGACAATGTTGAGCTTCATTCTTATATGATGTCGAGTCTATGCATGATTTCATTAATGAGCTTTGTCACTAGACAATGATGAGCTTCATTTCATACGATGTTGAGTTATGCATGATTTCATCTTGAGCTTCGTTATAAGACAATGTTGAGCGTCATTATATACAATGTAGAGCATTGCATGTTTTGGGAGAAGAGTTTAGCACCGAGCGGGTTAAGGGTCGATCACCCTATACCCTAGAACTACGCGCCAATGTAGGTTGAATACTATATGACTTGGGACCTCCCTAGTGAGTTTCACCCTGCCTGAATGGGCCTTCAGCTTGATATCGATATCATAGTAGCGTCCTTAGCCCTAGCAAGGTTTTGGACGGCTCTTCCCACTTGAGTGTGATAGTCGGGATCACGTTAGTCTATCGTGGTATATTGGTTAAGTGATGAGTCTCCCACTGTCTATATCATTCAAATTTGCATATTCATTACTCATGATGATTACTTTATGCATGCATGTTCTAAAAGCAACGTTTGATTCATCGTTCAGCTTTTCAATATAAATATTATGTTTCATCTTTGTGTCATTCGATTCGGTCATGATGTTATAAAGTTATGCATGGTCATGTTATGATAAGATTGAGATGTCAGAATGAATGCATGTAGCCCACCCACTTATATTTGAAAGCTTATGATATGTTATGAAATGTTTTAAATGATTTACTTTGCTAGAGTGGTTTTACTTACCTTGCATACTCGGTACATTCCACGTACTGACCGCATACTTTCTATGTTGTATTATTTCATGATACAGGACCCGACTCGCAACTTCAGCCCCGTTCTTAGACAGCTTTTCGGAGTTAGTATCTGCTCGGATTGGTGAGTTCTCATCCTTCGAGGACTAGACTATCATTTTCTTTTATGTTATTCCAGTTTTAATATTGTTGAGTTAGTTGGGGTCTTGTCCCATCAACTTGTCCAGATTAGAGGCTTTCAGACTTATATATGTGCAGCTTCGGATGTTATTTTGTTGTGATGTTGAATTAGACTTCTGCAAAGATTATATTCATGTTTTATTCAGTTTAATGAGTAAGTTAATTGTATGATTATGCCATGGGTCAACTTGGGTTCTCTCGGGGTCCCTTGTCCAGTGTCTACGATCCGGGCCTTCGTTTAGGTCGTGACAAACTTGGTATTAGAGCCATCAGTTTGAAGTGTCCAAGGGAGTCTGAAAGCCACGTCAAGTAGAGTCTTTTCATGGGTGTGAAGCGCGCCACACTTATGACGAAGAGGCTACAAGACATTTAGGAAATGTTTCCTTCTTTCATGATCTATGTCGTGCGATGAGAAGTCTTTTTATTCTTCTAATTCATGCTAATCGCGATTGTAGAATCATGGCTCCTAGAAGGATGAACGGAAGGAGGAATGGAGGTGGTGAAGGCCACGAGAATGGAAATGGTTATGGGCAGCAGCCAGTCCCACCAGTCTAGGAGCCTTAGGCACCGGAGCCAGCCACTCATGCTGTGTTCCGAGCTGCTATTCAGATGCTTGCGCAGGCCTTGACCACTCAAGTCAATCAGCAGGCTGTTGTGCATGTTTTGCAAAATGGCAATGCAACGGCGGATTGAGTTAGGGACTTCTTGAAGATGAACCCGCCAGAGTTCCTGGGGTCTAAGGTAGATGAGGACCCTTATGATTTCATTGATGAGATTGTCAAAATAACATAGGTTATAGGGGTGAGTAGTGTTGAGTGCGCACAGTTAGCCTCTAACCAGTTGAATGGGGTTTCGCATATCTGGTTCCGCCAATGGAAGGACAGCAGGGTCGCAGGAGCAGGTTCGATCACATGGGAAGAGTTTCAGGTTGCATTCCTATATCGGTTCTTCCCTCGGGAGCTCAAGGAAGCTGAGTTTGTAAATTTGAAGCATGGAAGGACGACGATGCTGGAGTATTCCCTTGGGTTCACTCGCCTATTGAAATATGCCCCGGAGTTAGTGACTGACCAGAGGGCGCGGGTGAGCAGATTTGTGCATGGTATAGCAGGGTATTTGGACAAGGAGCGTCGAATTGCTATGCTTCACCAGGATATGGATTTCCCTCGCAGGGTGTTATACGCCCAGTAGATGGAGGCGACATAGTCGAGGGAGAGGGAGGCCAAGAGGGCCAAGACCGAGGGTCACAGATTCTCTCAACAGAGGTCCAGAGATGGGCACCGACAGAAGACTCACTAGAGTTCATCATACCCAGCATCTTCGGCATTGAGTGTGCCACCCATGCCTAGACATGATCAGAGAGGGAGAGCGTAGGCCCGAAGGGTCAGAGCAGCAGACCCGCAGATTCCAACATCCCAGCATGTCGCAGATACGGTTGGGGGCACACATGCTAGTGCTTGGCAGGTTCAGGATCTTCTTTTGGTTGTGGGAAACCCAGACATATGCATAGAGATTGTCCAGCTGCAAGACAGGACCAGGTTGGGGACCGAAGCCCAGCTTCTAGTTCAGCATCCCCTCCTCCACGCACAGCACATCAAGGGAATCTACTGGAACAGCTGGCGGGCAACACTAGAACAGATTCTATGCCTTAGCCACTCGTCAGGAGTTGGAGGCCTCACCAAATGTGGTTACCGATATGTTGAGAGTTTTTCATGTTGACGTGTATGATTTACTAGATCCAGAGGCTACCCTATCTTTTGTGACACCATATGTAGCCAGTAGCTTCGGAGTCAGTCCCGATGTTTTATCGTAGCCCTTCTCAGTTTCTACTCCAGTAGGTGACTCAGTTATAGCTAGACGGGTGTATAGAGATTGCCCAGTCTCAGTTCTTCATAAGATCACCTCAGCAAACTTGACAGAGTTAGCCATGACCAATTTCGATGTTATTCTCAGCATGGATTAACTATTTGCATGCTATGCTTCAGTTAATTCTAGAACCCGGGCAGTAGAGTTCAAATTTCCGGGTGAGCCAGTCTTAGAATGGAAGGGTAGTTAAGTTGTGCTTGTAGGTTGATTTATTTCCTACCTTAAGGCCAGGAAGATGATTTATAAGGGTTGCATGTACCATCTAGTTAGCGTTAAGGATGTGGAGTCCGAGACCCCGACCATCCAGTCCGTGCCAGTAGTATGTGAGTATCCAGAGGTATTTCCTGATGATTTACCAGGTGTTCCTCCCGAGCGGGAGATTGATTTTGGTATAGATCGTCTTCCTGACACGCAACCTATATCTATCCTGCCTTACAGAATGGCTCTTGCTGAGCTAAAAGAGTTTAAGGATCAATTGAAGGACCTGTTAGATAAGGGCTTTATTAGGTCGAGTAAGTCCCCATGGGGTGCACCAATCCTATTTGTTCGGAAGAAGGATGGTTCTCTTCCGATGTGCACTGATTATAGGCAGTTGAACAAGGTCACCGTTAAGAGCAGATATCCTTTACCTAGGATCGATGATTTGTTTGACCTGATTCAGTGTGCCAAGTGTTTCTCCAAGATTGATCTCAGATCCAGGTATTACCAACTTAGGGTTCGGGAGAGTGCCATTCTGAAAACTACTTTCAGGACTCGGTATGGTCACTACAAATTTGTTTTTATGTCTTTTGGACTAACTAATACATATACAGCTTTTATGGATCTAATGAAAAGGGTGTTCAAGGCATATTTGAACATGTTCGTGATTGTATTCATTGATAACATCCTTATATATTCTCGGAGCGAGGAGGAGCATGCCGATCACTTGAGAGTAGTGCTCTGGACCCTCAAGGATTGTCAGTTGTATGCAAAGTTTAGCAAATGTGAGTTTTGGTTTGACTCTGTGGCATTTTTGGGTCATGTGGTATTGAGTGAGGGCATAAAGGTGGATTCTCAGAAAATTGAGGTGGTGAAGAACTCGCCTAGATCGATGAATCTATCAGATATTAGGAGCTTCTTGGGCTTAGCAGGTTACTACCAGAGATTTGTTGAGGGATTTTCATCAATTGCAGCACCATTGACCAAGTTGACTCAGAAAAAGGTAAAGTTTCAATGGTCGAAGGCTTGTGAGAAAAGCTTCCAGGAATTGAAGACTCGACTCACTTCAGCACTAGTGTTGACCCTACCCAAGGGTATGGATGGCTTTGTTTTGTATTGTGATACTTCGAGAATCGGACTTGGGTGTGTGTTGATGCAGCATGGGAAAGTGATAGCATATGCCTCAAGATAGTTAAAAATCCATGAGAAGAATTATCTGACCCATAATCTTGAGTTGCCCGTGGTGGTGTTTGCATTAAAGATATGGTGGTATTACTTGTATAGGGTCCACGTGGATGTATTCACGAATCATAAGAGCTTGCAATACGTGTTCACACAGAAAGGTCTCAATCTTTGGCAAAGGAGGTGGTTGGAGCTACTAAAGGACTATGACATGAGTGTCCTTTACCACCCAGGTAAGGCTAATATAGTAGTAGATGCACTTACCAGACTCTCTATGTAGAGTGTGTCCCACGTGGATGAGGGAAATAAGGAGTTGGTAAAATATGTCCATCGACTTGCAACATTGGGAGTTAGATTGGGCGACTCTACCAATGGCGGTGTTATTGTGCAAAACGGATCAGAATCATCCTTGGTGATGGATGTGAAAAGCTAGACAAGATGAGGATCCGATTTTAGTAAAGCTGAAGGAAGCCATTTGAAGTCAAAGGGTGGAGGTCTTCTCCCAAAGGGGAGATGGTGTACTGTGGTACCAGGGTCGTCTATGTGTTCCAAATGTTGATAATTTGAGGGACTGGATATTGCATGAGGCACATGGATCCAGGTATTCTATACAACCGGGTGCTATAAAGATGTATCAGGATTTGCGGGAAATATATTGGTGGAACGGTATGAAGAAGGATATTGCCGAATTCATAGCCAAGTGCCCAAACTGTCAGCAAGTGAAGGTCGAGCATCAAAGGCCGGGAGGCATATTGTAGGATATTAGCATTCCTACTTGGAAGTGGGAAGAGATTAATATGGACTTCATTACAGGCCTACCTCGTACTTACCGACACTATGATTCTACTTGGGTGGTGGTAGACAGGTTGACCAAGGCTGCACACTTCCTACCGGTCAAAACCTCAAATTTAGCAGATGATTATGCCAAATTGTATATTTAGGAGTTGGTTCGACTTCATGGAGTGCCCTTGTCTATTATTTTAGACCGAGGTACTCTATTTACCTCTCAGTTTTGGTGGTCATTCCAAGAAGGGCTTGGGACTCAGGTTAAGCTCAGCACAGCATTCTATCCGCAAACAGATGGTCAGGCGGAGCGGTCAATTCAAAGTCTCGAGGACATGTTGAGAGCTTGTGTGATGGACTTCATGGGTAGTTGGGATGATTACTTGCCTTTGATCGAGTTTTCTTACAATAACAGTTATCACTCCAGTATCCAGATGGCACCGTTTGAAGCTCTTTACGGGCAGAGATGTAGATCGCCCATTGGGTGGTTTGAAGTTGGTGAGGCAACTATGATAGGACCTGATTTGTTTCATGAGACCATGGCGAAGGTTCAGATGATAAGGGACAGGCTGAAAACTGCTCAAAGTCATCAAAAATCATATGCGGATGTGAGAAGAAGAGATTTGGAGTTTGATGTAGACGATGGGTGTTCCTGAAGGTATCTCCCATGAAGGGAGTCATGAGGTTCGAAAACAAAGGAAAGCTCAGTCCATGCTATATTGGTCCCTACCAGGTTATGAGAAGAGTTGGTAAGGTGGCGTATGAGTTGGACCTGCCATCAGAGTTATCTTCAGTTCATCCCGTCTTTCATGTATCGCTCTTGAAAAAGTGCTTAAGTGATCCATCTTTAGTTGTCCCAGTGGAAAGTGTTGGGGTGGGAGATAGCCTCAGTTATGAGGAAATTCCAGTTGCAATCTTGGATCGTCAGGTTCGGAGGCTGAGGAACAAAGAAGTAGCTTCGGTGAAGGTGTTGTTTGAAATCAGCATGTTGAGGGAGCACGTGGGAAGCCGAAACGGCTATGATGGCTAAATACCCCTACCTATTCCCTACTAGCTCAGTTTCAGTTTGAGGTATCAGTTTTTGCCATAATTCTCCAATTAGTTTCCATGTTCAGTTCATGTGCGCAAGTTTGATTTACGTTATGATAGATGTATGTGATGTCTGAATTCAGTTCAGCTGTGTAGTTCTTTTCGGAGGTAGTCATTCCGTTAGTTTTGGATTTTAATAATCAGTATTTGCATATGAGGACTTCTTGTTTCTGAGTTTTCTATGTGTTTCTAACATTTGAGGATGAATGTTCCCATGGGGGAGATATTGTTATACCCTGGGAGTTCAAAGATTGGACCAAATGGGAAAAAACTGAAATTGGGTGCTTCAGTTGTAGGATGAGTCATCAAGTGACTCGTGGGGAGGCCTGAAGGAGAAGGAGTCCCCACGGGCGTGGGAATGACTCATGGTCAAACACCACGAGTCGTTACGTCAACCGTAGGTGAGAGAAAAAGGAAAAAATTGGTGAAGTCCCCAGTGCACTTGATGGGAGGTGACCACGACTCACTAGGACTGGCAATGAATCGTGGTATGAGCCATTGGGTGAAATTTAAGCAAGTTGAAATTGGGTAGGCAGTGTACATGATGGGAGGTGGCCAGGGTTGTGGACAGTGACAACGGATTATTAAGACACCTGTTACGAGCCCAAAGAGATCATATAACCAGTGTACCTGACGGACGACTTGATGAGTAGTGACCCCTCGTGACGAGTCATTAGTTCCCTCTTTGGTACCCCCTGGTAGTTATTTTCAGCGATTTTAGTAAGGGCTTATCCATAATTCCTAAATCCTAAGGGCATATACTATGTCGTTCAAGGCTCGTTTTAGTGGGTTTTTAGCAGGGGAAGACCTACTCTAAGTCATTCTTTCCATGCATGCAAGTTTGAAGGATTGAAGAGGTGATTCAAGGGAAAATCTCAAGGTTCCCATAGGAATCTCAGCTTGGGCAATTAGAAGGTGTTAGAATTCACCATTCCCAGGTATGGGTGTCTCCTTCCACACCCATGCCCAATTTCTATCAAATTATGATAAATCACCTATGATCAAGTATGGAGTTTTCACCCAATTGCATAATTCTTCAATCTATATACATGAGCATGATTAGATTCTATTTACATTGATGGATTGTGAAGCTTGGGCAGATTTTAAATTGTTTTCAATACAAATCACATTTTTGAAGTTATGAAATTTAAATTCCCATGGATGAAAAGTTCATAAAAGAGGTGATTGATGATGAATGTCTGATGATGATGAGATTTGATGATGAAAGACATGTTTCTAAAGCTACCCATGATTATGAAGTTTTTTTCAAAATGAATTGAGTAGATCCAAGTATGATAAAGCTTTGGGCAATGCCCATATGTTGATTTTAAATGATGATTTTCCGAAATAAGCTTACCACATTGTTTGGAGTGAAGCCTCCCAAATTTTTTATGATTTCTAGCTTGCGGTATATTGAGTTAAATATTCCTACATGTAGTTTACCACATGATTTGGAGTAGATGCTCCCACCTATATTTGAGCTTGTGGTATGTTTGAAATAAAGCTTTCCATATGTATAAATTCGTAATTGAGATGTATATCGATATTGAGCTTTGTCGAAGGACAATGTTGAGCTTCATTCTTATATGATGTCAACTCTATGCATGATTTCATTAATGAGCTTTTTCACTAGAAAATGTTGAGCTTCGTTTCATATGATATTGAGTTATGCATGATTTCATCTTGGGCTTCGTCAATAGACGATGTTGAGCTTCGTCAATACTCGATGTTGAACTTCGTTATATACGATGTAGAGCATTGCATGTTTTGGGAGAAGAGTCTAGCACCGAGCGGGTTAAGGGTCGATCACTCTATGCCCTAGAATTACGCGCCAACGTAGGTTGAATACTATATAACTTGGGACCTCCCTAAGGAGTTTCCCCTGCTCGAATGGGTCTTCATCTTGATATCGATATCATGGTAGCGTCCTTAGCCCTGGCAAGGTTTTGGACGGCTCTGCCCACTTGAGTGTGGTAGTCGGGATCACGTAAGCTCTATCGTGGTATTTCGGTTAAGTGACAAGTCTCCCACTGTCTATATCATTCAGATTTTCATATTCATTACTCATAATGATTACTTTATGCATGCATGTTCCAAAAGCAAGGTTTGACTCACTGTTAAGCTTTTTAGTATAATGCTATGTTTCAGTTTTGAGTCATTCAAGTCAGTTATGATGTTATAAAGCTATGCATGGTCATGTTATGATAAGATTGTGATTTTTGAATGAATGCACATAGCCCACCCACTTATATTTGAAAGCCTATGATATGTTATGAAAAGTTTTAAATGATTTACTTTGCTAGAGCGGTTTTACTTACCTTGTATATTCGGTACATTCCATGTATTGGCGGCATACTTTCTATGATGTATCGTTTCATGATACAGGACCCGGCTAGCAGCTTCAGCCCCGTTCATAGACAGCTTTTCGGAGTTAGTATCTTCTCAATTAGTGAGTCCTCATCCTTCGAGGACTAGACTATCATTTTTCCTTTATGTATTTTCAGTTTTAGTATTGTTGAGTTAGTTGGGGTCTTGTCCCATCAACTCGTCCAGATTAGAGGCTTTCAGACTTATATATGTGCAGCTTCGGATGTTATTCTGTTGTGATGTTGAATTAGACTTCCGCTGAGATTATATTCATGTTTTCTTCTATTTAATGAGTGAATTAGTTGTATGCTTATGCCATGGATCGACTTGGGGTCTCTCGGGGTCCCTTGTCCCGTGTATACGATTCGGGCCTCCGTTCGGGTCATGAAACCTTCGGTATATAACGGCGTACATGAGTTTTATTTTTTTTAAGAAACAGTTTTCCCTTTATGTGAAATGGAATATGGCTCCTCAATGTCAACTTTAACTTTTCCAGCAATCACATCGACTCTTTTAGTTGCAAGCTCACCAATCTTGACCATTACGACATTATCGACCTTTATTCCCTCACAATGTAGTTTTTCAAGTAGAACTTTGCATCATAATTGTGACATAGCTTCTGCAAATGGCTTATCATCAACAACTGTCTTCTTCTGGACTCTACCTTCGAAATACTTCAAACATTGATAGAAGGAGGATGGAACAATTTTGTTCTCGTGTATCCAAGGTCTTCCAAGAACCATTTTGTATGAAGTCTTGGAATCACTACATGCATCTATGCACTTGATCGCAAATATTCAACGTTGATCCCTATCTTGATAGCACCTATGTCCTTTAGCCTCCCTTGGTTGAATCCTTGAATCATCATCTCAGAAAGTTCTTTCAATGAGATATCAAGCTCCTTCATGGTGCGGATAGGAAGAATTTTAACTCTATATCCATCATCTATTAAGATTCTAATTATTCTTTTCTCGAGCGCATGATCCACCATATATGAAGGGAGATTGTGTAGTGTTTCACCAAGAAGAAGATCATCATCAGTAAATGTGATTTTTGAATCACATGCATGAACTTCTTGAAGAAAGGGCTCAGAAAGCTTTTCGCGATGATGAAGACAATGTCAATAAACTTTCATGCTTTGCTTCTTTATTGGTTTTAAAGCATGATGCCTCGATGTTGTTTTGAGCAATCTTCATGTGAAACCCATTTGGTAGAAATTCCTCCAAAGTCACAGGAAATCGTGGGTTTTAGTGGTACTGCACCTCTACTTTTGGTTTCTTCGACTACTCAACTGGTTTTTGCTTTCTTTGTCTTCTCACTGTCCTCTTCCTTGTTTGTTGTTTAGATGATTCCTTCTATGGACTTGCTCTGTAGCATCTCCGCCTAGTCACCAAAATCCAACCCTCGTCATCAGCTTTATCAACTTGGGTTTTATCTTGCTCTAATAGTCCTTCTTCTTTATGATCTTTTGAGTTGTATATATATGGATAGGATTAAGAGAGCCAAAGGTGATAGATATTTGATTAGAACTTGACATAGCATCCTCAAGAATAATCTTCTTCTCATTAGCCAGCTGCTTAACGCTATCCTTGAAGACAAAAAACTTCTCAAGAGGGTGACCCACAAGCCTATGATACTTGCACTAGTTTAGGTCATTTGTTCTTTGATGAGTTGGTAACTTAAAAACTCATTCAGCTCCTAAGCATGAGCTTTAGCTTAGTTTCAAGTCTTTTAGTTGGATTGTATACCCTTTTTGCCTTTTTATGTACATGTATCTGATTTGAAGAGGAGTATGAATTGGAGTAAAAAGGATGTAATTCAGGTGAAAATTAGCGCACCACCGGAGGACACCGGTGAAATGCTGATCAACCGTAGGAAACCACTAGCTTGATGAGAAACCGCAATTGGCGGCTCTCGGAAAGCAACCGGCGATCCGTTGATTCTATCGCCAACAGGTGCTGGACCTTTTCGGACCAATGATGAAATCAAGCGGCGCCTCGCGGTTGGCAATCGGCGAACCACCAAAGGCATCACCAGAAAGCCCTATAACTTCACTGGACCACAGAGGAAAGCAACCGACGGCTCGCAAATAGCAACCGACAAACTGCCGGTTCCATCACAAGTGAGGAGACGCCTGACAAGGGCAAAAATGTCAAAGCCTGAAAAAGAGGAGAATGTTTGCCCTATTTTTGTATATTTCCTTTACTTTTTGAGATTGAAAGAACTCCATTGGAGAAGAAAGAAATATTTGAATATTGCTTTTTATCTTCTTCTTCTTCAGCAAGGTATAACTATTATTGTAGAAATATTGTGAGTTTTGTTTTGCTTACTCCTAATGATGAAATTATTGAGTTTATTAATGAATATGCTCTTATGTTTCTTAATTATCTGTAGCTAAATTTACAGCTAGAGGTGTGTGATGATGGGTGCTTAATTTGATTGTCTATTGGATTCTCCTCAAATTATACTTGATTGCTCATAGTTGCAAATATCGGTATTGTTTTATTACTTGATTTTAGCTTGAAAAAGAAGAATTAAGTAACGGGGAAGAATTTGATAGTCGATTGGGATTTGATTATGTGGGGTTGGGCTAGAAATAGCCAAAATCCATTATCATAATCCCTTTAGAGATTGATGGCTAGAAATAGCTCAGTCCCTAATCCAAACCATATTGGAATAGTTGAATTGTGCCTTGAGATTCGAGAGGACTCTAGGATAAGGAGCCCAATTGGTTGAAAAACATTGGGTTCCATCTTTTTCCAAGGTTATTTATACATATTAGTAATAATTTGACTATCTAGTAAATTCTGATTTGATTGACATCCCATCTACACCACACCTCTATCATTTGTTCATTATTGTTTCTTAATTTTGGTTATTGTGCTCTCTTGATTAGCTGATTTTAGAATCCACAACATTTTTGCCTTCACTTCCCCCAAAATTTACATTTACGTTTTCATTGCTTGGATGCGAATCAATTTAATTCACTAATTATTCTTATGGGATTTGACCCCGACACTCGTTGAGTTATTTGTTTTGATACAACAATCGCTTACATTCTCTCTAAATAAGGAGTACAGCTTGAGCGTTATCAAAAATGGCACCATTGCCGGGGACTAGCATTTTATAACCTTGAGTTGTTTGTTAATTTGAATTGAGCTTGCATCTTAAGTAGTTTAACCTTTTTCTTGTTGTCGGCCATCTAGGGTGAATTCGTATGAGCCAACATTCGCAGGCAAGAGATAGTTTGGTAGAAGGAAATATGGAACATGAAGAGGATAATTCTGTCATTCCTGAGATTGCAGGTGCCATTCTCCTACCAGCGACAGTGGGGAATACAGTGTTTCTCATGTAACTAGTATGATGGTGCTCCTGTTGCAAATGAAAGGACTCTTTGCGGGTAAATTGAGTGAGGATGCAAACCGCCAATTGAGGAAATTCCTAGAGATTTTCCAACCTTTCAGCATAATGAATATAAGCCAAGAGTCTATCAGGTTGAGGCTCTTTCCATTTTCCCTAACAGGAGAAGCAATTATGTGGTTTGAGGAGTTGCCTCCGGGATGCATCACCTCTTGGCAAGAGTTGACAGAAGCATTTTTGAATCACCTTTTCCCTCTCTCAATGATGTTGCAACTGAGGGATGATATTACAAACTTTAGGCAAGAGCCGCGTGAGCCCTTGCATGAAGCATGGTTGAGATTCAAGAAGAAAGTATCTTTTTTTCCCTAACCATGCTCTTCCCGATGGAATGCTACTTCAAAGCTTTTATCGAGCCCTAGACTCCATCAATAAATTAGTTGCCAATAATCTAGCTAGGGGATCAATTATGGATCAGACGTATGGTCTAGCTAAAGCCCTCTTGGATAGGACGACGAAGACGAATAGGGCATGGCTTACAAGGGAGATGAATGTATCTTCACATGATGCTGGTTCTAGTTTGTTAATAGGTGAAATGAGAAAATGAGATGAAGAGCAATATGAAAATCTTGCTAAGATGATGACTCAGTTGGAGTTAATGACTAAGCATGTGATGGGAGTTGAGCCTAAAGTTGTGAATGTTGTGGGAATGCAAGGTCCAATACATTTTGAGGGAGAATCTTCACCTCCAAGGTACAAGGAGGAGTGCCAATATATGAAAAATCAAATGGGGGGTTCTCAACGTGGGTACCAAGGGACTAATCAAGGCCCTTTGCGCCAAAGGTAAAAGAACCAAGGTTGGAGGAACCATCACATGCAAGGGTGGACTGACCAAAATAAGAGACGGGGCAATAGAGAGAAAAATCATGAGGGCGACTGTTATAATAAAAGCGTGAATCTGTATGTTCCTCCTCCTAAAGCTGAGAATGCCCAATCCCAACTAGGTATGAGTGATGTAGGGAACTCAAAAATTGAAGAAATGTTGGCAAGGGTTATCAAGAAAGTTGAATCAATGAACAACAGGGTCAAAGAACTTAAAGGGGAGGTGTCTAACCTTGCCCAAGTAGTAAGTTCACACTCGGCCTCTATCAAGCATTTAGAGGCCCAAATGAACCGCTTATCTTCTCAAATGAACCCCTGGATGAAAGTAACACTCCCTAGTGATACAATGCCAAATCGCAAAAAGGATAATCAATACATGGCTATTGTCACTAGGAGTAGTAAGATGCTTGGTGATGCAGACATTAAGCCCAAGGAAGTTGTGGACCCCAAGCCAAATGATGTGAAAGAATCAGATGAGGTGCCACAAGCACCAAATGGGTGTGATAATGTTGAAGATCAAGGTGAGGAAGATATTAATGAGATTCCTTCAAATGATAGGGAAGGAGATGCAGGCATGAAGGCCTCAAGTGAGAAAGAACAAGAACCAAGAGTTCCACCTCTTTATCTATAACGGTTAGCCAAGAAGAAAAGGGATAATCAATTCAGCAAGTTTATCGACATGTTCAACAAACTGTCCATAAATATATCGTTGGTGGATACTTTACATCAAATTCCCAGATATGCAAAGTTTATAAAACATCTACTAAAGAAGAAGAAGGTTGTAGATGTGGGCACCGGAGAGACAACACATCATTGTAATGTTATGATGATGAGTAACCTTGCCCAAAAATGGGAGGATCTAAGAGCCTTCACAATCCCTTGCACTATTGGGTTGTGTGTGTTCAAGAAAGCCCTTTGTGATCTTGGGGCGAGCATAAATTTGATGCCCCTTATAATCTTCAAGAAGTTGGGGCTTGGCAACACCAAACCTACTTCAATGAGATTGTTAATGGATGATCTCTCTATCAAGAAACCGGTGGGTTTTTTGGAGGATGTATTGGTAAGGGTGGATAAGTTTATTCTACCAGTTGATTTTTTGGTTCTAGATTGTGTACTGGATGTGGAAGTCCCAATCATCTTAGGGAGACCATTTCTTGCCATGGGTAGAGCTTTGGCAGGTATGGAGCTAGGTGAGCTTAATTTTTGTGTGGGAGGCGAAGAGGTCACTTTGAAGGTATGACGATCTGCAGAACCTCCCGATGAATGCAAGGTGATTGGAGTATTGAACAAAGAGGATGAGTCAAAGGATAATCTTCCAGAAATTGGAATATGAATGAGAAGTACGTTGTGTCACGACGTTAACTACAACGCTCCTTAGGAGGCAACCCAAGTGTTTTGATATCATCATTGTTTTTGTTTTGTAGGACTAAGTATGTAATACCCCGAAAAGGCCTAAGAATAGACCCGGGAGTTAAATTTAAAAAGTGCATAAAACCAGCAAAAATATCACAGACGGATGACCCTACAACTCGTGGTAGGGTACTATGAGTCATCACAAGCTGTCGTGGTTTGGGAACTCGGGGAAACAGTGGAGACAATGAATGGTTCCACGACCCATTTCTAGGAACAATGAATCGTTGTCACCAGTCGTGGGGAGGTTTGGACTTAGGCTGAGGAGGAAGCAACGGGGCATCCCACGATTCATGGTTAAGAGGGATGACCCATTGTTTCACGTCGTCATTCGTGGGTTAAGGGTTTTAGTGCAGGCAACGGATGGAAACCACGAGTAGTTGGCGGTCACCACGAGTCGTGATGAGGCTCATGGGAAGAAAAACCAGATTTGGTAAAGGAGTTGACGACGGTCGACCCAACGACTCGTCCTGACGAGTTGTGGGAAGGACCCAAGGCATGTGATGAAGTAGTGGACTCAACAAATCGATACCACGAGTCATGGTATATTGTCACGACCCGTTGGATCGGTTGTTGGTCCGTCCGAGGCAGTTTTCGGGGATTTAATTTTAAGGGCAATTTAAACTTTTCTATGCTTTGAGACCCTAAACTATGTTGTTTTGGCTTTGGAAAAGCTGGATTTTAAGAGGATGACCTATTCTAAACTCCCATTCATGCATGCAAGACTTTGGGAGGGGATTCAGGGGGATATTTCAAGCTTTTCACCTCAATTCCTTCAGTTTCATTCTTGGGCTTTTAAGGAGGGTTAGGAGTTGATAATTCCAGGTATCTAAGGTCTTCAATGTTTTGATTCTTCCACACTCATGCTCCTACTCAATGATTTTACTTAAAAATTATCAAAAACTCATGGGATTTTGTATTGGATTTTTATGAAAGTAAATGATTTAATTATGGGTCTTGTGATTTTGAAATCTTATCTTAATCTACTGATTTTGTTCATCTTTGAGACTTAAATTGAGTATAATATTGTTTATTTTGAATTTCTAAACAATTAAGCTTGATTATGCATGCCCCATGATGAATCGATTTATGATCAATTAATCCATTGGTGTATTTGATAAGCCCAGCATGAGTTATGAATTTATTTATGAAATCATTATGTTATCTATTATGAACTTATGAATTTCAAGCTATATGCATGATCTACAAGTATGCATGAATTTTATCAATCATGAATTATGATTTTTGCCGACCCACGGGCTTCAAGTCATGGCTAGTTTACGTATGTTCAAGCATGTTTACGATTATCATGATTTGACTGGTCCATTAACTCATGTATATATTATTATGAGCACTATATATGTTTTGGGAGTATTATCGAACACCGAGTAGGTTTGGGGCCCATGTTAAGCCCTGGATCTCATGAACTATGTGCTACTGTAGGTATGTTGGGACCCTTCATGTTTTTCCATGGCCCAATTGACCCTTTTCATGTGTGATCACGCCTTTCGTGGTTCCTACCCTTGGCAAGGTATGAACACCCTTCTGACTAGGGTTATAAGTCGGGCTTCATGTGTGCTCATATGGGGTATGTCGGTTAAGAGAATCTCTCAAATGTTCATCATCATTTATGCATGATTATGATTATGAATGCTGGCTCAAGTTATGTTAAGTAAGGCTCTTTATTTTTTATTATGATTATGTTTGTGTTATGAATGTTTCGAGAACCTTGAGCCCTATGCCATGTTACGATAATTATGTTACGAGCATGTTGTCCTATTCCTACGATCACTTAGGAGTTTTATACATGTTTTAAATGTCCGTTTTACTTACCTTGCATACTCAGTACATCCTACATACTGATCGCATACTTTCTATGTTGTATCATTTCATGATACAAGACCCGGCTCTCAGGCTCGACCTCCTAAGTAGCTCCTCAGAGTTCGCTATCATCTTATTTGGTGAGTCTTCATGTTCCGAGGGCCATATGTTCAGACCCTATTGTTTCTCTATCAGTTTTAGTATTGTAAGGTTAGTTGGGGTGTTATCCCATCAACCCCTTTTCCATGATTAGAGGCTCTTCTGACTATAAGTTGTATTCAGCCGTCATGTATGGATCATGTATTGCATTTTCTCCGTTATTATGACTTGTTTACATTTTCTTGTGTTAAGTCTTCCGCTTATGTGAATGAAGTAGATTGTATGCTCATGCCCTGTGTCGACTTGGGGTGTTTCGGGGCTCCTTGTCCCATGTGTACGACTCGGGTGTACGTGCGGGTCGTGACAAATTTGGTATCAGAGCCATAGGCTTAAAGTTTCCTAGGGTGTCTGAAAGCCACGTTAAGTAGATTCTTCTTCATGGGTGTGAAGCGCGCCACACTTTTGACGAAGAGGCTACTAGACGTATAGGAATGTTCCCTTCTTTCATGATCTATGTTGTGCGATGAACGTCCTTTACTCCTCTAATTTGTGCTATTCGCATTTGTAGAATCATGCCTCCATACCGAGTAATTGCTAGGAGGAACGGTAATGGTGATGATCATGAGGGTGCCCTTGATGGATTGAATCAGCCAGCTCCACCCGTTCACGAGGAGCACGTACCAGAGCCAGCCGCCCACGCGGAGTTTAGGGCGGCGATCCAGATATTGGGACAGGCCATGAAAGCTTAGGTCTAGAATTAGACTATGGCCCATCTGCAAAATGGAAATGCGGAAGCTACTAGGGTAAGGGACTTTCTAAGGATGAGCCCTCTAGAATTCACAGGGTTGAAGGTGGACGAGGACCCACATGACTTTATTGAGGAAATTATGAAGATCACCTAGGTTATGGGGGTGAATAATGGGGAATGTGTTGATTTGACCTCCTATCAGCTTAAGGGGGTAGCACATATATGGTTCAAGCAATGGAGAGGTGCTAGGGCAGCGGGTGCAGGCCTGATAGGTTGGGATGAGTTCAAAATCGCATTTATGGATCGGTTCTTCCCTCGGGAAATGAAGGAGCTCAAGGCAGCTCAGTTTTTGAATTTGAAGCAGGGAAACACGTCAGTCCAGGAGTATGCCTTGGAGTTCACTCGGCTATCTAAATATGCTCCGGAGTTGGTGGCGAATCAGCGGGCTCGGGTGAGCCACTTTGTGCATGGAGTAGTGGATTAATTGTTTAAGGATTGTCGGATTGCCATGATACACTGGGACATCGACTTTCCCCGTATTGTATTGCATGCCCAGCAGATGGAGTTAATCTATAGGAGGCAGAGAGAGGCCAAGAGGGCCAGGACCGACAGCTTCGGGGTTTCTCAGGCCAAGTCAGGAGGTGGACCGCATCAGCAGTCTCAGCACAGGACCACTGCTCCAGCTCCATCATCGGTTAACACGCCATCCAGGTTCAGGGGAGACCAAAGGAGTAGGGCTCTAGGCTCGAGGGATCATGGTAGCATGCAGGTGGAGCGCACTTTCCCAGCGTGTGCGAGATGTGGCAAAAATCATCCCAAGAGGTGCCTGGTCGGTGCGGATGTGTGTTTCGGGTGTGGAAAACCCGGGCACAGGATCAGAGATTGCCCTGCAGCCAGTTCTACCACTCGAGTAACATAACCCCCTCAGCAGGGTGCCCCACTAGTTCGGAAGGTGGTCAGCACCGGAATAGGTTTTATGCTCTAGTGCCTTGCTAGGAGTAGGAGGCTTCGCCAGATGTGGTCATGGGTATGTTGCAAGTCTTCCATGTCGATGCTTATGATTTGTTAGATCCAGAAGCTACCTTGTCTTTTTGTGACCCCTTATGTTGCTAGTAGTTTTGGAATTAGTCCTAAAATTCTGTCCGAACCATTCTCCATATCTACTCCAGTTGGTGAGTCAATTGTAGCTAGGCGGGTATATAGAGGTTGCCCCATTACGGTGTTGCATAAGGTTACCTCCGCAGACCTTATAGATTTAGCCATGACTGACTTTGACATTATTCTTAGCATGGATTAGTTGTTTGCGTGTTATTATTCGATTAATTGTAGGACCCGTACGGTGGAATTTCGTTTTCTGGGTGAGTAAGTGTTGGAATGGAAGAGTAGTTCGGCGGTACCAATAGGTCGGTTCATTTCCTATCTTAAGGCTAGGAAGATGATTTCTAAGGGTTGCGTGTACCACCTAGTTAGGGTTAAGGATGTGGAGTCCGAGACCCTAACTATTCAGGCAGTTCCGGTGGTATGCGAATACCTAGAGGTGTTTCCTGATGATTTGCCAGGTGTTCCTTCTGAGAGGGAAATTGATTTCGGTATCGATCTACTACCCAATACGCAGCCTATCTCTATTCCTCCTTACAGGATGGCCCCAATTGAGTTAAAAGAGTTGAAGGAACAATTGAAAGACTTGTTGGATAAGGGTTTTATTAGACCAAGCAAGTCTCCATGGGGTGCACCGGTTCTATTTGTTCGAAAGAAGGACGGTTCCCTTCAGATGTGTATTGATTATCGAAAAGTTAATAAGGTCACAATCAAAAACAGGTACCCCTTGCCCGGGATTGATGATATATTTGACCAGCTCCAGGGTTCCAGGTGTTTCTCGAAGATAGATCTCAAGTACGGATATGACCAGCTCAGAGTTCGGGAGTGTGACATTCCAAAAATAGCCTTCAGAACCCGATATGGCCACTATGAGTTTTTAGTTATGTCTTTTGGACTAACCAATGCTCCTGCATCTTTTATGGACCTGATGAACAGGATATTCAAGGCATATTTGGACATGTTCATGATTGTGTTCATTGATGACATCCTTATATACTCGCGGAGCGAGGAGGAGCATGCCGCTCACCTGAGGGTAGTACTTCAGACCCTCAAGGAGCGTCAGCTATAAGCAAAGTTTAGAAAGAGTGAATTTTGGCTGGACTAGGTGGCATTTCTGGGCCATGTGGTGTCAAGTGAGGGCATAAGGGTGGATTCTCAAAAAATTGAAGCGGTGAAGAATTGGCCTAGACCGGTGAATATTTCATAAATTCGGAGTTTCTTGGGCCTAGTAGGCTACTACCGGAGATTTGTTGAGGGTTTCTCATCTACTGCGGTACCTTTGACCAGGTTGACTCAGAAAAAGGTGAAATTGCAATGGTCAGAGGATTATGAGAAAAGCTTCTAGGAATTAAAGACCCGACTCACTTCAGCACCAGTGTTGACTCTACCCAAGGGTACTAATGGCTTTGTTGTGTATTGTGATGCTTCGAGACTCGGACTGGGATGTGTTGAATCAACGTGGGAAGGTAATAGCATATGCCTCGAGACAGCTACAAGTTCATGAAAAGAATTACCCAACCCAGGATCTTGAGTTGGCTGCGGTGGTGTTTGCATTGAAGATATGGCGGCATTACTTGTAAGGGGTCCACGTGGATGTATTTACGGATCACAAGAGCTTGCAATATGTGTTCACACATAAGGATCTAAATATTCAACAAAGGAGGTGGTTGGAGTTGCTAAAGGACTACGACATGAGTTTCCTCTACCACCGGGGCAAGGAAAATATGGTTGCAGATGTGCTTAGTAGGCTCTTAATGGAGAGTGTGTCTCATGTGGATGAGGGGAAAAGGAGTTGGTGAAAAATTTCCACCGCCTTGCAAGATTGGGAGTTTGATTGACCGACTCACCGATGGCTGTGTGGTGGTACATAGCGGGTCAGAATCATCCTTGGTGGTTGATGTTAAATCCAGGCAAGATGAGGATCCCATTTTGAGAAAGCTGAAGGAGGCGTGCAGATTCAAAAGGTGGAGATTTTCTCCCACGAGAGAGATGGTGTGCTACGATATCAGGGTCATTTATGTGTCCCAGATGTAGGTGATTTGAGAGTTCGGATATTGCATGAGGCACATGGTATCAGATATTCTATTCATCCAGGATCCACGAAGATGTATCGGGACTTGCAAGAAATCTATCTGTGGGATGGTATAAAGAAGGATATTGCGGAGTTCGTAGCAAATAGCCCAAATTGTAAGCAAGTGAAGGTCGAGCATCAAAGGCCGGGAGGCGTACTTCAGGATATCAGCATCCCCACTTGGAAGTGGGAAGAAATTAATATGAATTTTAAGCTATATGCATGATCTATAAGTATGCATGAATTTTATCAATCATGAATTATGTTTTTGGCCGACCTACGGGCCTCAAGTCATGGCTAGTTCACGTATGTTCAAGCATGTTTATGATTGTCATGATTTGACTAGCTCATGAACTCATGTATGTATTATTATGAGGACAATATATGTATTGGGAGTAGTATCGAACACCGAGTAGGTTTGGTGCCCATGTTAAGCCCCAGATCGCATGAACTACATGCCACCGTAGGTATATTGGGACCCTTTTATGTTTGTCCCTGGCCCAATTGGCCCTTTTCATGTGTGATCACACCCTTCATGGTTCCTACCCTTGTCAAGGTATGAACACTCTCCCGACTAGGGTTACAAGTCGGGCTTCATGTGTGCTCATATGGAGTATGTCGGTTAAGAGAATCTCCCACTGTTCCTCATGATTTATGCATGTTTATGATTATGAATATTGGCTTAATTTATGTTAACTAAGGATCTTTTTTTATGATTATGTTTATGTTTACGTTATGAATGTTTCGAGAACCTTGAGCCCTATGCCATATTATGATAATTATGTTACGAGCATGTTGTCCTATTCCTATGATCAATTAGGAGTTTTACACATGTTTTAAATGTCCGCTTTACTTACCTTGCATACTCAGTACATTCCACGTAATGACCGCATACTTTCTATGCTGTATCGTTTCATGATACAGGATCTGGCTCTCAGGCTCATCCTTCTCAGTAGCTCCTCAGAGTTCGCTATCAACTTATTTGGTGAGTCCTCATGTTCCGAGGGCCATATGTTCAGACTCTATTATTTCTCTTTCAGTTTCAGTATTATAGGGTTAGTTGGGGTGTTTTTCCATCAACCCTTTTTCCATGATTAGAGGTTCTTCAGACTATAAGTTGTATTCAGTCGTCATGTATGGATCATATATTGCATTTTCTCCATTATTATGACTTGTTTACATTTTCTTGTGTTAAGTCTTCCACTTATGTGAATGAAATAAATTTTATGCTCATGTCATGGGTTGACTTGGGGTCTTTCCAGGCTCTTTGTCCCGTTTCTACAACTCAGGTGTATGTGTGGGTCGTGACAAAGTAGGTGTGAAGCAAAGAGGAGGAGCACAAAATAGAGCAGGCACTATGCTAGACCAGTGAACCACCTGTCCAGATGCGCGAACTACCGCTACCATGACTAACGAGAGTAGAAACCTGGGAACAAAATGGCTAGACTGGCGAGTCACTAGCGAAATGCCGACTCCAGTTCGCGAACCGCCAAATAACCGCCGGCTCAGGTCAGAATACATTAGAATTAGGGCACAAATGGTGGTCCACCAGCAAAATGCAAAATCCAATCCACGAACCGCCGGTGAAATGCCGATATAGGTATGTGCTTTATTTAAAATCTTGACCAACCCATTGACCGACCCAACCCATATTCCTTGTCAAATCGCGAAGCCTGATCATTCCCCTTTTTATTCTCCCAAAATCCCTCTTTTCCCACTTTTTAACACTTCCCCATATACCTTTTCATCTTTCCAACACTTCACCTTCCCAGTCACCTTTACATATTCCAACACTCCCTTTTCCCACTCCATTTTCAATTAAATCACCTTTAAACCCCCACGGTTTCCTCAACCAATACCATTCATCTCCTTTCACCTATAAAAACCCTTCTAACCTATATCCTTTACCTAACTCTCACTACCATCCTACTCCTTTCCTAGAAGTTCTCTCACCCATTGTTGAGCAAGTTCAAGCTTCCACATTTCTCATCTACTTCATTCTTGTGTCTTAGTAAAGTGCTCCTAACACTCTAATATTGTTACAAGTTGTAGTCTTGGTGCATATGAACTTTGTTGTAGCATGTCTTTCCCTTCTTTTTACTGTCCCTTTCCCCAAATTTTCATCAATATGGATATATATGATGAATTTGCTAATTGATATGATGTGAAATTAGTGGGGAGTGGGAGTCTAATACTTAAATGGGTGTGAGAGAGATTATTACTATTGTGAAGTTGATTTTAGGGCGAAGTCTGAGTAACCTCAAGGTATATAAAGGACCCGATTTGCCCGATGATAGATCGGATCACCCTGCTCTTAAGGGTAAATCGTCATTCTATTCCTTTTTGCTTGTGTAGATAATGCTTATATATTATATGAGTAAGTATTTTAGAGAGTCAGATGCTGGAGTACATTTTGAAGCAATGGGGATGATGACCATCGGCTACTTGTGTCACACCCCACCTTGGGGGGTATGACGGGGACCTGGTGCCTGCTACTCTGGCTCTATTTCAAGAAACGAACCGGCTATATAGCGGCTGTAAGTATAGCCCCTGACCGATTAGGCCTATAGCCACCTGCAATACACAACAACTAACCAGAACAATGACATTATAATCTGAAACAACTACTATTCACCTTTGTGACCGACAAGGTCACTAACTATAACCAGAAGAAGGCCCCACACGGCCAACATCAACAACTAAACACATATATACATGCACGGCCCCACACGACCGGCTCCACCACCACAGGAAACATCAGACTGCAAGCCTCTAGGAAGTAATAATAGAATGGTCGGGACAGGGCCCCGACCTACCCGTACTTTACAACAAAAGAAAATGAAATACACCATTGAATATCAAGCTCCGGATGACAGGAGTTGATAACTCTGCGCTGGCTACGATCACGAGGGATCGGCTCCTCGTCTTTGAGTACCTACAGGCAAGCAATGCAGCGCCCCATGGGCGTCAGTACCACAAGTACTGAGCATGTAAAGCAAACTGAAATATACAACTGAAATGAATAGCAACAATAACATGACATATCAGCAGGAAGTAGCTGAGTCTATCTAGCTGAGGATAACTGGGGAGAGTTTATTTATTCTGTAACTAAACTGAGCATACCTGATGATGTGTTGTCTTACTGTCTATCAGTATCTAATAGCACATATAGATATACATAATAATACACACAATACTTGACCGACCCCCATAAGCCGGAAGGTGCCAACCAACAGAACAATCTATTTACCCCTACCCGGGTCTAAACCAACCAAAAATAAGTCACTCCACTCATCTCATAACTGTGAGCTCCTCCTACCGGCCCCCTTGGGTACGTATCTCAGGCCTTGGCCTCTAATAATAAACTATGTCTGAGTCCGAAGACTCCTGCCTCTAGGCGCAGGTGCGCAACGGGGTAATCTGTTGTTGTATTTGTGACTGATACTGCCCCTGGGTGCAAGCACGCAACAGGGTAATTTTATAAAAATTTGTATCTGAAACTGCCCCCTGCCACAAGCGCACACAGAGTAATCTGCTCCTGTAAATAGGGTAATCTGGCTCTGCGCAGAGTAAACTAAACTGCCCCTGCAAGTAGGGTAATCTGGACCGTATTATTATGGTGGTCGGCCATCATCGTCCTCTAGGCGGATGGCATCACCCAGCTGGTGGCGGTATCTGAATCTGGTATCGACGCAGCTATAACCCAGGGGCGGTGGGGATGCTAAAGGGTCCCCACATGCCACAACAAGTCTCAACATGCAAAACACATACACAGCAAGCTTGCTCAAATGAAAAATACTAACCATATTCTCTTCTTTTATTTCAAGGCCAGTCCGTACTAAAAAACTGATGCTATATTCTGTTATACACTATTTTTGATTACTGGGCTAACTGCTACCTGGCCTTTATCTGTTTATCTAATTATTATTATCCGTGATCTGAAGCTATATCAATTTCTAGAGCCATATCTGTTTCTAGAGCTATATCGGTATCTGGAGCTATTTCTATATCTGATTATATCTGGATATAACTCAATAACACAGAACATGCCATCTATAACTGGATATAGCTCAATAGTATAAAATGTGCCATCTATTACCGGATACAGTCTCAACAAAATGTGATACATACTATCTGAAATCATCTGACTATCCATTATTCTGATTATCGCATGATACGTAATGATATACTAGCATGCTTGTTGGAAATTGTACTGAAATCGTTCATGTACGCTGGGTATCTGTTAATAGCCTTTATTCTATTTATTTTCTAGACTGTACTTCCTGGCTCGCCGAAAGAATAACTTTACATACCTGGTTTCTGAGTACCCAACTGACCGATGTGATTTCCGTCAGTACTTCTGTTGTTTCTCCCAACTACATTCATATACATATCAATTAGAACTAAATATATTAATATCCGGGAAAAATTATCACTTTTGATATAAATTTATCCCAAACTTTAACCTTTTGGAAAACGGTCGAAAACTCGTTATTTCTCGATAGTCCAGAAGGGATAAATGCTCACTGCAAGGCTAGGAACACATTGGTACTAATTTTAAGCAATTCTATTCACTTTACCTCGGTAGCACGATGTTTCTCCGGCCAAATTTCACGAAACCAACTCCGTAGGATTGCTCTCTGCAGCTTTATACCTCTGTATCTAAGCCGGAACGGAGTTTAGACCGTGTTTCGTAGCGTAATTGGAAGGAAATTATATAAAATGGTCGTGGGTTCTTATTTCACCTATATTCCCCTGTTTTTTGCTGGAAATATAGTGAAGAAGATGGAAAACCGACTTTTTTGCTAAATCCCTTAACCAACATGACATTAGGCTATTTATTCATTTAAAATTTACGGGGTGTAACAACTTGCCGGTCAGGTCCAGCGAAACACAAATGAAACGCTGGTTTGGGCAAAAATTAGCTTCAGGCCACTACCTTGACCCCAAGTCGCATTGGCGCTTTTCGGATTGCAACTATCGGCTTGCCAATGAGTTGTCGGTGGAAAGTCCAATGTGCGGGTGTTCTACCAAGCACCGACGGCTCACCGACGGTCTGCGGATCACTTTTTGTGGCTTGTTGATCTTCCGTTGGTGCTGCCAGATTTTTCATGATGATCCTTTCTCCTATTTCTCATCTAATCTTTAGAGTAGTTGTTGTTTCTTTTATTTTATCATTAGAAAAATATAAAAAGAAATATAGTGTATGGCACTAATAGCACTTTTGCATAATATGACTTCATCCAGGAACTCGAGCAAGGGAAAGACCCCAGCTTCCTCATCCATAAAAGGAAAGGTGAAAGAAAAGACATCTGTAGCACCCACCAACTCAGGAAATCCATAATTTTCTGTGTGCCTAACATGAAGGGGCACTACTCCATTTGCAAGGGTCGTTCAATCATCGTGGAGACAAGATTTGACTTGGTGGGGCCACGACGTGACCTCCCCGATATTACAATGCAGTTCACTAACAACCAACGGCATGTCTTCACCAATCCACTCCCGAATTATTACCCTAGCCTCATCCCAGAGTTTTACGCTTCCTACCAGGCTCGGCATGAGAGCAAGCACCACAGGTGCAAGGTGGACGAATTTCCCTGCCTGCCTTCAGTTAGGGTGCGAGGTGTGGAGGTTCACATCACTCCAGCGGCCATTACTTATCTATTTTGGGAGGATGAGATTGAAATTGGCTCGAAATATATAGTCAGAATTGCAAACAAGGAGAATCAGTTCTCATGGATAGCTCCAGTCACTGTCACAGACACACCCTTCTGGGCTACAATGGGTAGAAAATTTTTTTGCCATGATCTCAAATTTGAGGCCAAGCTGTGGTAAGACTTTATTTGTGGCTGGATCATACCTTCTAAGAACAAGCAGCGAGTTAGCTTGAAAGCATCTATCCTTATCACCTGCATCACGAGAGGGGTCCCCGTAAACTTTGGGGAAATTGTGGTTGTACAAATGAAGAGGAAAGCAAGGCAAACCAGCACCTCCATGCCATATGTTGTGATCATCTCCCAACTTTGCTTGCAAACCCAAGTGCCCCTGTTCCCAAATAGAGCTCCTAGATCCACAACTGGCATAACCATAGTAGATCACAAAAGGGACGCAGATGTGCCCAAGGTTAAGTGGAAGGCCTTTGATTTACCAGAAGGTTCTCTCTCCCATGGTTCTGAGCAGTATCCACGGGCCCTCAATATGAACATGCCACACCTAGAGACGTCGGGACAAGCCTCCGGTGAAGTACCTTTTAGCGGAGCATCACCTCCTCCAACATCCTTCCAACAAAGCAATCTCCACAAGCTTGTGGAAATGACGAACTCTCATGAGATCCGGCTTTAGAAGTGGGCTAAGAGCCTCCCTTCCCTTAGCGCCCAAATAGTAAAGAGGGAGATAAAGTCCATATATGAAAGTCTTATCAAGTTTTGTAAGAGGATGGATGTTGTGGAGGGGGTTGTTACTTCTCTATAGACTAAAGTAAGGGAGTAGAAGAGGTGGACATCCATGGAGGTGCCTGATTTGAGCGCCCTTGATGCAGTGATGGCTGCCCCTTCTACAGTCTAAGGCTCTATTGATGATATGTTTAAGGGCTTAGGAGATGGGGAAGAAGATCTGGGTGATGAAGGCCTTGAGGGAGAGTCTAGATTTGGCACTGATGATGATGAGGATGATCAGGAGTGACCAACCCAGGGAGTTCTCGCCCTCTTTGTTTTGCATGCTTACATTGGGTACAATGTAGTGTTTAAGTTGGGGGTGGGTTGAGTATTCTTCGGGGTGGTCATTTGTGGTTTATTTTGTTATGACTTGATGTATCCCTTATCGAGCTTTTGTTTTATAACTTGTGAAGAGTTTTGATCCTTTTCGGGCTCACTTTAGCAATATTTGATGATTGCCCTTGCGGGGATGTTTGTTTTGTTGGAATTGTGAATGAATGAAATGAATTGTCTTTAATGTTAGTTCTAATGAATGGGTCCTTGTTCTTATTGCCTAAATTTTTGGCCCGAGTTTGATTTTATTCTCCTTTGTAAATAGTAAATAGTAATCAAACTCCAAGGGTTTTCTTCATACCACGGTTCTTTCCCAAGGACCATTTTATTTTTCTTTTCTTTTGACTGTAGAACCGGGTTAACTTTTTCAATGATAGATTATGAGGCGACTCTTAAGGGAAAATGTCATGCCTTTCTTTGAGTCTTTTGTGGAATTATTTTTGAGAGGTACCACCAAAAATTTTTTGTATGGCATGAAAAGCATGAAAATGGGAATTTGAAAAGAAATGAGTAGCAGTCTCTTGTCATGCATTATATATTCCCTTTTTGGCATATGAATTTGCATGTTCTCATGTCTTGAATCTAAGACTTGTGACAATAGTGACGTGTGTGAACTCTTTGGGTTTGATGCCTTGTGTGGTAAGGATTTTTGAATGAATCTTAAGCATCTCTTCTTGTCTAAAACTTGCCCTAAGTGTGACTCAAGGCAAAATCTTAGATGTAGCTGTACTTAGAACATGATTTTAGGCTTTCATTTGACTAGTCACTTTACCCAAAATGACCTCCAACAATGTCTTCCCTTTCTAGCCAATATTGAGCCTATGGACTGCTTATACTTAGAAACAACATTACAAGCCAATGTCCCTTTTTGTAACCCTCTTCTTGACACCCATCCTCCCTAATTTCTAGTGGTGAGTGAATGAGAATAATGGAGGCTTGAAGCCCCAAGATATAGGGAGAGATAAGAAAATCACGTGAAAGAGGCAAAAAGCCTAAGTTTGGGGGTTTACAAGAAAAAGGGAAATATGAGGAGCCTAAATTTGAGGTCGCACCAAATTATGATAAAAAGAAATGAAATGATTGCTTGAAAAACCTTAAGGTACCAAAAGAGAAATGACTAGTGAAATGGTGTTACCTCTTGCTTAGACAAGGCTTAATGTGATAGCCATATGAGCTACAAGGAAGAAATTGAGAAATAAAAGATGAAAATGGTTGCAAAGAGTTGAATGGGGAAGATAAAAGTGTTCACATAAAGGCATTAGGCAGTATCTAGTTACTAGAGCTAAGCAATTTTCCTACCATTACCCCTAGCCTTCATCATGACCCGCAAGTCCTAATTGATTTTGAGTTTAGTTGCTCTACATTAGTGGTGAATTACACGAAGGGCAAGCCTATGGGTCAAGTTGTGCGCATGGAGATTTATTTTGTGAGAGTGAATGTGATCAATTTTCTTTCTATAATCCCTTATGTGTGCATTGAATTATGATAAAGGAAAGAGATTCTCTGTTGTGGTGAGTGGTATCACTCCCTTTTGAGGACATACTTGCATTAAGGTAAAGGTGTGATTGAGGCATGAGCGTTGTGACCTCCAAGACAAATTATGAATGTGCAGTAATTATGAATTGATATGCTATGTGTATTTGATTGGATAAGCTATGCCCTTGTTCTGCAAAATGAAAGCAATTGTAAATCATGCTTTGAATTGTGGTTGCCTCTTGAAACTTTTTCACATTTTTAGGGGGGGAATTGCTTCTCTTTTTCTGTGAGTTGGTGAGCATTTTTGGGTTGCCATAGATTAAGTGGTCATTGATGCATAGACTCTTGTGGAGTGGCATGTCATTACTTTTGCTCAACTTATAAGAATTGCATTACTTGAGGACAAGAAATGGTTCAAGTTTGGGGGTTTGATGAGTTGGTAAATATTAAGCATGAGCTCTAGCTTAGTTTTCAAGTCTTTTAGTTTGATTTTATGCCCTTTTTGCCTTTTTATGTGCAGGTATCTGATTTGAAGATAACGAGCATGAATTGGAGTAAAAAAGATGTAATTCAGGTGAAAAACCACTCCACCGGAGAACACCAGTGAAACAACGGTCAACCAAATGCATCCACTGGCTTGATAAGAAACTACAATCGGCAGCTCGCGGAAAGCAACCGGCGATCCGTCGGTTCTATCGCTAACAGGTGCTAGACCAATGATGAAATCAAGCGGTGGGTCACGGTTGGAAACTAGAGGACCATCAAAGGCATCGCCAGAAGGCCCTGGAACTTCACTGGACCATAGAGGAAAGCAACCGATGGCTCACGGATAGCAACTGGGGAACCGCCGGTCCCATTGCAAGTGAGGAGACGCCTGAAAAGGCAAAAAACATCAAATCCTAAAAAAGAGGAGAATGTTTGCACTATTTTTGTATATATTCTAGAAGAAAGTACTTTGAAAATATCATTGAATATTTTCTTTACTTTTTGAGAGAGAAAGAACTCTATTGGAGAAGAAATAAATATTTGAATATTATTTTTCATCTTCATCTTCTCCTTCAGCAAGGTATAGTTATTATTGTAGAAATATTGTGAGTTTAATTTTGCTTACTCATAATGAAGAAATTATTGAGTTTATTAATAAATATGCTCTTATGTTTCTCAATTATCAACAACTAAATCTACAGCTAGAGGTGTGTGATTATGGGTATTTAGTTTGATTGGGTATTGCTAGATTTATCTTGTTATTACTTAATTAGTGTAAATATGTTGAATTCTCCTCAAATTATAGTTAATTGCTTATAGTTGCAAATATGGGTATTGTTTTGTTACTTGATTTTAGCTTGAAAAAGAAGAATGAAGTAATGGGGGAGAATTTAATAGTAGATTGGGATTTGATTACGTGGGGTTGGGCTAGAAATAGCCAAAACCCGTGATCATAATCCCTTTAGAGGTTGATGGCTAGAAATAGCTTGTTATACCCCGTAGAATTCCCGGCACTTAGATGACGTATTCCCACGTTGGTTAAGCATATTTAAAGGTCATACGTGCTGGGGAGAGGCCCGGGAAAAAGATCAGACGAGAAACCCGTTGAACCATCGCGGGAGGAGCCGAGGCAGAGCCCCTCCGCGATGGCAGCGTGTCACGGAGGTGAGGCCTCCGCGATGGCTCCGTGACACGTTGCCCAAGTTCAGGCCCAAGTATATAAAGCCCCCACTTCGGTTTAAAATCAAATATCACTTGAAAATTTCCAGAAAAGCGCAGTAAACAGAGGAAGACGAAGGAAAATTAAATATTTCCGTCCGATTACGCTGCCAAACGTTTCCCAAACTCAAATTAATCCTAGATACCAAAGTATTTAGTAGCAGAGAGCATTTCTATGGATTTAGTTTCGTGAAATACGGCCGACGAATCGGCGAGCCACCGAACTAAGGTAAGTAGAATTGCTCTAAATTTATGTCTATGTGTTCCTAGCTGAGAAGTGAATACTTCTCCCTTTTGGGCCACTGAAGAATAGCGAGTTTTCGACCGTCTTTCGATAAGCCTAAGTTTAGGCTATAAACTATATCGAAAGTAACGTTGCTCTTTACAATACAGCTGTATTTAGTATTGATTGACGTATTTCTAAATGCAGTTGGGAGAAAATAGTTGAAGTACCGGCCGAGCCTCGTCCGACGGACGAATAGTCAAAGATAAGGTATGTAAAGTTAGTTTCCTCGGCAAGTCGAGTAACATTGAGACAGTATAGTAATTTACAGACCAGTAGAATGTTCAGAAGTCGAGTATTGCATTATTATGAATATTGATACCATGTAAGAAGCTTTGGGTTGTAACGTGTACGAGGCTTATCAGTATGATATAGATTCGGACGTAAGTGATTAAGATTGCCCAGTATATACAGTATGTGATGTAATATGCCATGTTAAGATATTGTTGTGTTTATCTGAAACCTCGCGAAGTAGTACAGTATCCGTAAAGCATTCCAGACATAGAATAGTAACTAAATAAAGTTTAGAAAGCATGTTAGAAATAGGAAATCATGTTAATACAGAAACTCAGTAAACAGCATAGCTTTCAGCAGAAACACCCTCTTGTATAGCCTTTGCTCCAGTACAGTTTGACAGGAGACTATATTCGTATTTATATTTACCTGCTTCAGCACGTATCAGACACTTACAGATTACTATTAGTAGCTCAGCAGGTATATATACGATACCTTACCCCTGTTAGCCTTAGCATGTGAGATACACAGATGGCATGACTAGTTGAGACCGTTGTATTGATTGGGGTTGGATTACCTAGCATCCATTACCGCCCAGGGTTAATAGCTATATCGACTCGTCCGCCAGAGGACGAGGATACGTCGCTCTACGGAGTGCCATGCCGTCCCGCAAGGGGACGAAGATGGGATGCCAGTTTCCCCATATTGTGCCTTGGTCGGCCCTTATACACCCCCGTCGAGCGGGTACGCCTGGGGTGTTGATTTTGGAGTCCTTCGGACTCAGGTACAGTTATAGTCAGGGCTCAGCGAGCCCAAGTGCATACCCAAGGACCGGCAGGATGCTTACAGCCACTATAGGAGATGGGATGACCGGGGTAGGGGCATAGATTCTGTGTTGATTGTACCTCCCGGCTTATGGGGGCCGGGTAAGGTTTGTGTGTGCCATGTTATGTTATGTATGTCATGCTATGTTACATTAGACATGAGTAGATTAGTGGTAGAATGATACGTCTCCAGATACGACACCTACTCCTCCCAGTATGATTGAGAACAGGTACGACTTACACCTTCAGGCAGATAATCTAGTTCTTCCTATTTCAGTTTCGTCAGTTATGTTATTGATTTCAGATATCTTTTTCAGTTATTGCCTTACATACTCAGTACCAGCGGTACTGAGGCCCGGTGGGGCGCTGCATTACTTGCCTGCAGGTACTCATAGATGAGCAGGCGATTCTACGTGACTCCCTGTCAGCGGTCGAGTATTCTGCTCCAGTCATCCGGAGGCTGAATTTCAGAGGTGTAGTTTAGTTCCTTTTGTTGTATATTATGGGTAGGTCGGGGCCCTGTCCCGATCAATTCTATTGCTATCCCTAGAGGCTTGCAGTCTGTAAATATTCCCTATGGTCAGTTGAGCCGGTCGTGTGAGGCCGTGCAGTTGTTTAGTTGTCAGTATTCTTGCTTTCTTTTACGTTGGCCGTGTGGGGCCGTAGTTTATCAGTAGTGGTGACCTTGCCGGTCACGTAGCTTTTCCGTATGTTATGTTTGAGTTACAGATAACTAGACAGCATGGTGGCCTTGTCGGCCCGTATAGGTTCCCCTGAATTGAGATGTTTCTGGTCAGCTGTTAGTACAGGTACAGAAGGCTATAGGCCAATGGGCCGGGGGCTGTATTTACAGCCGTTATATAGCCCTTTGTTTCCAGAAATGTGAGTTAGAGCCAGCCAGGCGCCAGATGCGCTCAGGCTTAACAGTCCAGCAGGTCAGGTCCTAGTAGGGCACCAGGTGCCAGTTATACCCCCCAGGGCGGGGTGTGACAAACTTGGTATCAGAGCAGGTCGTATCCTAGGGAGTCTGCAAGCCGTGCTAAGTAGAGTCCTGTCCATGGATGTGTTGTGCACCACATACTATGGGTAGGAGGCTGCAAGGCATGATAGGATGGTTGTCTTTTATTCTGATTCAGTCGTGCTATAGAGCGGTGCAGTATAGGGTTGAGTCTCTAAAAACTTATTATATTCTCTGGTTACAGATAATGTCAGACTAGCAACCTCCTACCACAGGTCGGAGCTTAGACATCGCAGCAGGGGAGGGCACCAGCAGGATGCCTCCCCCTCATCTGGAGACATCCCGATCAGAGGGCGCTACAGAGGCATCATCCCAGCCTCCTCAGCGGTCTCCACCACGTCAGGAGCCACTTGGGGCGACGGTACCTTCAGCAGTCCCTATACCGACACTGTCCGACCAGGAGGTTAGGAGTGTGGTAGTTATGTTAGCACAGATGATGGTTGCTCAGCGTCAGCAAATGCCATCCGCAGTTGCAGAATCATCAGGACGGCCCGGTAGTTCGAGGGTCCGAGAGTTCTTAGCCCTGAATCCCCCACAGTTCACAGGCACGGACCGAACAGAGGACCCCCAGGATTTTTTGGATCAGATGCAGAGAATCTTCAGGGTTATGCATGCTACGCCTACTGAATCAGTTGAATTGGCAGCATTCCGATTACGGGATATTGCGGTGTTATGGTATGAAAGCTGGGAGAGGTCCCGAGGGAGAGATGTTCCCCTTCCCACCTGGTCTAGCTTTTCAGGAGCCTTTCTGGATCACTATTTGCCGCGGGAGATCCGACAGGCCCGGGTAGATTAGTTCCTACATCTAGAGCAGGGGGCCATGAGTGTTCGGGAATATTCCTTGCGGTTTGACTCTTTGGCTCGATATGCACCGGCCTTCGTGGATACCATGGCATCTAGAGTGCACCGTTTTATTATGGGGTTGAACCCAGAATATGTTGAGACCTGTATCACGGCCACACTGCAAGAGGACATGGATATTTCCCAAATCCAGGCATTTGCCCAGAATATTAAGGGCATCAGACAGCGACATCGGGAGATCAGAAGGGTCAATCAGGAACAGCGTCGTCAGGATAGGCCAGCCGAGTTACAGAGAGAGGCCCGGGGAGGACCCAGGCCGCGATTGTCAGACAGGCCGCCCAGGCCCCCGCCTCCGCCACAGTCACAGGGAGGTAGATTCAGCCGCAGGGGGCAGTCAGCGGCTGGTAGAGGCTCGCAGACGGCAGACTCACCATTACAGAGGAGGGCGGAGCAGAGTAGGTATACCCTACCACTTTGCCCTATATGCAGTCGACGCCATTCTGGAGCATGCAGGTATGGTTCCACCGCATGCTATATTTGTGGCCAAGAAGGCCATTTGATGAGAGATTGCCCAGCCAGAGGTCGAGAGGACCGGGATAGACAGGATAGGGCGTCAGCAGGATCGCGAGTTACAGCATCCCCGACTGGACGCAGGCCCTCAGTTTCAGCAGGCAGGGGTCGGGGCAGATCAGGGGCCTCCAGTACAGGTGCAGGCCCAAGCCGCACATATGCCTTACCAGGGAGGCAAGATTCAGAAGCATCGCCTGATGTTGTGACAGGTATGCTAACTATCTGCTCACACCCTTCTTATGTGCTAATTGATCCAGGGTCTACTTTGTCCTATATTACTCCATTTGTGGCACGGAAGTTTAGTATTGTACCATAATCATTACAGCAGCCCTTTTTAGTATCTACGCCCGTCGGTGACTCTATCACAGCTAGCCGAATCTACCGCGGGTGTACAGTAGAGATTGTTGACCGTCAGACCACAGTAGATCTGGTCGAGTTGGAAATGATAGACTTCGATGCCATAATGGGTATGGATTGGTTAGTACCATGTTTTGCTAATGTTGAATGTTGGACCAAAACGGTCCGATTCCACTTCCCAAGGGAGGCAGTACGGGAGTGGAAGGGCAACACCGCGACGCCAAAAGGTAGGTTTATTTCCTACCTTCAGGCGAGAAAGTTGATATCTAAGGGGTGCATTTACCATCTTGTCAGAGTTCAGGATGTCCAAGCAGAATCTCCGACACTCCAGTCTGTCCCAGTGGTAAATGAATTCCCAGATGTTTTTCCTGATGAGTTACCTGGTATTTCCCCAGAAAGGGAAATAGACTTTGCTATCGACTTGCTACCAGGCACTCAACCAATATCAATACCTCCTTATCGTATGGCTCCTGCAGAACTCAGAGAATTAAAGGAGCAGTTGAAAGACTTGTTAGATAAAGGTTTTATCAGACCGAGTACTTCCCCGTGGGGTGCGCCAGTCTTGTTTGTGAGAAAGAAAGATGGCTCGCTCCGAATGTGCATAGATTATCGGCAGCTAAACAAAGTTACAGTAAAGAACAAGTATCCGCTTCCCAGAATTGATGACTTATTTGATCAGTTACAGGGAGCCAGATACTTTTCTAAGATTGACCTGCGGTCCGGATATCACCAGGTCCGAGTACGTGAGAGGGATATTCCTAAGACAGCATTCAGGACCCGATAGGGGCATTTTGAATTTCTGGTTATGTCCTTCAGACTAACGAATGCCCCAGCAGTCTTTATGGACCTGATGAATAGTATTTTCAGACCTTTCTTGGACTTGTTCGTGATAGTATTTATTGATGATATTCTGGTGTATTCTCGCTCTGAGGCAGATCACCGGACTCATTTGCGGACAGTGCTCCAGATTCTCAGGGACCGCCAGTTATATGCTAAATTTTCGAAGTGTGAATTCTGGCTTAACTCAGTGGCCTTTTTAGGGCATATCGTCTCAGACGCTGGTATACAGGTAGACAAGCAGAAGATAGAAGCAGTTAAGTCATGGCCTAGGCCTACCACCCCGACTGAAGTTCGTAGCTTTCTGGGGTTGGCAGGATATTATCGGAGGTTCGTTGAGGGATTCTCAACCATTGCAGCACCTTTAACTAAATTGACACAGAAAGCAGCAAAGTTTCAGTGGACGGAGGCATGCGAGCAGAGTTTCCAGGAACTGAAAGACAGATTAACCTCCGCCCCAGTATTAGCACTGCCGGAAGGCACAGAAGGGTATTCAGTCTATTGTGACGCGTCAGGTGTCGGGTTGGGTTATGTGTTGATGCAGCATGGTAAAGTAATTGCATATGCTTCCAGACAGCTGAAGAAGCACGAAAAGAATTACCCTACCCATGACCTGGAATTGGCCGCAGTAATTCATGCCTTGAAGATGAGGAGGCATAACCTGTACGGCGTCCATGTTGATATTTATACAGATCATAAGAGCTTACAGTACATTTTCACTCAGAGGGAGTTGAATCTGCGGCAACGCCGCTGGTTGGAGCTGCTGAAAGATTATGATGTGAATATTCTATACCACCCCGGAAAAGCTAATGTTGTAGCAGATGCCCTGAGCCGTAAGTCAATGGGAAGTTTGGCGTATTTGCGACCTGAGAAACGAGAGTTAGCCAGAGAAATTCATCAGTTAGCTGATCTAGCCGTTCGAGTAATGGAAACAGAAAATAATGGAGCGGTAATTCAGAATTCTGCAGTGTCCTCATTAGTTGCAGAGATAAAAGAACGACAGTATGAGGATCCCGATTTAGTCCAGCTCAGAGATAGAGTTCAGAAGGGTAAGGAGCCAGATTTTTAGATAACTGGGAATGATGTGCTACATTGTAAGGGCCGCCTCTGTGTCCCGAATGTCTCAGGACTTCGTGGGCAGATCATGCATGAGGTACACTACGCTCGTTATTCCCTTCACCCAGGGGCGACGAAAATGTACCACGACATCAGAGACATCTACTGGTGGCCAGGTATGAAAACTGAGATAGCTGAATTTGTGTCTAGATGTGCTAATTGTCAGCAGGTGAAAGCAGAGCACCAGAAACCGGGTGGTTTGACTCAAGAGATAATGATACCTATGTGGAAATGGGAAGTAATAAACATGGATTTTGTAACAGGGTTACCCCGTACTAGACGCAGAAATGATTCCATTTGGGTAATAGTCGACAAGCTGACAAAATCAGCTCATTTCCTGCCAGTAAGGGTTACCTTCTCAGCTGAGGATTATGCCGAATTATATATCAGAGAAATAGTTAAATTGCATGGAGTGCCGGTATCTATTATTTCAGATAGGGGAGCACAGTTTACAGCTAGATTCTGGCAGTCGTTTCAGAAAGGTTTGGGGACGCAGATTAACTTAAGCACAGCATTCCATCCTCAAACAGACGGGCAGGCTGAACGCACGATTCAGACACTCGAAGATATGCTATGAGCGTGTGTGTTAGATTTTGGGGGTAGCTGGGATGAACATCTTTCGTTAATCGAATTTGCTTATAATAACAGCTACCATTCAGCTATTCAGATGGCGCCTTTCGAGGCATTGTACGGGCGAAAATGTAGATCGCCGTTGGGCTGGTTTGAAATAGGAGAATAAGCATTAGTTGGCCCAGACATTGTTCGGCAGTCCGAGGAAAAGATAAAGCTTATCCGAGAACGTTTACTGACCGCTCAGAGCCGCCAAAAGTCTTACGCAGATAGGCGGCGCAGAAATCTAGAATTTTCAGTAAACGACTGGGTATATCTGAAAGTGTCCCCGATGAAAGGGGTAATGAGGTTTGGCAAGAAAGGCAAGCTTAGCCCAAGATTCATTGGGCCATATCAGATTCGGCGGAGAATAGGCCGCATGGCATACGAGTTGAACTTGCCTCCAGAGTTAGCGTCGGTTCACCCAGTATTCCATGTTTCTATGTTAAGGAAGTTCGTAGGGGACCCTTCTACAGTAGTTCCAGTTCAGGATGTTCAGGTCACAGAGGCGTTAGCCTATGAAGAGGTTCCCGTAGCTATCTTAGACAGACAGATTCGCAGGCTGAGGACTAAAGATGTTGCATCTGTCAAAGTATTGTGGCGTAACAGAAATCGGGAGGAAATGACGTGGGAGGCTGAAGAAGATATGAAAACCAGATATCCTCACCTATTTCAGGCCAAGTCAAACGACAGGTATGTCCGTATCATTATTTATACAGTACCTTATGGTTCTATGTTGTAAATGATAAATAAATAAAAAAAAAAAGAAGAAGTGATATTTAGTTGTCCAATGGATCTTAGAATATTATATGCAGTGCCTGTGTTGGACTTTTCTGCATTTCAGGTTTTTGCGATAGTCCATATTACAGAGGAAACTCTGCCGAAATTTTTCTAGAAAGTAAAGTAAGCAGCCCTCTAGATAACAGTATACATTCGAGGACGAATGTTCTTAAGGGGGGAGAATGTTATACCTCATAGAATTCCCAACACTTAGATGACCTATTCCCACGTTGGTTAAGCATATTTCAAGGTCATACGTGCTGGGGAGAGGCCCGGGAAAAAGATCGGACGAGAAATCCGTTGAACCATAGCGGGAGGAGCCGAGGCAGAGCCCCTCCGCGATGGCAGCGTGTCACGGAGGTGAGGCCTCCGCGATGGCTCCATGACACGTTGCCCAAGTTCAGGACCAAGTATATAAAGCCCCCACTTCGGTTTAAAATCAAATATCACTTGAAAATTTCCAGAAAAGCGCAGTAAACAGAGGAAGAAGAAGGAAAATTAAATATTTCCGTCCGATTACACTGCCAAACGCTGCCCAAACTCAAATTAATCCTAGATACCAAAGTATTTAGCAGCAGAGAGCATTTCTACGGATTTAGTTTCGTGAAATACGACCGACGAATCGGCGAGCCACCGAACTAAGGTAAGTAGAATTGCTCTAAATTTATGTCTATGTGTTCCTAGCTGAGAAGTGAATACTTCTCCCTTTTGGGCCGCTAAAGAATAGCGAGTTTTCGACCGTGTTTCGATAAGCCTAATTTTAGGCTATAAACTATATCGAAAGTAACGTTGCTCTTTACAATACAGTTGTATTTAGTATTGATTAATGTATTTATGAATACAGTTGGGAGAAAATAGTTGAAGTACCGGCCGATCCTCGTCCGACGGACGAATAGTCAAAGATAAGGTATGTAAAGTTAGTTTCCTCGGCAAGTCGAGTAACATTTAGACAGTATAGTAATTTACAGACCAGTAGAATGTTCAGAAGTCGAGTATTGCATTATTATGAATATTGATACCATGTAAGAAGCTTTGGGTTGTAACGTGTATGAGGCTTATCAGTATGATATAGATTCGGACGTAAGTGATTAAGATTGCCCAGTATATACAGTATGTGATGTAATATGCCATGTTAAGATATTGTTGTGTTCAACTGAAACCCCGCGAAGTAGTACAGTATCCGTAAAGCATTCCAGACATAGAATAGTAACTAAATAAAGTTTAGAAAGCATGTTAGAAATAGGAAATCATGTTAATACAGAAACTCAGTAAACAGCATAGCTTTCAGCAGAAACACCCTCTTGTATAGCCTTTGCTCCAGTACAGTTTGACAGGAGACTATATTCGTATTTATATTTACCTGCCTCAGCACGTATCAGACACTTACAGATTACTATTAGTAGCTCAACAGGTATATATACGATACCTTACCCCTGTTAGCCTTAGCATGTGAGATACACAGACGGCATGACTAGTTGAGACTGTTGTATTGATTGGGGTTGGATTACCTAGCATCCATTACCGCCCAGGGTTAATAGCTGTATCGACTCGTCCGCCAGAGGACGAGGATACGTCACTCTACGGAGTGGCATACCGTCCCGCAAGGGGATGAAGATGGGATGCCAGTTTCCCCATATTGTGCCTTGGTCGGCCTTTATACACCCCCGTCGAGCGGGTACACCCGGGGTGTTGATTTTGGAGTCCTTCGGACTCAGGTACAGTTATAGTCAGGGGCTCAGCGAGCCCAAGTGCATACCCAGGGACCGGCAGGATGCTTACAGCCACTATAGGAGATCGGATGACCGGGGTAGGGGCATAGATTCTGTGTTGATTGTACCTCCCGGCTTATGGGGGCCGGGTAAGGTTTTTGTGTGCCATGTTATGTTATGTATGTCATGCTATGTTACATTAGACATGAGTAGATTAGTGGTAGAATGATACGTCTCCAGATACGACACCTACTCCTCCCAGTATGATTGAGAACAGGTACGACTTACACCTTCAGGCAGATAATCTAGTTCTTCCTATTTCAGTTTCGTCAGTTATGTTATTGATTTCAGATATCTTTTTCAGTTATTGCCTTACATACTCAGTACCAGCGGTACTGACGCCCGGTGGCGCTGCATTACTTGCCTGCAGGTACTCATAGACGAGCAGGCGATTCTACGTGACTCCCTGTCAGCGGTCGAGTATTCAGCTCCAGTCATCCGGAGGCTGAATTTCAGAGGTGTAGTTCAGTTCCTTTTGTTGTATATTATGGGTAGGTCGGGGCCCTGTCCCGATCAATTCTATTGCTATCCCTAGAGGCTTGCAGTCTGTAAATATTCCCTATGGTCAGTTGAGCCGGTCGTGTGAGGCCGTGCAGTTATTTAGTTGTCAGTATTCTTGCTTTCTTTTACGTTGGCCGTGTGGGGCCATAGTTTATCGGTAGTGGTGACCTTGCTGGTCACGTAGCTTTTCCGTATGTTATGTTTGAGTTACAGATAACTAGACAGCATGGTGGCCTTGTCGGCCCATATAGGTTCCCCTGAATTGAGATGTTTCTGGTCAGCTGTTAGTACAGGTACAGAAGGCTATAGGCCAATGGGCCGGGGGCTGTATTTACAGCCGTTATATAGCCCTTTTTTTCCAGAAATGTGAGTTAGAGCCAGCCAGGCGCCAGATGCGCCCAGGCTTAACAGTCCAGCAGGTTAGGTCCTAGTAGGGCACCAGGTGCCAGTCATACCCCCCAGGGCGGGGTGTGACATAGCTTATCCCCTAATCCAAACTATATTGGAATAGTTGAATTATGCCTTGAGATTCGAGAGGACTCGAGGATAAGGAGCCCAATTGGTAGAAAAACATCTTGTTCCATCTTTTTTCAAGGTTCATATATTAGTAATAATTTGACTATCTAGTAAATCCCGATTTGATTGACATCCCATCTATACCACACCTCTAACCTTTGCTCATTATTGTTTCTCAATTTTGGTTATCATGTTCTCTTGCTTAGCTTATTTTAGAATCCAAAATATTTTTGCCTTTATTTCCCCTTAAATTTACATTTACGTTTTCATTTCTTGGATGCGAATCAATTCAATTTACTAAACGACTCTTGTGCAAATCATTTTCTAGTCATTGGGTCACTTCATCTTTGGCAATTCAATGAGTTTTAACTCAAGTAGTTCATCAAAAATTTCAAGGACATCATAATCGAAGAAGGAGTATTCCATTTCCTGCATCCTTTTTCCAAGGTTAATTTTTGATTTTGATTGCCTTGAGAGGAAGTTATTTTCACACTCCGCTTCTTGCTCACCTTTGTAGTAAACTTCACAGACACATTGATGTTCATGGATTCTTTGTTGTCACTCTTGGGTTTACAAACTTGATCCATCTCTTAGGTTCTTGCTTGTCCTTTCCTTTATGAGAGTCAAAAACAAACATCACTCCATTTCCTGCAGAAGACATGCTCAACTCCATGTCATGAGCATGAGTAGCTAGTTTTTTAAAAGATCTTAGCTTAATTCCTTGCAAGATGTAGAGAAGTCTCCAATGCATTCCTTGAATACACATCTCTATTTTCAAAGCATCACTTAGTCAATCTTTGCAATTTAGACTTGCATTTCTTTATCGATTAATGAAATCAATAATGGTTAATCCTTGTTATTGCACGTATTTGTGAGTTCCATCATGCTCACAGTACGCCTTGTGCTATAAAAGCGATTGAGGAACTCCTGCTCCAGTTGCCCCTAACAATTGATAAAATTAGGCTCAACATCCGTGTACTGATCAAAAGCATTCCCTTTGAAGGAGCATACAAATTTCTTAATAAGATAATCCCTATAAATTCCTGTGTTGTTATATGTTTCAAAAAATTGTCCAACGTGCTGCTTTGGGTTTCCCTTAACTTCAAATTGCTGAAATTTGGGGAGCTAATACCGGCCTTGAGGCTATCAATTCTTGTAGTGTATACCTTCACAAACGTGAGAGAGAACTTAGAAGTAAATTCATACTTGTTCTTGATAGTCCATTCAATGAACTCCTTTAGTTGGTCAAGTGGAATCATCCCTTAAAAAGAAATTAAAATTTACTTTTCAAACGATGCATGTTTTGCGGGAGCTTCAGTCTCTTAAACTTCTGGACTCTTCCTAGGTGCATGGCTAGATTCTCCTTCCATTAAGACATCTACATTGTCTATCAATTTTTCAAAATTCGAGAATCTTGATTTTGTATATACTTGGACAAGTCTTCAATTAACTTTATCAACTTTGCTAATTGCTCCTCCATAGATGAAGCGTCAGTTACCATTGCTTGCATGATTGTTAGTGGTATTGGAGAATAGCATAGATTAGTAAGCAGATTGTTCTTTGACTGGCTCACCTTATATGGTGTGAGTGGAGAAGATCCGTCACTTGAAGTATTATCATCTTCCTTTGCAATAGAGTTCTTGGATCCAAAGAGATCAAGTAGAGCTAGAGTCTTCTTAATTCTTTCAGCAATATTGCTCCCTCCTTCCGATGCACTGGTAGAGTATCTTGCTCCTTTTAGGGATAAAGATCTAAATACTGGTGTTGATATGGATGGCACTTGGAGTGCTTGTTTTCCCCACATGCTTTCTTTGCCTCTCATGACCAGGTGACACTGAGGATGCATTCCACATCAGCAGAGAACTTGGAGTCAGCTGCCTTTGGAGAAGTTGATTTGGAGTTGATATTATTTGAATCCATTCAGTTTTCTTTATTGAAGGTTGAAAATATGAGATGGGAGGTAGAAATTGTCCGACTCGACGTGTTTAGAATTTGTAGATAATAAAATTTGCACCGAGAAAATAATAATCAAAATGGAAAAAATATCGCAACAATCATAGTATTTTATTTCAAATATGAGTGTTACAATCTCTATAAATCATCTAATTCTTCTTTTTAAATATAAATTCAAGGGTTTTTGAGCTTGATCATAAAGTTGAACTTGATTTGATCTTGAGTTGTACTTGAATTCAAAGAATTTTGAGCTTGATCTTCAATCGAGAGGTCTTAATCTTGATTTGTATTTAAATTCAAGGGTTTGATACTTGTTCTCGAATCTTCTTCTTGATCTCTGAAACTTCTAGAGAAATACTTAAGTTCTTGAATGCTTGTAGCTTGTAGAAAAATCTACTAGATTTGATCTACGAGCTCTCTCTGGCTTTTTGATGGAATTCGTGTTCCTTTTTTGAATTATGAGACCCCTATTTATAGTTATTGGATACAATAGTTGCGATAAGAACGAACTTCGTTCAACTAATTAGATTTATGTTGACATGGAAATATTTGATTGGTCGGAACATGTCACTGATACACGTGGAGCATTTTCATTGTCCTTTGATTTGACTAGGGATGTTGTGTCATTTTGACAAGTGCCATGATCCTGTTGGCTCTTTTTTACTAGGTGTGACACGTCATTCGACACATGACACCAATTTTAGCTTCTAAAAAGATGGCATCTTGGGCTCAGTAAAGTGAGCTCATCATTTGTAGGCCAATTTGATGAACTAGCCCAAAGAAATTGGACCATTATTAAGTCCATATTTATTGGACTCAAATGATTGATCCAATTATCTTATTTCATAATATTTATTTGGACTAATATATTTTAAATTTAATAAGCCATAAATAATGTTTGAAGTTTTTGATTTGTTGCAGAAAGATCTTATGGATACAAATGTGTTATTTGGTGGAAAAGTTATTATTTTTGGAGGTGATTTTAGGCAACTCTTTCTGATATGAGAAATGAAAAATGAAAGATTTTTTTAATCAAAGTTTGCTATATTCTAGCATTTGGACTACACTAGAGAAAGTACAACTATTTTTAGTATATCTAGCAACTAAAAAGAAACGGAGGGAGCAGTAGAAAACGCTAAAAATATTTTTCTCTTAAAACTAGACATGTTTTTTGTTTTGTTTTTAGAAAACACTAATGGTTGTTGGCTGAGATACCAACAAAAAAGTTTTTGTATGAAACAAGAGCCTTTTCACATAATCATAGAAGTTAGTCAAGTTGTTCTAATAGTAAATTCAAATGTCTTGTGGATTTGAATTTAGTAATATTTCGTTGTCCACATTACCTTCTTGTTTTATTATTATTGGTATTTTTAGTGTGTGCGAAATTCCCACAAACTTGATAGGAGCAGCTTTAAGCCTGTGGATTAAATTAACTCTTGGCACACGGCTTATATTTATTCCTAGCATGATTAGAATCTATTATCTTTTTTATTTTAAGTAGATTAATTTCTATATACAAATATTTTTAAAATTGTCCACTTTAATCAAATATATAAAGGTTGATGTAGATAGACGATAAATTATTCTTTTTGTGTCAGAGATATTGTGAGAAAAAGTGTCATTTTGGCTTTAATATTAAGGCTGAAATTGGAAAGGTGTACTGATTAGGATCATTAGGAGTGAAATAAGTTCTCTAGGATATATGTATCTATATCAACTATCTACCACCATAAGTTTATGGTAGTTCATATATCTTAAAAGTTGCACACCAAGTTTGCATAATCTAATAGCATAGGAGATTGAAAGACTATTGTTCCAACCTTATCATTTACTTTCTCTATGTTGTGTATATATTATACTAGATGTGTTACACCCCATAAGTTTCTAACGAGTAGTCGGCCTATTCGTAGGTTGGTTAAGAGTTTTAGAGTGCAACACGTACGAGAAAGGGACCGGGGAAAGGTCGAACGAGCATTGAATCGAGATCACACGGGAGAAGGTCGGAGCAGGCTGCAATAGGGGCGGTGTTTCATGGACCCCCTCCCTCCGCGTTGGGCTCCGTGGCATGCCCGTAAATTGCCGCGATGGGGTCCGTGGCCGCCTCAAGTATATATAAGTTCCTCCCTTTGATTTTATGTTATTGTCCAAGTATACATACGACCGAAGAGGGAAAACACATGGGAAACAAATAAATTTCCTCCGTTTACGCTGTGAAATGCTGCCCGAATTCAAATTAACTTCAGGTATTGAAGTTTGAGGCTGTAGGGAGCATTACTACGGAGTTAGTTTTGCAGAATTCGCCCGACAAATCATAGCCCCGCCGAGCCAAAGTTGCTAGAATTGCGTCAAACTAATTTATATACGATCACAGACTTCAAGTAAGTATTTCTTCCTTCTGAACTTTAGAGAAATTACGAGTTTTCGACTGTGTTCCGTTAAGTTGAAGTAAAGCTAATATTTATATATAAAGTTATCGTTTCCACCGATTTTAGTACTGAAATTAGTCTTATTCTCTCAGTCATATGGTTTCAATTGAGAAGAGATGTTTGATTATAAGATGATACTCACCAGTTAAGCAGAAATCACCAATCCAGGTATGTTAAGGCGAATCCCTTCGGCATGTTAGTTTCTTCAGTATCATAACTCAGTTTGAATCCTAGTAAGAATACCGTAAAATATATTCATTATAACTAGTTGTTGTTGTTAGCTAAGACCAGTATTGCATTTTTAGTTTAGGATTGACTATGCCCTGTATATCCTTCCATAATCAACCCCAGGGTTACTAGCTGTGTTGATACCTGCGAGGGGCTAGATGACGTCGCTCCGAGGAGCGGTATGTTGTCCATGAGGGACGAAGGTGAGGTCTGAGGTCCTCATACAGTCCATTCCATGGATGGACTGCTATTATGTCGTATTGGCACTCCCCGTCGAGTTTGGTACCCAGGGTACAAACAGTAGGAGTCCACCAGACTTAGACACAGCTATAGTTCAGGGGCCGAGCTGCTTAGTTGCAGACCCAGGGGACAAGTGGGACGACTATAGTTATTGGATGACGCAGTATGACCTTATTAGGGGTATATACATTGAAGTGTACCCACCAGGGGCTTATTAGGGCCCCAAGTGGGTTATTCTGTGTTGGTTGTACCTTTCGGCTTATGGGGGCCAGGTAAGGTTCTTGTTTGCTTTAGTTACTGATAAATTAGATGATAGAAAGTTCAACTATTCAGGTATGATCTCTATCCCTCCATTTCAATTATTCTTAGTTTTATTTCTTTATTTTAGTTATTTACAATTATTGCCTTACATATTCAGTACATATTATATTGACGCCCTTTTCAGGGCGCTGCATTACTTGCCTGCAGGTGCGGATAGACGAGGAGCAGGTCCCTCTTAGCTTCCAGCCAGGATTTTCAGCACAGTCAGCTCCTTTCCTCCGGAGCTTATAGATAGAAGGTTTACTCCTTTTGATTGTATAGTTTATGTGTAGGTCGGGGCCCTGTCCTGACCATCATATTACTCCTAGAGGGTTGAAGATTGGTTCTATTTCCTTGTGGTTAGCTGTTGGTGGCCGTGTAGGGCCCATATGTGTTTTAGTTTGCGTGTTGGTCGTATGGGGCCTTGTTTAGCTGTCAGTTAGCGGCCTTGTCGGCCATAGCTTAGTTTAGCACCGGATTTTCTTTTCAGTCATAACTAGATATCATAGTGGTCTTGTCAGATTCCCTGTTATTGCCTATTTCTGGTTAACTGTTTTCCTTTACAGGTGGCCATAAGGCCTTGTCGGCCGGAGGCTATATTTATAGCTGAGATATAGCCCGTTGTTTTCTTGATATGGGGAGTAGGCCTGCACTAGGAGTGCACAGGCCTAGTTAAGTTAGTTCAGATTCTAATAGGCACCAGGTGCCAGTAGTTCCTTCCAAGGTGGGGCGTGACAAGATAAATTAGAGTCGGTCGTATCCCAGGGAGTCTGCAAGCCGTGATAAGTAGAGTCCTGTCTATGGATGTGTTGTGCACCACATACTATAGGCAGGAGGCTGTGAGGCATGTTAGGATGATTACTCTTCTTTCTCTTCTAGTCGTGCTATAGAGTTATGCTGTATAGAGATAAGTGCCTAAGCTTATTATAATCTACTTTTCTATAGAGAAATGTCAGACGCACGATGGACCGCGACTGGCAGGGAGTTAGATATCGCAGCTGGGGAAGGCACTAGCAGGGTGCCTCAGTTAGAGTCAGCCCGATCTGAGGGCGATATGTAGACTTCATCTCGGTCTCCCCAGTCTCCTCTGCCACGCCAGGAGCTGTCCAGAGTGGCGAATGTGTTAGCACCGCCTCCATCAGCTTCTATCCTGATGCCCTCAGACCAGGAGGGCAGGAGTGCTATTTTCATGATAGCTCATATGATGGCTGTGCAGCAATAGCAAGTGGCGCCCGTGGTTGCTGAGTCTTCGGCAGGACCAGGTAGTTCGAGAGTCCGAGAGTTCCTCGCTCTGAGTCCCTCGCATTTCACAGGGACGGATTGAGACGAGGACCCTCAGGACTTCTTGGACCAGTTGCAGCAAATCTTCAGGGTAATGCATGCCATGCTTGCGGAGTCAGTTGAGTTGGCGGTATTTCAACTACGGGACATAGCAATACTATGGAACGAGATTTGGGAGAGGTCCCGAGGTAGAGATGTTCCCCCTCTGACTTGGTCCATATTTTCAGAGGCCTTCTGTTACACCTCGGAATTTTCTTTTGATGATTATTTGATGGTTATATGTCACATTAAGGGAATTATGGGTTGTATGTTGTCCGTAGGTGAGGAGGGAAACATGTGCAAAGGGAAAAGCGAAGAGTATGTGAAGTTTGTAAATAAGGGTCAAATTTAAATGGTCATAGCTCCGAACATATAATGATCCAGAAGTCCCACAACATGTCAAATGAAAGGTATTTGAGTCTAGTTTACAGTAAAAAAAAATGCTTGTCAATCGGAGTTCGAAGTAAAAAGTTATGCTCGTTTAAAGACAACACTGTTGGCTGGGAAAGCGCCCAGGCGCGCGGGTGCAGAGACAGGCAGGCGCGCGCATGCGAGGGCATGTCGCACGGGCGCCGCACAAACCCTTGCCAGCCCGCCTATATGAAGTAAAATTGATCTAGAAAGCTCATTTTTAATCTATTTTAGTTGTTTTTTTTTCAGAATTAATAGAATTCAAAGCCCTATCACATGGTGAAAAGATATCCCAGGTAAGAAACTTCACTCTTGTCTCTTTTGGGCTTTGAAAAGAGAACCTTGGAAAGAAGTCATGACTTGTTGTTGTCTTGTGGTTGATTGTTGTATTGCTGCATTTTTAGATGATTCTAGGCAGAGAAAATAGTAGGAGTTTGCTCCTACTTTAGCTGATAACATCTCCAAGAAAGGGTAAGTAATTCCCTTTTTGATTTCTTTAAGTTTATGAGGTTATAACTTGGAGAATGTTGTAGTATTGTGTTGTTGTTTCTTTGTGCATTTTTGTGGCATGTTGCTGCCCAACTTTTCAAGAACTTTGGTGAAGTGAAGTTGCTGCTTTTTGGGATTGTAAATTGGACTTGGAAGGAGCCTTAAGGAGTAAGCTTGAAAGGAAGATTTTCAGCGAAATTAGAGTCGACGTGCCAAGGTATGTAAAGGCGTCCCTTTCCTTGTTTTTCAAGCACGAAACTAAGTTATTGAAAGGATCAATATTCCTATGTTTTTAAAATCATATTGAGGCAAGTATGATCCTTTCCAAAGGGTTGGAACTACTTGGCATAAAGCTTGAATCGTTAAGAATGGTTGAAGCGAAAAAACGTGAAGCGAAAGGCGTAATTTTTAAACGATTGTTTTTGTAGTTCTAAATCGAGTCTGAAGTCCCCTTAACGTGGGCACTGTGAGCTGGTCCTTTTCCGTATACTGTATATGTGATGTTGAATATATGTTAAGATCTGGTCACTTAGTGAAATTGGTACGAAATGCTAAGAAGACGACACGTAACTGAACTTAAGCTAAGAAGATGACGCTAAGCCGATTGTGGGTAAACGAGCTTATTGAAATGACATTTTAGTAATATTGTTAATCCCTCCTATATGTTTATGTTTTAAAGTGTTTAAGGTAAAAAGTAGATTTTATACTTTTTCCTTTTTAAAGCTAAGCAAGCGACACGTAGCGAATAAGATAAATTAATACATGTTAATAGGGAAAGCATGGCTTAAGTTGTCAATTAGGCAAAGAGATAAGTGCGTATAAGAATTGATGGAATAGTGAACACGAGGGTAAAAACTTGAGTGTAGAGTGAATAATTTTTGGGAAAAGAAGTTAAGATGAATAAGGAAAGTAGAGCTAAATATTGTTAAATTAGACGATACGGGTTACGATGGTGAACGAGGTAGGCACAGCTAGGAAGATTAACTCTGTTAGACATTTAGCAAAAGAGTTATAAATTAAGTTGTTTATGTTCAATATGTATTAGGTTGATGAATAACCACTAAAGTGTTAATCTTCTACGAAATAATTAGAGTTGAACATCTGCAAAATAGTAACTTACGTTGAGAAGCTCTCTCCTATACCCCTAAAGGATTATGTTAAGTTATCTATTCTAAGTGTTGAAATTTTCTACCATGTCTGAAAAGGGTAATCCTAGGATCTTCTAAGTCAGTTATGATTATGTAAGCTTTCTAAAGCTCCACAGATAATTGTAAATTTATGTAAGTAAATCCAGCATCACCTGAATTACGACTATATATCTTTATTGCCTATAAGGAATCACTTAGAGAGTTACTCGCGAGTTCCTAAGTTATACAGCTCCAAGTCTCAAATCCTTAAGTTTTCTTTACGTCCCTAATTTATGTTGAAATGTGCTACCTGATCTAAGAAGTTTTGGAGAGATCATATTTCGAGAATTATGCTAATGTCTCGATCAAGTATCTGATGTTGTATACGAGTCTAAAAACTCAAGTCTTTATATGTCTTTCCAGTAAGAAGTCTTAATGTATATGATTTTCATGTTATAACATACAGTTGAATTCTTTCAGTTATATTCAAGTCATGCATCTTTATGTTTAGCTCTTGTTGAGTTATCAGTTGAATTTCCTAAATTCATAGGAGAGATTCTCCCATGTATCAATGTTCCTAATGTCTAAGTAAGTATAAGTGCAGGCTATGATAATGATCAGTTAAGCTCAGAACTTTGAATACCAGGAAGTCTCCTGGAGATCACCCAGTTAACTAAATATGAGTTATACATTATATAGAAGTCTCATACATTGTATGTCTGTAGTTTAGTTCTCATCTCTATGTATATGAAAAATAACTCCAAGTTCCTAGTTATAATTTCCGTGTTTTCCTGCAAATAAGTCAAATGAATTAAGAACTATATGTGCTTATCTACATGATAAATTTGGCAATGAAATTCCAACGTATAGTTGTCGATACATGTAAAGGAACCACTTGGTAGGCAGTATATATTTGCAGTTCCCAAATGTAAAGAATTGTGTAGAAATGAGCTCTATGTGTTTCTATCCAAGTAATATGTTCAATTGGTAGGATTTTGTAGGACATTGTTTGTAAGCCTACAAAAGTTCTTATGTTGTCTAAACCTCTTGAAGGTCCTTCAATTAACTGAGTCGACATGTTAATGTATAATTTGACAACTTTACGTGATATATATACATATTTTCTAGCTTTACATGATATGGGTGCTTACTTGCATTTATGGGTTACGAAAGAGGCCTATTCCGGCCACGGATTTAACATTTGTCATGTATATGCCATACGTGTTAAATTGACTCAATATAAGCCATATCGACCCTATTTATGATTATGATTGAGAATTTTTTTTGTTTTACCCCGGTGTGGTACATCGGCTGGAGATATTTATATTTTACCTCCGTGTGGTACATCGGCTAGAGATATTTTTATTTTACCACGATGTGGTACATTGGTTGGAGATATTTTTATGTTACCCCAATGTGGTACATCGGCTGGAGATATTTTTATTTTACCCCGGTGTTGTACTTGGGGTGGAGATATTTTTATTTTACCTCAGTGTGGTACATCGGTTGGAGATATTTTTATTTTACCCCATTGTGGTACATCGGCTGGAGATATTTTTGTTTTACCCTGGTGTGATACATCAGCTGAATATACTTTTATTTTTCCTTGGTATGGTACACTGACTGGACAAATTTTATATATGGATTTATGGTTGGTTGGTTGTTGGTACTACAGTTATAGTTTTTCTTGTCCATTACTTGGTTGCATTTGCACTTCAGCATTGACTTATTTCCAGGTTTCAGTTTCCAGGATTCTAGGTTGTTGTTATTCCTTATTTTTGGCTCAGTTTTCATTGCTATCTTACATGTTTACAGTTTTTTGGCTTACATACCAGTACATTTCATTCGTACTGATGTCCATTCGCCTGGGGACCTGCGTTCGTGCCCCAGGTGCAGGTAGAGGTCAGGATTGCCAGTTGCAGTAGCAGTTCATGAGATTAGTGGATGTGGTTGTATGCTCCTTTCTTTCTGAAGCTAAGACTGGTTTTGATTCAACTAGAGTTTTGAGATGCAGTTATGGGTAGGTCGGAGCCCTGTTCCGACCATCAGTCAGTTTACTCTTTAGAGGCTTTGTGGACTTAGTGTGTACAATGGTATTCAGTTTGTTGCCTTGTCGGCTTTTTGTTGTTTAGTTTAGCATACTCATAGCCTTGTTTGCATTTCAGTTGTTTACCCTGTATTGTTAAGACATTATGGGTCCAGTTTGTGCTCCAGTTGATTGTGACAGGTGGCCTGGACGGCCTAAGTGTTACAGTTACAGATGTCATATAGTCGGCTTCCTAGTCAGTCAGGTATGGGGAGCCAGTCGCGCCCTCCCCCTAGTTATGGGGCGTGACACCTTCCTGGATCATTATCTGCTGCAGGAAATTCGACAGGCCCGGGTTGATCAATTCTTGCACCTGGAGCAGGGCTCGATGAGTGTTCGAGAGTACGCTATGAGATTCGACTCCTTGGCCCGATATGCACTAGCTCTCGTTGACACCATGTTATCTAGGGTGCATCGGTTCATTATGGGGCTGATTCTAGAGTATGTGGAGACCTGTGTTACGGCTACTCTATTGAGAGGACATGAATATCGCTCGTATCCAGGAATTTGCTCAAAATATAGAAGGGATCAGGCAGCGATAGTGAAGGATAGAAAGGGGAAGCCAGGAGCAGCACTACAGGGCTAGACCTAATGATACTCAGACAGAGTCTCAGGGCAGGCCCAGGCCATGACTATCAGATAGACCACCCAGACCCCCACTATCATAGAAACAGCAGGGTGGCAGACCTGGTCGTCGGGGGAGTCAGGACCCGCGAGAGTTCGCAACCATCGGGTCCACAGCAGCAGAGAGGGTCAGAGCAGAGTAGACTCACTGTGCCACCTTGCCCTATTTGCAGTTTCCATCATCTTGGAGCATGTAGGTGTGTTTCTACGGCGTGTTATACTTATGGACGAGAGGGTCATATGATGAGAGACTGTCCAGCCAGGGGTTAGAGTGGTCAGGACTGACAGGACAAATCTTCAGCAGGGTCACGTGCCCCAACATCTCCATCTGGGCGTAGACCCTTAATTTCAGCCAGCAGAGGCTGAGGAAGACCTGGGGTATCCAGCTCAGGCACCGGTCCGGATCGCACTTATGCTTTACCGGGACGACAAGAGTCGGAGTCGTCATCGGATGTTGTGATAGGTATGATGGATATTTGCTCTCATTTTGTTTATGTTTTGAGAGATCTAGGTTCCACTTTGTCTTATGTCACCCCATTAGTGGCCCAAAAGTTCGGTATCATGCCGGAATTGCTTCGGCGACCTTTTTCGGTGTCCAAACTCATCGATGATTCCATCATCGCTAAAAGAGAGGTCGTTGGTCGCCAGACTTTAGCAGATTTGGTAGAAATAGAGATGATAGACTTTGGTGGAATTATGGGTATGGATTGGATAGCGCCATGTTATACCAATGTAGAATGTTGGACCAAGACCGTCCGATTCCACTTTCTAGGGGAGGTAGTACGGGAGTGAAAAGGTAGTGCAGCCACGCCAAAGGGTAGGTTTATTTCCTATCTTCGGGCAAGAAAATTGATAGCGAAGGGATGTATTTATCATATTGTTTGAGTTCAAGATGTTCAAGTAGAGTCTTTGACTCTTCAGTCTGTTCTAGTAGTCAATGAATTTCCAGATGTATTTCCAGATGAACTTCCTAATATTCCCCCGGAACGGGAGATCGATTTTGCAATTGACGTATTACCAGGTGCGCAGCCTATATCTATCCCTCCATACTAAATGACTCCTGCTGAGCTTAGAGAATTGAAGGAACAGTTGAAAGATCTGTTAGATAAGGACTTCATCAGGCTGAGTACTTCACTATAGGGAGCACCAGTTATGTTTGTGAGAAAGAAGGATGGCTCCCTCTATATGTGTATAGACTACCGGTAGCTGAATAAAGTCACTATCAAGAATAAGTACCCGCTTCCCAGAATAGATGACTTGTTTGACCAGTTACAGAGGGCAAAGTGCTTCTTAAAAATTCACTTAAGATCTGGGTATCATCAGGTTCGAGTTCGGGAGAAGGATATTCCAAAAACTGCTTTCAGAACCAGGTATGGCCACTTTGAATTCTTAGTCATGTCCTTTGGATTGACGAATGCTCCAGCAGTATTTATGGACTTGATGAACAGCATCTTCAGGCCGTACCTGGACCTGTTTTTGATAGAATTTATTGATGATATTCTGGTATATTCCCGCTCAGAAGTAGAACATGGGGATCATTTACGAATAGTGCTCTAGATTCTCAGAAATCGCCAGCTATATGCAAAAACTGGTATCAGAAACTGGTATTCAAGTAGACTCGCGAAAGATCAAGGTTGTAAAAACATGGCCTAGACCGACAACTCCGAATGAGGTGAGTAATTTCTTGGGGTTAGCCGGTTATTACAGGAGATTTATAGAAGGGTTTTCTACTTTATCAGCACATTTGACCAAGTTAACTCAGAAAGCAACCAAGTTTCACTGGACTGAAGCATGTGAACAGAGTTTTTAGGAGTTGAAAAATAGGTTGACATTAGCACCAGTATTAGCCTTGCCAGACGGATAAGAGGGTTGTGCAGTGTATTGTGATGCTTTTGGTGTTGGGTTAGGATGTGTTGTGATGCAGCATAGTAAGGTAATTTCTTACTCTTCCCGACAGCTGAGGAAGCATGAAAAGAATTACCCCACCCATGATTTGGAATTGGCGGCAGTAATTCATGCCTTGAAAATATGGAGGCATTATTTATATGGTGTCCACGTAGATGTTTTCACTGATCATAAGAGTCTCCAATATATTTTCACACAGAAAGAGTTGAATTTGCGGCAGTGCCACTGGTTAGAATTATTGAAAGACTATGATGTGAATATCTTGTATTATCTAGGGAAATCCAATGCTGTAGCAGATGCCCTCAGCTGCAAATCCATGGGGAGTTTAGCATACCTGAAGCCAGAACAGCAGGAACTGGCCCGAGAATTGCATCACTTAGCCAGTTTGGCCATTCGTATAGTAGACTCAGGAGATAGCGGAGCAGTAATTCTGAATACTGCAGTATCATCATTGGTTGTAGAAGTGAAAGAACGGTAGTATGAAGACCCTAACCTAGTTCATATTAGAAATAAGGATCAGCGAGGGTAAAAGGCATATTTCGAGGTAACTGAGGATGGAGTTTTAAGGTATAGGGGCCGCCTTTGTGTGCCGGATGCGGCAGGACTTCGCCAGCAGATTATGGGCGAGGTACATTATTCCCGTTATTCTCTTCATCCAGGTTCAACAAAGATGTATCATGATATAAAAGAAATTTACTGGTGGCCAGGAATGAAAAAGGAGGTAGCAGAATTTGTAGCACAATTTCCTAATTGCCAATAGGTGAAGGCTGAACGTCAAAAACCCGGTGGATTGACACAGGAAATACTAGTGGCCTATGTGGAAATGGGAGACAATTAATATGGACTTTGTAACAGGGTTACCTCATACCAGGCTGAAATTTGATTCTATCTAGGTGATTGTTGATAGATTGACGAAGTCGGCCCATTTTTTTCCAGTCAGGGCTACCTTCTCAGCCGAGGACTATACTGAATTATATATTAGGGAGATAGTTTGATTGCATGGTGTTCTAGTATCAATTATTTCTGACAGAGGAGCATAGTTCATAGATAAATTTTGGCAATCCTTCCAAAAGGGTCTGGGGACACAGGTTAATCTAAGTATAACCTTCCAGCCTCAAACAGACAGGTAGGCAGAATGTACAATTCAGACGCTCGAGGATATGTTACGGCCGTGTGTTTTAGTCTTCGGAGGCAACTGGGATGAACATTTTCTGCTTATTGAATTTGTTAAGAACAACAGTTACCACTCGGCGATTCAGATGGCGCCTTATAAAGCTTTATATGGGTGGAAGTGTAGGTCCCTGGTTGGTTAGTTCGAGGTAGGAGAATTGGGATTAATTGGGCCAGATATTATCCATCAGTCAGAAGAGAAGGTGAAGCGTATCAGAGAACGCCTTCTGACAACTCAAAGCAGCCAGAAATCCTACGCTAATGTGTGGCGAAGGGACTTGGAGTTTGATGTAGGTGACTGGGTATTCTTGAAAATTTCTCTGATGAAAGGTGTGATGAGATTTGGTAAAAAGGGTAAGCTCAGCCCGAGGTTTATTGGACAGTACCAAATTCTTCGGAGAATAGGCCAGGTGGCATATGAGTTAGATCTGCCTTCAGAATTAGAATCAGTTCACCCAGTCTTTCATGTGTCGATGCTACAAAAGTGCATAGGAGATCCATCCCAAATTGTGCTAGTCGAGGATGTCCAAGTCATTAAGGAGTTAGCCTCTGAAGAGGTTCCAGTAGCTATATTGGATCGACAGGTTCACAGTTTGAGAACTAAAGACGCCGCTTCTGTTAAGGTATTATGGAGGAACAGAAATAGAGAAGAGATGACTTGGGAAGTTGAAGATGATATGAGATCCAGATATCCTCATTTATTCCAGGCTTAGCTCAGACCATGCAGTTAAGGTACCTTTAGTGATTCAGTTGTTGTTTTATGATTTGTGTCGTATATATCTGGTGTAGTTGACTCTAGCCTTGTTGTGAAATGGTTGCTATAGTACTATATGAAGTCCTGTGTTGGACTTTTCTACGTTTAAGGATATTCAGATAGTATATATTACAGGGGAGACTCTGCCGAAAATTTTTTAGAATAAGTAGTTAAAAGATTAAAGGTTCCTGTAAGCTAAAGCTAACATTCAAGGACGAATATTCCTAACGGGGGCAGGATGTTACACCCCGTAAGTTTCTAACGAGTAGTCGGCCTATTCGTATGTTGGTTAAGAATTTTAGAGTGCAACACGAATGAGAAAGGGACCGGAGAAAGGTCGAACGAGCGCAGAATCGATATCACGCGGGAAAAGGCCGGAGCAGGCCGCAACTGGGGCGGCGTGTCACGGACCCCCTCCCTCTGTGTTGGGCTCCATGGCACGCTCGTAAATTGCCACGATGGGTTCCGTGCCACGGACCCCTGTCCACTGCCTCAAGTATATATAAGTTCCTCCCTTTGATTTTATGTTATTATCCAAGTATACATACGACAAGAGAGGTAAAGCACGAGGGAAACAAATAAATTTCCTCCGGTTACACTGTGAAACGCTGCCCGAATTCAAATTAACTTATGGTATTGAAGTTTAAGGCTACAGGGAGAATTAATACGGAGTTAGTTTCACAGAATTCACTCGGAAAATTGTAGCCCCGCCAATCCAAAGTTTTCAGAATTGCATCAAGCTAATTTCTATACGATCACAAGCTTCAAGTAAGTATTTCTTCCTTATGGACTTTCGAGAAATTACGAGTTTTTGACCGTGTTCCATTAAGTTGAAATATAGTTAATATTTATATATAAAGTTACCCTTTCCGCCGATTTTAATACTGAAATTAGTCTTATCTCTCAGTCATACGGTTTCAATTGATAAGAGTTGTTGATTATAAGTTGATACTCACTAGTTAAGCAGAAATCACCAATCCAGGTATGTTAAGGTGTATCCCTTCGGCAAGTTAGTTTCTTCAGTATCATAACTTAGTTTGAATCCCAGTAAGAATACCGTAAGTATATTCATTATAACTAGTTGTTGTTGTTAGCTGAGACCAGCATTCCATGTTTAGTTTGGGATTGACTATGCCCTGTATAGCCTTCCATAACAAGCCCCAGGGTTACTAGCTGTGTCGACGCCCGTGAGGGGCTAGATGACGTCGCTTCAAGGAGCGGTATTCCATCAATGAGGGACGAAGATGAGGGACGAAGATGAGGTCCGAGGTACTCATGCAGTCCATTCCATGGCTGGAATACTCTTATGTCGTATCAGCACTCCCCATCGAGTTCGGTACCTGATATACAGATAGTAGGAGTCCAGCGGACTCAAACACAATTATAGTTCAGGGGTCGACTTGTTTGACCAGTTGCAGGGGGCAAAGTATTTCTCAAAAATTGACTTAAGGTCAGGGTACCATCACGTTCGGGTTCGTGAGAGGGGTATTCAAAAAACCTCTTTCAAGACTAGATATGGCCATTTTGAATTCCTAGTCATGTCCTTTGGACTGACGAATGCTCCAGCAGTGTTCATGGACTTGATGAACATCATCTTCAGGCCGTATCTGGACCTGTTTGTGATAGTATTTATTGATGATATTCTGGTATATTCCTGCTCAGAGGCAGATCACCGGGATCACCTACCAACCGTGCTCCAGACTCTCAGGAATCGTAAGTTATATGCGAAGTTTTCTAAATGTGAATTTTGGCTGAATTCTGTAGCCTTTTTGGGCCACATTGTGTCATATGTTGGCATTCAGGTAGACTCAAAGAAAATTGAAGCAGTAAAGACATGGCCTAGACCTACCACTCCGATCGAGGTACGTAGTTTTCTAGGGTTAGCTGGGTATAACAAAAGGTTCGTAGAAGGATTTTCCACCTTAGCAGCGCCTTTGACCAAGTTAACTCAGAAAGCAACTAAATTCACTGGACTTAGGCATGTGAATAGAGTTTTCAGGAATTGAAAAACAGACTGACCTCAGCACCAATATTAGCCTTACCAGAAGGATCAAAGGGTTATTGATCGTGGGCAAAATAGCATGCTTGAGTGATGCTTTATAACTTAGTTTTGTCTTGTTTATCGAATTAATTATATGCATTCTCATGTGATTTTATGTAAATGTGAATATATACTAACCAACATGATTAGTCCTTGTTTTTGAAGGTTAATAATGCATTTGAGGAACTAATTCATGATTTGGTGAAGTGGAGGAATGGAATCAAGAGCAAAACGTGAAATTCAACAAGAAAACATGCAATAACTGGCACCCTCCGCGATAGGGGTCGTGGCACGCTGCCAACGCGGCAACACTTGGCCAAAAATTGCATTTTTTGGCACATTCCAGTGAGGGTATGCGTTACCTCCGTGTCACGGAGGTCAAGTAGGGCGTTCAGCTCCGTGACACGTTGCTATTCCACCACAGGCCAAATTTTGCATTTTTCCAGCATAGTATAAATTGAACCCTTAGCTCCTAAAATCAGATTGTCACGACTTTATTCTTAAAAACCACCTAGGAGTGAAGGGAGAAGTGGGAGAACTCACCTAGGGTTCATCAATTTCATCTTCTCCTCTACCAATTCTTGTAAGTATATTACTTTAACAATGTTTTCATGTAATTTTACAAACATGAATGGCTAGAACCCTTCCTCTAGGGTTGAAGCCATGAGTTATGATTGTGTTTTTACGAATTTGTGTTGGAATTAAGTTATTGATTGTTGTTTTGTCTTGCATTCTTGATTATGGTTGTTTTTATGATTGATCACCATGAAAACACACACGTTAAACTTAGGCAAATGCTTGAGAAAGCAAACCTAAGGAAGAACATAAGAATGTAAGAGGCAATTTCTTGTCTTTTGATAAGATTTTGTGGTTAGGATAGAAATATACCTAATACCTTGCTTGGTTGATAAAATGGGAAGAGAGAAAGATACCGGCTTAGATTTGTCACTCTACCACTCGAAGAAGTAGTTGTGAAGCTAAGTTTGGTTAAAAGGTTGGAGGTACGAAAGTACCCTAATCAATGGCATAACCCCATAAACTACATCCACGTAGTTAATTGCCCACGAACTAGAATTAGCATCCTCACTCACGATGTAGTAGTGAGGCTAGTTTGTCATGTTTAGAGGTACGAAAGACCATGAACATGAAATTTTAATTATGTGAGACAACAATTGATAGTTTCATACTTAAACCAATGCAAATCATAGTATCGCATGATTATCTGGCTTTAACTCTATGTTGCTCCTTGAATGAATTCAGAATATTTCGTTGACCACATCTAGACTTAATTAAACTTTATCGAAAACTTCTATAATCAACACTTACGGCATTTATTATCACACTTGAACTTGATAGTTAGCTGAATTGGTCCAGTCACTGTGGGTTCGACATCCGGGTCTTAAAAAGAGCCACTGTATTACTTGTACGACCCATACACTTGTGGGGCGCATCATGTTTTTGGCGCCGTTGCCGGGGACTCGGCGAAATTTTGATAATTTATTTGTTTTTGTGTGATTTTTAAATTTTCTTAAGTGTTGAGAAACTTGGTCTTAGTTTGACTTATTGCAGGTGACAGGTTGTCTTGCCGAGCTGGCTAAGAATAGAGAGCTTGTGGAACCGTTGCTTGAACCTGAACGTCAACTCCATTTGCAAAGGAGAGTAGCTCTTGAGCAAAAGCTGAAAAGACTTCAAGAAAAGGTACAACAACAACCACCCGCAGGACAAGCACAATTGTCACCGGAAGCCATGGCAGCCAGACCAGTTCGCGAAGTGGCAATCCCACAAGAGACTAATGTGAAATCTAGTATCCGTAAACCAAAGCCTGGAGGGAACTTTGAATTGAAGTAGAACATGGTGCAGTTGTTACATTCTAGTGGTCAATTCACTGGGATGGCACATGAGGACCCACAGCAGCACTTACAGAACTTTCTTGAGATTAGTGACACGTTTTTCCCCACTGGTGTGTCCATAGATTATGTCCGACTTACCCTCTTCCCATTTTCATTGTTGGGAGAGGCAAAAAAGTGGTTGAAGGATGACCCACTGAACTCCATAACTTCGTGGCATGACTTGGCTAAGAAGTTCCTTATCAGATTCTTTCCTTCAGGCAAGACTACAAAGTTGAGAAGTGAAATATCGAGTTTCAAGCAGAGGCCTGATGAGAATTTATATTTGGCTTGGGAAAGATTCAAGTCATTATTGAGAGACTGTCCCCATCACCAGCAATCGAATGAAGTGCTGGCTCATACCTTTGTAGAAAGTCTAGACCCACACACGAAAATATTACTAGACTCTGCATCGGGTGGGCATGTCACACCCCACCTTGGGGGGTATGACTGGCACCTGGTGCCTGCTAGACTCTAGACTGCTAAATGGTCCAGCCTGAGCACATCTGGTGCTTTGGCTGGCTTTGGCTCTATTTCAAGAAACAAACCGGCTATATAACGGCTGTAAATAAAGCCTCCGGCCAACTGGCCTGTAGCTATCTGTACCTGTAACAACAGCTAACCAGAAACAGACTTGTAACAAGGAACGTATGCGGGCCGACAAGGCCACCATGCTGTCTAGTTATCTATAACTCAACACAAGACTGTTGTAAAACTACGTGACCGGCAAGGTCACCACTACTGTCAAACTAAGGCCCCACACGGCCAACATAAACTGAAATGCTAAACAGCTACAGCAGACTGCACGGCCCCACACGACCGGCTCAAGTAACCACAGGGAATATATACAGATTGCAAGCCTCTACGAATACTATAAGAAATTAATAGAAATGATCGGGACAGGGCCCCGACCTACCCATACTGCACAACAAAAGAAAAGGAGCTACACCTCTAGGAATCAGACTCCGGATGACAGGAGCTGATGACTCACTGGCTGGCTGGAATCATGAGGGATCGGCTCCTCGTCCGTGAGTACCTGCAGGCAAGCAATGCAGCGCCCCGCAGGGCGTCAGTACCACAGGTACTGAGCATGTGAAGCAAACTGGAATATGCACTGAAATGAATGGCAACAATAACATGACATTTAAGCAAGAAGTAGCTGAGTCTATCTAGCTGAGGATAACTGGGGAGAGTTTGTACATTCTGTAACTTACTGAGCATACCTGAAGACGTGTCGTCCTTCTGTCTATCAGTATCTAATAGCACATATCAATATACATAATAATACACACAATACCTGACCGACCCCCATAAGCAGGAAGGTGCCAACCAAGCAAGCAATCTATTTACCCTTACCCGGGTCTAAACCAACCAAAAACAAGTCACTCCACTCATCTAATAACTGTGAGCTCCTCCTACCGGCCCCCTTGGGTACGTAGCTCAGGACTTGGCCTCTGACAATAAACTGTGTCTGAGTCCGAAGACTTCTGCCTCTGGGCGCAGGTGCGCACGGGGTGATCTGCTGCTGTATCTGTGACTGAAACTGCCCCTGGGTGCAAGCACGCAACAGGGTGATTTTATAAGAATCTGTATATAAAACTGCCCCCGGCCACAAGCGCACACAGAGTGGTCTGCCCCTGTAAATAGGGTGTACTGGCTCTGCGCAAAGTAGACTGAACTACCCCTGCAAGCAGGGTGGTCTGGACCGTATTATCATGGTGGTCGGCCATCATCATCCTTTAGGCGGACGACATTATCCCAGCTGGTGGCGGTATCTGAATCTGGTATCGACACAGCCATAACCCAGGGGCGGTGGGGATGCTAAAAGGGTGCCCACATGCCACAACAAGGCTCAACATACAAAACACATACACAGCAAGCATGCTTAATGAAAAATACTAACCATATTCTTTTCTTGTATCTCAAGGCCAGTTTGTATTAAATAACTGATACTATATTCTATTTTACACTATTTCTGATTGTTGGACTAACTGCTACCTGGCCTTTATCTATCTATCTGATTATATCTGGATATAGCTCAATAACATAAAATGTACCATCTACTACTGGATAAAATCTTAACAGATGTAATACGTATTGCCTGAATATCTATTATTCTGATTATCGCATGATACGTAATTAATATACTAGCATGCTTGCTGGAAATTGTACTAAAATCGTTCCTGTACGCTGGGTATCGGTTAATAGCCTTTATTCTATTTACTTTCTAAACTATACTTCCTGGCTTGCCGAAAGAATAACTTTACATACCTGGTTTTTGAGTACCCGACAGACCGATGTGATTTCCGTCGGTACTTCTGCTGTTTCTCCCAACTACATTCATATACACGTCAATTAGAACTAAATACATTAATATTCGGAAGGAATTATCACTTTTGATATATATATTTATCCCAACTTCAACCTTTCGGAAAACGGTCGAAAACTCGTTATTTCTCGATAGTTCAGAAGGGATAAATGCTCACTGCAACGCTAGGAACACATTGGTACTAATTTAAAGCAATTCTATTTACTTTACCTCGGTAGCACGACGTTTCGCCGGCCAAATTTCACGAAACCAACTCCGTAGGATTGCTCTCTGCAGCTTTATACACCTGTACCTAAGCCGGAACAGAGTTTAGACCGCGTTTCATCGCGTAATTGGAAGGAAATTATATATGTTTGTCGTGGGTTTTCCTTTTATGTGAATATCCCCTATTTTATGATGTGTTCCTTGATAAAAATGGAGGAAAACTGACTTTTATTCATTTTACATTTTTTTTTCTTTTTTTTTTCTTTTTTTTTTTGCTTTCTAAATCCCTTAACCAACATGACATTAGGCTATTTATTTATTTAAAATTTACGGGGTGTAACATCCTCCCCCCCTTAAGAACATTCGTCCTCGAATGACATTCTGTCTAGAGGACTGCTCAACTTACTCAACTTGTTTCTAGAAAAATTTGTGCAGAGTTTCTCTTGTATTATGGACTAGCTCAAAATTCCTGAAAAGCAGAAAGGCCCAATACAGGTACTCTACACAATATAATAACGTTCATGTATAAAACTGTCTATACTCAACCGCCTGCTTTCATATATGAAGTATAAGCATTAATAAGGAAAATAGTTCTAACATACCTCCCGTTTGCCTATGCCTGGAATAAGTGGGGATATCTGGCTTTCATGTCCTCCTCAGCTTCCCAGGTCATTTCTTCTCGGTTCCTATTACGCCACAATACTTTGACAGACGCAATATCTTTAGTTCTCAGTCTACGGATTTGTCTGTCTAAGATAGCTACTGGAACCTCTTCGTATGCCAACTCTTCTGTGACCTGGACATCCTGAATTGGAACAACTGTAGAAGGGTCTCCTACTAACTTCCTCAACATAGATACATGGAACACTGGGTGAACAGATGCTAACTCCGGGGGCAAGTTCAATTCATATGCAACTCAGCCTATTCTCCGTCGAATCTGATATGGCCCAATGAATCTCGGGCTAAGCTTGCCTTTCTTGCCAAATCTCATCACCCCTTTCATCGGAGACACTTTCAGATATACCCAGTCATTTACCGCAAATTCTAGATTCCTGCGTCGTATATCTGCATAAGACTTCTGGCGGCTCTGAGCAGTCAGTAGGCGTTCTCTGATATACTTTACCTTCTCCTCTGACTGTTGAATGATGTCTAGTCCAATCAACGCTGATTCTCCCACTTCAAACCAGCCAATCGGTGATCTACATTTTCGCCCATATAAGGCTTCAAAGGGCGCCATCTGGATAGCCGAATGATAACTGTTATTATAGGCAAATTCAATCAGTGACAGATGTTCATCCCAGCTACCCCCAAAATCTAGTACGCACGCTCGTAGCATAACTTCGAGCGTTTGGATAATTCGCTCAGCCTGTCCATCTGTCTGAGGGTGGAATGCTGTGCTCAAATTAATCTGCGTTCCCAGACCCCTCTGGAACGACTGCCAAAATCTAGCTGTGAATTGCGCTCCCCTGTCTGAAATAATAGATACCGGCACTCCATGTAGTCTAACTATTTCTCTAATGTATAATTCGGCATAATCCTCGGTTGAGAAGGTAGCTTCACTGGCAGGAAATGAGCTGATTTTGTCAGCCTGTTAATTATTACCCAAATGGAATCATTTCTGCGTCTGGTACGGGGTAATCCTGTTACAAAATCCATATTTATCGCTTCCCATTTCCACATAGGCACAGCTATATCCTGCGTCAGACCGCCCGATTTCTGGTGCTCCGCTTTCACCTGCTGGCAGTTAGGACATCTAGATACAAATTCAGCTATTTCAGATTTCATACCTGGCCACCAGTAAATGTCTCCGATATCATGGTACATTTTCATTGCTCCTGGATGGAGGGAATAACGAGCGTAATGTACCTCATGCATGATCTGCTGGCGAAGCCCTGGTACGTTCGGGACACACAGACGGTCCTTACAACGTAGCACTTTATTTTCAGTCACTTGGAAATCTGACTCCTTACCTTTCTGAATTCTATCTCTGAGCTGGACTAAGTCAGGGTCCTCGTACTGCCGTTCTTTTACCTCTGTAACTAGTGATGACTCGGCAGAATTCTGAATTAGCGCTCTGTTATTTTCTGTCTCCACTACTCGCATGGCTAAACCAGCTAGTTGATGAATTTCCTTGGCTAATTCCCGCTTCTCGGGCCGGAAATATGCCAAACTCCCCTTTGACTTACGGCTCAGGGCATCTGCTACTACATTAGCTTTTCCTGGGTGATAGAGAATATTTACATCATAATCTTTCAACAATTCTAACCAGCGATGCTACCGCAGATTTAACTCCCTTTGTGTGAAAATGTATTGCAGACTTTTATGATCTGTAAAAATGTCTACATGGACGCCATACAGATAATGCCTCCAAATTTTCAGAGCGTGGATCACTGCAGCCAGTTCCAGGTCATGGGTCGGATAGTTCTTTTCGTGTTTCCTCAGTTGTCTGGAAGCATAAGCAATCACCTTACCATGTTGCATTAACACACAAACCAGTCCCAAACCTAAAGCGTCGCAATACACCGCATACCCATCTGTTCCCTCTGGCAATGCTAGTACTGGGGCAGAGGTCAATCTGTCTTTCAATTCTTGAAAACTCTGCTCGCAGGCCTCCGTCCACAAAACTTTCGTTGCTTTCTGTGTTAGCTTTGTCAGAGGTGCTGCTATAGTGGAGAATCCTTCAACAAATCTCCAATAATATCCTGCTAAACCCAAGAAACTGCGGACCTCGGTCGGAGTGGTAGGTCTGGGCCATGTCTTGACCGCCTCTATTTTCTGTGTGTCTACCTGTATACCAGCATCCGACACGATGTGCCCCAAAAAGGCAACTGAGTTCATCCAGAACTCGCACTTAGAAAACTTGGCGTACAGCTGACGTTCTCTAAGGATCTGGAGTACTGTTCATAAATGGTTCTGGTGATCTGTCTCTGAACGAGAATATACCATAATATCATCGATAAATACTATCACGAACAGATCCAAATACAGTCTGAATATGCTATTCATCAGGTCCATAAACACTGCGGGAGCATTCGTCAGCCCGAAAGACATAACTAGGAATTCAAAGTGACCATACCTGGTCCTGAAAGCAGTCTTTGGAATGTCCCTCTCACGAACCCGGACCTGGTGGTATCCGAACCTCAGATCTATCTTAGAGAAACATTTGGCCCCCTGCAACTGGTCAAACAAATCATCTATTCTCGGGAGCGGGTATTTGTTTTTAACCGTTACCTTATTCAGCTGCCGGTAGTCCACACACATACGAAGTGAGCCATCTTTCTTTCTTACAAACAGAACTGGCGCACCCCATGGGGAAGTACTAGGCCTGATAAAACCTTTGTCGAGCAAATCTTTTAACTGCTCTTTCAACTCTCTAAGCTCAGCTGGTGCCATGCGATACGGGGGAATGGATATAGGTTGAGTCCTTGGGCAACAAATCAATCGCAAAATTTATCTCTCTTTCGGGAGGGATACCAGGCAACTCATCCGGAAATACGTCAGGGAATTCATTGACTACTGGAACAGACTGAAGAGTCGGAGGTTCCACCCAAACGTCCTGGACTCTAACCAAGTGGTAAATACATCCTTTTGCTATTAATTTTCTTGCCTGAAGGTAGGAAATAAACCTACCTTTCGGCGTAGGTGTACTCCCTTTCCACTCTCGCACTGCTTCCCTCGGAAAGTGAAATCGGAGCGTCTTGGTCCATCATTCTAAGTTGGCATAGCATGGCACTAACCAGTCCATACCCATAATGGCATCGAAGTCTACCATCTCAAGTTCTATTAAGTCTACTCTGGTCTGGCGATCAGCAACCTCTACTATACACCCTCGGTAAACTCTTTTGGCTGTAATCGAGTCGCCGACCGGTGTAAGCACTGAAAAGGTCTGCTGAAGCAATTCTGGTTTGATGCCCAACTTTCGGGCCACAAATAGTGTAATATATGACAAGGTAGACCCTGGATCAATCAATACATAAACAGGATATGAGCAGATAATCAATATACCTGTAACCACGTCGGGAGATGCCTCTGAATCCTGCCTCCCTGGTAATGCATAGGTACGGCTGGGGCCTGCACCTGAGCCAGAGGCTCCTGATCTACCTCGGCCCCTATTTGATGAACCTGAGGGTCTGCGCCCTGCTGAGGCTGCTGGAACTCGTGGCCCTACTGACGCTCTATCCAGATCATCCTGACTACCCTGTCCCCTGGATGGACAATCTCTCATTAAATGACCTTCCTGTCCGCAGTAATAACACCCTGGGAAGCCTTGCCTGCAGGCTCCAGAATGTAGTCAGTGGCATATAGGACAAGGGGTAGATGCAAATCTACTCTGTTCTACCCTCCTTTGCTGAGGTGAGGCTACTGTCCGTGAACTGCTACCGGACTCTAACTGACTCCGGCGAATAAATTTGCCCCTCTGCTGCTGTACCAGCGATAAATATCTGGGTGGCCTATCTGAAAACTGTGGTCTCGGCCCCCTAGGAATTTCCCTCTGAATCTCGGTGGGTCTGCTTCTACGGCGCTGCTTTGAAGTCGCCTGTCTGTCACCCCGCTGCCGCTGCCTCAGGCCCTCAATTGTCTGTGCGAAGGCCTGTACCCTGGCTATGTCCATGTCCTCTCTCAAAGTAGCCGTCATGCACGTCTCTATGTACTCTGGATTCAGGCCCATAATAAAGCGGTGGACTCTGGACGACATGGTGTCCACAAATACTGGAGCATAGCGGGCTAAGGAGTCGAATTGTAAGGAATATTCACGGACGCTCCTAGCCCCCTGCTCTAAATGTAAGAACTGGTCCATCCGGGCCTGTCTGACCTCCCAGGGTAAGTAGTGGTCCAGGAAGGCCTCTGAAAAGCTAGACCAAGTAGGAGGGGCTGCATCTCTTCCCCGAGACCTCTCCCAACTTTCGTACCACAAAACAGCAATATCCCGTAACCGGAACACTGCTAACTCAACTGATTCTGCTGGGGTTACGTGCATGACTCTAAAGATCCTCTGCATCTGGTCCAAAAAGTCCTGAGGGTCCTCCGCTGAATCCGATCCAGTAAACTGAGGGGGTCCCAAAGCCAAGATTTCTCTAACCCTGGAACTACCTGGCCCACCTAGGGATTCTGCTGCTGTAGGTGGTGCTGGCTGACGCTGAGCAGCTAGCATCTGAGTCAACATAACCACCGCACTACGTAGCTCCTGATCAGATGAAGTGGGTGCAGGAGCTGTGGGAGGCGGTGCTGCCTCAAATGGTGTTTGGCGAGGCGGAGACTGCTGGGAGGGCCGAGATGACGCCTCTGTATTGCTCTCAGACCGGGCAGAATCTGGCTGTAACTGAGGCATCCTACTGGTGCCTTCGCCCGCTGCTGTATCCAATCTCCTACCTGTAGCTGGGTGCCACTGGTCTGCCTAATATCTGTAAGCAAAGAGGGTGGTGAGTTTCAAAAGTCAACTCTATACTGTACCGCTCTATAGCACGATTGAATAAGAAAGAAGAGTGACAATCCTAACATGCCTCGCAGCCTCCTGCCTATAGTATGTGGTGCACAACACATCCATAGACAAGACTCTACTTAGCACGGCTTGCAGACTCCCTGGGACACGAACTGCTCTGATACCAAGTTTGTCACACCCCACCTTTGGGGGTATGACGAACACCTGGTGCCTGCTAGACTCTAGACTGCTAAATGGTCCAGCCTAAGCACATCTGGTGCTTTGGCTGGCTTTGGCTCTATTTCAAGAAACAAACCGGCTATATAACGGCTGTAAATACAGCCTCTGGCCAACTGGCCTGTAGCTATCTGTACCTGTAACAACAGCTAACCAGAAACAGACTTGTAACAAGGAACCTATGCGGGCCGACAAGGCCACCATGCTGTCTAGTTATCTATAACTCAACACAAGACTGTTGTAAAACTACGTGACCGGCAAGGTCACCACTACTGTCAAACTAAGGCCCCACACGGCCAACATAAACTGAAATGCTAAACAGCTACAGCAGACTGCACAGCCCCACACGACCGGCTCAAGTAACCACAGGGAATATATACAGACTGCAAGCCTCTACGAATACTGTAAGAAATTAATAGAAATGATCGGGACAGGGCCCCGACCTACCCATACTGCACAACAAATGAAAAGGAGATACACCTCTGGGAATTAGACTCCGGATGACAGGAGTTGATGACTCACTGGCTGGCTGGAATCACGAGGGATCGGCTCCTCGTCCGTGAGTACCTGCAGGCAAGCAATGCAGCGCCCCGCTGGGCTTCAGTACCACAGGTACTGAGGATGTGAAGCAAACTGGAATATGCACTGAAATGAATGGCAACAATAACATGACATTTAAGCAAGAAGTAGCTGAGTCTATCTAGTTGAGGATAACTAGAGAGAGTTTGTATATTCTGTAACTAACTGAGCGTACCTGAAGACGTGTCGTCCTTCTTTCTATCAGTATCTAATAGCACATATCAATATACATAATAATACACACAATACCTGACCGACCACCATAACCAGGAAGGTGCCAACCAAGCAAGCAATCTATTTACCCCTACTCGGGTCTAAACCAACCAAAAACAAGTCACTCCACTCATCTGATAACTGTGAGCTCCTCCTACTGGCCCCCTTGGGTACGTAGCTCAGGCCTTGGCCTCTGACAATAAACCGTGTCTGAGTCCGAAGACTTCTGCCTCTGGGCGCACGTGCGCACGGGGTGATCTGCTGTTGTATCTGTGACTGAAACTGCCCCTGGGTGCAAGCACGCAACAGGGTGATTTTATAAGAATCTGTATATAAAACTGCCCCCGGCCACAAGCGCACACAGAGTGGTCTGCCCCTGTAAATAGTGTGTACTGGCTCTGCGCAAAGTAGACTGAACTACCCCTGCAAGCAGGGTGGTCTGGACCGTATTATCATGGTGGTCGGCCATCATCGTCCTTTAGGCGGATGGCATTATCCCAGCTGGTGGCGGTATCTGAATCTGGTATCGACACAGCCATAACCAGGGGCGGTGGGGATGCTAAAAGGGTGCCCACATGCCACAACAAGTCTCAACATACAAAACACATACATAGCAAGCATGCTCAATGAAAAATACTAACCATATTCTCTTCTTGTATCTCAAGGCCAGTTTGTATTAAATAACTGATACTATATTCTGTTTTACACTATTTCTGATTGCTGGACTAACTGCTACCTGGCCTTTATCTGTCTATCTGATTATATCTGGATATAGCTCAATAACATAAAATGTACCATCTACTACTGGATACAATCTCAACAGATGTAATACGTATTGCCTGAATATCTATTATTCTGATTATCGCATGATACGTAATTAATATACTAGCATGCTTGCTGGAAATTGTACTAAAATCGTTCCTGTACGCTGGGTATCGGTTAATAGCCTTTATTCTATTTACTTTCTAAACTGTACTTCCTGGCTTGCCGAAAGAATAACTTTACATACCTGGTTTCTGAGTACCCGACTGACCGATGTGATTTCCGTCGGTACTTCTTCTGTTTCTCCCAACTACATTCATATACACGTCAATTAGAACTAAATACATTAATATTCGTAAGGAATTATCACTTTTGATATATATATTTATCCCAACTTCAACCTTTCAGAAAACGGTCGAAAACTCGTTATTTCTCGATAGTTCAGAAGGGATAAATGCTCACTACAACGCTAGGAACACATTGGTACTAATTTAAAGCAATTCTATTTACTTTACCTCGGTAGCACGACGTTTCGCCGGCCAAATTTCACGAAACCATCTCTGTAGGATTGCTCTCTGCAGCTTTATACACCTGTACCTAAGCCGAAATGGAGTTTAGACCGCATTTCGTCACGTAATTGGAAGGAAATTATATATGTTTTTCGTGGGTTTTGCTTTTATGTGAATATCCCCTGTTTTCTGATGTGTTCCTTGATAAAAATGGAGGAAAACCGACTTTTATTCATTTTACTTTTTTTTTCTTTTTTTTTTTTCTTTTTTTTTTGCTTTCTAAATCCCTTAACCAACATGACATTAGGCTATTTATTTATTTAAAATTTACGGGGTGTAACAGGGCAAGCCTTGGAGAAGACTTATGATGAGTTGTATACTTTGTTGAACAGAATTGCTCAAGGAAATCCAGAGTGGTACAGCGAGTCATCGAGAGGGGCAAGAAAGAGATCAAGGTTGATAGAGGTAGATGGTATGAATGCCTTGGAAGCACAGTTAGCTTCGTTCCAGCATCAGATGATGACTCAGTTCAATAAACTGAGTATGAACCAACAACAGGGCCAGGTTAATGCAGTTCAACAAGCTCCAAGTTGGTGTGAAATCTGTGGTAATAATGGGCACAATGCAAAATCTTGTGGAGCCAATCCGGAATCAGTCAATTTCATTGGGAATGTGCAGCGAACAATCAGAATTTTGGAAACAACTACAACAGAAATTGGCAGGGCCACCCGAATTTTACTTGTGGTGGAAACCAAAAGCAAAGTTATCAGCAACCTCAGCAGCAGCAGTATCAGCAGAATAGGCAGAATGATGGCCAGTTGAGCAGCAACATTGAGGAAATATTGCAGAAAATCATGGAGACCCAGATTCAGTTAGCGAAAAATCAAGCGAGGATGGCAACAGACTTAAAGAATCAGCAAGTGGCCACCCGCAATCTTGAAAAACAAATCGGGCAGATGGCAGCTGCTCAAAACATGAGATCGCAAGGGGTATTACCAAGCGACACGGATCCTAACCCCCGGCAGGTCAATGCCATCAGTCTAAGAAGCGGCAAGCAATTAGCTGATGCAAGGCCAACAGAGAAAAGATAGGAGGTGCAACCGGAGTTGGTTAGACCAGGACCAACCACCGAAAAAGGAGAAAATCAGAGTGCTGGGCAACAAAATGCACAATCTTCATTGCAGCCAGCACAAAGACCACCACCACCATTCCCTCAGAGATTCAAAAAGAGGAAGGAGGAGGAATGCTTCAAAAAGTTCTTTGAGAGTTTCAAAGAACTTCACATAAATTTGCCTCTTATTGATGTTTTGTAGGGAATGCCCAAGTATGCTAAATACTTGAAAGACGTGATGGCGAACAAAGTTAGATTGGTGGATGTCCAGATGGTAGCACTGACTGAGGAGTGTAGTCACAGGGTATTGAGCAAGATTCTTAAAAAGCTCAAAGACCCAGGGAGTTTTACCCTCCCCATACAAATTGGTAAAGCTGAGGTGCTACGAGCTTTGTGTGATTTAGGGGCAGCAGTTAATCTAATGCCCCTATCTTTATTCAACACCCTGGGATTGGGAAAACCGAGGCCAACGAGGTAGATGTTGCAGCTGGCTGACAAGTCGCAAGTGACACCCGATGGAATAATAGAGGACCTTCTCATCAAAGTAGGTAAGTTTATTATACCTGCTGATTTTATTGTTCTAGATTTTCAGGTTGATGACCAGGTACCCTTAATCTTGGGACGGCCATTCTTGGCCACCGGAGGAGCGGTGATTAATTTATGAGCAGGGACCCTGAAAATGAGGGTCGAAGAAGAAGAAGAACCCTTCCGCAAATACCAAGAAATGAACCCATCCGCACACTGCAGAAACCTTTGTCAGGTTAGTGTGTTGTCTGAGGATGAGTGTGGGGTGGAGGATTCCACAGAGGCAGGGCCAAAGGCAATGACAAGTGTTCAGCCCGAGTCTGATAAAGGGCTTCAAATTGAGAAGAAGTTGGAGGAGGAGAGGAACAGAGTGGAGGCTGTTTCCTCTAAAAATAAAAAAAAAGGAGATGGTTCTCGAACGGGAACCTAGGTATGAGGATGTCCTAAAAAGGACAGTCCACGTTGTGTCGCGACAGAAAATTAGGCGCTGCTTGAGAGGCAACCCAAGGGTACCTCAGGTACAAATTGTTTAATTTTGATTTTTTGTTGATTTTGTTGTTTTCATTATGTTTGTGTTTTTGGTGGAAAGTTAAGCACAGATGGAAGGGAAGTCTGAGTACCGAGAAGGAGGAAGCTAAGAAGCAGGAAATAGAAGAAGTGTGGGGTCAAACACCCACCTAGGAGAACTTGAAGAAAAGCATGCTTTTAGCTTGGGATAGAGGCTCAGGGAGTAGTTCTCATCCTTTAAATTTTAATTTGATGTTATGAGGACATAGCATGATTTAAGTGTGGGGTGAGAAAAATTTCAAAATTTTTCTTAACAAAATTTTTTTGGTGAATGTAATGCTTGTGAGGAATTTGTGAGAAATTTGAAAAATTTTTATGAGTCAAGCATGAATTCATCACCCGTTGGTTTTTCTTTTCGGTTCTTTTCCGACGGGGGGTCTTTGAACCGAAGAATAAAAACTTTATTTTTCTTTTCTTTGTCTGTATATAATGCTTTTAGTCATAGCTAGGGACTGTTTCCGACGATGGATGGATGACGACCGTCTTGAGGAAAAATTAGTCAATAGGGTGTGGGTTTGTGAACCCGTAGCTAATCGATGCTTGATGTTCTTGTTATGGGCTATAAATGATTGTAAGATGCAAGTATTTTCAGTGTTGAAGCATGCAAGTGTATAACTTTGTGTGAGACACTTAGGTTCTTGAATTTGACTCAATATGATTGAAGCTTAATTCTGAATTCTTGTGATTAGCTGAGTAAGAGTCTGTTGAATGTGTCTTGATTTGAGCATGTGCCATGAGTGTAAGGTTTTTGAGTATTCTGTGCTATTGTGGAATGTCTATAACTTTCCTTGTGTGTATATAAAATGAAATGAAGGATGAGAATTGTAGGAAATGATTTAGGCATTTCTTTGAAGGAACCTAAATGTTATCCCTCATTTTACCTACCTTGAATAATTAATCCTAGTTAGCCCCATTGAGCCTTGAGCCTATTCTTTGATAGCTGCAACATAAGCTTAATCCTTTTTCTTTCATTAACCTTGAATTTGATCCAAAACTCCTAAGCGCTTAATTGAATAATCTGAAAGATAAAGGAGTGAGAAAAAAATGAAAAAGAAGGAAAAATGGAAGTTGTGAAAGTTGAGAAAGGTCAAGGGTGCACTTGTTTGAATATGGTTGAGTATTAGTAGGGAGTAAGAAAATAAATTAATGAAAAGTTACTTATAGAACTCCTTACTAATAAGCCAAAAGTGCCTAAAGAAAGGGGGAACAAAAGAGGAAAAAGAAAGTTGAAAGGAGAAAAAGGTGAAGTAAGGAAAGGGAAGTTAGTGATGAGGGCGTGATGTATTCAAAGCGCTTAGGGCAGATAGTCACCATTACTGGTCATAATAGTACCTTCCCGTCCCTTTGCTACTTACAACCTAAGAAGTCCTACTTGATCTTACATTCATACATCCTCAAATTAGTGGAATAAAACACTAAGGGCAAGCTTATGGGTCATTACATGATGCATGTGAATTCTTTGTGAGAGTGAGCGTAATTCTATTCATGTACCCACACATGTTGTGATTTAAAAAGTTTTTGCGTGTGAAAATGGGTAACTCTCATTCCGTGAGGGCACATGTTGAATGAAGGATATATTTCATGTGGGATTTCTTAATCAGTTGATTTGCATGAGTTTTCTAAGATTGAGAGTCGCTTCTTGAGGTTAAGAAGTCTTAGCGGAGTTGTATTTCATTTCAATAATTAAATCATGCATGCTTTATTGTTAACTTGCTATCTTAAATAATCAGTACAGTCGTAGCCTGAATTCTCTTGCTAAATTAGCTATGGGTGAGTCTTCACAGGCATGAGATGTAAAAGGTTTGTTCGAGGATGGACAAGGCTTTAAGTGTGGGGTAGGTGATCGTGGGCAAAATAGCATGCCCGAGTGATGCTTTATAACTTAGTTTTGTCTTGTTTATCGAATTAATTATATGCATTCTCATGTGATTTTATGTAAATGTGAATATATACTAACCAACATGATTAGTCCTTGTTTTTGAAGGTTAATAATGCATTTGAGGAACTAATTCATGATTTGGTGAAGTGGAGGAATGGAATCAAGAGCAAAACGTGAAAGTCAACAAGAAAACATGCAATAATTGGCACCCTCCGCGATAGGGGCCGTGGCACGCTGCCAACGCGGCAACACTTGGCCAAAAAATGTATTTTTTGGCACATTCCAGTGAGGGTACGCGTTACCTCCGTGTCACGGAGGTCAAGTAGGGCGTTCAGCTCCATGACACGTTGTTGTTCCACCACAGGCCAAATTTTGCATTTTTTCAACATAGCATAAATTGAACCCTTAGCTCCTAAAATCAGATTGTCACGACTTTATTCTTAAAAACCACCTAGGAGTGAAGGGAGAAGTGGGAGAACTCACCTAGGGTTCATCAATTTCATCTTCTCCTCTACCAATTCTTGTAAGTATGTTACTTTAACAATGTTTTCATGTAATTTTACGAACATGAATGGCTAGAACCCTTCCTCTAGGGTTGAAGCCATGAGTTATGATTGTGTTTTTACGAATTTGTGTTGGAATTAAGTTATTGATTGTTGTTTTGTCTTGAATTCTTGATTATGGTTGTTTTTATGATTGATCACCATGAAAACACACACGTTAAACTTAGGCAAATGCTTGAGAAAGCAAACCTAAGGAAGAACATAAGAATGTAAGAGGCAAGTTCTTGTCTTTTGATAAGATTTTGTGGTTAGGATAGAAATACACCTAATACCTTGCTTGGTTGATAAAATGGGAAGAGAGAAAGATACCGGCTTAGATTTATCACTCCACCACTCGAAGAAGTAGTTGTGAAGCTAAGTTTGGTTAAAAGGTTGGAGGTACGAAAGTACCCTAATCAATGGCATAACCCCATAAACCACATCCACGTTGTTAATTGCCCACGAACTAGAATTAGCATCCTCACTCACGATGTAGTAGTGAGGCTAGTTTGTCTTGTTTAGAGGTACGAAAGACCATGAATATGCAATTCGAATTATGTGAGACAACAATTGATAGTTTCATACTTAAACCAATGCAAATCATAGTATCGCATGATTATCTGGCTTTAACTCTATGTTGCTCCTTGAATGAATTCAGAATATTTTGTTGACCACATCTAGACTTAATTAAACTTTCTCGAAAACTTCTATAATCAACACTTACGGCATTTCATATCACACTTGAACTTGATAGTTAGCTGAATTGGTCCAGTCACTGTGGGTTCGACATCCGGCTCTTAAAAAGGGCCACTATATTACTTGTACGACCCGTACACTTGCGGGGCGCATCAGTTATGCAGTATACTGTGATGCTTCAGGCGTCGGATTAGGATGTGTTCTGATGCAGCATGGTAAAGTAATTGCTTATGCTTCCAGGTAGCTGAAGAAGCATGAAAAGAACTATTCCACCCATGACCTGGAATTAGCCGCGGTGATTCATGCCTTGAAAATATGGGGGCACTATCTTATGGCGCTCATGTAGATATTTTCACTAATCATAAGAGCCTCCAGTACATTTTCACACAGAAAAAGAGTTGAATCTACGGCAGGGTCGCTGGTTAGAGCTGCTGAAAGACTATGATGTGAATATTTTGTATCTCCCAAGGAAAGACAATGTCTCAGCAGATGCCCTAAGCAGTAAACCCATGGGGAGTTTAGTACCCCTGAAGCCAGGACAATGGGAACTGGCCCGAGAACTGCATCCGTGTAGTAGATTCAGGCGGTAGTGGAGCAGTAATTCAGAATACGGCCATATCATCGTAGTTTTGGAAGTGAAAGAACGGAAATACGAAGACCCTAACCTGGTTCAGCTCAGAGATGTGGTTCAGCGAAGGGAAGTTACAGATTTCCAGGTAACTGAAGATGGAGTTTTGAGATATAGGGATCGCCTCTATGTTCCAGACACGGCAGGACTTCGCCAGCAAATTATGGGCGAGGTGCATTATTCACATTATTCTCTTCATCCAGGTTCAACGAAGATATATCATGATATAAAAGAAACTTATTGATGGCCAGGAATGAAAAAGGAGACAGCAGAATTCTTAGCTCAATGTCCTAATTGCCAGCAAGTAAAAGTCGAACATCAGAAACTAGGCGTACCAACCTAGGAGATAGTAGTGCCTGTGTGGAAATCAGAGGCATTTAACATGGATTTTGTGATAAGGTTACCTCGTACCAGGCGTAAATTTGATTCCATCTGGATGATTGTTGACAGATTGACGAAATCAGCTCACTTTCTGCCAGTAAGGGCTACTTTTTCAACTAAAGATCATGTTGAACTATATATCAAAGAGATATTCCAATTGCATGGTGTTTCGTTATCGATTATTTCCAATAGAGGAGCTCACTTTATAGCTAAATTTTGGCAGTCCTTTTAGAAGGTCCTCGAGACGCAGGTTAATCTTTGTACGGCCTTCCATCCGCAAACAGACGAGAAGGCAGAAAGTACAATTCAGACGCTCGAGGATATTACGAGCATGTGTGCTGGATTTTGGAGGCAGCTGGGATGAACATTTACCGCTGATTGAGTTTCCTTACAATAACAGTTATCACTCGGTAGTCCAGATGGCACCTTATTAGGCCTTATATGGCCGAAAATGCAGGTCCCTAGTTGGTTTTTGAGGTTTGAGAATCAGGGTTAATTGGGCAAGATATAATTAATCAATCAGAAGAGAAAGTGAAGCTTATCGGAGAACGTCTGCTGACAGCTCAGAGCCGCCAAAAATCTTACGTTGATATGACGTAGAAACCTGGAGTTCAGTGTAGATGATTGGGTATTTCTAAAAATCTTTCCAATGAAGGGCGTAATGAGGTTTTGTAAAAAGGGTAAGCTCAGCCCAAGGTTTATTGGGCCGTATTGAATACTCCGGAGAATAGGTCAGGTGGCATACGAGCTAGATTTTCCATCAGAGTTGGAATCCGTTCATTCATTCTTCCACATGTCGATGCTACGAAAGTGCATAGGGGATCCATCTCGAATTGTGCCAGTTGAGAATGTCCAGGTTACCATGGAATTAGCCTATGAAGAGATTCCAGTAACTATATTAGATCAGCAGGTTCGCAAGTTGAGGACTAAAGATGTTGCCTCTGTTAAAGTACTATGGAGAAACAAGAATAGAGAAGTGATGACTTGGGAAGCCAAGGATGATATGAGATCCAAGTATCTTCATTTGTTCCAGACTTAGCCAGGCCATGCAATAAAGGTACATTTACAATTCAGTTTGTTCCGTGATGTGTGTTACATATATTGCTCATTTAGATACAATGTTGTTGTGAAACAGTTGCTATAATGTTATATGAAATGCTTGTATTGGACTTTTCTGCGTTTTAGGATGTTCAGATAGTCCATATTACTGGGGAAACTTTGCCGAAATATTTCCAAAACAATTTTTTATAAGAGTTAATGTTCTTGTAAGTTGAAGTTAACATTCGAGGATGAATTTTCCTAAGGGGGTGAGGATGTTACATCCCGTAAGTTACTAATGTTTAGACGGCCAATTCGTACGTTGGTTAAGAGTTTTATAACACAATATGTAGGAGAAAGGGGCCTTGGGAATGGTCGGACAAGCATAGAGTCGAGACCGCACGGGAGAAGGCCGAACCAGCTGCCCAAAGGAGCAACATGGCACAGCCCCTCCCTGGCGCGTTGGGCTCTATGGCGCGGCCCAAAATTGGAGCGACAGGGTCCGAGCCACGGACCCCTGTCCACCGCCTCAAGTATATATAAGTCTCATTCTTTGATTTTAAGTTAAATTTCATATATATATACGGCCAGAGCAGTGAGAATATGAAGAAAACAAGTTAAAATCCTCCGTTTACACTACGAAACACTGCCCGAATCCAAATTAACTTCGGGTATCGAAGTATAAGGCTTCGAGGAACATTACTACGGAGTTAGTTTCGCAAAAATTTGCCCGACAAATTGTAACTCTGCCGAGCTAAAGTTGTTGGAATTGCGTCAAATTAGTGGCAATACGATCACAGGCTTAAATTGAAAGGAGCAGTTGAGTACGAGCTGAAACTCGCTAGTTAATCAGTAATCGGCAAACGTTGTATGTTAAGGCAGTTTCCTTCGGCAAGTTAGTTTTCTTAGCATGATAACTTAGTTGAATCCTAGTAAGAGTACCAGAAGCATGTCTATTATGATTAGTTTTTGATATTAGCTAAGACTCGTATTCCATGTTTAGTTTCAGATAGATTATGTCTGTATAACCTTAATGCCCGACCCTTGGGTTATTAGCTATGTCGATGCCCGCCAAGGGTAAGTTGACGTCGCTTTACGGAGCGGTATACCATCCACCAGGGACGAAGATGGGGTCCAGGGTCCTAGGTCCTCATATGTCGTGGTTGGCTTTATACACCCCCGTCGAGCCTGGTTCCCAGGGTGCAGATATTAGGGTTCCACCGGACTCCGACATAGTTACAGTCAGGAGCCAAGCGGGCTCAGTTGCAAACCCTAGGGATTGGTAGAGCGGCTATAGTCATTAGTTGACCTAGTGTGACCTTGAATAGGGGTATATAGACTGAGGTGCACTCACCAAGGCTTATGGGGGCCCCAGGTGGGTTATTCTATGCTGGTTGTACCTTTCGGCTTATGGGGCCAGGTAAGGTTTATGTTTGCTTTAGTTATTGATAGCTAGACAGTAAGACGTTCTATTACTCAGGTATGATATCCATTCTTTCATTTTAGTTATTCTCAGTTTTATCTCTTTATTTCAGTCATTTACAGTTATCGCCTTACATATTCAGTACATATTATACTGACGCCCTTTCTGGGGCGCTACATTACTTGCCTACACGTACGGATAGATGAGGAGCGTGTCCCTCATAGCTTTCAGCCAGCATCACCAGGACAGTTAGCTCCTTTCTCCTGAAGCTTGTAGATAGAAGGTTACTTCCTTTTGATTGTACAGCATCACCAGGCCTATTCGTACGTGTGGGTCCATATGTTTTTTAGTTACATGTTGGTCGTGTGGGGCCTTGTTTTAGCTGGTAGATTAGAGGCCTTGTCGGCCATAGTTTAGCGTAGCTCTGGATTTACTTTACAATTATAACTTGATATCATGGTGGCCTTGTCGGCCCACATAGGATTCCCTGTTATTGCTTATTTCTGGTTAGTTGTTTTCCTTACAGGTTGCTATAAGGCCTTGTCGGCTGGGGACTGTGTTTACAACTGAGATATAGCCCGTTGTTTTCTTGATTTAAGAGTTAGTGTTAGCCCTGCACTAGAAGTGCTTAGGCTCCATCAGCTCAGTCGGTTCAGATACTAGTAGGGCACTAGGTGTCAGTTATGCCTCTCAAGGTGGGGCGTGACAAACATGGTATCAGAGCAGATCGTATCCCAGGGAGTCTGCAAGCCATGCTAAGTAGAGTCTTGTCTATGAATGTGTTGTGCACCTCATTCTATAGGAAGGAGGCTGCGAGGCATGATAGGATGGTTACTCTTTCTTCTTATTCAATCGTGCTATAGAGCTGTACAATATAGGGTTGAGTCCCTAAGCTTGCCATATTTTTTTATCTACAGAGAAATGACAGACCCGCGACACACCACGACTGGTGGAAATTGGATGTTGCAACAGGGAAAGGCACCAGCAGGGTGCCTCAGCCGGAGTCAGCCCGATCTGAGGATGACAGGGAGACATCATATCGGTCTCCCCAGCACCCTCCACTACGCCAGAAGCCTCTCGGAGCGGAAAATGTGATAGCACCGCCTCTAGCAGTCTCTATACCGGTACCATCGGATGAGGAGGTTAGGAGTACTATGTTTATGTTAGCTCAGATAATACCCGCACAGCGTCAGCCCATGGCGCCCACAGTCGTAGAGTCCTCGGGAGGACTTGGTACTTCAAGGGTTCGGGAATTTCTCGCATTGAGTCCCCTGCAGTTCACAGGGACGGACCGAGAGGAGGAGCCTCAGGATTTATTGGATCAGATGCAGTGGATCTTCAGGGTAATGCATGCTTCATCAGTAGAGTCGGTTGAGTTAGTGGTATTTCGGCTACGGGACATCACAGTACTATGGTACGAGAGTTAGGAAAGGTCCCGAGGGAGAGATGTTTCCCCTCCAACTTGGCCCAGCTTCTCAGAGGCTTTTCTGGATCATTACTTACCATGGGAAATCCCACAGGACCGGGTCAATCAGTTTTTATATCTAAAGCAGGGATCTATGAGTGTCCGGGAGTACACTATGAGGTTCGACTCCTTGGCCTGATATGCACCAGCCTTTGTGGATACTACGCCTGCTAGGGTGCATCAATTTATTATGGGGATGAATCAAGAATATGCGGAGACCTGTATTACAGAAACTCTGTGAGAGGACATGGATATCGCCCGCGTCAAGGTTTTTTCTCAGAATATTAAAGGGATCAGACAGCGGCAACAGGAGATAAGGAGGGTAGATCAGGAGCAACGCCGCAGGGCTAGACCCAGTGACATGCAGGCAAATTCCTATGGTGGACCCAGGCAATGATTTCTAGGCATACCACCTAGAACCCCACCCCAACAACAGCAGCAGGGGAGTGGATCTGGTCATTGAGGGAAGCCAAGACCCGGCGAGAGATCACGATCAGCAGGTTCGCAGCAATAGAGAGGAGCGGCCAGAGTAGATTCACTGTGCCTCTTTTCCCTGTTTGCTGTCGACGTCACTCCGGGGCATGCAGGTATGGTTCCACAGCATGTTATACCTGTGGACAGGTGGGTCTCAGATGAGAGATTGTCCAGCCAAGGGTCAGAGTGATCGGGACTGACAGGATAGATCTTCAGTAGGGTCACATGCCCCAGCATCTCCATCAAGGCGTAGTCCCTTAGCTCCAGCAGGCAGAGGCTGAGGCAGATCAAGGCCGTCTAGCTCAGGTACCGGTCCAAATTAGACTTATGCTTTACCTGGAAAACAGGAGTCAGAGTCATCGCCGGATGTGGTGAAAAGTATGTTGGACGTTTGCTCTCATTTCTTTTATGTACTGATAGATCTAGGATCCACCTTGTCTTATGTTACCCCATTAGTGGCTCGAAAGTTCGGTATTACGCCAAAATCCCTTTAGCGACCCTTTTCATTATCTACACCTATCGGTGACTCTATCATAGCCAAGAGGGTCTACCGGGGATGTACAGTAGAGGTTGCTGGTCGTCAGACTTTAGCAGATTTGATAGAACTATAAAGGATTGATTTTGATGCAATTATGGGTATGGATTGGTTTGCACCATGCTATGCCAATGTTGAATGGTGGACCAAGACCGTCCGATTCCACTTTCCGGGGGAGGTCATACAGGAGTGGAAAGGTAGTGCAGTCATGCCAAAAGGTAGTTTTATTTCCTATCTTTGGGCAAGAAAATTAATAGAGAAAGGATGTATTTATCATATCGTCAGAGTTCAAGATGTCCAAGCAGAATCTCCAACCCTTCAGTCCATTCCACCAAAAGGTAGTTTTATTTCCTATCTTCGGGCGAGAAAATTAATAGAGAAAGGATGTATTTATCATATCGTCAGAGTTTAAGATGTACAAGTAGAATCTCCAACTCTTCAGTCCATTCCAGTAGTCATTAATTTCCAGACGTATTCCCGGATGAGCTACTTGGCATTCCCCCAGAACGAGAAATCGACTTTGCAATTGATTTATTACCAGGTACTCAACCCATATCTATTCCTACGTACCAAATGGATCCTACTGAGCTCAGAGAATTAAAGGAACAGTTGAAATATCAATTGGATAAGGGCTTCATCAGGCCGAGTACTTCACCGTGGGGAGCACCAGTTCTGTTTTTGAGAAAGAAGGATGGCTCCCTCCGTATGTGTATAGATTATCGGCAGCTGAATAAAGTCACTATCAAGAATAAGTACCCTCTTCCCAGAATAAGCGTCTTGTTTGACCAGTTGCAGGGGGCAAAGTATTTCTCAAAAATTGACTTAAGGTCAGGGTACCATCAGGTTTGGGTTCGTGAGAGGGATATTCCAAAAACCACTTTCAGGACTAGGTATGGCCATTTTGAATTCCTAGTAATGTCCTTTGGACTGAAGAATGATCTAGCAGTATTCATGGACTTGACGAACAACATCTTCAGGCCGTATCTGGACCTATTTGTGATAGTATTTATTGATGATATTCTGGTATATTCCCGCTTAGAGGAAGATCACCGGGATCACCTACGAACAGTGCTCCAGACTCTTAGGAATCACCAATTATATACGAAGTTTTCTAAATGTGAATTTTGGATGAATTCAGTAGCCTTTTTGGGACACATTGTGTCAGATGCTGACATTGAGGTAGACTCGCAGAAATTTGAAGCAGTAAAGACATAGCCTAGACCTACCACTCCGACCAAGGTACGCAATTTTCTGGGGTTAGCTGGGTATTATAGAAGGTTCGTAGAAGGATTTTCCACCTAGCAGCGCCTTTGACCAAGGTAACTCAGAAAGCAGCTAAATTTCACTAGACTTAAGCATGTGAATAGAGTTTTCAGAAATTGAAAAACAGACTGACCTCAGCACCATTGTTAGCCTTACCAGAAGGATCAAAGGGTTATGAAGTATACTGTGATGCTTCAGGCATCGGGTTAGGATGTGTTCTGATGCAGCATAGTAAAGTAATTGCTTACGCTTCCAGGCAGCTAAAGAAGCATGAAAAGAACTATCCCACCCATGACCTGGAATTAGCCGCGGTGATTCATGCCTTGAAAATATGGAGGATCTATCTGTATGGCGTTCATGTAGATATTTTCACTAATCATAAGAGCCTCCAGTACATTTTCACACAGAAAGAGTTGAATCTGCAGCAGGGTCGCTGGTTAGAGCTGTTGAAAGACTATGATGTGAATATTTTGTATCTCCCAGGGAAAGACAATGTCTCAGCAGATGCCCTAAGCAGTAAATCCATGGGGAGTTTAGTACCCCTGAAGCCAGGACAATGGGAACTGGCCCGAGAACTGCATCAGTTGGCCAGTTTAGCATCCGTATAGTAGATTCAGAAGGTAGTGGAGCAGTAATTCAGAATACGGTCGTATCGCCGTTAGTTTTGGAAGTGAAAGAATGGAAATACAAAGACCCTAACCTGGTTTAGCTCAGAGATAAGGTTAAGCGAAGGGAAGTTACAGATTTCCAGGTAACTGAAGATGCAGTTTTGAGATATAAGGATCGCCTCTGTGTTCCAGACACGGCAGGACTTCGCCAGCAAATTATGGGAGAGGTGCATTATTCCCGTTATTCTCTTCATCCTGTTTCAACGAAGATGTATCATGATATAAAAGAAAATTATTGGTGGCCGGGAATGAAAAATGAGACAGCAAAATATTTAACTCAATGTCCTAATTGCCAGCAGGTAAAAGCCAAACATCAGAAACCAGGCGGACTGTCTTGGGAGATAGCAGTGCCGATGTGATGGGAGGCAATTAACATGGATTTTGTGACAGGGTTACCTTGAACCAGGCATAAATTTGATTCCATCTGGGTGATTGTTGACAGATTTACGAAATCAGCTCACTTTCTACTAGTAAGGGCTACTTTTTCAACTGAAAATTATGCTAAACTATATATCAGAGAGATAGTCCGGTCTCATGGTGTTCTATTATCGATTATTTTTGATAGAGGAGCTCTGTTTATAGATAAATTTTGGCAGTCCTTTCAGAAGGGCCTTGGGACGCAGGTTAATCTGAGTACGGCATTCTATCCGCAAATAGACGAGCTGGCAGAACGTACAATTCATACGCTCGAGGATATGTTACGAGCATGTGTGCTGGATTTTGAAGGTGGCTGGGTTGAACATTTACCGCTTATTGAGCTTGCTTACAATGACAATTATCACTCGGCAATCCAGATGGCACCTTATGAGGCCTTATATGGGAGAAAATGCAAGTCGCTAGTTTGTTGGTTCGAGGTTGGAGAATCAGGGTTAATTGGGCCAGATATAATTCATCAGTCAGAAGAGAAAGTGAAGCTTATCAGAGAACGTCTGCTGACATGTTAGAGCCGCCAGAAATCTTACGCTGATATGCGACGTAGAAACCTGGAGTTTAGTGTAGGTGACTGGGTATTTCTAAAAATCTCGCCAATGAAGGGCGAAATGAGGTTTGGCAAAGATCGTAAGCTCAGCCTGAGGTTTATTGCGCCGTATCGAATACTCTGAAGAATAGGTCAGGTGGCATGCGAGCTAGATTTTCCTTTAGAGTTGGAATCCATTCATCCAGTCTTCCATGTGTCATAGGGGATCCATCCCTAATTGTGCCAGTTGAGGATGTCCAGATTACCGAGGAATTAGCCTATGAAGAGATTCTTGTAACTATATTAGATCGGCAGGTTTGTAGGTTGAGGACTAAAGATGTTGCCTCTATTAAAGTACTATGGAGAAACAAGAATAGAGAAGAGATGACTTGGGAAACCGAGGATGATATGAGATCCAAGTATCTTCATTTGTTCCATTCTTAGTCAGGCCATCAATAAAGGCACATTTATGATTCAGTTTATTCCGTGATGTGTGTTACATATATTGCTCAGTTAGATACAATGTTGTTGTGAAACAGTTGCTATAGTGTTCTGTGAAATGCCTGTATTGGACTTTTCTGCGTTTTAGGATGTTCAGATAGTCCATATTACAGCGAAAACTCTACCTAAATATTTCCAGAACAAGTGATTATAAGAGTTAAAGTTCTTGTAAGCTGAAGTTAACATTCGAGGACGAATGTTCCTAAGAGGGGGAGGATGTTACACCCCGTAAGTTACTAATGTTTATACGGACTATTCGTACATTGGTTAAGAGTTGTAGAATACAGTACATATGAGAAAGGGGTCTGGGGTAAGGTCAGACGAGCGCGGAGTCGGGACCGCGCGGGAAAAGGCTGGACCAACTGCCCAAAGGGGCAACGTGGCAAGCCCCTCCCTAGCGCGTTGGGCTCCGTGGCACGGCCCAGAATTTGAGCAACAGTGTCCGTGCCATGGACCACTTTCAACCGCCTCAAATATATATGTGTCTCATCCTTTGATTTTAAGTTAAGTTATATATATATATACACGGCCAGAGCAGTGAGAATACGAAGAAAACAAGTTTAAATCCTCCATTTACGCTACGAAACCCTGCCCGAATCCAAATTAACTTCGAGTATCGAAGTATAAGGATGAGAGGAACATTACTACAGAGTTAGTTTCACAAAATTCCCCTGACAAATCGTAACTCCGTTGAGCTAAAGTTGTGGAATTGCGTCAAATTAGTAGCAATACGATCACAGACTTAAATTGAAAGGAGCAGTTGAGTACGATCTGAAACTCGCCAGTTAATAAGTAATCGGCGAACGATGTATGTTAAGGCAGTTTGCTTCGGCAAGTTAGTTTTCTTAGCATGATAACTCAGTTGAATCCCCGTAAGAGTACCAGAAGCAAGTCTATTATGATTTGTTGTTGTTATTAGCTGAGAATCGTATTCCATGTTTAGTTTGGGATGGATTATGCCTGCATAGCCTTCATGACCGACCCCTGGGTTATTATCTTGTGTTGATGCCCGCCAGGGGCGAGTTGACGTCGCTCTACGTAGCGTTATGCCGTCCGCCAGGGATGAAGATGGGGTCCTAGGTCCTAATATGTCGTGGTTGGCTTTATACACCCCTACTGAGACTGGTGCCCGGGGTGCAAATATCAGGAGTCCACCAGACTTAGACACAGTTACAATTAGGAGCAAAGCAGGCTCAGTTGCAGACCCATGGGATTGGTAGAGCGGCTATAGTCATTAGTTGACCCAGTGTGACCTTGGATAGGGGTAGATAGACTGAGGTGCACTCACCAGGGATTATGGGGGCCCCAGGTGGTTATTCTATGCTGGTTGTACCTTCCGGCTTATGGGGGCCAAGTAAGGTTTATGTTTTCTTTAGTTATTGATAGCTAGACAGTAAAATGTTCTATTAATCAGGTATGATCTCCATTCCTTCATTTTAGTTATTCTTAGTTTTATCTCTTTATTTCAGTCATTTACAATTATCGCCTTACATATTCAGTACATATTGTTGATGCCCTCTCTGGGGTGCTGAATTACTTGCCTGAACATACGGATAGATGAGGAGCGGGTCCGTCGTAGCTTTCAGCCAGCATCACCAGGACAGTTAGCTCCTTTCTTATGGATCTTGTAGATAGAAGGTTACTTCCTTTTGATTGTATAGTTTTTGGGTAGGCCGGGCCCTATCCCGACCATTATATTACCCCTAGACGCTTGCATATTGTTTCTATTTCCCTGTGGTTAGCTGTTATTGGCCGTGTGGGGCCTATATGTGTTTTAGTTTATGTGTTGGACATGTCGGGCCTTGTTTTAACTGTCAGATTAGCATCCTTGTCGGCCATAGTTTAGTGTAGCTCTGGATTTACTTTACAGTTATAACTAGATATCATGGTGGCCTTGTCGACCCGCATAGCATTTCCTGTTATTGCCTGTTTCTTGTTAGTTGTTTTCCTTACAGGTGGCTATAAGGCCTTGTCGGCTGGGGGCTGTGTTTACAGCCAAGATATAGCCCGTTGTTTTCTTGATTTAACAGTTTGTGTTAGCCCTACACCAGAAGTGCTTAGGCTCCGTCAGCTCAGTTGGTTCAGATACTAGTAGGGCACCAAGTGCCAGTCATTTCTCCCATGGTGGGGTGTGACACCTATAACCGACATACTCCATATGAGCACACATGGAGCCCGACCTGTAAATCCCTAGTCGGGAGGGTTTCGTACCTTTCAAAGGGTAGAACCATAAAGGGCATGATATCACACATGAAAGGGCCCATTTGGGAAATGGAGACAGTCACAAGGGAGGTCCCATCATATCCTGTGGTGGCACATAGTTCTGAGATTCGGGGCAAAACCTGGGCCCAGAACCTACTCTGTGTTACATACTACTCCTGAAACATATATAGTGCTTATAGTATAATTAATATGCATAAGATTCATAGGCTAGTTAAATCATGATAATCATAGGCATGCTTGTAAATATGTGAACTAGCCATAAGGCTGTCACGACCCGAGTTCACACCCTAGCAGTAACACGGGACAAGAAACCCCGAAAGGTTCCAAGTCGACCCATGGAATAATCATAGCATATCACTTGACAATATAATCAACCAACAACTTAAGTAAGTGGAGTCTAACTGCAAGCGTATAAAAAAGAACCAAAATACAATTATAACAACACTCTGATACAACGCTGAGTCTATCTAGACAAGTCTGAAAGCCTTCTACTAAACTGATGAGTTGCTGAGACAAGACCCCAGCTAACTCATAAAGTCTGAAACTGAAACATAAAGAAAACATAAATATAAATCACGCCCTCGGGAGATAAGGACTCACCACTGGCAGCTGTAAGGGAGTGAAGCGTATCTAACCATGAGGCTGAGTCTGGAGACCTGAATCTATAACATGAAATGATATAGCACAAAAGGCATGCGGTCAATACTTGAAATGTACTGAGCATGCGGGATAACATATATAATTGAATATACAAATATATAATAAGGAAATAACCAAGTACATCAACATAACTGATTAACATGACATTATCCTCTTATGATTCATGCATACATATATATATACATGAAATTTTCCTTTAGATCCCACTTTATGATACATCATCGATCTCATGCATAAGGGTCAAGTCCTGAACATTTAATAAGAGTTGAATCTAAAACTAGCACCACACACTGTATTGGATCATTGCGGACAACTGAGTCTGATTCTCATAATATTAAATCTGTTATAATCTGAAATCTGAATCATACAGAACTAGATCATGCTGGTAGCATAACTAAGGGAGTCATCCTCTACTATGGAGAGTCCCAGCTGAACTAAGAAAGTCATTCTCTACTATGGAAGAACCCGACTGAACTAGGAAGTGAGGAGTCACTCTCTACTATGTAGGATCCTGACTGAACTAGGGAGTCACTCTCTGCTATGGAGGATCCCGACTGAACTAGGGAGTTACTCTCTAATATGGAGGATCCTGACTGAACTAGGGAGTCACTCTTTTCTATGGAGGATCCTGACTGAACTAGGGAGTCACTCTTTTCTATGGAGGATCCTGAGCTGACCAAGGAAAACATTCTCGGCTATGGAGAGTCCCTGGCTGACTAGAACATGAGCAGTACTGATCTGACATCATCTATCTAGACTATGCTACTACAGCTAGCCAGAAACATAAACATACACTGCATTAATCATACAACATCCATTTTGGAAGGATCGGGGCTACTTTCTACTAACAACAAGCCCAGCATTCGTAAAATGTCAATCTCATGCTTTATCATCATAATTCATATCATCATAGAGCCACATCAATATTTCTTCAAACATCTTACATTAGTGAGTATCTATAGTTTCACATCATGCATTATACTTCCACCTCATTAAGTTTCGGCTTCATATCATTCAACATGTATCATAAGTCATTCGTGATCCATAGATCCAATTTGTATCTTAACATGCATATATTGATTCATATACTCTAGATTTACGGGAAGCCATATACTTAACTCATAACTTGTACATTCACAATCAAGATAATGGAAAAAGCATACATTTTCATTTTATAAAACCCATTTCGAGATTTACTTCAATTCATGAGAAGGATGCATTAATTTGGCCTTTACCATAAATTAATTCATACCCAATCAATTCCATCAAAAGCATAAGGGACATGCATATCTTTACTTTCAATTATTCAAGCCCATAAACTCAAATTTCTTCTCAACATGTCTATCGATGGTAAATTCAGTTCTTAGGGATAATCATTTGATTTTCACATATCTAAACATAGCTTCAAGTAATTACAATAATTGAGTGAACAATAATAAATCCTCATTCAAAGTTTAAGTCATTTTATGAAGAAATTCTATAATCTCACATTTCTCATCATCCAACACATAGTTCGAGTGACGCAATTATTGTACATTATAATAAATATCATAATCATAATGGATCTCGAAATTTAGAGGATTATAGACAAAATCACCCATCACACAAAACCCTAGGTCATACTTTTCTAGAATAGTTGAAATTGGGCATTTTGATAAAAACATTTTAGGGCACAAGGATGGAAGATTATCCCTGTTAAAGACCCGCATACCTGGTAAAAGAAACCCTGCTTGAAATTTCCCCTTGAAGCTTTGATGAACACCTTGGTGAAATCCTTGAATCTTGAGAGGAGAGGAGGAAGAAGGGTTTCAAGAGATATCTTGAGAGAATGAGAGTTTAGACTTGAAGAAACCCTTAAAACTTTCCCACATAGTACTCAAAACGACGTAGTTTAGAAGTTAGAAGCACAGGACTTTATGAAAACGCCCCTGGAAAAATGCAGGCAAAATCACTCTGCCAGACCCCATGAGTCATGGGGTCTGGAAACGACTCGTGGGGATTGAGTCGTGGAGTGCACTGGTTCAAGTCCCTTTTTCTTCTCTTCCCTCCTCATGGGTAACTTGATGAGTCGTCAGGTACATGTCGACTCGTCCCTCCTTACGTGGCCTTTACTGCCTCAAGCCCACACCAAAAATTCATAGCTTCACCTAATGGTCGACCTAACGAGTCGTGGAGTTAACTAACGACTTATTGGGTCATCCGTGGCCACTTCTCCAGGCTTCCTTCTTGAACACTCCCCACAAGTCTGACCACGGCTCGTGGGGTCTCCTAACAAGTCATCCCCCTACTTGTTCTGAGACAAAATTTTCCATCTCCTTCCTGAATTCTTCCTTTAAACCTGGAATCTGATCTTAGAAATATTCGGGGTGTTAAAATACCTCCCCCTTTGGAACATTCATCCTCGAATGTTGGCTAAACATACTCAAAATTGAGAAAAGAACTGATATCACAAATACTGAATATTTACAACTGAAACTGATGGAGTATCTGACTCGGGGCTGTTCTTACACAGTTGAACTAAATATCTTAATCATACATGCATGCTAAGACGTGAGAGGGACTAAAAGACATAAAATTGACATGGAACTAAATAGAACACTGAGAAGGATTCTTCTGCTTTCACTAGCACTGAACTCATACAATCTGAAGCCTTCGCTTTCAATTCACTTTCTGATACAGGGTTAGAATTCATAATATCTAGTCTGACTTCAATTACAGGTCTCATGAGCACGAATCATTCATGACATCTAAAATTGAGCACATAAATGAGATAACCTGAGTCTGCTGAGCTACTACGCATATTCTAGAGACTGAGTTCGAGCTGATCATATTGAGAAACATGATTTAACACACATAACTGATTTGTAACACGAAATGATCCTAAAGGATTCATGAAGTAAGATCGGCATCACTGTCTGAAGTGATTATCTAGAACTTCTGGGAGTCCGCACATAAGGATGGACATAACTTATCTTCAACCAAACTACTAGAGAATTTATCTTAACCTGAGGGATTGACATACCATGACTGCTAAGGTTAGGACTTCCCTACTATCATAATCAAGATCCGACTAATCTTACGCGTTTACCATCTCCCCCATAGCTTTAAGCCATCATTATAAAGCTCCTGAATATTTCTCAAGGTTGAGACTAATTCACTAACTCGAAGCTCCCCTCCTTTTACCTCTAACCATCACATCCAGTCTTACAATAACAGCTATTCACATCGCGCATCGATAACCTCTTCTCAACTACAACCACAAGCTCCTTATTTAATTCTGGGGTTTTGGGCTAGCAACATACAAAGAGTTATGTAAGATTCACAATAAACCTGTGGCCACTACTGGCGACTTGCCCTTATCCTAGCGTGTTGTCACGGAATAGGAGCAGTTTGGACGACGTCCGCCACCTGGGCTAGATGATGCACCCTGCTGAAATGGGCAGGCTATAGGGTTACCAAAGAGATGGTCGAGGATCTACTCTCGTCTCATTTTGCCGCTGCGCAGTCTTGGTGCTTATGGCCCGACTGGCCATACCAGAAACAAACATCCGATCTAGCCATACATTCTCCCAAGTGGTGCTTCCCACAGCTGGTACACATTGGGTATGTAATCTCTCTCACTCTAGGTTTGTACGGAGCATTGATTATTGAAAATGCTTGGGCTTCCAACTTCTACTGTGAAAATGAGCAGTGTCCACCACTCGTTCTTGGCGAAGAGGACTCTAAATCTCCTCTACTGGCCCTCTTGGCCTCTCTCTCCTTTTCCTTCACTTACTCCTCCTCCATTTTTTGCACTAATATCACCAAACATGAAAAGTCTATATCCCGGTGCAACATAGCAATCCTGCATTCTTTAATTAAGGAGCCTGACACTCTATTCACAAACCTGCTCACTCGGGCCCTTTGGTAACCTACCATCTCCGGGGCATACTTGGATAGCCAGATAAATTCCAATGCATACTCTTGAACTGTCATGTCATTCTGTCTCAGGTTGATGAACTCTGCCGCCTTAGCCTCTCTCAACTCTTTAGGGAAAAACCTGTCCAGGAATGCGGTCTTAAATTCATCCCAACCTACGAGGCCTTCTCTGATCCCTCGACTGTTCCTCAACTGACAAAACCATATATACGTAAATCCTTTTAGCTGGTAGGAGGATAAGTCTGCACTCCCAATTCCCGTCACACCCATGATGTGAGTAACCTTCTGAATCTCTTCCAAGAACTCATATAGGTCCTTGTCTACCTTTGACCCCAAGAACTCGGGGGGGTTCATTCGGAGAAAATATCTCACCCTTGTCACCGCTACATTCCCATTCTAGGGAGTACGAGCCATAGCTTGCTGGTTTATCTAGGCGATTACGGCTTGTGCCAACATATTAAGATTTGCCCGAAACTCTACATAAGAACATGGTCATCCATCAGGTTCGCCGGGGCTGGTCGTACCTGCTAGCGATCATTACCATTTCTCCTTCCATTTGCTCGTCTAGGAGGCATTATCTGCGTGTGCATAAAGCACGAGTCAGGGAAGGAACTATTTAGAGCTTCATACTCTACGCACGATAAGAATCATGAAGAAAAAGGAACATTCCTAAAATGTCTCGTAGCCTCCTCGTCATAAGTGTTGCACGCTTCACATCCACGAAGAAGACTCTACTTAACGCGACTTTCAGACACCCTAGGACACTCTAAACCTTTGCTCTGATAACAAGTTTGTCACGACCCGAGTTCACACCCTAGACGTAACATGGGACAAGGAACCCTGAAAGGTTCCAAGTTGACCCATGGCATAATCATAGAATATCACTTAACAATATAATCAACCAACAAATTAAGTAAGTGGAGGCTAACTACAAGCGTATAAAAAAGAACCAAAATACAATTATAACAACACTCTGATACACACTGAGTCTATCTAGACAAGTCTGAAAGCCTTCTACTAAACTGATGAGTTGCTGAGACAAGCCCCCAGATAACTCCTAAAGTCTGAAACTGAAACATAAAGAAAATATAAACATAAATCACGCCCTTGGGAGATGAGGACTCGCCATTGGCAGCTGTGAGGGAGGGAAGCGTATCTAACCAGAAGGCTGAGTCTGGAGACCTGAATCTGTATCATGAAATGATATAGCACAAAAGGCGTGCATTCAGTACTTGGAATGTACTGAGCATTTGGGATAACATAAATAATTGAATATACAAAATATATAATAAGGAAATAACCAAGTACATCAACATAACTGATTAACATGACATTATCCTCTTATGATTCATGTACACATATATATACATGAAATTTTCCTTTAGATCCCACTTTGTGATACATCATCGATCTCATGCATAGGGGTCAAGTTTTGAATGTTTAATAAGAGCTGAATCTAAAACTAGCATCACACACTGTACTGGATCACTGCGGATAACTGAGTCTGATTCTCATCATATTAAATCTGTTATAATCTGAAATCTGAATCATACGGAGCTAGATCATGTTGGTAACATAACTAAGGGAGTCATCCTCTACTATGGAGAGTCCCAGCTGAACTAAGAAAGTCATTCTCTACTATGGAGGAACCCGACTGAACTAGGAAGTGAGGAGTCACTCTCTACTATGTAGGATCCTGACTGAACTAGGGAGTCACTCTCTGCTATGGAGGATCCCGACTAAACTAGGGAGTCACTCTCTGCTATGGAGGATCCCGAATGAAGTAGGGAGTCACTCTCTGCTATGGAGGATCCTAACTGAACTAGGGAGTTACTCTTTTCTATGGAGGATCCCGAGCTGACCAAGGGAAACATTCTCGGCTATGGAGAGTCCCTGGCTGACTAGAACATGAGTAGTATTGATCTGACATCATCTATTTGGTCTATGCTACTACAGCTAGCCAGAAACATAACAATGCACTGCTTTCATCATACAACATTCATTTCGGAAGGATCGAGACTATTTTCTACTAACAACAAGCTCAGTATTCAGAAAATGTCAATCTCATGCTTTATCATCATAATTCATATCATCATAGAGCCACATCAATATTTCTTCAAACATCTTACATTAGTGAGTATCTATAGTTTCACACCATGCATTATACTTCCACCTCATTAAGTTTCGGCTTCATATCATTCAACATGTATCATAAGTCATTCGTGATCCATAGATCCAATTCGTATCTTAACATGCATACGTTGATTCGTATATTCTAGATTTATGGGAAGCCATATACTTAACTCATAACTTGTACATTCACAATAAAGATTATGGAAGAAGCATACATTTTCATTTCATAAAACCCATTTCGAGATTTACTTCAATTCATGAGAAGGATGCATTAATTTGGCCTTTACCATAAATTACCTCATACCCAATTAATTCCATCAAAAGCATAAGGGACATGCATATCTTTACTTTCAATTATTCAAGCCCATAAACTCTCATTTCTTCTCAACATCTCTATCGTTGGTACATTTAGTTCTTAGGGATAATCATTCGATTTTCACATATCTAAACATAGATGCAAGTAATTATGATAACTGGGTGAACAATAATAAAGCCTTATTCAAAGTTCAAGTCATTTTATGAAGACATTCTATAATCTCATATTTCTCATCATCCAACACATAGTTCGAGTAACCCAATTATTCTACATCATAATAAATCTCATAATTATAATGGGTCTCGAAATTAAGAGGATTATAGACAAAATCACCCATCACAAAAAACCCTAGGTCATACTTTTCTCGAATAGTCAAAATTGGGATTTTGATAAAAATATTTTGGGGCACAAGGATGGAATATTATCCTAGTTAAAAGACCTGCATACCTGGTAGAAGAAACCCTGCTTGAAATTTCCCCTTGAAGCTTTGATGAACACCTTGGTGGAATCCTTGAATCTTGAGAGGAGAGGAGGAAGAAGGGCTTTGAGAGGTATCATTAGAGAATGAGAGATTATACGAAAATGAGCCTAAAAGATTCGTGAAGTAAGATCGGCATCACTGTCTGAAGTGATTATCTAGAACTTCTGGGAGTCCGCACATAGGGATGGACATAACTTACCTTCAACCAAACTACTAGAGAAATTATCTGAACCTGAAGGGATTGACATACCATGACTGCTAGGGTTAGGACTTCCCTACTATCATAATCAAGATCCGACTAATCTCGCACGTTTACCATCTCCCCCTTAGCTTCAAGCCATCATTCCAAGACTCCTTAATATTTCTCAAGGTTGGGACTAATTCACTAACTTGAAGCTCCCTCATTTCACCTCTAACCATCACAACCAGTCTTACAATAACAGTTATTCACATCACGCATCGACAATCTCTTCTCAACAACAACCACAAGCTCCTAATTTAATTCTGGGGTTCTGGGCTAGCAACATAAAAAGAGTTATGCAAGATTCACAACATACCTGTGGCCACTACAGGCAACTTCCCTTATCTTAGCGTGCCGTCACGGCATAGGAACGGTTTGGACGACGTCCGCCACCTGGGCTAGATGATGCACCCTGCTGAAATGGATGGGCTATAAGGGCTATTGAAGAGATGGCCGAGGATCTACTCTCGCCTCGTTTTGCCGCTGCGCAGTCTTGGTGCTTATGGCTTGACTGGATGCACCAGAAGCAAACATTCGATCCAGCAATACATTCTCCCAAGTGGTGCTTCCCGCAGCTGGTACACATTGGGTACGTAATCTCCCTTACTCTAGGTTTGTACGGAGCACTGACTATTGAAAATGTTGGGGCTGCCAAATTCTATTTGGAAAATGAGCAATGTCCACCACCTGTTCTTGGCGAAGAAGACTCTGAATCTCCTCTCCTGTCCCTCGTGGCCTCTCTCTCCTTTTCCTTCAGTGAAGGTGTTGTGAAAAAATTAGCTTGTTGAGGGATATATATGGGAAGCTAAAGCAGATATGATGGCTAGATACCTCCATCTTTTCCCTTCCGTCTTAGTTCCGGCATGAGGTACCAGTTTCCTCCTTAGTACTCTATTCAGTTTCATGTCAAGTTCATGTCTCTAAGTTTCTTTCATGTCATAGCATGCATGTATATTTCTTGAATTGAGTTCATTCATGTATCTCCGTTCGGAGTCAGTCACTCTTTTAGTTTTCAGTTTTGGGATTACAATTCCCTCTCCAGCCTTTCAGTTTTCTTAATCTACATTCAAGGATGAATGTTCCCAAGGGTGAGATAATGTAATACCCCAAAAGTTTCTAATATCAGACCCGAGGATTGAAATAGAAAAAACAGAAAAATCTGCATCAGGTCACAGAACGACTCGTCAGGTGACTGGTTAAGTCACTTGATAGATCATTGAGTGACCCGTTAAGTGGTGCTAAGTTGGATAAAAGGTTACCTTTTGGAAGTAATGATGAGTCAATAAGACTCCCCACGAGTCGTCGTTTGACCCATTAAGCGTATTATGGTGGAGAAAGTATTAAGTTCCAGTGTACTTCATGGATGGAGGGAACAAGTTGTCAAGTCCCTGACGATTCGTTAAGTGACTCATTGGTGAGAAAGACCAGAGAATGGAGAAGAAGTTGCCAGTGGCAACGAGTCAAGAAATGACCCTGTCAAGTCCCCCCAATAGATCATCCCATCCTTTATTGGTACTGGCAGCGCCATTTGTTTCCAATCGGTTCATTAACGATGTTTCGTAATTTTCTAAGTTCCTAATTCCTAAACTATATTGTTTTGAGCTTATGAAGAAGGGTTTTAGAGTGTTTTACTCATCCTAAGCCCTCACTCTAATCATAACACTTTTATTAGAAGATCAAAGCCTCAAGTGAAGTAAGGATTCTCCATCTTCATCCTCTTCAATTTCTTTTGGGCATCAAACCCCAGCAAGAATTCTTCAAGCCCTGATATGTAGGGCCATGAATGGGGGATTTCTTCTACCCTCAAACCCAATTTCTCCCCAAATTCATGATTTTAAGTCTTCAATTAAGTGTATTGAAATTCTAGGGTTTCCACCCCAATCCATGCAATTACCTATATTATGTCTATGGGTCCAATCCCCTCATGTTTCAATATATGGTTTAAGAATAACTGGGGCAGATTTTCCCTTCAATTTAATTATAAATCCATGATTTCAAGTTATTAGAAATTAAATCCCATTATGCATGTTTTATGAAGATTAAGCTTATGATTCCCTGATTTATAGCATGATGAGTTATCTAGTATGCACGAATTTTTATGAATTATTAACTTATGATTCCATATCACGGCCCAAAATAGTCATGATTGGCACCCACACTAACCCTTCGATGGGTGAACCGATGATTCCCAAACGTTACCCAAAATTGATCATTCATAATGAAAACTTTTACTAAAATAAAACAAACGAAATTAATTAACAAGAGAAAAAAGACTTAAAACAGACTTCAATGCAAAACACAAAACTTAATTATCATTGCACCAAACGTCTCCTTACAACTTTAAGAAATGCTAAGTCTAAAACATAAAAAAATCTAATGTCTGGAAAAGAAAGACATCCTTGATGGGAGAGTGGTATTTCCTCCTTGATCATCTCACCTCTCAAACTCCGCTGCTGCTTTATAAGTGAGGATGTGAGGAACTGTCGGGTTCGAACTCTGCACTCAGAAAAGAAGTACAGGGGTAGGGTCAGTACATAACACAGTACTGGTAGGAATCATTGGGCGACCTTAAATAATAACAAGCATACACCGTAACAACAATATAAGACCAGTCTTCAACATAAGAAGAACATACAGAACATTTTAGACACACTAGCTCTACTTAAAGGGAAATTGGCCTACTCACTGGATTGGTTCATTTGCTGTAGCGGTCTCGCCGCAGCGGAGAGTGTTCCGCTGCAGCGGTACTACCTTAGGTAATAGCTTGACTATGCTGCACTCTCTCAATTCTTCAGTTCTTCAATTTCATCATTCACATATTCCACCAAATCTCTCAGATAACGCACATTTAGGGACAACAATTAACACCCCCAAGTATTACAACGAGTTCAACAAGAAATCACAGCAAAATCTACTCATTAAATTCCAATATTGTGACAGGTCAAACTTAGAACTAGAGACATGTTCTTCATTATCAAAATGACATAACATAACTGTAATTGACACAACCTCTTAGCACATTATTCATACAACTTCATTTGCATATAATGACAACACGACATAACGTAACATACATAACATGAAATGCATAGATGGCATGACAGGCATACGCCTCCACCATCTCACCATAAACACTCAACCATATAATCAGTGTACACACATGCTAGAGGGTCTTATTTCTATCCTTCTAGTCATGACCTACAAGGGACTCTAGAAATTCATGTACTGTACCAGCGTGGTACCCGCTCCCACTCATATGCTCGTCCAGATGCTCCCCTCGGACACGAGCCACTCAATAATAATATTTGCTCGCCCGGATACTCCCCTCAAGCTTGAGCCTCTCATTTCAGAAAATAGTTACTAATTCAGCCATTTTCATCCATTAATAGCAACAAGGTGCATCACATAAATGTAAACATATATACATATCAATTCATTGGTGTCTACTCTCCACTCCCTCACTTGCCCAAATACAGAACTCAATTCACATGATAGATTCATAAACGAAGTTCACTACACACTTCCACATGATCTCATCAACAGATTATATTCATCTCATATCAACATGATATTTCCTATTTGTTCACATAAAAATATCATAATAAAAAATGTCCAAAGACCAATCAAATACGATCATTACATAAGCATACAAGCCATTATGCAGGGTCTAACCCTCTAACCATAACCTACCTCAAAAGACGAAGATAACTGTTCAGCTACTCTGCAGGAGCTTTGCCCTTCCTCAAAGCTTCAGATTATTTGAAATCTACACAACAAGAGTAATTCATTACTTACTCTTCAATCATGGGTCTAATTAGACAAAACCCTCCCCTTCGGAGTGTTCTCGAAAGTAAAACCCCCAATTCTACTCATTTCTAGTTCAACTTTCCATGTAACCCTTGTTCCTCACACGTAATTCTAGGAAAGTAATCAAAACTCTTCAAACATCAACCTAAATTAAACTCTAATCATCCCACAACCCATCCCTGGTTCATCAACCTAGGGTTTTTCTCTATAAACTTGCACCATTAAAGGTCCACAAAAATCTAGGATCAACACAAATTGTAGTAGTGATAGAAGAATCGAAATTCTTATCTTAGGAGAGTAATTCACTACACTGGAGAGATTTTTTGTTCTTTATCCCTTCTAATCGAGTTTCTGAGAATAATGGGGTAAAACCCTATAATTCCCACTTAAACCTACTTTTTAATATCCATCGTCTACTGCAGCGGTCACATTTTCGCTGCAGCGGACCCACTACAGCGGTCGCCATATTTATTTCCCAAATTCGTCAAGGCGGAAATTCCACCGCTGCAGCGGTCCCCTGAATCAGTAGCCACCCAAAATCCACCAGTTTCACACTTTAGAAAATTTTACAGCACATTCTATTCTTTCCTTAGCCTGTTCTAGGCCCCTAACCATCCCGTAATAACGTCAGGGTCGTTACATCAGATATCAATTAAAACACCATTCATCCCCAAACGGTCTATAAAAAGAAAGAGAAAAGTACATACCCGATTCCATGAACAACTAGGGATACTTGATCTGCATATCAGTCTCGATCTCCCAAGTGGTTTCCTCAATCGGACGATTCTTCTACTAGACCTTTACTGTCGGAATCTCTTTCGACCTCAGCTTTAGAACCTCTCTAGACAATATTTCTACAGGCTCCTACTCAAATGATAGATTCTCATCCAGTAGCACAGAGTCCTATCTGATAATGTACATTCCATCCCTATGATACTTTTTCAACATTGAGACATGGAACATCAGATGCACCCCCGACAACCCTGGCGGCAAAGCCAGCTCATACACTACTTTCCCCACATGTCGGAGTATTTCAAATGGTCCAATGTACCTTGGGCTAAGCTTGCCCCGCTTTCTGAACCTCATCACCTCTTTCATTGGAGACACCTTTAGCAACACTTGTTCTCCCGTCATGAACTCCATATCTCTTACCTTTTTGTCTGCGTACTGCTTTTGTTTATTTTGAGCCACCACCAGACGCTCTTGAATTATCCACACCTTTTCTAAGGACTCCTTTAACAAATCAGTCCCCTAAGGCCTCACCTCAAATGCATCAAACCACCCAATTAGAGATCTGCGCTTTTTCCTGTATAAAGCTTCAAATGGCACAATGCCAATGCTCGATTATTAGATATTGTTATAGACAAATTCTGCCAAGGGCAAGAATCTGTCCCAATGGCCTCTAAAGTATATTACAGATGCCGGGAGCATGTCTCCAATACTTGGATATTCCATTCCGACTATCCACCTGTCTGAGGGTGAAAGGTTGTGCTCAAGTCTAACCTCGTACCCAACTCAGCCAAAAAGGTCCTCCAGAAATGAGAAGTGAACTGAGTGCCCTTGTCTAATATAATTGACACAGTCACCCCATGCAACCGAATCACTTCCTTCACGTACAGCTTAGCTAGTTTCTCCACATTGTAAGTCACCTGGACTGGTAAGAAATGAGCTGATTTAGTTAATCTGTCCACGATGACCCAAATTGAGTCATATTTTCCCAAAGTCTTGGGAAGACCCACCACGAATTCCACTGCTATTCTCTCCCATTTCTACTCAGGAATAAGTATTCTCTGAAGTACTCCTCCAGGATTTTGTTGTTTGTACTTCACCTGCTGACAATTCAAACACTGAGCAATGTACTCAACAATATCCCTATTCATCCTGCCCCATCAATAGTGTTGTTTCAATCATGGTAGATCTTGGTGACTCCAGGGTGAATGGAGTACCTTGAGTTGTGAGCTTCTGCCAAAAGAGTTTTAATTAGCTCACCAACTAGGGGAACACATACACGCCCCTTTATTCTCAAGATCCCTTCATCATCTAACATTGCTTCTTTGGCGTCTCCCCACAAAACCTTATCTCGAATATTAGCCAGCTTTTTGTCCTCGAATTGTCTTGCTTTGATTTCCTCTAGCAGTGAGGATTTGGCCTCCATGTTGGCTAGTACCCTACTGATTTTTGTCAGTGACAACCTCACCAAACTATTTGCCAAAGTCTGAACTTCTCTAGCTATTGGCTACTGAGTAGCTTCTTAGCAAGCTAAACTGCCTATGCTCACCTTCTTCTAACTTAACGCGTCTGCCAGAACATTAGCTTTTCCTGGATGGTATAGGATAGTGACATCATAATCCTTAAGTAGATCCATCCATCTTCTCTGCCTCAAATTGAGATCTTTCTGGGAGAATATGTACTACAAATTGTGATGATCCGTGAACACCTCACATCGAGCTCCATACAGATAGTGCCTCCAAATTTTCAGGGCAAATACAACTGCTGCTAATTCCAGGTCATGCACGGCGTAATTCTTTTCATGAACCTTCAACTGTCTCAAGTCATAAGCGATGACCTGTCCTTCCTGCATTAACACAGCACCCAACCCAGACCGTGAGGCATCACAATAAACAACAAAGTCTTTACCGTCCATGGGTAACACCAGGATAGGTGCTATGGTCAGCAGAGTCTTGAGTTTCTAAAAACTTGCTTCACATTCCTTTAACCACTAAAAAGGTATATCCTTTTACGTCAACTTAGTCAACGCCAAAGTGATGGAGGAGAAACCCTTCACGAACCAACGGTAGTAACTGGCCAGCCCCACAAAACTCTGAATCTCCGTCACGTTAGTTGGCTTCGCCCAATTTCTGACCGCCTCCACCTTCTGTGGATCAACTTGGATTCCCTCCTTGGAAACCACATGTCCCAGAAAAGACACTGATGCCAACCAAAACTCATACTTGGTGAACTTAGCATACAACTGCTTCTCCTTCAGTACTTGGTGAACTTAACATACAACTGCTTCTCCTTCAGTAGTCCCAGCACAATTCTTAGATGATTTTTATGCTCCTACTTGGTCTTAGAATACATCAAGATATCATCAATAAACACAATAACAAATAAATCTAGGTAAGGTTTGAAAATACCGTTCATCAAGCTCATGAATGCAGTTGGGGCATTAGTGAGACCAAAAGACATGACTAGAAACTCGTAATGCCCATACCTAGTCAGGAAGGCTTTTTTGGAAATATCCTCAGCCCAGATTTTCAACTGGTGATAATCGGACCTCCAGTCAATCTTCAAAAACACAGCCACTCCCTGTAACTGATCAAACAAATCATCTATTTGAGGAAGAGGGTACTTGTTCCGAATACTTACCTTGTTTAACTAACAGTAGTCGATGCACATCCGCATACTACTATCTTTCTTCATCAAGGGAAAAAACAGGGCACTCATTGGTGGCACAGTCATCCTGATGAATCTTTTACTAAGAAACTCCTGCAACTGCTCATTGAGTTCTCTCAACTCAGCAGGTGCCATTCGATATGGAGGAGTAGAAATAGGTGGGGTACCTGGTTTCAGGTCTATATAGAAATCTATGTCATGAACCGAGAGCATGCCAGGAAAATCTGTAGGGAACACCTCTAAGAACTCACAAACAACTGGAACTGACTCTATGGAAGGACCCTCTGAACTAGTGTCCCGAATATGCGCCAAGCACGCTGAACAACCCTGCTCTATCAACTTATGGGCACGAATATGCGAAATAAGTTTCTTAGGAGCAGGGCCACAATTCCCTTTCAACTCCAACCAAGACAACTCTGGACCCAATATAGTAACGGTCTTAGCAAGAAAATCTAGAATAAAACGGTAAGGGGACAAATAGCTCATTCCTAATATTATATCAAAATCAACCATGTCTAAGATCACTAAGTCTGCCAGAGTGTCAAACCCCATGAAATCAATAATGCAATCACGAACAACCCTATCCACCAACACAGAATTCCCGACAGGAGTAGACACATGGATAGGAGTATTAAGCACATCATAAATAAGATCCAGACCCAAAGCAAAATAAGTGGACACATAAGAAAATGTAAAGCCTGAGTCAAGCAATGTGATAGCCATTCTATAAGCCATGAAGATCATACCTGTAATAATGGCATCTGAAATCTCTATCTCTGATCTAATAGTAAAAGCTTATAAATGGTCCTGATTACCAGCCTGAAAACTTGCCCAGTTGGGCTATGCCACCCCTCTACCTGCCTGGGTTCCACCCTTACCCACTTGAGCACGTCCTCTACCCTGTTGAGAACCATCTCTAACGGTTGGATGACCACCTCGTCCCAGCTGTGGACAATCCTGACTGAATGCACTACTTTCTCTCCCGGTAAGGGCCGGAGCTCAAGGAGCTGGGTGAGGAACAATCTGCCCGCCCAGTCCAAACTTGGGGCATCATCTACATGTGGCCATATGCACCACACTCATGAAATACCTTCTCAATAACTGGCCTCTAAGCCAAAATAGAAAAAATAGGATGAGCCCTAAAATCAAAACAAACAATCTGAGTACCCCCAGCTGCACCTGACGGTCGTGAAGCCGTCCCTAGCGGTTGATACCTGCATGGAAGACTGAATAGGGAGCCCAAAGGAACTATGTGGTGACAGAACCTTAGCATAAGAACCACTGAAAGAACCCACTCTCCGAGCCTTCTTCTTGGCATTCCTTGCATAACCCTCTTACCTCACCCCTTCAACTAAATTCACATACTCTGCCACCTCCTAGAAGGTTTTACCTGAGGAGACCATTTGCAGAGATAATACTTGGAGACCCACATTCAGGCCTTTAACAAATCATTTAATTGCCTCCTCCTTTGCTGGAAGTAAAGGTAGAGCGTACCTAGAAAGCGAGTGAAATCGAGCGTCGTATGCTGCGACTAATGAGCTCCCCTGCTCAATGATGGTGAAATCATCCCCTCTCCTATCCCTCAGAGTGTGGGGATCATACTTCTCCAGAAATATGGAGTAAAACTGGGTCCAAGTAAATGGTGGTGACCCCGTTGGTTTTCACTCCACCAAAGCTTAGCATCCCCCATCAACTGAAAGGTCACAAACTCTACTCCGTACTTCTCTACCGCCTCCATCTTGTGGAGCCTCTCATGGTAGTCGATAATGAACACGTAGGCATCCTTTACCTATGTGTCATTGAAAGTGGGAGGCTTCATCTTGGTAAACTCCAGAACAAGTCAGGCTCCTCGTTCGTCATCACCGGTCCCACTATCGGTCTCGGGAAAATGACAGCTTCAGACATATCATTAATCCGCGGAGCCACAGCACCTGCATATTGTATCCCCAACTGCTACCCCCCTGGAGTTGTTGGCGCTACCCCAATGCCCACAAGGACACTTAGAAGGTTGAGAACCTAAGCTAGAACCTCAGAGGATGCTGGCGCGGAAGGAGCTTCTCCCAGCGTTGGAACCTCAACCTCAATAGCCACTTGTTCCTGTACTGTTGGTGGCACGGGAGATGCAGACCTCTCCCTAACTGGAGCAAAAGAAACAAGCCCCTCCTCTAGCAGCAACAGGCCTCCATCCATGACCTATGCCCCTTCCTCAGCTGCGAACTGCGGCCACCACTGTTGGCTCAGGTGCTGCTCATCTGTTGTTGTTGGCGTGTGTTCTCACCATCTGGGGAAGAAAGAAAAGAAAGTAGTTATATACCAATTGAAATCAAGTAATCGCATGAAAGGAAAGAAGAAAGGAGTTTTTCTAAAGTCCTGCAGCCTCTCGAAGATCAGTTACAGACGTCTCCGCACCGATCCGCGAGACTCTACTAGACCCGTCTTAGTGCAATGAGATCTACGAACCTAGGGCTCTGGTACCAACTTTGTCACAATCCAAAATAGCCATGATTGACACCCACACTAACCTCTTAGGTGTGCGAATCGATGATTCCCAAACGTTACCCAAAATCGATCATTCATAATGAAAACTTTTACAAAAATAAAATGAACTAAATTAATTAACAAGAGCAAAAAGACTTAAAACAGAGTTCAATAAAAAAAAACAAAGACCTGATTGTCATTACACCATATGTCTCCTTACAACTTTAAGAAATGCTAAGTCTAAAACATGAAAATCAAAATCAAATGTCTGGAAAAGAAAGACATCTTCGACGGGAGAGTGGTATTTCCTCCTTGGTCAGCTCACCTCTCAAACTCTGCTGCTTCTTTATAAGTGAGGATGTGAGGAACTGCTGAGTTCAAACTCTGCACTCAAAAAAGAAGTGTAGGGGTAGAGTCAGTACATAACACAGTACGGGTAGGAATCATCAGCCGATCCTAAATAATAACAAGTATACACCATAACAACAATACAAGACCAGTCTTTAACATAAGAAGAGCATACAGAACATTTCAAACATACTAGCTCTACTTAGAGGACCGCTGGCCTGCTCATTGGATTGGGTTGTTCGCTGCAGCAGTCTCACTGCAGCAGAGAGGGTTCCACTGCAACGGTACTGCCTTTGATAGTAGCTCAACTATGCTGCACTCTCTCAGTTCTTCAGTTCATCAGTTTTATCATTCACATGTTCAACCAAATTGCTCAGAGAACGCACACCTAGGGACAACAATTAACACCACCAAGTATCACTATGAGTTCAACAGGAAATCATAGCAAAATCCACTCATCAAATTCCGACACTATGACAGGTCACACTTAGAACTAGAGACATGTTTTTCATTATCAAAATCACATAACATAACCATAATTAACACAACCTCTTAGCACATTCTTCATACAACTTCGTTTGCATATAATGACAACACAACATAACATAACATACATAACATGAAATGCACAAATGACATGACGGCTACATGCCTCTGTCATCTCACTATAAACACTCAACTACACAATCAGTGTACACACATGCTAGAGGGTCTTATTTCTACCCTTCTAGTCATGACCTACAAGGGACTCTAGAAATCCATGTATTATACCAGCGTGGTACCCGTTCCCACTCATATGCTTGTCTGGATGCTCCCCTCGGACACGAGTCACTCAATAATAATATTTGCTCACTCGAATACTCCCCTCAAGCTCGAGCCTCCCATTTCATAAAATAGTTACTAATTTAGCCATTTTTATCCGTTAACAGCAACAAGGTGCATCACATAAATGTAAGCATATATACATATTAATTCATCGAAGTCTACTCTCCACTCCCTCACTTACCCAAATACAGAATTCAATTCACGTAATAGATTCATAAACGAAGTTCACTACACACTTCTACATGATCTTCTTAACAGATTATATTCATCTCATATCAACATGGTATTTCCCATTTGTTCACATAAAACTCTCATAAAAAAGAATGTCTAAAGACCAATCAAATACGATCATTACATAATCATACAAGCCATTACACTGGGTCTAACTCTCTAACCATAACCTACCTCGAAAATCAAAGATAATGATTTGGCTACTCTAGGTGAGCTTGCCCTTCCTCAAAACTTTGGATCATTCAAAATCTACACAAAAAGAGTAATTTATTACTTACTCTTCAATTGTTATACCCCGAAAGCACAAAGATAGGACCTAGAAGTTGAAACAGGAAAATTGTGGAATTGGTATTGCAGGCATAGGATGAGTCGTGGGACGACTCGTGGGATCCCATGAGTCGTCAAGTGACTCATGGTCAAGCTTGGAATAAATAAAGAACTGAGGTCCCCACGAGTGAGGTAACGACTCGTGGTCATCCCCCACGAGTCGTCATGTCCATCGTGGGGTGGTGTGGGAATATAGGTAGAGGATATGTCTAGTGTATGTAACAGATGGGACCCCACGAGTCGTGGACAGTCCCAATGACTCGTGAGGTAAGTCGTGATCAAGCAAAAAGGTTTTTCATGAATGGTAAGGCAGTGTTCATGACAGAAGGTGACCACGAGTCGTGGTCTCGAGGAACGAGTCGTTATGTCCCCCGTTACGATCCCCATTAGATCAGTTAACAAGTGCACTTGATGGCAACTCGACGAGTTAGGAGGATTCTAAGTTGTTTTCCCTTATAAACATTGTTTTCTAAAATTTGAATCTAAAACGCCCATGGGTGAAGAGTTCATAAAAGAGGTGATTTATGGTAAATGTGTGATGATGATGAAGTTGATGATGAAAAGCATGTTTCTAAAACTACCCATGATTTTAATGTTGTTTCCTAAATCAATCGTTTGGACTCTAGAATAATAGAGCTTTGGGTGATTCCCACATATTGATTAACGCGATGATTTTCCCGACATAAGCTTACCACATTGTTTAAAGTGAAATTTCCCAATTTTTATTATGAATTCTAGCTTTTGGAATGTTGAGTAAATATTTCTACATGTAGCTTACCACATGATTTGGAGTAGATGCTCCCACCTATGATTGAGCTTGTGGTATGTTTCAAAATAAAGCTTCGCATATGCATGAATTTATAATTGAGATGTATGGCATTATTGAGGTTTTTCAAAGGACAATGTTGAGCTTCATTTTCATATGATGTCGAGTCTATGCAGGATTTCATTAATGAGCTTCGTCAATAGACAATGTTGAGCTTCGTTTCACACGATGTTAAGTCATGCATGATTTCATATTGAGCTTCGTCAATAGATGATGTTGAGCTTTGCTATATAAAATGTAGACTATTGCATGTTTTTGGGAGAAGAGTCTAGCACTGAGCGGGTTAAGGGTCGATTACCCTCTGCCCCAGAACTACGCGCCAATGTAGGTTGATACTATTATATTATCGGGACCTCGCTTATGAGTTATCCCAGCCCGATTGGCGCTTCATCTTGATACCGATATCATGGTATCGTCCATCACCCTGGCAAGGTTATAGATGGCTCTACCCACTTGAGTGTGATAGTTGGGACCATGTAAGCTCTATCGTGGTATGTCGGTTAAGTGACGAGTCTCCCACTGTCTATATTGTTCAGATTTGCATATCCATTTCTCATGATGATGACTACCTTATGCATGCATATTCTAAAAGTAAGGCTTGACTTATTGTTCAGTTTTTGATATAAATGTTATGTTTCAGCTTTGAGTCATTTGAGTCAGTCATGATGTTATAAAGCTATGCATGGTCATGTTATGATAAGATTATGAATTCAGAAAGAATGCATGTATGCCTTTCCTCTCATGTTGAAAGCTTATGATATGTCATAAAATGTTTTAAATGATTTATTCTAATTAGCGGTTTTACTTACCTTGGATACTCGGTACATTTCACATACTGACCGCATACTTTTTATGCTGGATCATTTCATAATGCAGGACCCGCTTCTCAGGTTTAGCCCCATTCGTAGACGCTGATCAGAGTTAGCACCTGCTTATTTGGTGTGTCCTCATCTTTCGAGGACTAGACCTTTAGTTGTTTTAGATGTCCTTTCAGTTTCAGTATTGTTGAGCTAGTTGGGGGTGTTGTCCCATTAGCTCATCCAAATTAGAGGCTTATCAGACTTAGACGTATATTCAGCTTCAGATATTTATTCTGTTGTTATGTTAAGTGTGACTTCCGCTGAGTGTATAATTATTTTTTCTTCATGTTTATTGAATGAGTTAGTTGAATGCTTATGCCATGGGTCGACTTGGGGTCTCTTGGGGTCCCTTGTCCCGTGTCTACAATCCGAGCCTCCGTTCGGGTTGTGACATCAATCATGGGCCTAATTAGATCAAACTCTCCCCTTCAGGGTGTTTTCAAAAGTAAAACCCCAATTCTACTCGGTTCTAGTTTAATTTCCAACGTGTAACCCTCGTTCCCCACACATAATTCTAGGAAAGTAATGAAAACTCTTCAAACATCAACCCAAATTACACCCTATTCATCCCACAATGCAGCCCTAGTTCATCAACCTAGGATTTTTCTTCATAAAACTTCCACCATTAAAGGTCCACAAGCGATCTAGGATCAACACTAATCATACTAGTGATAGAAGAATCGAAATTCTTACCTTAGGAGAGTAATTCACTACTCTGGAGAGATTTTTCATTCTTTATCCCTTCTAATCATGTTTTTGAGAATAATGGGGTATCCCCGTAATTTCCACTTAAATTCACTTTCTGACCCCCGTCGTCCGCTACAGCAGTCACATTTCTACTATAGTGGACCCGCTACATCGTTCAAAGTGGCGTTGCGGTGGTCGCAGCAGTTATTTTCCAAATTAGTCTCGGCGGAACTCCGACCGCTATCATGGTCTCTCTACAGCGGTCACCCGAACTACTAGCCACCCAAAATCTACCAGTTTCACACTTAGAAAATTTAACAGCACATTCTATTTCTTCCTTAGCCTGTTGTTAGTGTTCTAGGCCCCTAACCATCTTGTAACGACATCTGGGTCATTACATTCCATGATTCAAACTATGAAGTCCATTTCAAGTATGTATGACTCTATGATTTGGACAAGCCCATGCAAGTTAAGTATGTTATCATGATTTTGGACAAGGCCTACAAGATCAGTTTTAAAGAGATATTTGGGATCAAGACTACCCCAATTATTTAAATTTAAGCTATGTTTTGAGAATATGATTATATGAGCAATATGCATATTTTGGGAGTAGTGTCTAGCACCGAGTAGGCTAAGAATTTTGAGGACCTCGGTCTCTAAACTACGCGCCAACATAGGATATATTCTTATTGGGACCTCTCAAGAGAGTGCTTCCCCTGTCCAGGGCACACGTGATATCACACCTTATTCGTCATTTGCCCTAACAAGGCTTAGGATGGCTCTCCTCCACGTGGGCAAGACGTGGGATCATCATGCACTCATACATGGTGGTTGTCGGTTATGATGAGTCTTCCATTATTTCTCATGATTTCAGTTACTCATGTTCATGACTTATGATATTATGTTTTATAGTATATTTGACCCATTAACCAGTTTATGAGCTTTCACTTACGATTTCAAGCATGAAAAATTTTATTATTTTTATTTCTAAACTTTGGGTCATTATGTTTAGATTACGATGAATAGCTTATGAATATGTATACGTCAGATCTATGGCTTTTAGCATACAGTCCCTACTCTCATGAACTTTTTTCATTTATATTCATGATTTTGACTAACATTTTACGGGCATGTTTTACTTATCATACGTTCTCAGTACATTCAAAATACTGACTGCATACTCTATTCTATATTGTCTCATGATATAGGTTTGAGTGATCCATCTCAGTCTCGCCGATAGCTCACACTTGCTTAGTTCAACTCCATCTCGCTTGGGTGAGTCCTTATCTTTCGAGGACATCTATCAGTATATGTTTGTCATGTTTTTTAGTTTCAAACATGGAGTTAGTTAGGGGCTTGTCCTAACATCTCACCAGATAATAGAGACTTTCAGACATAGACTTAGCATGTTCAGCTTTGTGACCCAACATTGTGATATTATCGCTTTTTGTTTACGCTTTATGATATTTATACTTCCGCTTATTCATGCTTACGTTAATTTTTGCTTGATCATTCTCTTAAGTTATGAGATATATGTACCATGGGTTAGCTTGGAGCCATTCATGATTTCAGGTCCCGTGTCTTGGTCCGAAATCTTAGCTCAGGTCGTGACGCTAAAACTAGTGTGTGTGTGTGTGTGTAAAAGTTGAAGTACGTAATTTATTATTTTAAAAATAAATTATGTACGTCAACTATGATAATTGGGGACATTAAATAGTAATAAACAATATATTAAATTATGGATATGAATCAAAAAAATAAGAATTAAATATTTAAAAATAATAATAAATAATTATGTAAAAGAGAAATTAATTTTTTGAACCTATCTATAAAATATTACTCCCTGCGTTTAAAAAAAAGTGGTGTTTTTAGGTTAGACACACCCCTTAAGAAAATTATTCATTTCTAAAAAGTAAAATATACTTTTACCCACTTACTCTTAATAAATATCTAGAAAATGATGTAACCATTTAGTATTTTCTTAGTTATGTAAAACTCTCTCCATTTAAATAAGAGTAAAATTGAAAAAACATCATTAATGTCTTCTTGATTATGTAAAACGCCACTTATTTTGAAATAAAGGGAGTAATAAGTCAAATAACATCATGAGTAGAGTATATGAAGATCAAAATTGAGTGTCAATATCGCGAAATCACTTTTGTTTTTTCAAAATTTAAAGCAAATACTTTACTTTTTAAAAATAAATATTTTTAAAAAAAAATAGATATGTTTAGCCTTCCAACACTTGATGAAACAAGTTATAAGACTCAAGAAGTTCTGTATCTTGCTCCTTCTTCGAAGACCATGTTTAATGCATCCCATGTTTGAAGATCATATTTAATGCAGGGTGAAGTTAACATCATAAAAGGTCACTCAATTTTGAGAATTTATATATTCCCTTCATTTCAGAATAAGTGGTATTTTAGCCTTTTGATTTTGTTTTAAAATAAGTGGTATTTTACATAATCAATAAGATATTAATGATATTCTTTCAATTTTGCGCTTATTTAAATGGAAAGAGTTTTACATAATCAAGAAAATATTAAAGAATTACATTTTTTTCAAGATATATATTAGGAGTAAGTGGGTAAAAGTATACTTTTTTTCTTAAAATGAGTAGTTTTCTTAAGGGGTGTGTCCAAGCTAAAAGCACCACTTATTTTCAAACGGAGGGAGCAGTAAAATTATTAAATACTTTTAATCAATAAAATCACTCAATTTAGATCATTCCTCTTACAAAATCACTCAACCAAATTTATTTTCACAAAAATTAACATGACAAAATAATTTTTTCTATGTCATGTAAACATGGACTCTAGAAATAAATTTAAAAAACTCATTTCTTATATTTGTATCACTCACCCACAAATCAAAATAGTTTTCATCTCTATTTTATTCTCATAATTCTTTTAATATAATTTTTAGTATTAATTTTTATTTATTTTTAATACAAAATCAGTCATAGTTGAGTGACCTTTTGATTTTGGATATAATTTTATCGAAACTTCACTACTCTTTGTTTGGTTGATCAACTTGACTTTCCTCATCACTAGTACTTAGATTTCATGTAGTACCGTCTTGCCTTAACCACATATTCTATATAACTTTACCTCATACACCTAGCAGAATAGGGGACCTCGCAAATGTGCAGTATATTTCTCTATCAAACAACTCATTTTCAGGCTAATTTTTATACATTAATTTTGTGATTTAATTTATATTGCATGTCCTTGACTTCGCTATAAATTCAATTAAATTAATATTTTGAGAAACACTTGGTATCATGCTAGAAAGATCTAGATTTACAATGGCTTTCAGTTCTCCAATATCTAATTGAACTTCTCCCTCTACAAAATTCATGACAAGGTTAGAAAGATTGAAAAAATTATTTGTATTTTCTAATATAGTTTGTCGATTTGCTTTTATCAAAAAAGACCTATTTTAAAAACCAGTAAATTCGTTGCGTTTCTTTAGTTTCAGATTCATAAATTTATTTTTTCTAATTGATTATATCGCTAAATGAAAACAAAATTTGTTGTTCCATAAACCAACAATAAGAATAAATGAAAAATTGATATTCAGAAATTGAATTAAAAAATTATGAGAATAAACATAGATGAAATTCATATTGATTTGTATGTGGGTGGGTAGGGTATAGAAAATGAGTTTCTTTAATTTTATTTATTTGCGAGATTCATATTTACTTGATATAAAAAATAATTTATTTTAATTGAATGATTTAAAAAAAACTCTAAATTAAGTAATTTTATTGATATAAAAAGTAATTCAATAATTTTCCTAAATAAATTTCTATAGTTAACCAGCTTTTAAGCATTCTTTTAATTTTTTGTGGTGTTTGATTGGACAAAAAGTGTTTAAAAAAGTTGAAAAGTGCTTTAAAAAAGTTAAAAGTCAAAATTTTATTACTTGACTTATAAGCCATTTATGTTTAACTAAGGTATTTACCTTTTGTCCCCAAAATACTTTCATAATTTCAATAATACCCTCAAGCAAAGAAAATCCTACAACTCTTTTTCTTATTCTCATTCTCTACCCTCCAGCGGCATATTTCTTCACTGTTCCTCTTGTTCATCTTTTTTATCATTTTTTCTTGTATTTTACTTAGAGAACTCATGGTATTTTCGATCTTGTAGTAAGCTCATCATTAAAATTATATTATATATATATATATATATCTCCATCTTTAATTTTATTTTTTTTGTGAAACACAGATTGGACGGCGAATCTGTAATAAGTGATACTGAACTTTTAAACTATAATTGAATATGTAATATCTATCTGCATCTTTAATTGAATTTGTAATTTTATTTTTCGGTGAGTTTGTAATTTTTTTTCGAAGAATCTGTAACTTTTTCGGTGAATCTGTAATTTTATTTTTCCGGTGAATCTATAATTTTTTTTCAGCAAATCTGTAAATTTTTCTCGGTGAATTTGTAATTTTTTTCTGGCAAATCTGTAATTTTTTTTGGTGAATCTGTAATTTTTTTCCAGCGATCTATGATTTTATTTATTTAGTGAATGTCCATTTTATTTTATTGGACTTGAGATTGTATTCTTGTTCTCTTATATGATATTAGCTCCGCCGAAATTCTAATGAAAAATTTTCGGCTGCTAGTATTGTCACACCCCACCTTGGGGGGTATGACGGGCACTTGGTACCCTGGTAGGACCTGGACTGCTAACTGGCGAGCCTAAGCACATCTGGTGCCTTGGCTGACTCTGGCTCTATTTAAAGAAACGAACCGGCTATATAACGGCTGTAAATACAGCCTCTACCCGACTGGGCCTATAGCCACATGTACTGTAACGTCAGCTAACCAGAATCATCTCATATAGGGAAATCTATGCGGGCCGACAAGACCACCATGTTGTTTAGTTATCTGTAACTTAACAATAGATTACTGAATAACTACGTGACCGGCAAGGTCACCACTACTATCAGACTATGGCCCCACAAGGCCAACATAATCAACCAAACACATATATACATGCACGGCCCCACACGACCGACTCCACTACCACAGGGAAGCATCAGACTGCAAGCCTCTAGGAAGTAATAATAGAATGATCGGGACAGGGCCCCGACCTACCCATACTGTAATCAAAAGGAAATAGGAGCAACCTCGACTATCTAGCTCCGGAGGATAGGAGCTGATAACTCTGCTGACTGGATCACGAGGGATCGACTCCTCGTCTACGTGTACCTGTAGGCAACAATGCAGCACCCCCACGGGCGTCAGTACCACAGGTACTGAGCATGTAAAGCAAACTGAAATATACAACTGAAATGGATAGCAACAATAACACGACATATAAGCAGGAAGCAGCTGAGTCTATCTGGCTGAGGATAACTGGGGAGAGTTTACTTATTCTGTAACTAAACTGAGCGTACCTGAGGACGTGACGTCCTACTGTCTATCAACATCTAATAGTACATATAAATATACATATAAATACACACAATACCTGATCGACCCCCATAAACCGGAAGGTGCCAATCAACAAAACAATCTATTTACCCCTATCCGGGTCTAAACCAACCAAAAATAAGTCAGTCCACTCATCTGATAACTGTGAGCTCCTCCTACCGGCTCCCTTGGGTACGTAGCTCAGGCCTTGGCTTCTGACAATAAACTGTGTCTGAGTCCAAAAACTCCTACCTCTGGGTGCAAGTGCACATGGGGAAATCTGCTGCTGTATCTGTGACTGAAACTGCCCCTGGGTGCAAGCACGCAACAGGATAATTTTATAAAAATCTATATCTGAAACTGCCCCCGGCCACAAGTGCACACAGAGTAATCTGCCCCTGTAAATAGGGTAATCTGGCTCTGCGCAGAGCGAATTGAACTGCCCCTGCAAGCAAGGTAATCTGGACCGTATTATCATGGTGGTCGGCCATCATCGTCCTCTAGGTGGACGGCATCGCCCAGCTGGTGGCGGTATCTGAATCTGGTATCGACACAGCTATAACCCAGGGGCGGTGGATATGCTAAAGGGTGCCCACATGCCACAACAAGTCTCAACATGCAAAACGCATACACAGCAAGCATGCTCAAATGAAAAATACCAATCATATTCTCTTCTTTTATTTCAAGGCCAGTCTGTATTAAACAACTGATACTATATTCTGTTTTGCACTGCTTCTGATTGCTGGGCTAACTGCTACCTGGCCTTTATTTGATTATCTGATTATTGTTATCTGTAATCTGAAGTTGTATCAGTTTCTAGAGCTATATCTATTTCTGGAGCTACATCTATATCTGGAGCTATTTCTATATCTGATTACTGATCTGATTACATCTGGATATAACTCAATAACATAGGACATGCCATCTATAATTAGATATAGCTCAATAACATAAGATGTGCCATCTATTACAGGATACAGTCTCAACAAATGTAATACATACTATCTGTAATCTTGCTAATTCATTATACTGCTTTTACAACTTCCATTCTGGGTATTATGTAGAAACATACTGAGCTACTAGCTGATACCACATTACTATCTAAAATCATCTGACGATCCATCATTCTGATTATCACATGATACGTAATGCTATACTAGCATGCTTGCTGGAAATTGTACTAAAATCGTTCCTATACGCTGGGTATCTGTTAATAGCCTTTATTCTATTTATTTTCTAGACTGTACTTCCTGGCTTGCCGAAAGAATAGCTTTACATACCTGGTTTCTAAGTACCCGACTGACCGATGTGATTTTCGTCAGTACCTCTGCTGTTTCTCCCAACTACATTCATATACACGTCAATCAGAACTAAATACACCAATATTCTGAAAGAAAACGTCACTTTCGATACATTTATAGCCTAAACCTTGACTTATCGAAAGACGGTCAAAACCTCGCTATTTCTCGAAAGTCCAGAAGGGAGAAATATTCACTTTAAGGCTAGGAGTATATTAACACTAATTTGGAGCAATTCCACTTACCTTAGTTCGGTAGCACGACGATTCGCCGGCCGAATTTCGCGAAACTAAATCCGTAGGAATGCTCCTTGCTGTTAAATACCTCGGTATCTGAAGTTAATTTGAGTTTGGACCGCGTTTGACAGCGTAATCGGAAGGAAATTATCAAGAACCCTTCGTTCCTCTTCCTCTCTGATTTTCTCTCTGTTTTCACTGGAAATTATAAGAATTTTAACATTTAAACCGAAGTGGAGGGATTTATATACTTGGGCCTGGATAGGGCCAACGTGTCACGGAGCCAACGCGGAGGCTCCACCTCCGTGACACGTTGCCATCGCGGAGGGGCTCTGCCCCATGCTCCTTCCACGATGGTTCGACAGGTTTCTCGTCCGGTCTTGTCTTGGGCCTTTTTCTAGCATGTATGGCTTTCAAATACTCTTAACCAACACGCGAATAGGCCATCTATGTGGTGGAAATTTTACGGGGTATAACAAGTATATCTGATAGCACTGACCATCCAAATAGGGCTTTTGGTAAATATCTTTTAGGCTGATCATTATTGTCGAAATTCATAAGTGTTTGATTAATTGTATTGCTTTACTTTCTTCATATTATTTATATTTAATCATGTCGGAAACTAATTTGGGACGAAGTAGTGCTAAGTGAAATGATGATATCCATATTAAATTTGTAGAGTTGTGTGAAATAGATATTAGAAAAGAAAATAGACCAAAAACTCATTTATCTAGAGATAGATGGAATAATATGGTTGATGAGTTCAATAGAAAAACGGGAAGAAACTGTGATTAAAAAAATAAATAAAAAATCATTGGGATAACATGAAAAATGATTGGCCTTTTTTTAAGCAGTTGATGAGAGCGTAGACAGGTTTAGGATGGGTTGCCATGAAAAATATAATTATGGAAGATGATGATTGGTGGGAGCAAAAAATTAAGGTACATATCTCATATTATTCTCTATGTTTTTCTTATTTCTTTTATTATTAAAATTTCTTGATTTACTTAAAGTATGTTTGAATTTTTTGTTACAGGAGAATGTAAATATAAAAAGTTAAGGAACAAAGATCTTTCTCTCATATGGTTTCGCTATGATGCATTATTTTCTGATATTGTTGCTATGGGAGAAAGAGCACGGGCAACGAATCAAGAACAAATATCTGGTATTAGAGTAGATCTCGACGAAGAAAGAACAAATGATGTTGATGGTTATGAGAAAGAACACTTTATTAATCTCAATGATAAAGTGAGTGATGAAAGTGATAATATAAAAAATGTGGATTCTGTTATGTTTCCCAAGCCGTCACTAAAAAGACAATTTTCATTGATGGTATTGGAACTAGCAATCAGATACAAAAAATAAGACAAAATCTGTTGCAGCATCAATGAAAGAGGAAATACACTCTTTAATAGAGCTTATGTCTAGCAAAAGCACTGCTACATCTCCTTCAATAGATGATCCCGCCATTGATAAGTGTATGGACATATTGGCAAATCTTCCTGATATTCCTGAAGACAGTAGAATCTACAACTACACTATAAACATGTTTCTTAAGAAAGACGTTCGTCAAGTGTTTCTTAAGATGACTACTGATGAAGCTCGGAAGTCTTGGTTGGAGTACAACTATCAGTTACACCTTAAAAAAATGTGAAGAATTTATTGTTATGGTTAAATGATTTTATTACTTCATGTTTTAGAACATTATGGTTGTATGCATAAACTTTATATTTTGCTTGTTGTTTAGACGTTGTGGTTGTATGGTTAATTTTTTGTTAAATTCAGTTGAATTAGTAAAAATGTATGTGTTGTGTTAATTTTACCCTCTTGTTATGTGAAAAGAATGCATAATATTACAATTCAATTGAAATTGTGATTGAAGATTCAATTTGTGAACAATGTGATGAATGACACATTTTTTACTGATTCTAGGGGTAAATGTGAAATAATGGGGTTTCTAAACTCTGATTCTTTACTGATTTGAGACATTTTCTTTTTCAATTAAATGGAGAGTTGGAACATTAGCAAGGTGGTATCTCCTCATTTAAGTGACTTATTAGATGATGATCAAGAACTAGAACAAATTCAAAGAGAGCAAGAAGAGATGGAATGGATGGCTTTGTGGCAAATAACAGGTAAATGTATTTTGATGTATTATGAATAATACTTATGCAATAAACCTTGTCACACGTCAAGGCGCTCTGGAAATATATTCATTGAAGAGATATTACGAGGAAACGAGACTCATTGTTATGAAAAATTTTTATTGAAGAAGATGGTGCCCTTGATCTATCCAACGACTTAACTGAAAAATATGGGCTTAAACCCACATGTAGAATGTCTATACATGAAATGTTAGGCATGTTATTGATGACTTGTGCACATGGAGCAGGAAATCAAATCATACAAGAAATCTTTCAACATTCAGGAGAAACAGTTCATATACACTTTCATAGTGTTTTAAATGTTGTTTGTAAGATTGCAAGAGATATCATTAGATCATATCTAAATTACAATGATGGTGTGAGAGCTCACAAGCCATATAATGAACGATATCTCCCTTTCTTTAAAGTGAGTAAAAATTTCTCCAAAGTAATAGTTAAGATGCTATTTTATTAAGTAATTGTGTTTATTTTCTTTTTATAAGTTTCAAAAGATGCAGGTCCTTTTACTATTAATTCAGTAAATTGTAATAAATTTCTTTGTTTGTATTGCTTTAAGGATCTGAGCTCAGTTTTGGTTTGTTTTTATTTGTTTTTTTGAATAGGCCTTGTTTACGGTCCTAAACAAAATGGTGGTCGTGCCACTAATTTTAATTTTAAAAAATTATTTTATTTTATTAAATTAAACTAATAAATGTGACAATTTTGTAGGATTGTATTGGAGCATTTGATGGCACACATGTTAAAGCTAGATTATCGCAAGGGCAAGAAATACTGTATATTCGGCGTAAAGGTTATGCAACTCAGAACATTCTTGCCGTTGTAGATTTTAATATATGTTTTACATTTGCATGAATTGGATGGGAAGGAGCAGCTCATGATAGTCGTATATTTGGTGAGGCCCTTCGTAGACAAGAGCTCAACTTTCCACATCCATTGAGAAATAAATATTATCTAGTAGATGGAGGATATTCACATATGAATGGATATATGACTCCATAAAAGGAGATAATGTGAGATATCACTTAGCTGAATTTCGTCGTGGCGCAACACAGGGGCAGAGCTACATTGGACTAAGGGTGGTCAGGCAGCGGCGGAGCTACGCTATATCGAGGGTGGTCTGTCGAACACCCTTTGCCGAAAAATTATATTGAAAATAAAGAAAAAATGGATATGTTTTGGGTATATAATTGATATTGAACACTCTTGCATACTGGTTTTTGTGGCTCAGCGGCAAAAGTTCTCAAAGTTAGGGTGTGATGTCGCTAGTTCAATCCCACACAAAGACATATGTTTTTAGATATTAGATATTTGAGTTTTAAGCAAAAATAATTATTCTGTTGACACACATTGAATTTCTTTAAGACAGCAGCAATTATTCTCTTTTATTTCCTTTTTTAAAAAGCATTCTTTCTAAATGCTAAATTAAAATTATTTCACTTATATCTTTTTTATAACTTTAAATATAGCAATATAGTCTAAATATTTACTATCTTATAAAAAATTTTAATATATAACAAACTTATCTATTTTTATTATTAAATTAATATAATTATTATTAAACCCCTCAAACACATATATAAAGTAAAAAAAATTCTTTAAGCTTGTTTTCTCTTTTATAAAAAAAAATTGATAATGAAAAATGTTGTTTAATGAAATTGTAATTCTATCAAAGATGTTTATATATTTCATTTTATTAATATATTATTAATTTTATATGTATATTTGAAAATATCTCGATTAACAATAATATTTTAAAATTTAATTGATGTTTTTAATTAATGTGTGAAGCACGAGTAATTTTACTAATTTTATTTTAAAATAAATTTCATTTTGACTTTCTTTTTAATTACTCCAAGAAATTTATTTAATATATCATTGACTCATCGTCTCCACTCATTGGAGGCTGTTGAAGCTGGTCACTTGATTCGTTTTTCTCTGTTTCTTTCTTTATTCATTATTGTTACCTTTTAACTTTGTTAAATTTAATGGTGCTTGGTATTTTTTATTAGACCTCTTTGAGTGATTTTCTTTGCTCAACTAAAATCTTTCATAAAAATTTAAAAAATATATCTCAAAATATAGTGCTTTCATAATGATTTAAGAACAAACTACAAATCAAACTTGTAAAGTTAAATATTATGTAGTTTGATTTTAAAATTTTTGATGTATCCAGTTATCAAAAAAAATTATTTACTTTATAAGTTTGAACACCCTTAACCAAATTTTGGCTACGCCACTGTGGTCAGGTGAACACCCTTCATCGAAAAATTACATTGTATATAGGTAAAATGCTTCTTTATATGATTATATACTGTATTTTGAACACCCTTCAACAATTGGACTGGGTAGTGTAGCGGTTTTCAACACTCAAGAAACGTCAAGCCCCCCTTCATATCCGGGTTCGATTTTCATTAGTTGTGCAGGATGCACCATATATTTTTAGCATTTTCAAACTAAGTCATTTTAGCATTTTCTGTTTGTTATTTTTGAAATGATTCAATTACTTATTAAAATATTAAAGTAATCCTTAATTAGAGACCTACGCTAGAAAAATTTTCTAAAGAAAAAATAAAAGTTAAAAGTTAATAAGCAAATTGTAAAAAATCTCTATATATTGCCAAAATCGAAAGCGAAAAAGCTTGAGATAAAAGTCCTCTTATAATTTCTGTTCTTTATTTTTCATGTCTCACTGCTACTGTTGTCATTATCAGGGGTGGTGAAAGCTTGAAGTCGAAAAGTGATTTCATTTTCTAGGTTGAATTCTCATCTTTTTTTTTCTTTTATTCTTTTTGTTGCCATGTTTGGTTACTCATGTTGAATTAAATATAAACTCATTAAAGCTAAATATTACATAACTTTTAAAGTTATTGGTGTATCCATTCGTAAAAAATTAAATTACTAATATTGTGCAGTTTAATTTTAAATTTTTTTGGACACTCATTCATTAAAAAGAATACTTATTCAATATTTGAACACCCTTCATGAAATTTTTAGCTACGCCAGTGGTGCAACACGACAATTGAGAGAGCTAAGAGGGTGCACTGAATAATTTAACTATTTACATTCTTCTTGTAGAAATATAGTAGAATGCACATTTGAGGTTTGGAAAGAAAGGTGGTCTATTTTGCGAGACGTGCCTTACTATAACATTGACACTCAATGAGACATCGTACTTGCTACTATGGCCTTTCAAAATATTATTTTAGAACGAAATGCAATGTGAATGATGCATTCCGAATGGCTGAGAATGAGAGTATATTCCATCGGCTAGTTTTGATGTTGGCACAAGTTCAAGAACTAATTAACAATATAGATGCCGAAAATGTGGAAGAACAAAGTAATGATATTTATTGGATAGGACTTCATGATATGATTGCTAGTGATTTGTAATGCTTGATGTTTGTTCTATATGAATATTTTTCACTTTTTGCATATTAATATATTTATGGCTCTCTTTAAATTTTTTATTTTTTTTGCTCATTTGATGTCGGACTATATTTATAACCTCAATCGTTCATAGTTTAAAATAAAAAACATACAATTAATTTGTTAATTTTTTAAGCAAAGAAAAGACACTCAAATCTTTGATAAAATTTTATTTTTTTGTGCATATTAGAAAAAATAATTAAAAATATGAAAAGAAAAAAATCGAGGTAGTATTAATTCATTTAAATGATTATATTTGATTTTAAAAATAAAAAATAGAACTATACTCCTAATAAAAGTAAAGGGAGATTTATCTAATTTTATTCAAATTATATATTTTAAAAATAAAAAATAACATAAATAATTAGTTTATATTAAAAATAAATAAAACATATAAATTAATTTAAATTTTAATTATTTCAGAAATAAAAATATCATAGTAATTCACTTTTTATAATGTTAACAACTTTAGGAGCGTTTCAATCATTTAACCAAAAATATGTGCTTAACAACTCTTATGTATCAAATATACCATTAATTTTTTTTTAATTTTAATACTTTATTCAAATAAATAACTGCTTATTTATAAATAAATTTTAATATTTTAAAAAATACTTTAAACACTTATATTTAAAAACTTTTTTTTTTCTGCTGCACCAAAAGAGCTCGAACTCATGCATGCCACATCCTCCCGATACAGTTCTGTATCCGGCACCTTTCAAAACATGAGATTTTAATATACTATGTTGGGTATCTTTGTTTGGTATTTGTCTTTTCATTGATTATTGATGTGTCACTCTTTCAACCTGTATCCCATAATTTAATGTCACTAAGGGCCCGGAAAGGTATTTGATAATTAAATTTTAATGTAATTATATAGTTTATCCTATTGATTTAGTTAGGTGATTATATAATTAAAAAGAGTAAATATAATTAAATAAAATAATTATATTTTTTAATTTTCAGAAGGAAGGTGAGAATTGCGGGTAATTACATAGGGCAATTATAAGATTTTTTTTTAAATTTTTTTGTTTTTATTTTTTATTTTTATTTATTTCTATTAATTTTTTTATATTTTACAGTATTTATCTTTCTTTTGTCCCCTCATTTTTCATCCTTTTACTTCTTGTGAATCCATGTAATTACTCGTAATTTTTATTTTTTATTTTTTATTTTTTATTTTTGTATTTAACATTAATGCATTATTATATTATTATTTTAATTTTTGAATTAAAGTAGAGTTTTATTGTTGAATGACGTCATATACTTATGCTTTCTTTTGAATTATATTTGTTTAAGTTATGTTGAAATTTGCAATAAGAGTATTATGTTAACTATTTTTCTTAATTTTGAATTTTATGTTATATTTTTTGTTCTAATTTATTTGCTTTAGTAGTATTGATTTGTTAGTTCATATTGCATGCCATTCATTTTTCAGTTAGAATTGATAAATTATTTATTATCACATATTATTTTATGGCATTATATTTATAATATTAATAGTTTTTTTCAAATATGTATTTCCATGATGTTCTTAAAAATGTGAATTTATTCTTATTATTAATTTTGAAATATATATCGATTATTTTTTTTATAGTATTAGTTAAAAATATATATTTATTAATTAATATATTTTACAGAGACAATATGTGTCGTAATACCTAATTTAATATTATCTATAAAGATACATATTTTTCAAATATTAAATTTTAATAATTAAATTTTATTTTAAAATTTTAATCTAATTGTGTAATTACACTTGTGCAACTAAACAGTGCACTTGTAATTTCACTGTTATTACATTATTATAAACAAACAGATTATCATAATTATTATACTATTTAATTAATAAACTGCATAATTACAACTCCCTCCGTTTCATAATAAGGGGTGTTTTAGCCATTTGATTTTGTTTCAAAATAAATTGTGTTTTACATAATTAAGAAGACATTAATGATGTTTTTCCAGTTTTATCCTTATTTAAATGAAGAAAGTTTTTACATAATAAAAAAAATTAAAGAGTTACATATTTTTCAAGATATTTATTAGAATAAGTAGGTAAAACTATATTTTTCTTTATTAAAATAAATAATATTCTTAAAAAGTATGAATAAGCTAAAAGGATCGCTTATTGAATCAGGAGGAAATACCCTAATAATTACGCTAATTACCCACACACACGCTAAAAGATCTCTAAGATGTTATTTTTCTTTCTATGTTTTGGAAATGAGTGAATATCTTAATCAAAAGTAACATACTGATATGCGTTAAGCAAAACATAAATAATAATAATAATAATAATAATAATAATAATAATAAATAAAAAAAAATACTGATATGCGTATAAATGGAAAGAAATTGTAACCACCAAAAATATTGTAACCACATATACAACTATGGAAGGTGACACATGTACGAACTCAGATTCGTTTGGGAGGTGTCGGTAAATATACCTGTCTGACTCAGATTCGTACAAGCTCGTTCGCACATTTGAACATCGTGTGATTTTTATCTTCAGTTTGTCTTTTGTGCCACGTCATTAAGGGCAACAGTTTCCTGAGCCTTATTTTGGCACGAGATAGCTTCCCCTCCATTGTTGTCCTGCAGAAAGCCTCTCGAGATCTTTCATCCTTGCCATCCCGAAATACTTGTCTGAACCTGGCATGTGATGCCACGTGTCTGCTATCTACTCCATGCAACACCAGCAAGGATACAAAATATTAAAACTAATTCTAACTCATTTTACTCTTTAAATTATGCTAATTCACGAGATAAAACTTTTTTATTTAATTTTATTTTTTTAAAAAAATGCTATGACTTTTCACTACAATCAAATTAAAGATTCTGATAAGTAGTAGCACTTTTTTATCATTAATCAGAGATTTCGAATTCAAACATTAAATATAAAATCGCTTTTGATAGAAAACACTTTATCCTTCGCGGTAAAATGTTTCAATCACGGTGTGAATACTCCAAAAAGCTAAGAGAAAAAATTAAAAAAAATAATAATAAAAAACGAGCTATCCATTTGAGTGAAACGTGCGGTTTATAAATATGGTTCCCCTTTGAGTTATGCTGTGTCCCAAGAAAAGCAATCTCATCCCACCTTTAAGATTCGTAACAATTCAACGAACTATCTACCACCATCACAGGAAGGAGATTTGCAATTATGGCTTCTAGTTATTTTGTTCACACTCTCACCACTCTACTCATTACACCTTTGGTTCATTTCGCACTTTTTGCCATTTTCCCATTCTTTTGCATCTCTAGGGTGGTGCTTTTTCTGTATATGCTCGTGGTGAGTGAGAACATGAAAGGAAAAGTTGTTCTTATCACTGGCGCTTCATCAGGAATTGGAGAGGTTCCTTCCTCGTCCTATTCATTTTTCTTTCTTTTTGTTGTTTGTTAGACATTATAATCTTTACATGCATGGTGTTTTACTACATGTGGGATAATTTGTAATATGTAATGGAAGTGGTTAGTGTAGAAACACAGTAAAAGAAAAAAGAAAAAGAAAGGTTAATTTATTGAAGCAATTCATGTATTCAATGTGTGCACACTGTACGTTCCAAAAAAGGTTAGAAATTATGTTTTATACTCCAAACAAACAAGAGAGTATAAGATGAGATAAAAATCATAATATTACGTCACTTGTACATAAACTGTAATAACACGCTAGTTGTATTCTATATCCCATGAGTAGACAAATATGAATGTTTCAAAGAAAGTATTCGAATATTATCAAAATTTTAGAACATTGATTATTTTGATGATTTTAATAGGAATTGGCTTATGAATATGCAAGAAGAGGTTCTTCATTAGCAATTGTGGCGAGAAGAGAGAAGCAGCTTCGGGAAGTAGCTGAGAGGGCAAAGAGCATAGGGTCTCCAGATGTTGTATCTATCAGAGCTGATGTATCCAACATCCAAGACTGCCAACGATTTGTAGATGAAACAGTGAAACATTTCGGCCGCTGTAAGCAAGCCCCTTTATTAGCATCTACTTATTACTCCATCCATTTTAATTTATTTTTCTTTAATTTCAACTTTTTTACCTGACTCATTTAAGTCCACAGAATTAAAAGACATTTTGTTACATTTTACATATCTTCAATTAATTAATATTACAAAATTCAAAAGTCTTCGTTACTTTCTTAAACTCTGTGTCAAGTCAAATTCAAATAAACAAATTAAAATAGAAGAAATATTAATTAAGCTCTTGATCATGTTTAACAACATGTTATTTAGGACAATTAGTTTCCTCTCAGTTTTGGATTAGTTTTTACCTAATCATAATAAGATGAGTTTAATCAAGAGCTTTTACGTTATAGCATATACTTAATATTATTATTATTAGTAAAGTGCTAATGCGCAATCTATACTACAAGGGCTTTGAAGGAATAGGGGGAGGTAAGAAAAGAAAACAAAGAGGTCATTTTCTTTTAGGGATATGACTCGTTTATTCACTTGCTTCTGAACTCGATCACAACTTCGCCAAAAGTGATGAGGGGAAAGCCGACGGGAAGCTTTCGTAGAAGCTTTATTTCTTACTTTATAGAAAATTTAACTAGTTATAGAAGATTATTACTCTACTTTTTAAATTACTATATCACCTCGGTATGACATATTATTATATGTCAAATTAACCTCATAATATATTTATGCTCTCATTGCACATAATATAAATTATATTAAAGTAAAAAGGAAAGTAAAAGTATAATAATAGTTGTATTTTTTTTAAATTTTTTTTACATGGTATATAATAAGATAAATCAAATAGAGAATAGTCTTACCAATTTTTTTAATTTTTCCATAATTAACTACATACTCATGCAAAAAGAGGTTAATTACATGCAGTGGATCATCTCGTCAACAATGCAGGAATCACCTCTTTGTGCTCAATCAATGATGTGACGGACATTACAAAGCTTACACCAGTTATGGTAATGTTCTTATATTGCTTAACTTAGAAAATTTTTTCTAAGGTAAAACTACTTGTTAGGAGATATATAGATGACATACGGATCCAATATTTGAAAAAACATATCATTGCTTTTGAATATGTTTATAGTCTGTTTGATTAAATTTTTAAAAAATTAAAAGTTTTTTTTAAAAAAAAAGGTATTTTTAAATAATAGTGTAAACTGTTTTTAAAAATAAAAAAAATAGTTTTCTCTCAAAAGCACTTTTTAAAATCTTCTATACAAACGTTACTCTAATATTGACAAAAAAACTTTTGAATATAATTAGTTAAACAAACTGCTAGTTTTTAAAAATATTTTTTTCGATGAATACTTTTCAAAAGAAATATATTTTGAAAACTTACTAAATAAATAGTTAATTCAATTTGAACTTCAATACTTTTTGTGTTAATTCGATTCAATTTATTTGATTTTGATCCGTTCTTAGAAAGAGCAATGATGTAACAAGTCCTCTTCCATTTGCTCCTGATAAATGATAAGATAAAACTATGGCCCGGGCATCGAGCTGAGCCGAGCCGAGTCCGAGCCGAGTCCAATTATACTGAGTATATACTGAGTCGAGCCGAACTCGAGTCGAGTCTTACCGAGCTTTAAATATACTAAGCCGAGTCGAGCTCAATCGAGCTTTTCTACATTTTGACCGAGCTCGAGCCCGAGCCGAGCCGACTTTTTATCATCTAGATTTTTTTATATTTCTTATAAATTTTATTTACCTAATTAAAACTTATAGTTCTCAAGACAATTTTTCAATAATCAAAAGAAATTATACCCACCATAATAAAAGAATATCAAAGGATTATAAGTTGACAAATAATGAAATTTATTTTTCAAATTGTAGAAAGAAAAATAAAAGGACGAATTGCATTAGATTTTATAAAAATGAAAAAATAGAATCACATCCGACAACAACTAAATCAATAAATATATATTATGTTTGATTTGACTTGATCTTAATAATTGAAAACTTGATTTGATCTTGATTATTATCAAAAATCGACCAAATTCGAATTGTGAACACACATACTGATCATATAATAGGCTTAAGTTACATTGTGGTTAAAAATTTACCAACATCAAATAAATATTGACTATAAAATGTGAAGTTAACATAGTATGTTAAATTAAATTTCTAATATACTTAATAATTGAGCTTAATGAAAGAATATTATTTCATAAATTGAACTAACTGAGCCAGCTCAATCGAGCCCGAGCTTTGATCGAGCAAAACTTGATCGAGCTTTTACCGAGCCAAGCCGAACTTTTTTCAAAATAAGCCAAGTCAAGCCAAACTAAATACATGCGAGTCGAGCCGAGCTTCGAGTCGGCTCAGCTCTTTGGCCAGCCCTAAATAAAACTAACACTCAGGTGAAAGAATGATTCAATTATTTTCTAGTATTCATAGTCCAAACACTCATGGAAGTCATATCATTAAATGTTAGTTATTTACACACATTAATCTTCTTCCACATGCAGTAATATATGAACTTTTATTTTTTATTGTGGCAATTTTAGTTCTCGAGGCAAAAGTTTATTCTACAGCTAATATGTGATAAAAGAAAAAATGAATTTAAGAAAACAAAACACAAACAAAACGAAAGGAATAATAATAAAAAGTAGAAAAGAAAAGGAAATACGAAAGGTTCATGTAATGGGAAAGAAATGATTGCTTCCTGAAAAGTTGGTGAGCACCCTTCATAATTTATAATTTATCGATTAGTTAGTATGATGGATAAATAAGAATATTTATAAATTGAAGTATATTTGATTTTGTTTGTTCTCGATTTTTATGAAATTATTTATTTTATTATATTTATTACAGCGGAGGTTGAGGGTGGCAATACCCCCTTACCTCTATGCATTGGTGCCTCTGATTATTGCAGAAACACGAAATAAATAAATTATACTTGACTAATCATAATTTTTGTTCTTGAGGAATTTTACCTTCTCACTTAATTGTTGCAGAAATGATATAGAATTTCCTGAGAATTTTATAAGTCAATAAAATGCGAGTTTTTATTAATTAATTACATTTTTTTTATAAGAACAAAATTATATAATTTGTAATAAGCAGTAAGAAAAAATGATATAAATTAATATTCTTTTTGAAAAAGAAATTAAGATTCATAATATTTTGAGAAGTCTGTTGATTTCTTCAACCTTTACCATTCAAAACCTTTTATATATTAAAGATAACAAACACCTATTTTGGAGACCTCTTAAAAAATATTTTGAATACTTAATTAGAAAAGAATATTTTGAACTAAATAAAAATATTATTGTCAATTTCAGGCTACTTAAATTTGTCCAAAGCCCAAGTGCCGTGTACTCATGCATCTTTGAATATTTAATAATATAATCAAACTTTTTGACTTTCTTAGTATAAGGGTCTCGCGTATTTCTTATATTAAAAAAATAAATTTTTAAAAATAACATATAATATTTAAAAGATGTATTTGTATAATAATATAAAATTTTTTAAAAAAAAATTATGAATTTTAAATTGTTAAATAATTATGCTTAAAAGTTTGATCCAATTCGATAATTTTTTCTTCTATTTGTTCTAATACTTATTTCACTGAACAAAAACATCTTAGAAATAGCGTTTGATTGAAAGGTAAAAAAGTCGTTCGCTTTTATATGAGAACTTAAATGCATGTATTATATGTATCTTTTATGTTAATTATTATAAAATTTTGAATTGCTATACTATTAACAGTTAAATATTTAATATAAATATATTAGCATTACGAAAACGCATTGTAATATAAAGTTGTATAGTAGATAGAACATATAGTATAAATAAATGTGACATTTGTTTAAATAATCTATCTATAGTAATTAATAATGTCTTCTTCAAATCCACAACATGATATAAAAAAGATAGATAATATGTCTGATTCAAATTCACAACATGAAATTAAAAAAAAAGGTTGTTATCTTCTTCAAATCCATAACATGAAACAAAAAAGATGGATTTAAAATTTTTGAGACAAAATTGTTTATGAAGAAGACTTGAATGAATAAAATTATACAATTATAAATTCTTTTTGAACATAGAAGGATTTGAATAAGACACTACTATCATAAATTTTAAAAAAAAATTAAAATGTGAAAATATTAAAAGACCACTGTAAAAAAGAAAAAAGAAATTCAATTTGATGCATGCTAGTAAAAAATTCATGCAAGGATATAGAAGAATTAACACAAAGAAACTTTATTTAAGGGAAACGTTTTTTAGGATACTTATTAGGCAAGGAATTTTTTTGAAGGATTTTAGGGAAATTTTTTAGGTTCTTCGTGCAAGAAAAATTCTTTTAGGGTTTCTCGTGCAGGGAAATTTCTTTTGCTAGGAAATATTCTTAGGGTTTACACATAATTATGATTTTATATCATATAAAAATATTATAAAAATAATTAGATAATATTTTGAGAAAAATAGTAAATAACAATTTTGTCTATTGTAGAATCTTTTAATAAAATGCAAAAAATTCAATTAATATTTCTAAAGGCCTTCACACTTTTAATATAGTACAGAAAATCAAACTTTTTGACTTTCCATCAAAACTTTCCTCAAATAATTTAAATCACGTAAGACCAAAAGTGTTTAAAAATACTTTACTTTATTCTATCTTATTAACAATGCCGTCTCAACGAAACCGGGATCTAAAGTCAAATTCTAAAGAGAGACTTTAATTTTTTTTTTAAATGAAAGATCATTTTATATATATATAGAGAGAGTTAAAATTTACCGGTCTAACTTTTATAGATTCGAAGTCATTAATTTCATTTTATAATCGATTTATTCTAATAGTTTCTTTTTGGGATTTGTCTAATTCTTCATGTTTTCTTTTTTCTTTCTTTTTTAAAATTCGGAATCATATTTTCTAGTTGACATATTTATATCAAAAATAAATTATAATAATAGCTAAAACAGGAATATATACTTATGAACTAAGAATATCAAACAAGTACAAATTTTTAAGAAAAACTATAAAATAAAGTTAGAATAATAAAACCTGGTTCAAGATTTGATACGTTGATATAACAATATTGAAATGGTGTTCCCCTCCTTCAATTACTTGATGCAATTTTTGAAATTTTGAAGAAGACACCAAAAAGTAATTCTTGTTCTTTGGTAATTGCAAGCAAGAAACAATAGTAACTCAATAGTTTATGGTTAGTATGTTTGATAGAGAGACGGAGAAAGAGAGAGAATTCAATATTGAGAATAAAAATAATTAAAGAAAGAATAAAATTTATAAAAAGAATGATATAAAGTGAATAATAATATGACTCAAATTATTAGGAGATAATTAAGGAAAATTTGTTTCTCTAAAAAACTAATCTCAAAATTTATTCCATTTCATAAATCTAACGTTCGTGTCCTACTGCCTTTTCAGTTTTTTTTTTTTTTTAATTTAGAAGTATTTTTTTAATTAATAAGAGATAAATTTTATTCTCTCAGATACTCCTATTAACACTAATTATTCTAATACTTTATCCTTAGTTTGTGTTTTTGAAAGTCAAAATTTTCATATTTTATCATTATCAATATGCATTTTGATTACTGTAAACTCAGAATATTTGTTTTAGGTATTTCCTTTACCTTTGTAAGGGAATATATTCACTTAGGGTGTGTTTTGTTTGGATTTCAATTTTCTTAGATTTGATTGGTGAAAATGTTTTGAGAATTTTTTATTTAAAAATAAGACAAACAACTTCCTAGATTATCAAACATAAAAAAAAAGTGAGGAAATAGCTTGGTTTCTTTCATTGCAAGCACACCCTTAGTATCTCTGATTTAGAAAAGGAAGTTTCACAAAAAATAATATATAGTTACGAATAAGTTTAACTAGTCTTATAAAGGAGATCATATGTTTTATGGTTTGGAGAACAGGATATCAACTTCTGGGGATCTGTTTACCCAACTTATTTTGCAATTCCTCATCTTAAGAAGACAAGAGGGAAGGTGTTTGTCAATTCTTCATCCGTGGCAATTTTGCACCCACCGTCTTTAGGCTTCTATACTGTAAGAAGTTTATACTTTTTCCTGTTTAATTATTTGTACTATATATATATATATATTTGTTGTTAATTGTGTGCATATATAATTGGTTTTGCAGGCGAGTAAAGCTGCACTAATAAGCTTTTACGAGACCATGAGACTTGAATTGGCTCCGCAAATCTCAATTACTATTGCAACGCTAGGTTTCACTGATTCTGAAATAATGCGAGGAAAACACTTGAAGGATGGCGTCATGCAAGTTGACTCAGAGCAAGCTAGTGTAAGATCAGCCTTTTCATGACACTTTATTTTTTAATTAGTTAATTAATTTAACCCCCTTTAAGTGTGGGCTTATAATTCCCTTTATCTATTTATTTTTTGAAAATTATTAGTCCGCTTCTTCTTAGCATAAACTTTGTCTATCCCCTCTAACCATCAGCAAGGACTGAAGAAGACCACTTGATAATATAATTTTCTTTTTACATTATTAAGTAACCTAAAAATAGCTAGACGTCATAATTCATTTATAATTGAGTTAATCTGCAAAAGTAAAACAGATTATCTAGGTTAAAATACATAATAAGAATTTTTCTTTACAATATCAGTATTAATTTTATTGATAAATTAAATTCTCTTCTGGAAATATACATACAAAGTAAACTTGGTCATAGAATGTTTAGCATCTGTGCGTCACCCGCAGCAAGTTTGTTGTCCTTCTCGTTCCCAGCTGTAACCTAGGTGACATAATAATGTTCAAGGGTACAGTTGAGTTTCATTAATTTTTTTTTTATGAGTTTCATAATTAACATAGCATAGAAACTAGGCCTCGTAACATGCGTTTCGATCAGGAGAAGCCCCACAGTAACCGCTTCTCTGTAAGGTCAATATAAAGCACCTAAAATCTAGACCTTGCACAACTTTTTGGTCTACTTAAATTTAAGGTAAACTGGCCATCAAAGTCTCAAGTCTTCTTTCATGCATGATTCTATTAAGTTTTTCTCATAGTCTAACTAGCTCATGATTTATGGATTCAGTATATTTAACTTGCACTATAAAGAACTTGTAGAGTACTTGGTCTATTTTCAAGTTACAAACCATAATTAAGCTCCTTGTTTATTTATGTTTGCAGGATAACGTTCTTCTCCCAGTTATCAGTTCTAATGACTGTGCAAAATCCATTGTAAGTGCAATATGCCGGAAACAGCGATATGTTACAGAGCCAAAATATTTTTGCGTGCTGCTCTTCGCCAAAAGTGTGTGCCCTCAAGCGTTTGAATGGTTCTATCGTACCTTTATGCCGAAGCTCTGTACCGGTGCTTCACAAGAAAAGAAAGCTTAGTGAAACTTTTTTTTTTTTAAAAGTACGGAAATATTTATGTTAACTTTTCTCTGAAGATTTCTACGTACTTTTTTTACCACGGACAAGGGTGAACAGATGAATAAACTTGAAGTTTTACTTGAGTAGCCAAGAGAGAAAAGATTAAAGCATTTCTAAGTCTCTCTCTCAATTAATGTTATCCTTTCAAAAGTAATCGGGGAAGATTTTCTATAGCAACATCATAAACTATTTCGGAACCTGTGGGATGCATGGTAATGTAAGGTTTATCCGCTTTCAGAATAAGGTTCAGTTATGGCAAATGGATTCGGTTAGATTCTGTCTTCGTATATGCTTTTGAAAGTATATAAACAGGGTAATAGCTTTGCCACTACGCAACTGATGGTGGCAACTGGCAACACATTATTTGTTTTCCATTTTTCGCAAGTTTCATAAGTGTAGTAGTTGTGGAAGGGTAAGTTGTGCTTTCTCAAGGGAAGCATACTGTGCAGTGCAACATTCCACTTGGAAAATGCCAGTTCAACATAATTCTACAATTTGTACATTTTTTATTTATGGATATAACAGTCACTACAAGAAAAATAATCTTTAACCAAGGAAAATTTGATCGCTGAAAAATTTTAATTCAATCGCTATTGGTCAATAGCGATGAAAAAAAAATCTAGTCGTTGCCAATTGTTACAGATTCCGATATTAAAAGTTAATGATTGAAATTTCAATTCTGTCGATAAAAAACCTAAATCGAAGACAAGAAACCCGATCATATATCTTCTTTTAGTGATCAAAATTTTCCTTTGTTAATTCTCATTCTAGTCGCTAAAAGTACTTTTAGCAACCCAATTTTACTTCAGTTAATTGTTCACTTTCAACAATAACAAAATCCAATCATTATATATTATATGTAAAATCTAAATAGTAATAGTTTTTTTATATGAAATTATATCCAAAATCATACAAAATAAAGGATATCCATATTGAAAATCATAGTTAGCTACAAAGAAGAAAAGTATCACATCATCAAGACCATACTTGTCCAAATTGTATGGCATTAAATTCGTCGACTCCTGACAAATGAAAATGGAATTGTAGCATGTACAAATGAAAAACATCTGTTGAACAAATCCTAACAAAACATAAAATAAGTCTATTTTTCTTTAAGTTATTTTTTTAACATTTATAGTTGCTCATGCTTGCTCTGCACTTTCTTAATCAACGGGTTCTTTCAAACTTCAAATTCTTTTTCTGTTAAAACAAGTTCTATGTCAGTTAGTAATAGAAATAATATATTACTCTTTTTTTTTTTTTTGCTTATTTTCTATAAAATCAAGATTATGAAGTCTTTAGGAACAATAAGAATAAATTTATTCAACACATAAACTATATTGAAAGGAAACTTTTCAAAGAAAACATCATAATTTGTTCGATAAGAGAGCTCAATGATAACTCTCAAACCATATCTCCTACCGAAATATGAAGCGGACGTTGTCAATAAAGAACCCAACTAGAGGTTGGGATCGAACCCTCAGGGAATATGGAAGATCTAGACTAATGCCGGTGAGTGAACTTGTTGGGTAGTTACTCTAAATTGGGGGTTCTAAAGAAAACAATAATTAAAAAACAACTATTAAAACTTTGGTTGAAATCAAGGATGAAAGAAAACTAGGGTTTGTGTTCCCCATGGGTTCATAACTACTTCGGATATACATATGTGATCATCACCAATGCTTACTTGTAGAACTGATAACTTAGGTTCATTCAAATGACTGGTTCGTCCCTATTGAATGACTATATTCAATCACCGGGTCAGGTCTCATGAGCGATTTCACATTAACCGTTCAATATGTCCCAAATTTAATTATCCTATGACCACAACTCAAGTTAATACAATGATCATCAAGATCAAGACTTTGTTGTAATTCTTTTTTTCTAATCTCTACCTCTCTAGGCTCAAGCAAGTAAAGAATTCGGAAAAGTCCTAACGTTGTACACTGTTAAGAAACGTTTAAGCATGAAGAGAATACAATACAAGTATTTTCCATTTGTTTTGAATCACTTTTATACAACCCTAACTTGTTAATCCACCATGGTTCCCACAACCCTAGCTGTGGAGGTTTTAACCTTTCATAGTTGCAAGATTGTGATCTGCATTCATAATTCAATACATAAATCAATACTTAAAATTATGGATGAGAGAAAAACTTCTATAAATAAATCAGAAAAATCCTCAAGAACAAAGAATGAATATCAAGAGAAAATCAAGAAAAGGTTAATCACAAGTCAATCAATTCAATTCTATATTATATCCCTTAATTCTCACATCTTCTAATATTAACTAACGATTGTCTAATCTACTCTCATTAAAATAAAACATAAAACGTATTTTTACAGACATAAAAATCCTTTTCCTAGGCTAACAGGGTGAATTTCCATAACTGATGCCGCCTGTGTCACGATCAATCCTACGACCCGTAGCAGGTATGTACGGATCGTACCTGCTTCCCATATGTCATTGGATGGCTGAAATTTGGCTAAGTGTTAGAACTTGGTACGACTCGTACATGCGACCTACGAGTCGTACTGTGCTTCCGTGATTTGGCTCTGAGACTTTTCAATTTTTTTGAAGTTCTTCACGAGTGCTATAGTACGACTCGTACCTTAACGCCACGACTCATACTGTCTATCCGTATTAGGAGTCAGCCTCTTGTGCAAATCTTCTGAATCTTTCCACGACTTCTACACTACGACCGATACAAGCATTGTATGACTCGTACTGAGAGTCGTAGGATGCACTCTTCATACTTAGCCATCTGAAACTTCTCACGATCTGCAGTACAGCTCATAGTACTATCCTACGACTCGTACTGAGAGTTGTGATTTAAGCCTATTTTCAGCACTTTCAGACTATCTTTTGCACATTCTTGCTCCAACACCTATTTGTCCTACAACCAAAGAAAAAGTGCCTTATATCCATATAAATATACCTAAGTCTATACTATTTTCTTAGTTTTGAGCGTCGAAAGTGTTGTAAACTCACAGCATATCAACACCCTCAACTTAAGACTTTTGCATGTCATCTGGCAAAGAAAAGAAAAACTAAATCTGATGCTCAACTAGAAAATAAACCTAGGATACTACAGCTAATACCTAACAAAACTTGCACTATATATTCAATAATTTCTGACCCTTTTCCATGAACCAACGTCAGCTAATGTACTACAAGCAACCACAAAACATGATAAAACAGGGATCAAGACATGTCATCTAGCTATCAACAGGCAATCAAGTCATCACTGATGTTTTTCACACAGACCAATGGTAAAAGTAAACATAATCCATGTACCTTCACAATAAATGAAGTCCCCACTCACAGATATAGTATCAAATATTGCATGGGACTAAACAAGCAAGATGCACACTCTCACAAAGAAGTCTTAAGTACTATGTATCAGATACCATAAGCTTGTCCTTATTTTCTCTGCTTTAGTTTATCAAACGGTCGGATTAGGATCACTATAGGACTTGTTGTGGCTTGTAATGTAGGCTTTAGGGCTGGACATGATAAATATGAAGGATTTTATGAGTGACTATCCCTTCCTTGGCACTACATACATTGGCTTCACCATTCACCTATTTCACCCTTTATGCTTTTCATTTCTTTTCTTCCCTTTTCACCTCTTTTATGTGCATTTGTATGGGTGTGGTGTATTTTCAACTTTTTCAAGCATTTTACATTTTTTTTCTTTTTCTTTTGAATTTTCTTTTTCCAATTTTCCAATTTTCTTTTTCACACCACACCTTATTTTTAACCTTTTCTCTTTTCTTTCCCTTTTTCTCGTTCCTACCATTTATGCACCCCTACTCTAGCCACCCTCAACTTGGGCATTTTGCCTATTTTGAGGTTCACAATATCCAAAGGACCAGGGCCAAAACAGGTTCATTATAAAAAATGGGTACGGTTCATCGGTTAATAAAAAAAAAATGATCTATAATAGGCTCAAAATTGGGATCAAGAGAATCATATGATTTTGGTAGGCTTATTTAGGCTAAAAGTGAGCTTAACAAAGAATGGCCAATGATCATATCCTAACCTACCATCATTAGCCTATGCAAAGACCAACCAGGAAAGTTCTAGATCTTCAACACAGTACTTGAACTAAGTATTACACCTCACTCACTCATGGAACATGACTTATTTTCACCTTACCTGTCTGGTTTACACATGGATTAACAATACTCCTCATGCTAATAAACTAAATGACATCAAAAGATCCACAAAAATCATGCATGCAGTCACAAATACATAACTAATGCATCAAAAAAATTTAAACAGGGTCAATTTTTTCTAAAATCAAAACTAGTGCATTTTCATTGGCTGAATACTCCTAAGTTATTTTTTAATTAAATAAAAATCACAAAATAAGAAAATAAAATCCTAAACATGCCGATTCTACTAGATAGAATGCCTGAGAAAAAAGAAACACAACAAGAAAAATCCTCAGATGACAAAAAAATTCCAAAAAATCACAAGTACACCCCCTTCCCTTTTTGAAAATTGAGCTTCGTCCCCGAAGCATGAACTACAAGAACATAGGAAATGAAACATACTTGTGGTGCTCTAGGCGCTCCTATCGTCCTGTGGACGAGGCACCTCCACTGCAATTGTGGCGCTAGCAGTTTTCGGCGCACTAAATGAAGTATCCATAGGGGGAGTGGTTATCCCCTCAGTAGTCTTGGTCACTTCTACGGCCTCTGTGTCAATCGGGGCTGAAGGTGGCTCACCCGAAGGGTCACGGCCACTGGCAAGATCGGGCTGAGTCATGGTGGAGCTGCCTGCTCCTCTAGCTCGCTCCTGCAACTCTGACATATGTGAGTCATGAGTTTGCAGGCTCTCTGCTCATGCCCGCTTGCACTCTCTCCTTTCCTTCTTCCTTCTCTTCCTCAGACTCTCCTCTCCAACATCCTCAGAAGCTCTTTTCTTTCCCTTATCTCCAGCAGCTACCATTGGCTCCTAATACGCCGCCAAATCAATCTCCTCATTGGGCTCTGCATCGAGGTCCGGAAGAGTGGGGGCTGCTAAGACTGCCGATTTTCATGATGACAACTCGGCTACTTGGCTCCGAAGAGCCCCCAACTCCTCACAGAGACTGCTGGTGTCCGTCTGCTTCTCCATACGTATATTGAACCAGCTCTCAAATCCATCCAGGCGAGCATGTAGGGCCTGAGCTGCTGTATCTATCTCCGTTTTGACCCATGGCTTCACATTTTCCATCATAGCTTGAATTTTTCGTTCAATAATGGTCAACCTTTTGGCCAGTTTTTGGAGGAAGTTGTGAGGCACTAAAACATTCCCTACTGGAGTCTGCGTCTGCAAGCTAGGTTGTGGCGTAGCTGAAGTGCTAGGAGTTGCCTCTGAATGACCGGCATCTGTAGTCGGTGTCTCGCTTGGCTCCTCTAAGATGAGGGCATTCACCTGTACGCCCCCTACTGGATGGACCAATGGAATTGCTATGGGAAGTCGGGCTCGTCTTATCGGGTTCATTTTATCCCCGGATAAGGCCGATATCTGCAATCCTCTGCCCTCCAATCAGACGCTCCTCACTGCATTGTATTTGCACCCTTGCCTCTGTGCATAGTATGAATCCAAGACTCGGGAATGGGATAGTAGTGCTCACTCTCACTTCTCGGTCTTGTATCTCCTCTGCGATGATCCTCGGGATATTGATAGGATACCGGGATATGAGGCATGCCACCAAAGATGCTCTATTAGCACTCAATATGTTGTCGTTGACCGTGGGTGCTAACTGGTGGCGTACTAGTGTCCAACATGCTTTTTCCATGACGTTTAGTGAGTTCTTTGTCACCTGCTTTCCACCAGTAACCCACTCAGCTTCTTCCTTATTCTCAGCAATCACACCCGCCATCCATTACAGTTGCCTTTGCCTTTCCTACAATCCCAAACTCCTGATTTGCTTCATTGCCTCTACCCTGTAATCATACTCCGGCATCATCCGTATAGGCAAAACTGTGGTCCATACAGAACAAGAGAGATGGTCTACTCTGATATGTCTACCTCTCGTCCTCGGACCAAAACACTCTCTAGTCGGGGATGGTCTTTTATTTTCTGCCCCTCCTTAGCCTTTTATTCCATGGTGGCCAAATAATTGGCGTAGATCTCCAAGACCAATTCTGCGGTATACTGAGCTGGAGTCTTGGCCATCCACTCGAAACCATAGAAGCTGAATATCCACTTCATCTCCTCAACTTCATTCAGTGAGTTTGTGAGGATCCGCGGTTCTTCCTGGATGCTCCACCTTGGCTTGTTTTTGGCGGTTAGGTAAATGCCCGGCTCATAAATTTCTCTAGCTCCCAGCACTCTCCACCGGACTGTGCGGTTCTCTCTAGATGGAATCTGTTTTTGCGTAGCATTAAGAGCCTCCTCCTCTGAGTTACCGTTGCCACTTGCCTCTCCGGATTGGGTCTCCTCATACCCTTCTTTTGCATTTGAGTCATTTCTCGACATTACCTTCTCTAGCTCCCTCCTCAGACTGGGGAGCTGGGATAGATATGGCAGTAGCTGCTACAGCCTATGCTTTGGTTTTTGCCCTAGTGTTTCTGGTTTTATTAGTGTCTGATGTATCAACCTGGTACTCCTCAACCGAACCACTAGGGAGTTGCCTGCTTGCTTAGCCTCGGACTCAGATGTTTCATCAAGTAATGTTCTTTGGGCAGTCGCTTTGGATGCTTTGCGCTTTATTGTCATTGTTCCTATACAGAAGAGAATTAGAATTCCATATCTGAGAAAGACAAATTAAAAAAGAAATTTTCAGTATCTCATCATGGGACGACAGTGCGGGTCGTACCATGGAGGTACGACTCGTATGAAGTCCCAAAAACTCTATGTGCACATTACGATTCACAGGTATGGCTCATACCACAAAGATACGGACCGTACCTTGAGTCGTCTAATAATACCCCTGTACTACCATTTTCTCTGTATTTTTCCACGACTCATGGTACGACCCGTAGGTCAATTCCACGAGTCGTAGGAAGGACTCTTTTGCCTCATCTATCTTAGCCCTATTTAGGTCTTGGGTACGAATGCACAGTATGACTCGTAGTGACAAACCACGAATCGTACTGTGTTTCGTACCACTTTCTTCACTTATTTGATTTTGTCCAGTTTTGCAGGGATGGTTTCCACGATTTGGGTACTTAGATTTCCCCCAAGTCTAGGCATGTCATTTAATTGATTTTACACTACTCATCCTTCCCCTTTTTTAGTCACCACCCGTAACTCGAGTTTGAAATGCTTCAATGCACAAGTTCATCTCCTACATAGGTCAATAATACCCCTGATCATTGTCTCCTTCACATATTTTTTTGAGCAAACACAAAGACTCATAGGGGTTTAACAATCAAAATTTCAAGCAAATAAGTTCTTCGATATTCAATACAATACACTTACTTGTTGCTTTTTTCTTCGACTGGTAATCAAGAATGTGAGTTGAGATGCACTTAATTTGAGGAAGAAATTGCTCGTAGGTTCTTTATTTTTGAGTCACGAGTGTGAGGGATTCATAGGTAGGGCTCATTCTTTGGTTTTGTTTGCGTGGGAAAAAGGGTCGTGTTAGTTAGGTCTTGGGTTTAAAATAGGAGAAGGGTAGATTTAAAAATATAGGTCGAGTCGGGTATGTTTAAAGATTTTGACCCATCACGACTTGTACCACGAGTCGTAGGAAGCCCCTACGACTCATCCCTTGGACCGTAAGTCAAAGTTTTGAGAAACTTACCTGAGGACCTACAAGTACATCCTACGACTCGTACAAGGTGGGTACGGTCCGTATGATGACTCGTAGGTCTTTGCTTTTGAAATACATCTTTGAACCTCACCGCGCCTCCTGCTACGACTTGTGTGATGCTGTCACGAGTCATACTGAGAGCCGTAACAACTTCTTTTTCAATAGTTTTTCTGCCTCCTGTTTTTGTTTTCCTTGCACATTGAGCACAAATTAGTTCAATCACTTGGATTACCTCCTAAAAAGCGCTTGATTTAACATCGTGGCATGAAGCAGGTAGCCCAGTTACTCAGACTTCACCAAGCCACCACTTGGTTTGCCTCCTAAGAAGCGTCTGATTTAACGTCGCGACATGACGCAAGTCTCTCGACTACTCAGAATTCATCAAGTGATTCATATTCCTCCTCTAGTGCTGAGATTACACTGAATTCCTTCAGTTGCTGCATTGACCGGCAGATGTTGAAGCTGACCTCTTCTTTGTTAAGTCTGAACTTCAATTGGCCCGCCTCCACATCTACCAAAGCCCTCCCAGCCGCAAGGAATGGTCTCCCCAGAATGATGGGGACCTCATAATCAACCTCGCAATCCAGAATCACAAAGTTTGCTAGGAATATGAAATTTGTCCACCTTAACTAGTACATTAAACAGGATCCCCACAGGATTCTTCATAATCCTGTCGGCCATCAGTAGCCGCATAGTGGTCGGTGTAGGAGCTCCTAAGCTCAATTTCTTGAATACTGCCAAGGGTATCAGGTTGATGCTTTCTCCTAGATAACAAAGTTCCCTTGCGAAGTTGACATTGCTAATGGTGCACAGTATAGTGAAAGCACCTGGGTTTTCCTTCTTCTGAGCCAGGATCCGTGTAGCTATGGCACTACAGTGATGTACATTGTCTGCCGGCTTATAGCTTACGGACCTCTTCTTCGTCACCAAGTCCTTCATAAACTTAGCATATCCCGGCATTTGTTCCAACTCCTCAACCAACGGTATGTTTACAGATAGTTGCTTATGCATTGAAAGGAATTTCTGGAACTTACCATTTTCCGCATTTTTCTTCATTCTTTGAGGGAACGGTGGCGGTAGTCGCAGGATAGCGCAGTGCAATTGAGTTGCTCCTTTATCAATGTAAGGTTCTTTCTCACCTATCGGGGCCTCTGTAAACTCCACATTCTCCATCTCATCACTCTTCTCATTCTCCTCAATCATGCACTCTTTCTTCCGTTCAACTACAATCGGAAAAGAGGGGTCAATTATGGTATTACCACTCCTAGTCATCACCTCCATGCGGTGGCCATCATTCTTTGTGTTCTGGACGATGTTGCTAGGTAGTGTACCCTTTTGTCTAAGGTTCAGTGATGCTAATAGTTGCCCAAGTTGCTGCTCAATCTGCTTGATGGCGGTTGCATGAGATTCCACTCTCTGACCCATACTTGATATGTCACCACGGATCTCCTTCAATTGCTCATCAGTGGACCTCACCTTTTTTAGCATCTCAGCCATCATGCTCTCTAACTTTGATTGCCCAGCCTCCCCCTCTCATGCATGGGAGGCACATAAACTCTAGCCCGGTCATTGCAGTAGCCATCGTTTCTTCTCCATTCTCTATCGCGCTCACAACCGCGGCTCCTATCTCTGTACCTGATTCAGTTGTAGTTGTCTCTATATTGGTTCAAACCTTGGTTTTCAGAACCTTGGTGCCAATTGTCTTGTCCAAAAGCTTGAGTGTTGGCTCGGAAACCCGCCATTTGATTGCCCAGGAAATTTGCCTCTTCCTCAAAATCAGAGTGATCTGCTCCCGGCTCCATTCCTTTGTCCCCACTGTAGTTACCTTTTGGTCTCCTGCTCCCATAATGTGCTTTGTAAGAAAATCCAACAATGTGCGCATGTAAGCCAACTCCTAGTCGCGTTCTTCTTCTTCCTACGCTAGTCTGCAGTCAAACCAACAAAATATGTACCAGGCGCTACATTTGCCTCCCTCATATGCCATGCCCTGTTTGTCTTGGTCACCCTATCAAGGATTGTAGCAGCTTGCTCCCAGGTGTGACTCATCAATGCTCCTCCTGCCACCGTTTCTGCCACAACTTTTTTGCTATAATTTAAAGACCTGTAAAAAATTTCCAACAAACTGTCATCTGGGATCTTATGGTTTGGGAACTTTGTCAACTTCTTCTTGAACCTCAGCCAGGTTTCATGAAGTGCCTTGGTCTTGAGTTGTCGGAAATTATATATCTCATCCTTTAGTTGCAACATTCTGGAGGGAGGAAATAATCTCTCTAAGAAGGCCTTCTTGAGTTCCCTCCAGTTGGTTATAAAGTCGTTGGGCAACTCTGATAACCATAAAGTGTCTTCCCCTGATAGAGAGAAGGGGAAAAGTCTGAGCCTAATGGCATCTTGGCTAACTTCGGGAAACCTGTACGCCTTGCATATTCCCACGAAGTTCACCAAGTGCAGGTTGGTGTCATCCGCTGCATGACCACTGAACATCCCTTTCATGTTTAACAGTTGAATCATGGTGCTCGTGATGTCGAATTTGACCCCAATTGAATGATGACCGTAACGGAATTTGTATATATCAATGGAGGAAATAACCATGTGGAAAACAAGATAGGAAGGGCAGTGGTGGTGGCACATTTGCGACAGTTGACCCAACTTCATCAATGTCTGGGTCCTCATCATCGAAGAACTGAGGGGCCAGTCTGTGACCTCTGTTGCCCCTCCCATGTCGACCAACATTAACAACCTTATCTCTGGCATCTTTCGTATCCTGAAGTGTAGCTTGCCGAGTTAGCTCAGCTTGCCTAGATTTTTAGCTATACGGGCATCTCTCTGTTCCTGGTTTTCCATTCTACGCAGTGTCTGTTCGATTTCGGGGTTCAACGGAATCAAGGGAGTTCCACTACTCTGAGTTCTTGGGATCCACCGGAACAAAAACAAAAAGAAAATGTAATTAAGGAAATAACTACCAAAAAGTCAAATACAAGCAAATAATCTAGTCTTAGCCGTATTCCCCGACAATGGCGCCACTTTTTGATAACACTCAAACCATACCTCCTACTAAAGTGTGAAGCAGACGTTATCAATAAAGAACCCAACTAGAGGTTGGGGTCGAACCCACAGGGAATATGGAAAATGTAGACTAATGCCGGTAAGTGAACTTGTTGGGTAGTTAATCCAAATTGTGGGTTCTAAAGAAAATAATAATTAAAAAACAACTATTAAAACTTTGGTTGAAATCAAGGATGAAAGATAACTAGGGTTTTTGTTCCCCATGGGTTCATAGCTACTTCGAATATACATACATGATCATCACCAATGCTTACTTGTAGAACTGATAACTTAGGTTCATTCAAATGACTGGTTTGTCCCTATTGAATGACTATGCTCAATCCCTGAGTCAGGTCTCATGAGTGATTGCAAACTAACCGTTATCAATATGTCCCAAATTTAACTATCCTGTGACCACAACTCAAGTTAATACAATGATCATCAAGATCAAGGCTTTGTTGTAATTCTCTTTTTCTAATCTCTACCTCTCTAGGGTCAAGCAAGTAAAGAATTCGGGCAACTCCTAACGTTGTACACCGTTAAGACACGTTTAAGCATGAAGAGAACACAATACAAGTGTTTTGCATTAGTTTTGAATTACTTTTATGCGACCCTAGCTTGTTAATCCACCATGGTTCCCACAACCCTAGCTATGGAGGTTTTAGCCTCTCATAGTTGCAAGATTGTGATCTGCATTCATAATTAAATACATAAATTAATGCTTACAATTATGGATGAGAGAAAAACTTCTTTAAATCAATCAGCAAAATCCTTAAGAACAAAGTATGAATATCCAGAGAAAATCAAGAAAAGATTGATCACAAGTCAATCAACTCAATTCTATATTCTATCCCTCAATTCTCACGTCTTCTAATGTTAACTAACGATTGTCTAATCTACTCTCGTGAAAATAACACATAAAACATATTTATATAGACATAAAAATTCTTTTCCTAGTCTAACCGGGTGAATTTCTATAACTGATGCCTCATGTGTCACGACCAATCCTACCACCCATTGCAGGTATGTAGGGGTCGTACCTTCTTCCCGTATGTCATTAGCTAGCTGAAATTTGGCTAAGTGTTTGTTATACCCCGTAAAATTTCCGGCACATAGGTGGCCTATTCACGTGTTGGTTAAGAATATTTGAAAGCCATGCATGCTAGAAAAAGGCCCGGGGAAAGATCGGACAAGCGCCAAGTCGGCGCGTCGCAAGGCAAAATGCGATTTATAGTGTCCAAGTATATAAAGCTCAATTTGTAATGATAATTTCCTTTAATTAATGATAATTTCCTTTAATTATTAATCATTTCCTTTAATTAATGACAACCTCCTTTACTAAGGATAAGTTTCCCTTTGATTAGTCATAATTTCCCTTGGAAATTCCATGAAAACGCAGAGAGGAGAGAAGATGAAGAAATTGGAAAATAATCGTTCGATTACGCTGCCAAACGAAGTCTAAACTCAAATTAACCTCAGGTACCGAGGTATTTAGCAGCAGGGAGCATTCCTACGGTTTTTGTTTCGCGAAATACGGCCGGCGAATCGTCGAGCTACCGAACCAAAGTAAGTAGAATTACTCCAAACTAGTGTCTATGTGCTCCTAGCTATGAAGTGAATACTTCTCCCTTCTGGACTTCTGAAAAATAGCGAGTTTTCGACCGTCTTTCGATAAGCCTAAGTTTAGGCTATAATTATATCGAAAGTGACATTGTTCTTCAGAATAAAGCTATATTTAGTATTAATTGACGTATATATGAATGCAGTTGGGAGAAATAGCTGGAGTACTGACCGAGCCTCGTCTGACAGTCGGATAACTCGAGGTTAAGGTATGTAAATCTAGTTTCTTCGGCAAGTTAGTAATTCTAGCATAGTAAAATAGAGTAAAGTCCAGAAGAAAGTTTCAGAAGTTGAGTATTATGTCCAGTGTGAATTCAGTAAGCATGTCCGAGTTATTATACCATATGCAGAATAAAAGTCAGTAAATTAGTGTCAGACAGTGAGATATTATTCCAGACTTAGTATAACTCAGTATCAGATTCAGTATAGCCTATTATGTGATTAGCAAGCATGTTGTAGAATAAAAAGAAACAGATTTTCATAATAAAAGTCAGTAAAGAAAGATCAGATAGACAGACAGTTATGGCTACAGATTAGCCATTCAGACAGATAGTATCCTGGCTACAGATTAGCCATATAGTTAAATAAAGATTTCAGAATCAGTATAACCGGTAAAGAGTCAGTGTAATATAGAAAGAGATCGGAATAAGAAATCAAATTTCAGATAGCCCTTTTCAATTATACATGCTTGCTATTTGTATGTGCTATTGTTTGTTGAGACTTGATATGGCGTGAGGGCACCTTATTGAGCGTCCTCGCCGCCCCTGGGTTGGTAATCGTGTCGCCCACTGAGCGGGTGGGTTTTACGTCACTCCAAGGAGTGGCATGCCGTCCCCAGCTTGGACGAAGATGAGATGAAGCTTTCCCCATAGCAGTCTGATCAGCATTACAGGTGCAGCTCCGGTATCAGATAGCCCTGTAGAGCAGTGTCCAGGGAATCAGACCCTATCTGTTACTGTCTGTACATTCAGTTATTACAGGTGTAGCTTCGGTTTCAGATAGCCCCGTAGAGTGTGTCCGGGGATCCAGACCCTATCTGTTACTGTCTACACAGGAGTCCTCCGGACCCAGACACGGTTGCTTATATCGGAGGCTATGGCCCGAGCCCGAGACCCAGGGGGCCGGTAGAGGATTTCCGAAGTGAGTAGATGAATGGAGTGACTTATTTTTGGTTGGTTTTGACCCGGGTAGGGGTATATAGATTGTTTGCTTGCTTGGCGCCATCCGGCTTATGGGGGTTGGTATTGGCTCTTGCTTGCTACTTGTATATCTATTTATGTGCTATATACTAGCTACTAGACAGCAGGCCGCCGTGTCTACAGGTACGCCTCTGCCTTATCAATACAGAAAGCTTGATTCAGTTCATATCAGCTTCTTTAGATTCAGCTATCTCCTGCTATACAGAAATGCTAGTTATGCTATCTATATTCAGTTGTTTTCAGTTGTATTATTTTAGTTGCTTTGCATACTCAGTACCAGTGGTACTGACACCCAGTGGGGCGCTGCATTACTTGCCTGCAGGTACTCATAGACGAGGAGGCGATCCCTCGTGATTCCAGCCAGCTATTGAGTATTCAACTCCTATCATCCGGAGTCTGATTTCCAGAGGTATAGCTCTTTTCCTTTTTGTACAATACGGGTAGGTCGGGGCCCTGTCCCGATCATTTCTATTGTTATTCCTAGAGGCTTGCAGTTTGTTTATATTTTCCTGTGGTCAGTTGAGCCGGTCGCGTGAGGCCGTGCAGTTAGTTATAGCTGTTTAGCATTTCAGTTTATGTTGGTCGTGTGAGGCCTTAATTTGACAGTAGTGGTGACCTTGCCAGTCACGTAGTCTTACAGCAGTTTTGTGTTGATATTACAGATGACTAGACAGCATGGTGGCCTTGTCGGCCCGCATAGGTTCCTTGTTAGGAGTGTATTTCTAGTTAGCTGTTATTACAGGTACAGATGGCTATAAGGCCAGTTGGCCGGAGGCTGTGTTTACAGCCGTTATATAGCCGATTTATTTCTTGGAGTAGAGCCAGAGCCAGCCAAAGCACCAGATATGCTCAGGCTGGACCATTTAGCAGTCCAGAGTCTAGTAGGCACCAGGTGCCCGTCATACCCCCAAGGTGGGGTGTGACAAACTTGGTATCAGAGCAGGTCGTGTCCCAGGGAGTCTGCAAGCCGTGCTAAGTAGAGTCTTGTCTATGGATGTGTTGTGCACCATATACTATAGGCAGGAGGCTGCAAGGCATGATAGGATGGTTACTCTTCTTTCTCAGTCAGTCGTGCTATAGAACAGTATAGTGTAGGGTTGAGTCCCTAAAACTTATCATATTCTTTGTCTACAGATAAGAATGGCAGATCAGCGACACCCTGCCACAGGCAGGAGATTAGACACAGCAGCAGGAGAAGGCACCAGCGGGATGCCTCAGTTTCAGATAGAGTCAGCCCGATCTGAGGGCGACATAGAGGCTTCATCACAGCCCTCTCAACCGTTCCCCTCTCACCAGGAGCTGTTCGGAACTACACCGCCCCCGATAGCTCCTGTGCCTTCGCCATCAGATCAGGAGGTTCGTAGCGCTGTAGTTATGTTGGCACAGATGATGGCCACACAACGCCAGTCAGTGCCACCTGTAGTAGCAGAGCCTTTAGGTGGGTCAGGTAGTTCCAGGGTCAGGGAGTTTTTGGCACTGGGTCCCCCGCAGTTTACTGTGTCAGATCCGGCAGAGGACCCCCAGGACTTCCTAGCTCAGATGCAGAGGATATTCCGAGGTATGCAAGTGACCCCTTCTGAGTCTGTTGAGCTGGCAGTGTTCCGGTTACGGGATATAACTATATTTTGGTACGAGAGTTGGGAAAGGTCCCGAGGGAGGGATGTTACCCCTCCGACCTGGACCAGCTTCTCGGAGGCCTTCCTAGATCATTATTTGCCACGAGAGATCCGGAAGGCCCGGATGGACCAGTTTCTGCATCTAGAGCAGGGGGCGAGGAATGTACGTGAGTATGCTTTACAGTTTGACTCCTTAGCCCGTTATGCTCCAGCATTTGTTGATACTATGCCAGCGAGAGTTCACAGATTTATCATGGGTCTGAATCCGGAGTATACTGAGGCATGTATGACGGCGACGTTGTGAGAGGATATGGACATTGCCCGAGTACAGGCTTTTGCTCAGACCATAGAGGTGTTACACCCCGTAGAATTCCCGGCACTTAGGTGACCTATTCCCACGTTGGTTAAGCATATTTGAAGGCCATACGTGTTGGAGATAGGCCCGGGAAGAGATCGGATGAGAAGCCTGTCGAACCATCGTGGAAGGAGCCGAGGCAGAGCCCCTCCGCGATGGCAGCGTGTCACGGAGGAGGAGCCTCCGCGTTGGCTCCGTGACACGTTGGCCTTGTCCAGGCCCAAGTATATAAAGCCCCACTTCGGTTTTAAATGATTATATCCTTAAAAATTTCCAGAGAAACAGAGGGCAACGTAGAGGAAAGGAAAGGAACGAAGGAAATTATATATTTTCGTCCGATTACGCTGCCAAACGCTGCCCAAACTCAAATTTATCCCAGATACCGAAGTATTTAGCAGCAGAGAGCATTCCTACGGATTCAGTTTCGTAAAATACGGCCGACGAATCGTCGAGCCACCGAGCCAAGGTAAGTGGAATTGCTCTAAATTAGTGTCTATGTGTTCCTAGCTGTGAATTGAATATTTCTCCCTTCTAGGCCGCTGAAAAATAGCGAGTTTCTAGCCGTCTTTCGATAAGCCTAAGTTTAGGCTATAAACTATATCGAAAGTGACGTTGCCTTTTGAAATAAAGTTGTATTTAGTGTTAATTGATATGTTTATGAATGCAGTTGGGAGAAAACAGTTGAAATACCGGCCGAGCCTCGTCCGACAGACGAATAATTCAAGGATAAGGTATGTAAAGTTAATTCCTTCGGCAAGTTAGTAATCCAGTACGATAGATAGCGTGATGTACAGAAGAAAGAACTTATAAGTCAAGCACTAAGTCCAATTTAAATTTAGTAAGCGTGTTTTTATGATATTATGATATACATATACTCAGAATCAAAGTTAGTAAAGCAACATCAGATAGTTAGATGATACCTCAGTTACAATATAGGCAGACAGTCAGATGATATCTCAGATACAGTATAGTTCAGTATTGCGTTATTATGAACATTGGTACAACATGAGAAACATTGGGCTGTAACGTGTACGAGACCTATCAGTGTGTAATGTGATATGCCATGTTAAGATATGGTTGTATTCAGTTGAAACCCCGTATGGTAATGCAATACCCGTAGAGCTCTTTAGAAATAGAATAGCAGATTAAAATGAAGTTTAGAAAGCATGTCAGGAATAGTAAATCATGTTACTATAGAAAGTCAGTATACAGCATAGTTCAGCAGAAAGACTATATTCGTACATACATATATAGTACTTCCAGCCTCAGCATGTATTAAGCATGTACATATTTCTATTACTAGTCTAGCATAAAGCGTATACAGAAACCCAGTAAACAGCAGAGTTTTCAGCAGAAATATTATCTTATATAGCATTTGTTCAGTACAGCCGGCAGGAGACTATATTCATATTTATATATCTTTACCTGCCTCAGCACGTATTAAATACGTACAGATTACTATCATTAGCCCAGCATGTAATATATATGATACTTTACCCCTATTAGCCTCAGCATGTGAGATACACAGACAGTGTTACCAGTCGAGACCGTTGTATTGTTTGGGGTTGGATTACCTAGCATCCATGACCGCCCAGGGTTAATAGCTGTATCGACTCGTCCACCAGAGGACGAGGATACGTCACTCTACGAAGTGGTATGCCGTCCCGCCAGGGGATGAAGATGGGATGCCAGTTTTTCCTCATATTTGTGCCTTGATCGGCCCTTACACACCCCAGTCGAGCGGATACGCCCGGGTGCAGATTCAGGAGTCCTTCGGACTCAGATGCAGTTATAGTCAGGGGCTCAGCGAGCCCAAGTGCATACCCTGGGACCGGCAGGATGCTTACAGCCAGTATAGGAGATGGGATGACCGGGGTAGGGGTATAGATTCTGTGTTGATTGTACCTCCCGGCTTATGGGGGCCGGGTAAGGTTTGTGTGTGCTATGTTATGTTATTTCATGTTATGCCATGTTATGTTAGATACAAGTATATCAGCAGTAGCACGATACGTTTCCAGGTATGACTCTTATCCTTCCCAGTAAAGATTGAGAAAAGGTATGATGTACATTATCAGACAGTTAGTCTATTCTCTCTACTTCAGTTTCTTCAGTTATATCATGGTATTCAGACTTTGCTTTCAGTTATTGCTTTACATACTCAGTACCAGCGGTACTGACGCCCGGTGGGGGCGCTGCATTACTTGCCTGCAGGTACTCATAACTGAGCAGGCGATACTACGTAACTTTCTGTCAGCGGTCGGGTATTCAGCTTCTGTCATCCGGAGACTGAATTCCAGAGGTGTATTTCAGTTCTTTTGTTTTACAGCACGGGTAGGTCGGGGCCCTGTCCTGATCATTTCTATTGCTATTCTTAGAGGCTTGCAGTCTATATATTCCCTGTGGTCAGATGAGCCGGTCGTGTGAGGCCGTGCAGTTGTTTAGTTGCCAGTATTCTTGCTTTCTTTTACTTTGGCCGTGTGGGGCCATAGCTTGCCAGTAGTGGTGACCTTGCCGGTCACGCAGTTTCTTTTTGTGCTTTATGATTGAGTTGCAGATAACTAGACAGCATGGTGGCCTTGTCGGCCCGCATAGGTTTTCCTGAGATAATATGTTTCTAGTCAGCTGCTAGTACAGGTACAGAAGGCTATAGGCCAATAGGCCGGGGGCTGTATTTACAGCCGTTATATAGCCCTTTGTTTCCAGAAATATGAGTTAGAGCCAGCCAGGCACCAGACGTGCCCAGGCTTAACAGTCCAGCAGGTCAGGTCCTAGCAGGGCACCAGGTGCCAGTCATACCCCCCAAGGCGGGGTGTGACAAACTTGGTATCAGAGCAGGTCGTATCCCAGGGAGTCTGCAAGCCGTGCTAAGTAGAGTCTTGTCTATGGATGTGTTGTGCACCACATACTATAGGCAGGAGGCTGCGAGGCATGATATGATGGTTACCCTTCTTTCACAGTCAGTCGTGCTTTAGAGCGGTATAGTATAGGGTTAAGTCCCTGAGAACTCACCGTATTCTTGATTTCAGATACAAAGGCAGATCAGCATTATCCTATCACAGGCAGAAGATCAGAAATAGAAACGGAAGAGAGCATCAGTCAGTAACATGATAACTACAGCAGAAGGAGGAGGTATCAGAGCCTTCCCAACGTGATACCTTTATTGGCATTATTCCTAGTATACATTGATAACGTCAGAATAGGAAGTCAGAAGTATAATATACATATGAGTTGATTTACTTATTAGTTATATAAGATCTGATTATGATTACAGATAAGGTCAGACCACCAGGCAAGTATAAGAAAGAGAAAAAAATGCAGGAATCCCAGATACATCTTTTTGGGTGTGGTACAATTGAATGCTTTTATTGTTGCAATAAGAAAATGGTTGATTGATCCTAGTAAGTAGTAGAAAATATAGAGAGCCCTTATGATTACGTAAGCTGTGCAGACCTTTATGATAACAAGCCAGTAAAGAAAGTAAGACTGTTAGCTTACCCGAAGTAGGGGTAACAGACCTGCTAGGGATGAATGTCTAATAATAGTCAAGTTTGAGTCAGAAAAAGGCCAAGTCTGCCATGTACGCTAACATATAGTAAGACATACCTGTAAGATTATAGTTATGATCTAGTTGTGACCTCGAAAGATATAGAGGTCAGGTGAATCAGATGGGCTTGAATATACGCCAGAAGGAGTATAGGCCGAGGCTGGATCAGTAATCTCATTAGCAATGAAAGGCAGGTACCTTGAACCCTAGAGTTCAGTTTAAGCAAGATGAGAGGAAGAAGCAGGAATGTCAGATCTTGTGGGAAAATTAGAACTACCCCGGATTGATAAAGTATTGTATTAAGGATTAAGCTTCGCGCTGACAGTAAGATCGCGGTTCAGAATACCGCAGTATGTCCGCTATGGAAAAGTTAAGAAGTTACCGATACAGCAATTCTAATCTAGTGTGTCCTAGAGATAAGGCCCAGCAGATAGACATGGGCTCTCAATATATGCCTAGTAAGGCTACAGGATTCAAACGTTGACCCCCACATCGCAAGAGTAGCGGAATTTCAAACAGCAGACAATAACTAGAATGTTTATGATGTTACTTTCAGAATGGGGTAACAATGCAATGACATGATAAGTCGGGGCAAGAGATGGTATTAGGCCGTAGAAGCAATGTACCATGTACGATGTGAGACTCAGCAGAACCTGTCAGAGATTATGAACTACCGCAGAAATCAGTACATATTGTACGTAGCTAGCGATATATATGTATACAGATCATAGATATGTTATGAGTGGCTGCCTATAAGGGCCACAATCACAGATGCTGATTAGTAATAGAAAGCCTATACAGATTGCATTACAGGACATCCCTCCCCGCCAAAAAAAAAAAAAGGGAGAAGAAAGAAAAGAAGAAGAGAAAGGGCGGATTAAGTGTGAGTTATGTATGAAGTCATAGAAACTATCTCAATTCTCGGTTATTAAATTGATAGATTCGTGTGTTGTTGTCAGATTTAGGCTCTAGGAGCTTACCAGAGTTATTGACCTAAGACAGATGGCTAGATGATAAGGGCGTAGTTAGACAGTCTACCGACCAGCTGTCGCCTGCATCAGCTGGGAGGCATCCCTGAAGATCGGTAACAGTAGTGCATTTGCCGGAACCAGGATTAGAGATCGAATAGGCAAATTTCAGAGATTAGCAATACCAGAATTGTTCTAGCATGCTAAGTGGTCATACGTCATTTTCCCAGCCTCGTGGGCGACAGTCGGCCTTAGCCAACCTAGCAGTTGTTATGTAGAACACCTCATAAGTCAGCCGGCCGTCCCAGTCAGAATACCCGTAGGTACCCCAAGGAAGGGTCCACATCAGCAGTCAGCGATAGACTAGTATTTCAGCTAGTTTTCGTAAGGTATTTAGATACAGAGCCCTAGCAGAGGGCCAGTATTTACAGAATAGCTCATAAGACCGAGAATTTCCCAGAATAGCAGTATAAATCCAAGTGGATACACACGAGGCGTAAGAAATTAACGGTACCCTGCTAGCATAGTGTTTATTAAGACCAGGGGATCAGTAGACTCCCCGTAAAGGTCCAGAGATTGATCGCCTGGGAGTAAGTTGATTAAGTGCAGCCTTACAGTGGTTTAAGAAAAATAACAAGAGCAATTAGATGCCCACGAGTTTGCGGTTATGCACGAACTATAAGTACTCAAGTAGTACAGTTAGAGCATTACTAGACTACTGTCACCTTCGGGTTATTCAACCCGACTATTCAGTTAGTTAGAGTTATGCAGCCAGATCGTTAGAGGTCATGATCAATATCAGGATCCTCGGATCAGATAAAGGCACAAGGTGCGCAGACGGTCGTTCAGGTTACCTTAGCAATAAGTAGCCTTAGCATACGGCCAGAAGGCCAGATAAGCTCGGTCTATACCGATAGATTACTTGTCAGATTCTCCGGCATAATAAACCAATATGACCGTTAGTTATATGTCAATTGTGGTAAATGTGAATTTTAGTTGAGTTCAATAGCTTTTGGTCACATTGTGTCGGAGGCTGGTGTACAGGCAGATATACAGAAAATCGAAGTAATGAAGATATAGCCTAGATTTACCACTCCGATCGAAGTACGCAATCCCTGCGGTTAGCCGGGTACTGCAGAGGGTTTGTGGACGGATTTTTCACTTTAGCAGCACCTCTGACTAAGTGGACATAGAAGGAAGCAAAGTTCCAGTAGACTGAGGGTGTGAGCAGAACTCCCAAGAGTTAACAGCCAGGTTAACCTCAGCTCCAGTGTAGTATCGCCAGAAGGTACAGAGGATTGGTGCAGCATGGTAAAGTAACAGTTTATACTTTCGGGTAATTGAAGAAACGTGAGAAGAATTATCTTACCCACGATCTGGGTATCACCCAGTTAGCTGCAGTAGCTTATGCCTGAAAAAGCGAAAATTTTGTATCATCTAGGAAGGGCTAACATGGTGGCAGACGCCCTTAGCTATAGATCTATGGAGAGTTGGCATACTTACCACCTAAACAGCGGGAGTAGACCCGAGAATTTTACTAGTTAGCCGGTCTAGCCGTTCGCATAGCAGAAATAAAGGATAACAGAACGATAATACAGAATATCGCAGCATTACGGTTAGAGGTGGAAGTAAAGGAACGGCAGTATAGAAACCCTAGCCAGGTTTAACTTGAACACAAGATTCAGTAAGGAGAGGTGACATATTTTCAGATACCCGGGGATGAAGTGTGGCGATATAAGGCCGCATTTGTACTCCAGATATTTTGGGGCCTCGCCAGCAGTTTATGAGCGAGGTACATTACGCCCGCTATTCCCTTCATCCCGATACGACAAAGAGGTACCATGACATTAAAAGGAACTACAGGTAGCCCAGTGTCCTAACTGCCAACAGTTGAAGGCAGAATATCAGAAGCCAGGCAGGTTAGTTAGAACATAGCTGTGCCTATTTGGAAATGAGAAGCAATGAATATGAATTTTGTAGCAAGAATTACCCCGTACTAAACACAGACATGGTTCTATATGAGTGATAAGTGACAGATTGATAAAAATCAACTCATTTCTTGCCAGTAAGAACTACTTTCTTGGCCGAAGATTATGCTGAGTTGCATATCAGAAAGATAGTCAGATTACATGAAATACCAGTATCCATTATTTCAGACAAAGGAGCACACTTCACAGCTAGATTCTGGCAGTCATTTTAGAAGAGTTTGGGAGCGCATATTAATTTAAGCGCGACGTTCTATCCTCAGACAGATGAGCAGGCTGAGCGTACAACGCAGACGCTCGAAGTCATGTTGCGAGCGTGTGTGCTAGATTTCAGTAATAGCCAAAAATGAGCATTTACCATTAATCGAATTTGTCTCCAGAATTAGAATTCATTCATCCGGTCTTCTATGTAGCTATGCTGAGGAAATGCATAGGAGGCCCGTCCAGTGTAGTCCCAGTTCAGAACATCCAGGTTACGACTAGACAGACAGATTCACGGATATAAGGACCAGATATCCTCACCCTATTTCAGGCCTAGTCAGGCAACATGTATGTCCGTATTATTATTTATGCAGTATCTTATGGTTGTATGTCTGTAAATGATAAAGGAAAATTGATATATGGTCATCCAGTGGATCTTAGAATATTGTGAGCAGTGCCCATGTTGGACTTTTCTGCATTTCAGGTTTTTGCGATAGTCCATATTACAGGGGAAACTCTGCCGAAATTCTTCCAGAAAGTAAAGTAATCAGTCCTCTAGATAACAGTATACATTCGAGGATGAATGTTCTTAAGGGGGGGAGAATGTTACACCCCGTAGAATTCCCGGCACTTAGGTGACCTATTCCCACGTTGGTTAAGCATATTTGAAGGCCATACGTGTTGGAGATAGGCCCGGGAAGAGATCGGACGAGAAGCCTGTCGAACCATCGCGGAAGGAGCCGAGGCAGAGCCCCTCCGCGATGGCAGCGTGTCACGGAGGAGGAGCCTCCGCGTTGGATCTGTGACACGTTGCCCTTGTCCAGGCCCAAGTATGTAAAGCCCCACTTCGGTTTTAAATGATTATATCCTTAAAAATTTCCAGAGAAACAGAGGGCAACGTAGAGGAAAGGAAAGGAACGAAGGAAATTATATATTTTTGTCCGATTACGCTGCCAAACGCTGCCCAAACTCAAATTTATCCCAGATACCGAAGTATTTAGCAGCAGAGAGCATTCCTACGGATTCAGTTTCGTAAAATACGGCCGACGAATCGTCGAGCCACCGAGCCAAGGTAAGTGGAATTGCTCTAAATTAGTGTCTATGTGTTCCTAGATGTGAAGTGAATATTTCTCCCTTCTAGGCCGCTGAAAAGTAGCGAGTTTCTAGCCGTCTTTCGATAAGCCTAAGTTTAGGCTATAAACTATATCGAAAGTGACGTTGCCTTTTGAAATAAAGTTGTATTTAGTGTTAATTGATATGTTTATGAATGCAGTTGGGAGAAAACAGTTGAAGTACCGGCCGAGCCTCGTCCGACAGACGAATAATTCAAGGATAAGGTATGTAAAGTTAATTCCTTCGGCAAGTTAGTAATCCAGTACGATAGATAGCGTGATGTACAGAAGAAAGAACTTATAAGTCAAGCACTAAGTCCATTTTGAATTTAGTAAGCGTGTTTTTATGATATTATGATATACATATACTCAGAATCAAAGTTAGTAAAGCAACATCAGATAGTTAGATGATACCACAGTTACAGTATAGTTAGACAGTCAGATGATATCTCAGATACAGTATAGTTCAGTATTGCGTTATTATGAACATTGGTACAACATGAGAAACATTGGGCTGTAACGTGTACGAGACCTATCAGTGTGTAATGTGATATGCCATGTTAAGATATGGTTGTATTCAGTTGAAACCCCATATGGTAATGCAATACCCGTAGAGCTCTTCAGAAATAGAATAGCAGATTAAAATGAAGTTTAGAAAGCATGTCAGGAATAGTAAATCATGTTACTATAGAAAGTCAGTATACAGCATAGTTCAGCAGAAAGACTATATTCGTACATACATATATAGTACTTCCAGCCTCAGTATGTATTAAGCATGTACATATTTCTATCACTAGTCCAGCATATAGCGTATACAGAAACCCAGTAAACAGCAGAGTTTTCAGCAGAAACATTATCTTATATAGCATTTGTTCAGTACAGCCGGCAGGAGACTATATTCATATTTATATATCTTTACCTGCCTCAGCACGTATTAAATACGTACAAATTACTATCATTAGCCCAGCATGTAATATATATGATACTTTACCCCTATTAGCCTCAGCATGTGAGATACACAGACAGTGTTACCAGTCGAGACCGTTGTATTGTTTGGGGTTGGATTACCTAGCATCCATGACCGCCCAGGGTTAATAGCTGTATCGACTCGTCCACCAGAGGACGAGGATACGTCACTCTACGGAGTGGCATGCCGTCCCGCCAGGGGACGAAGATGGGATGCCAGTTTTTCCCCATATTTGTGCCTTGATCGGCCCTTACACACCCCAGTCGAGCGGATACGCCCGGGTGCAGATTCAGGAGTCCTTCGGACTCAGATGCAGTTATAGTCAGGGGCTCAGCGAGCCCAAGTGCATACCCTGGGACCGGCAGGATGCTTACAGCCAGTATAGGAGATGGGATGACCGGGGTAGGGGTATAGATTCTGTGTTGATTGTACCTCCCGGCTTATGGGGGCCGGGTAAGGTTTGTGTGTGCTATGTTATGTTATTTCATATTATGCCATGTTATGTTAGATACAAGTATATCAGCAGTAGCACGATACATTTCCAGGTATGACTCTTATCCTTCCCAGTAAAGATTGAGAAAAGGTACGATGTACATTATCAGACAGTTAGTCTATTCTCTCTACTTCAGTTCCTTCAGTTATATCATGGTATTCAGACTTTGCTTTCAGTTATTGCTTTACATACTCAGTACCAGCGGTACTGACGCCCGGTGGGGGCGCTGCATTACTTGCCTGCAGGTACTCATAACTGAGCAGGCGATACTACGTAACTTCCTGTCAGCGGTCGGGTATTCAGCTCCTGTCATCCGGAGACTGAATTCCAGAGGTGTATTTCAGTTCTTTTGTTTTACAGCACGGGTAGGTCGGGGCCCTGTCCCGATCATTTCTATTGCTATTCTTAGAGGCTTGCAGTCTATATATTCCCTGTGGTCAGATGAGCCGGTCGTGTGAGGCCGTGCAGTTGTTTAGTTGCCAGTATTCTTGCTTTCTTTTACTTTGGCCGTGTGGGGCCATAGCTTGCCAGTAGTGGTGACCTTGCCGGTCACGCAGTTTCTTTTTGTGCTTTATGATTGAGTTGAAGATAACTAGATAGCATGGTGGCCTTGTCGGCCCGCATAGGTTTTCCTGAGATAATATGTTTCTGGTCAGCTGCTAGTACAGGTACAGAAGGCTATAGGCCAATAGGCCGGGGGCTGTATTTATAGCCGTTATATAGCCCTTTGTTTCCAGAAATATGAGTTAGAGCCAGCCAGGCACCAGACGTGCCCAGGCTTAACAGTCCAGCAGGTCAGGTCCTAGCAGGGCACCAGGTGCCAGTCATACCCCCCAAGGCGGGGTGTGACAAGAGGGTCTTAGATAGCGGCAGCAATGTAGTAGACAGATCAGTCAGGAACAGCGCCGCAGAGATAGACCAGATGAGATACAAAGGGAAGTTTAGAGAGGACCCAGGCCTCGACTATCAGATAGACCCCCTAGACCCCCACCTCCACCACAGCAGCAGCAGCGAGGTAGACATGTTCGTAGAGGGCAGTCAGGGTCTAGTGGCAGTTCCAAAACGGTAGATTTCCTGCAGCAGAGAAGGGGAGAACAGAGTAGATTTGCACCCTCACCCTGCCCCTATTGTAATTGACCACACTCCGGAGCTTGTAGATATGGCTCCACTGGGTGTTATATTTGCGGACAGGAGGGGCACCAGATGAGAGACTGTCCGACCAGAGGTCAGGGGAGTAGAGGCAGTTAGGACAGGGGATCCGCAGGACCACGAGCCCCAGCAGCCTCAACGGGGCGTGGGCCTTCAGGTTCAGTAGGCAGAGGCCGAGGTAGACCAGGAGCTTCCAGTTCAGGTACGGGTTCAAGCCGTACTTATGCATTGCCAGGGAGACAGGATTCAGAGGCGTCTCCAGATGTAGTGACAGGTATGCTGACTATCTGTTCATGCCCTGCTTATGTACTGATTGATCCAGGATCCACTCTGTCATATATTACCCCGTTTGTGGCATGAAAGTTCAATATTGCACCAGAATTATTACAGCAGCCCTTTTTGGTATCCACACCCGTCGGTGACTCGATCGTTGCTAGCAGAATTTACCGGGGCTGTACAGTAGAGGTTGCTGACCGTCAGACCACAGTAGATCTGGTCGAGCTAGAAATGATAGACTTTGATGCCATAATGGGTATGGATTGGCTAGTGCCGTGCTTTGCCAATGTTGAATGTTGGACCAAGACGGTCCGATTCCACTTTCCAGGAGAAGCAGTGCGGGAGTGGAAGGGCAACACCGCTACGCCAAAAGGTAGCTTTATTTCCTACCTTCAGGCGAGGAAATTGATATCTAAGGGATGTATTTACCATCTGGTCAGAGTTCAGGATGTCTGGGAAGAATCTCCGACGCTCCAATCTGTTCCGGTGGTGAACGAGTTCCCTGATGTATTTTCCGATGAGTTAGCTGGTATTCCCCTAGAAAGGGAAATAGATTTTTCTATTGACTTGTTACCAGGCACTCAGCCGATATCAATTCCTCCCTATCGTATGGCTCCTACAGAACTCAGAGAATTAAAGGAGCAGCTGAAAGACTTGTTGGATAAAGGTTTTATTAGGCCGAGTACTTCACCATGGGGTGCGCCAGTTCTGTTTGTGAAAAAGAAAGATGGCTCACTCCGTATGTCCGTAGATTATCGGCAGTTGAACAAAGTTACAGTGAAGAACAAGTACCCGCTTCCCAGAATTGATGACTTATTTGATCAGTTGCAGGGAGCTAGATACTTTTCTAAGATTGACTTGCGGTCCGGATATCACCAGGTTCGAGTACGTGAAAGAGATATTCCTAAGACAGCGTTCAGGACCCGATATGGACATTTTGAATTTCTAGTCATGTCCTTTGGGCTAACGAATGCCCCGACAATATTCATGGACCTAATGAATAGTATTTTCAGACCTTTTCTGGACTTGTTCGTAATAGTATTTATTGATGACATTCTGGTGTATTCTCGCTCTGAAGCAGATCACCGGACTCATTTGCGGACAGTGCTCCAGATCCTCAGGGACCGCCAGTTATATGCTAAATTTTCTAAGTGTGAATTCTGGCTTAATTCAGTAGCCTTTTTATGGCATATTGTGTCGGATGCTGGTATACAGGTTGACACGCAGAAGATAGATGCAGTCAAATCATGGCGTAGGCCTACCACTCCGACTGAAGTCCATAGTTTTCTGGGATTAGCGCGATATTACAGGAGGTTTGAGGGATTCTCTACCATAGCAGTACCTCTGACTAAACTGACGCAGAAAGAAACAAAGTTTCAGTGGACAGAGGCATGCGAGCAGAGCTTCCAGGAGTTGAAAGATAGATTAACCTCCGCCCCAGTGCTAGCCTTGCCGGAAGGTACAAAAGGTTATTCAGTATATTGCGACGCATTAGGCGTTGGGTTGGGTTGTGTGTTGATGCAGCATGGTAAGGTGATTGCATATGCTTCCAGACAGTTAAGGAAACACGAGAAGAATTATCCTACCCACGACCTGGAGTTAGCCGCAGTGATCCACGCCTTGAAAATGTGGAGACATTACCTGTATGGCGTCCATGTTGATATTTTCATAGATCACAAGAGCCTATAGTATATCTTCACTCAGAGGGAGCTGAATCTGCGGCAACGTCGCTGGTTGGAGCTGTTAAAGGATTATGATGTGAATATTCTGTACCACCCGGGAAAAGCTAATGTTGTGGCAGATGCTCTCAGTCGAAAGTCCATACGGAGCTTGGCGTATTTGCAGCCCGAGCAGCGGGAATTGGTTAGGGAGATACATCAGTTAGCTAGCCTAGCCGTTCGTGTAGCAGAAACAGAGGACGGTAGAGCGGTAATTCAGAACACCGCCGTGTCATCGTTAGTCGTGGAAGTGAAAGAACGGCAATTTGAGGATCCTGACCTAGTTCAGCTTAAAGATTATATTCCGCTAGGGAAGGCGCCAGGATTCTGGGTAACAGAGGATGGGGTGCTGCGTTGTAAAGATCGTTTATGTGTTCCCAATGTTTTAGGCCTACGCCAGCAGATCATGAACGAGGTACATTGCGCCCGATATTCTCTCCACCCTGGCGCAACAAAGATGCACCATGATATCAAAGAAAACTACTGGTGGCCAGGTATGAAAAGAGAAATTGCTGAATTTGTAGCCCAGTGTCCTAACTGCCAACAGGTGAAAGCAGAACATCAGAAACCAGGCGGTTTGACTCAGGATATAGCTGTGCCTCTCTGGAAATGGGAAGCTATAAATATGGATTTTGTGGCAGGATTACCCCGTACGAGACACAGACATGACTCTATATGGGTGATAGTTGACAGATTACCAAATCAGCTCATTTCCTGCCAGTGAGAACTACCTTCTCGGCCAAAGATTATGCTGAGTTGTATATTCGAGAGATAGTCAGATTGCACGGAGTGCCAGTATCCATTATTTCAAACAGAGGAGCGCAGTTTACGGCTAGATTCTGTCAGTCGTTTCAAAGAGGTTTGGGTACGCAGATTAAATTGAGCACTGCATTCCACCCTCAAACAGATGGACAGGCTGAACGCACCATTCAGACGCTCGAAGATATGTTGCGAGCGTGTGTGCTATATTTCGATAGTAGCTGGGATGAACATTTGCCTTTAATCGAGTTTGCTTACAATAACAGCTATCACTCGGCTATTCAGATGGCGCCTTTCGAGGCTTTATATGGGCGAAAGTGTAGATCGCCGGTTGGCTGGTTTGAAACAGGAGAATCAGCGATGATTGGGCCAGACATTGTTCAGCAGTCAGAAGAGAAAGTAAAGCTTATCAGAGAACGCCTATTGACTGCACAGAGTCGCCAGAAATCATATGCAGATGTACGGCGCAAGAACCTGGAGTTCGATGTGAATGACTGGGTATTTCTGAAAGTGTCTCCGATGAAAGGGGTGATGAGATTCGGCAAGAAAGGTAAGCTCAGCCCAAGATTTGTCGGGCCATATCAAATTCGTAGAAGAATAGGCCAAGTGGCGTATGAGTTGAACTTGCCGCCAGAGTTAGAATCTGTTCATCCAGTCTTCCATGTATCCATGTTGAGGAAATGCTTAGGAGACCCATTAAGAGTAGTTCCAGTCCAGGATATCCAAGTTACAGAGGAGCTAGCCTACGAAGAGGTTCCAGTAGCGATCCTAGACAGACAGATTCGCAGGTTGAGAACTAAGGATATTGCGTCTCTCAAAGTATTATGGCGTAATAGGAACCGAGAGGAAATGACGTGGGAGGCTGAGGAAGATATGAAAGCTAGATATCCTCACTTGTTCCAGGCTTAGTCGGGCGACAAGTATGTCCGTATTATTATTTATGGAGTACCTTACAGTTGTATATGTATGAAATGAGAAAGATTGATGTTTAGCTATCAAGTGAACTTTATAGTATTGTGTGGAGTACTTGTATTGGACTTTTCTGCGTTTCAGGATTTTTGGGATATTCCATATTACAGGGGAAACTCTGCCGAAATTTTTCTAAGTAATAAGTTGGGTAAGTTGAGAAGTCCTCTAGATAGCAGATTCATTCGAGGACGAATGTTCTTAGGGGGGGAGAATGTTATACCCCGTAAAATTTCCGGCACATAGGTGGCCTATTCACGTGTTGGTTAAGAATATTTGAAATCAATGCATGCTAGAAAAAGGCCCGGGGAAAGATCGGACAAGCGCCAAGTCGGCGCGTCGCAAGGCAAAATGCGATTTATAGTGTCCAAGTATATAAAGCTCAGTTTGTGATGATAATTTCCTTTAATTAATAATAATTTCCTTTAATTAATGATAATTTCCTTTAATTAATAATAATTTCCTTTAATTAATGACAACCTCCTTTACTAAGGATAAGTTTCCCTTTGATTAGTCATAATTTCCCTTGGAAATTCCATGAAAACGCAGAGAGGAGAGAAGACGAAGAAATTGGAAAATAATCGTTCGATTACGCTGCCAAACGAAGTCTAAACTCAAATTAACCTCAGGTACCGAGGTATTTAGCAGCAGGGAGCATTCCTACGGTTTTTGTCTCGTGAAATACGGCCGGCGAATCGTCGACCTACCGAACCAAAGTAAGTAGAATTACTCCAAACTAGTGTCTATGTGCTCCTAGCTGTGAAGTGAATACTTCTCCCTTCTGGACTTCTGAAAAATAGCGAGTTTTCGACCGTCATTCGATAAGCCTAAGTAGGCTATAATTATATCGAAAGTGACGTTGTTCTTCAGAATAAAGCTACATTTAGTATTAATTGACGTATATATGAATGCAGTTGGGAGAAATAGCTGGAGTACTGACCGAGCCTCGTCCGACAGTCGGATAACTCGAGGTTAAGGTATGTAAAGCTAGTTTCTTCGGCAAGTTAGTAATTCTAGCATAGTAAAATAGAGTAAATTCCAGAAGAAAGTTTCAGAAGTCGAGTATTATGTCCAGTGTGAATTCAGTAAGCATGTCTGAGTTATTATACCATATGCAGAATAAAAGTCAGTAAATTAGTGTCAGACAGTGAGATATTATTCCAGACTTAGTATAACTCAGTATCAGATTCAGTATAGCCTATTATGTGATTAGCAAGCATGTTGTAGAATAAAAAGAAACAGATTTTCATAATAAAAGTCAGTAAAGAAAGATCAGATAGACAGACAGTTATGGCTACAGATTAGCCATTCAGACAGATAGTATCCTGGCTACAGATTAGCCATACAGTTAAATAAAGATTTCAGAATCAGTATAACCTGTAAAGAGTCAGTGTAATACAGAAAGAGATCGGAATAAGAAATCAAATTTCAGATAGCCCTTTTCAGTTATACATGCTTGCTATTTGTATGTGCTATTGTTTGTTGAGACTTGATATGGCGTGAGGGCACCTTATTGAGCATCCTCGCCACCCCTGGGTTGGTAATCCTGTTGCCCACTGAGCGGGTGGCTTTTACGTCACTCCAAGGAGTGGCATGCCGTCCCCAACTTGGACGAAGATGGGATGAAGCTTTCCCCATAGCAGTCTGATCAACATTACAGGTGCAGCTCCGGTATCAGTTAGCCCTGTTGAGCAGTGTCCAGGGAATCAGACCCTATCTGTTACTGTGTGTACATTCAGTTATTACAGGTGTAGCACCGGTTTCAGATAGCCCCGTAGAGTGTGTCCAGGGATCCAGACCCTATCTGTTACTGTCTACACAGGAGTCCTCCGGACCCAGACACGGTTGCTTATATCGGAGGCTATGGCCCGAGCCGGAGACCCAGGGGGCCGGTAGAGGAGCTCCGAAGTGAGTAGATGAGTGGAGTGACTTATTTTTGGTTGGTTTTGACCCGGGTAGGGGTATATAGATTGTTTGCTTGCTTGGCGCCATCCGGCTTATGGGGGTTGGTATTGGCTCTTGCTTGCTACTTGTATATCTATTTATGTGCTATATACTAGCTACTAGACAGCAGGCCGCCGTGTCTACAGGTACGCCTCTGCCTTATCAATACAGAAAGCTTGATTCAGTTCATATCAGCTTCTTCAGATTCAGCTATCTCCTGCTATACAGAAATGCTAGTTATGCTATCTATATTCAGTTGTTTTCAGTTGTATTATTTTAGTTGCTTTGCATACTCAGTACCAGTGGTACTGACGCCCAGTGGGGCGCTGCATTACTTGCCTGCAGGTACTCATAGACGAGGAGGCGATCCCTCATGATTCCTGCCAGCTATTGAGTATTCAGCTCCTATCATCCGGAGTCTGATTTCCAGAGGTGTAGCTCTTTTCCTTTTTGTACAATACGGGTAGGTCGGGGCCCTGTCCCAATCATTTCTATTGTTATTCCTAAAGGCTTGCAGTCTGTATATATTTCCCTGTGGTCAGTTGAGCCGGTCGCGTGAGGCCGTGCAGTTAGTTATAGTTGTTTAGCATTTCAGTTTATGTTGGCCGTGTGAGGCCTTAATTTGACAGTAGTGGTGACCTTGCCGGTCACGTAGTCTTACAGCAGTTTTGTATTGATATTACAGATGACTAGACAGCATGCTGGCCTTGTCGGCCCGCATAGGTTCCTTGTTACGAGTGTATTTCTGGTTAGCTGTTATTACAGGTACAGATGGCTATAAGGCCAGTTGGGCGGAGGCTGTGTTTACAGCCGTTATATAGCCGATTTATTTCTTGGAGTAGAGCCAGAGCCAGCCAAAGCACCAGATGTGCTCAGGCTGGACCATTTAGCAGTCCAGAGTCTAGTAGGCACTAGGTGCCCGTCATACCCCCCAAGGTGGGGTGTGACAGTGTTGGCCCTTGGTACGACTCGTACATGCGACCTAAGAGTCGTACTATGCTTCCATGATCTAGATTTGAGACTTTTCAATTTTTCTGAAGTTCTTCTCGAGTGCTATGGTACGACTCGTACCTTGATGCCACGACTCGTACTGTCTATCCGTATCTGGAGTCCGCCTCTTGTGCAAATCTTCAGAATCTTTTCACGAATTTTAAACTACGACCCGTATAAGCATTGTAGGACTCGTACTGAGAGTCATAGGATGCACTCTTCATACTTAACCATCTGAAACTTCTCACAATTTGCAGTATGGCTCGTAGTACCATCCTACGGCTTGTACTGAGAATTGTGACTTAAGCCTATTTTCAGCACTTTCAGGCTATCTTTCTCCAACACCTATTTTTCCTATAACCAAAGAAAAAGTGCCTTATATCTATATAAACATACCTAAATTCATACTTATTTTCTTAGTTTTGAGCATCGAAAGTGATGTGAACTCACAACACATCATTCAACAAAAAGTGAACGTGAAACCATAGAATTAAAAGAAAGAAGGAGGTCACACTAACCATAAAAAAAGCAAAGACAATATATAGAAACTATCTAAATAATTTAATCTGATATCTGATATATGGAAGATGACCCAAATTTATCCACTGCAGTTACTTGATTTCTCATAGCCTTGTTCCTTAAAGAATCGTGCAATGTCTCCTTCATAATATTATTGCCCTATCACTTTCTCTCTGTAGCAGATAAAATCATGTTCAAACTAAACATATTAAAAATATTTTAATTGCTACTAGCAAACAAACTCATAAATGTCAAAACTAAACATACAAATGTACCCAATGAAAAGGGATGACAAGTTACAAGCTCCAAGATACATCACTTATTCAAAAAAAGAACACCAACTGTTGATGTTCCTTTGAGTGCAAGTTTTAATGTAGAAAATGATAGGCACTATGCATCACTTAAAAGTACCAAGATATCAAAATAAAATCAACATTCACAAGAATAATAGAGCCAACAATTTGACTACCCCAACATTACAAACAAGAAGCAAAACCTAGGATGAATAACATACATCCAAACACACCAATAATTGGTTCCATTTCAGGAGGATTTTTGTGATCAAATAAGATTAGTCATACATGACTTACTACTAGCTATCATCCTACTACTTTAATGATTTCATATTATGGATAAACATTACGAGGGTCAACTAAAACTATCCTAACCTTCAAATATTATCTTGCAATTCAATGCAACTAAAATAATTAACAAAGATATGTTTTTTGCCAATAAAGCCAGAAGTTTAGCAATTTTATTTTAACTTGTCCAAGAAAAAGGGTTTTCTTCTATGTAATTTGGGCAGTTGAGTTTTTCATTGTCTAATGTTGTATAATCAATATCCATGATTAACACAATCTAAAAATAGTTAGATGTTATGCCAAGGCCATATGCAATTTCATAGCAATTTCAAGAATGTCCATTATCTTTTTCCACAAATTCAGAAATCAAGCCCAATTTTTTTGTGATGATAGTATCATTCATACACAAAAATCTAATTTTAGCATGGACAAAACACAAAACGGATAGAAAAATGAAAATTTTCGATAGGTACACAGAACAGACAAATAAAATATTCCTAACAAGTTACATTAATAAGAATCTAACATAAGTATGAACTATCAAGATCCTCATATATTTCTTTTATAAGTTTAATCCAATTTCAATGCCTATTTTCTCAATATATATAATATAACAAAAGCTTCACTGAAAGAATTAGAACCTTGGAATATATGTATGTGACATATATATCAACATAAAGCAATATTCGATAAATAGGAATTCAGAGCCAATATGTCAAAGTTAGCTTGTTAATATAAATATAAATATTTTAGGCCATAGAGTTGTTATAGTGAGGCCACATACAACTAGTTACACCGATCACATGTCAAAAAAAGGATAATAACTTGAAGGTTGAAATCATACTCACACTATAAGCGTATGTTTAGGTTGGACCTTTTAGGATCTTATTTACTAAAATCAGATAAAATAGTTGTTTCACTGATAGAGCATGACGAGGATGTACAAGATTACAGAAAAAGAAAAAGAATATAGGGATAAGGTTCTAGCAAGCAAAACTAACATTCTACCTAGGTGCTCATGCAACTAACAAAATTAAGAAGTAAAATAAGGTTATATGTCTCAAAATAATTACATCACCAAAAAAGATTCAGAGGGCACCTTTTAGGTTGCTGTTTCTAGAAGGTTGTACTAACACTTAAAATTTGGTTATGTCACTACCCGAACATTGGTCCGGATCGAGACACGGGATAAAAAAATCTAAGAGGCTCTAAGTCAACCCATGTCATGAACATGATAACTAAACTCAACATAAATAAATTCGGAAATTCCAACATTGAAATAGTGAAAGTATAAAAATCAAATAACATCTGAACATCTTAATATATAACGCAGATCTGAAGCTGAATACATACTATGTCTGATAGGTTTCTACATAATTGATGAGTTAATGGGATAGGACCCCAACTAACTCACTACAGACTGAAACTAAAGATAATGAATACAAGCTGACAAAAAGGGGTCCTCGAAGGATGAGGACTCACCAACAGACTGAGATGTGCTAACTCTGAGGATCTGGCTAACAGAAGGACTAAACCTGAACGTCCGGGCTTGTATCATGAAATGATATAGCATAGAGTATGCGGTCAGTACGTGGAATGTACCGAGTATGCAAGGTAAGTAAAACCACTAAGTAAGTAAAATCAGAAATCATGCATATCATAAAACATTTTATCATAAGAGTCTGAGAGTAAAGCTTGCCTGCTATAATCTAAACACATGATTTGGACATAACTGAACTGAATGACCCAAAGCTGAAAAACTGATAATCATAAGTAAAATTGAACATTGGGTCAAACCTGCTGAAAACATAATATTATGACTGATTAACGTATTACTGAAATCATGAGGAATAATGGGAGACTTGTCATATAACCGACATCACTAAGGTAGAGCTTACGTCGTCCCGACTATTACACTCAAGTGGACAGAGTCGTCCAAAGCCTTGCCAGGACTAAGGGCGCTAACATGGCATCGATATCATGCTGAAGGCCCCTCGGGGGCAAGAAAAGATCACAAGGGAGGTTCCAAATAATATGATTACACCTATATGGCACGTAGTTCTGAGGCACAGGGTTGACTGAACCGTTAGCTTTCTCAGTGCTAAACACTACTCCAAAAAGTATGCATATGCTCTCTATTATTTTTCAATAAAGACGAACCATCGTCTTGCAATGAAGTTGAATCATAACAATACATGCATAATCTGAAAACATATCATGAGGAGCCTTGGCTCACACCACACCACAAGTTGAAAAGTGGGTGTCTAGACTCCAAACCATGTGGTAAGCTAATAACATGAAATTGAGTAAATCATGAAACATACTTGATCATATGGGCTTGCCCAAACTTGTACATGCTTTGAGTAGTCAAAATCATGAATATAAACATGGGTAATTCGAAATCATACTTTTATGATATGCATCTCATCATACTTGAAAACATAGATCATAATCTCAACCTTTCATGAACTTTCATAATTGAGCATTATAGTTGTTAGACTTTGAAATTATAAATTTGTAATTGAAAACTGTTATACCCCGTAGAATTCTCGGCACTTAGATGACCTATTCGCACATTGGTTAAGCGTATTTGAAAGCTATACGTGCTAGGGAAAGGCCCGGGAAAAGATCGGACGAGAAACCTGTGGAACCATCGCGGGAGGAGCCGAGACAGAGCCCCTCCGCGATGGCAGCATGTCACGGAGGTGAGGCCTCCGCGATGGCTCCGTGACACGTTGCCCGTGTCCAGGCCCAAGTATATAAAGCCTCCACTTCAGTCCAAATCAGATTATACTTAAAAAAAATTTCCAAAACACGCTGTGACCAGAGAGAAACGAAGGAAAATTGAATATTTTCGTCCGATTACGCTGCCAAACGCTGCCCAAACCCAAATTAATCCTAGATACCAAGGTATTTAGCAGCAGAGAGCATTTCTATGGAGTTAGTTTTGCGAAAAACGGCCGACGAATCGGCGAGCCGCCGAACTAAAGTAAGTAGAATTGCTCTAAATTAATGTCTATGTGTTCCTAGCTGAGAAGTGAATAATTCTCCCTTCTGGGCCGCTGGAAAATAGCGAGTTTTTGACCGTCTTTCGATAAGCCTAAGTTTAGGCTATAAATTAAATCGAAAGTAACGTCGCTCTTTACAATAATGTTGTATTTAGTATTGATTGACATATTTATGAATGCAGTTGGGAGAAAATAGTTGAAGTACCGGCCGAGCCTCGTCCGACGGACAAATAGTCGAAGATAAGGTATGTAAAGTTAGTTTTCTTCGGCAAGTTAAGTAATATCAGTATAGCGTAATAAATTACGGACCAGTAGAATGTTCAGAAGTCGAGTATTGCGTTATTATGAATGGTGGTACGATGTGAGAAACATTGAGTTGTAATGTGTATGAAACCTAACGGTATGAAATAGATTCTAACGCAAGCGTTAGAGATTACCCAGTATATTCAGGGTATGATGTAATATGCCATGTTAAGATATTGTTGTGTTCAGCTGAAACCCCGTGAAGTAGTACAGTATCCGTAAAGCACTCCAGAAATAGAATAGCAGACTAAAATGAAGTTCAGAAAGCATGTCAGGATTAGTAAATCCTGTTACTATAGAAAGTTAGTATACATCATAGTCTAGCAGAAAGGTTATATTCGTACATACATATATAGTACTTCCAGCCTCAGCATGTATTAAGTATGTACTTATTTCTATCATTAGTCCAGCATATAGTGTATACAAAGACTTAGTAAACAGCAGAATTTTCAACAGAAACATTACCTTATAGCATTTGCTCAGTACAGCCCGGCAGGAGACTATGTTCATATTTATACATCTTTACCTGCCTCAGCACGTATTAAATACGTACAGATTGCTATCAGTAGCCCAGCATGTAATATATATGATACTTTATCCCTATTAGCCTCAGCATGTGAGATACCCAAACAGTATTACCAGTTGAGACCGTTGTATTGTTTGGGGTTGGATTACCTAGCATCCATGACCGCCCAGGGTTAATAGCTGTATCGACTCATCCGCTAGAGGACGAGGATACATCACTCTATGGAGTGGCATGCCGTCCCACCAGGGGACGAAGATGGGATGCCAGTTTCTCCCCATATTTGTGCCTTGATTGGCCCTTACACACCCCAGTCGAGCGGATACGCCCGGGTGCAGATTCAGGAGTCCTCTGGACTCAGATGCAGTTATAGTCAGGGGCTCAGCGAGCCCAAGTGCATACCCAGGGGACCGGCAGGATGCTTACAGCCAGTGTAGGAGATGGGTTGACCGGGGTAGGGGTATAGATTCTGTGTTGATTGTACCTCCCGGCTTATGGGGGCCGGGTAAGGTTGTGTATGCCATGTTATGTTATGTATGTTATGCTATATTACAGTAGATACGAGCAGATTAGTAGTAGAATGATACGTCTCCAGGTATGATTCCTACTCCCTTCAGTATGTTTAAGAACAGGTACGATCTACACCATCAGACAGTTATCTACTCCTTCTTATTTCAGTTTTGACAGTTATGTTATTGATTGGCAGATATCCCTTCAGTTCTTACAGATTCAGTTAGCTCTTACTATTTAGAATTTTTAGTTATATTACTTGTATTCAGCTGTACTCAGTTTGCTTTACATACTCAGTACCAGCGGTACTGACGCCCAGTGGGGCGCTGCATTACTTTCCTGCAGGTACCCATAGCCGAGCAGGCGATACCACGTGATCCTCATCAGCGGTTGAGTATTCAGCTCCTGTCATCCGGAGACTGAATTTCTAGAGGTGTAGTTCAGTTTCTTTTGTTATACAGTATGGGTAGGTCGGGGCCCTGTCCCGATCATTTCTATTATCTTTCCTAGAGGCTTGCAGTCTGTTTATATTCCCTGTGGTCAGATAAGCCGGTCGTGTGAGGCCGTGCAGTTGTATAGTTGCCTTTACTCTTTCTTTCTTTTGTGATGGCCGTGTGGGGCCATAGTTTGCCAGTAGTGGTGACCTTGCCGGTCACGTAGATTTTTAGTATGTTATGCTTGAGTTTGCAGATAACTAGACAGCATGGTGGCCTTGTCGGCCCGCATAGGTTCCCCTGAATTACCTTGTTTCTGGTCAGCTGTAATACAGGTACAGAAGGCTATAGGCCAATGGGCCGGGGGCTGTATTTACAGCCGTTATATAGCCTTTTGTTTCCAGAAATTTGAGTTAGAGCCAGCCAAGCGCCAGACGCGCCCAGGCTTAACAGTTCAGCAGGTCAGGTCTTAGTTGGGCACCAGGTGCCAGTCATACCCCCCAAGGTGGGGCGTGACAAACTTGGTATCAGAGCAGGTCGTATCCCAGGGAGTCTGCAAGCCGTGCTAAGTAGAGTCCTGTCCGTGGATGTGTTGTGCACCACATACTATGGGTAGGAGGCTGCAAGGCATAATAGGATGGTTGTCTTTATTCTAATTCAGTCGTGCTATAGAGCTGTACAGTATAGGGTTGAATTCCTAAAAATCTTACCATATTCTTTGGTTACAGATAATGTCAGACCAGCGCCATCCTATTACAGGTCGGAACTTAGACATCGCAGCAGGAGAAGGCACCAGCAGGATGCCTCTCCCTCATTTGGAGACAGCCCGATCAGAGGGCCCTACAGAGGCTTCATCTCAGCCTCCTCAGCAGTCTCCACCACGTCAGGAGTCACTTGGGGCGACATTACCTTCAGCAGCCCCTATATTGACTCCTTCTGATCAGGAGGTTAGGAGTGCTGTAGTTTTGTTAGCACAGATGATGGCTGCTCAGCGTCAGCCAATGCCATCTATAGTTGCAGAAACATCAGGAGGGCTCGGTAGTTCGAGGGTCCGAGAATTCTTAGCCCTGAATCCCCCACAGTTCACAGGTACAGACCGAACAGAGGACCCCCAAGATTTTCTGGATGAGATGCAAAGAATCTTCAGGGTTATGCATGCTACGTCTACCGAGTCAGTTGAGTTGGCTGCATTCCGGTTACGGGATATTGCGGTGTTATGGTACGAAAGCTGGGAAAGGTCCCGAGGGAGAGATGTTTCCCCTCCCACCTGGTCCAGCTTTTCAGGAGCCTTTCTGGATCATTATCTGCCGCGGGAGATTCGACAGGCCCGGGTAGACCAGTTCCTACATCTGGAACAGGGGGCCATGAGTCTTCGGGAATATTCTTTACAGTTTGATTCTCTAGCCCGATATGCACCGGCTTTCGTGGATACCATGGCATCCAGAGTGCATCGCTTCATTACGGGCCTGAATCCAGAATATGTTGAGATTTGCACTACAGCCACATTGCGAGAGGACATGGATATTGCTCGCATTCAGGCATTTGCTCAGAATATTGAGGGCATCAGGCAGCGGCAACGAGAGGTCAGAAGGGTTAATCAGGAACAGCGTCGCCGGGACAGGCCAGTTGAATTACAGGGAGAGGCCCGGGGAGGACCCAGGCCCCGAATGTCAGACAGGCCGCCCAGGCCCCCGCCTCCGCCACAGTCACAGGGGGGTAGATTCAGCCGCAGGGGGCAGTCAGGGATTGGTAGAGGCTCGCAGATGGAAGATCCACCATTACAGAGGAGGGCAGAGCAGAGTAGGTATACCCTACCACTTTGCCCTATATGCAATCGACGTCATTCTGGAGCATGCAGATATGGCTCCACTGTATGTTATATTTGTGGCCAAGAAGGCCATTTGATGAAAGATTGCCCAGCCAGGGGTCGAGAGGACCGCGATAGATAGGATAGGGCATCAACAGGATCACGAGCTACAGCATCCTCGACTGGGCGTAGGCCCCCAGTTTCAACAGGCAGGGGTCGAGGTAGATCAGGGGCCTCCAGTACAGGTGCGGGTCCAAGCCGCACGTATGCCCTACCAGGGAGGCAAGATTCAGAGGCATCGCCTGATGTTGTGACAGGTATGCTAACTATCTGCTCACAGCCTGCTTATGTGTTAATTGATCCAGGGTCTACTTTGTCCTACATTACTCCATTTGTGGCACGGAAGTTTAGTATTGTACCAGAATCATTACGGCAACCCTTTCTGGTATCTACGCCCGTCGGTGACTCTATCACAGCTAGCCGAATCTACCGCGGGTGTACAGTAGAGATTGTTGACCGTCAGACCACAGTAGATCTGGTCGAGTTAGAAATGATAGACTTCGATGCCATAATGGGTATGGACTGGTTAGTGCCATGCTTTGCCAATGTTGAATGTTGGACCAAGACGGTCCGATTCCACTTCCCAGGAGAAGCAGTACGGGAGTGGAAGGGTAGCACCGCTACGCCAAAAGGTAGGTTTATTTCCTACCTTTAGGCGAGAAAGTTGATATCTAAGGGGTGCAATTACCATCTTGTCAGAGTTCAGGATGTTCAAGCAGAATCTCCGACACTCCAGTCTGTCCCAGTGGTAAATGAATTCCCAAATGTATTTCCTGATGAGTTACCTGGTCTTCCCCCAGAAAGGGAAATAGACTTCACTATTGACTTGCTACCAGGCACTCAGCCAATATCAATACCTCCTTATCGTATGGCTCCTGCAGAACTCAGAGAATTAAAGGAGCAGTTGAAACACCTATTAGATAAAGGTTTTATCAGGCCGAGTACTTCCCCGTGGGGTGCGCCAGTCTTGTTTGTGAGAAAGAAAGATGGCTCGCTCCGAATGTGCATAGATTATCGGCAGCTAAACAAAGTTACAGTAAAGAACAAGTATCCGCTCCCCAGAATTGATGACTTATTTGATCAGTTGCAGGGAGCCAGATACTTTTCTAAGATTGACTTGCGGTCCGGATACCACCAGGTCCGAGTACGTGAGAGGGATATTCCTAAGACAGCATTCAGGACCCGATATGGGCATTTTGAATTTCTGGTTATGTCCTTCGGGCTAACGAACGCCCCAACAGTCTTTATGGATCTGATGAACAGTATTTTCAGACCCTTCCTGGACTTGTTCGTGATAGTATTCATTGATGACATTCTGGTGTATTCTCGCTCTGAAGCAGATCACCGGACTCATTTGCGAACAGTGCTCCAGATTCTCAAGGACCACCAGTTGTATGCTAAGTTTTCGAAGTGCGAATTCTAGCTTAACTCAGTGGCCTTTTTAGGGCATATTATCTCAGACGCTGGTATACAGGTAGATAAGGAGAAGATAGAAGCAGTTAAGTCATGGCCTAGGCCTACCACCCCGACTGAAGTTCGTGGTTTTCTGGGGTTCGCAGGGTATTATCGGAGATTCGTTGAGGGATTCTCAACCATTGCAGCACCTTTAACAAAATTGACACAGAAAGCAGCAAAGTTTCAGTGGACGGAGGCATGTGAGCAGAGTTTCCAGGAACTGAAAGATAGATTGACCTCCGCTCCCGTATTAGCACTGCCGGAAGGCACAGAAGGTTATTCAGTCTATTGCGACACGTCAGGTGTCGGATTGGGCTGCGTATTGATGCAGCATGGTAGAGTAATTGCATATGCTTCCAGGCAGCTGAAAAAGCATGAAAGGAATTACCCCACCCATGACTTAGAGTTGGCCGCAGTAATTCATGCCTTGAAGATGTGGAGGCATTATCTGTATGGAGTCCATGTTGACATTTATACAGATCATAAGAGCTTACAGTACATTTTCACCCAGAGGGAGTTGAATCTGCGGCAACGCCGCTGGTTAGAGTTGTTGAAAGACTATGATGTGAATATTCTATACCACCCCGGGAAAGCTAATGTTGTAGCACATGCCCTGAGCCGTAAGTCAATGGGGAGTTTGGTGTATTTTCGACCTGAGAAACAGAAATTAGCTAAAGAAATTCATCAGTTAGCTGGCCTAGCCGTTCAAGTAATAGAAACAGAAAATAATGGACCAGTAATTCAGAATTCTGCAGTGTCATCGTTAGTTACAGAGGTAAAAGAACGGCAGTATGAGGATCCCGATTTAGTCCAGCTCAGAGATAGAGTTCAGAAGGGTAAGGAGCCAGATTTTCAGATAACCGAGGATGGTGTGCTACATTGTAAGGGCCGCCTTTGTGTCCCGAATGTCGCAGGACTTCGTGGGCAGATCATGCATGAGGTACACTACGCTCGCTATTCCCTTCACCCAGGGGCGACGAAAATGTACCACGACATCAGAGACATCTACTGGTTGCCAGGTATGAAAACAGAGATAGCTGAATTTGTATCTAGATGTGCTAATTGTCAGCAGGTGAAAGCAGAACACCAGAAACCGGGTGGTTTGACTCAGGAGATAATAATACCTATGTGGAAATGGGAAGTAATAAACATGGATTTTGTAACAGGGTTACCCCGTACTAGACACAGAAATGATTCCATTTGGGTAATAGTTGACAGGCTGACAAAATCAGCTCATTTCCTGCCAGTAAGGGCTACCTTCTCAGCTGAGGATTATGCCGAATTGTATATCAGAGAAATAGTTAGATTGCATGGCGTGCCGGTATCTATCATTTCAGACAGGGGAGCACAGTTTACAGCTAGATTCTGGCAATCGTTTCAGAAAGGTTTGGGAACGCAGATTAATTTGAGCACAGCATTCCATCCTCAAACAGATGGGCAGGCCGAACGTACAATTCAGACGCTCGAAGATATGTTACGAGCGTGTGTGTTAGATTTTGGGGGTAGCTGGGATGAACATCTTTCGTTAATTGAATTTGCTTATAATAACAGCTACCATTCAGCTATTCAGATGGCGCCTTTCGAGGCATTGTACGGGCGAAAATGTAGATCACCAGTGGGCTGGTTTGAAATAGGAGAATCAGCATTAATTAGCCCAGACATTGTTCGGCAGTCCGAGGAAAAGATAAAGCTTATCCGAGAACGTTTACTGACCGCTCGGAGCCGTCAGAAGTCATATGCAGATAAACGGTGCAGAAATCTAGAATTTTCGGTAAACGACTGGGTATATCTGAAAGTGTCCCCGATGAAAGGGGTAATGAGGTTTGGCAAGAAGGGCAAGCTTAGCCCAAGATTCATTGGGCCGTATCAGGTTCGCGAAGAATAGGCCGCGTGGCATACGAGTTGAACTTGCCTCTAGAATTAGCGTCAGTACACCCAGTATTCCACGTTTCCATGTTAGGAAAGTTCGTAGGGGACCCTTCTACAGTAGTTCCAGTCCAGGATGTTCAGGTCACAGAGGAGTTAGCCTATGAAGAGGTTCCCGTAGCCATCTTAGACAGACAGATTCGCAGGCTGAGAACTAAAGATGTTGCATCTATCAAGGTAGTGTGGCGTAATAGAAATCGGGAAGAAATGACGTGGGAGGCTGAAGAAGATATGAAAACCAGATACCCTCACTTATTTCAGGCCTAGTCAGACGACAGGTATGTCCGTATCATTATTTACACAGTACTTTATGGTATGTATGTTGTAAATGATAAAGAAAGGAGTGATATTTAGTTGTCCAGTGGATTGTAGAATATTGTGTGCAGTGCCTGTGTTGGACTTTTTTTGCGTTTCAGGTCTTTGCGATAGTCCATATTACAGGGGAAACTCTGCGAAAATTTTTCCAGAAACTAGAATAAGCAGTCCTCTAGATAGCAGTATACATTCGAGGACGAATGTTCCTAAGGGGGGGAGAATGTTATACCCCGTAGAATTCCCGGCACTTAGATGACCTATTCGCATGTTGGTTAAGCGTATTTGAAAGCCATACGTGCTAGGGAAAGGCCCGGGAAAAGATCGGACGAGAAACCTGTCGAACCATCGCGGGAGGAGCCGAGGCAGAGCCCCTCCGCGATGGCAGCGTGTCACGGAGGTGAGGCCTCTGCGATGGCTCCGTGACACGTTGCCCGTGTCCAGGCCCAAGTATATAAAGCCTCCACTTCAGTCCAAATCAGATTATACTTAAAAATAATTTCCAGAACACGCTGTGACCAGAGAGAAATGAAGGAAAATTGAATATTTTCGTCCGATTACGTTGCCAAACGCTGCCCAAACCCAAATTAATCCTAGATACCAAGGTATTTAGCAGCAGAGAGCATTTCTACGGAGTTAGTTTTGCGAAAAATGGCCGACGAATCGGCGAGCCGCCGAACTAAAGTAAGTAGAATTCCTCTAAATTAATGTCTATGTGTTCCTAGCTGAGAAGTGAATAATTCTCCCTTCTGGGCCGCTGGAAAATAGCGAGTTTTTGACCGTCTTTCGATAAGCCTAAGTTTAGGCTATAAATTAAATCGAAAGTAACGTCGCTCTTTACAATAATGTTGTATTTAGTATTGATTGACGTATTTATGAATGCAGTTGGGAGAAAATAGTTGAAGTACCGGCCGAGCCTCGTCCGACGGACGAATAGTCGAAGATAAGGTATGTAAAGTTAGTTTTCTTCGGCAAGTTAAGTAATATCAGTATAGCGTAATAAATTACGGACCAGTAGAATGTTCAGAAGTCGAGTATTGCGTTATTATGAATGGTGGTACGATGTGAGAAACATTGAGTTGTAATGTGTATGAAACCTAACGGTATGAAATAGATTCTAACGCAAGCGTTAGAGATTACCCAGTATATTCAGTGTATGATGTAATATGCCATGTTAAGATATTGTTGTGTTCAGCTGAAACCTCGTGAAGTAGTACAGTATCCGTAAAGCACTCCAGAAATAGAATAGCAGACTAAAATGAAGTTCAGAAAGCATGTCAGGATTAGTAAATCCTGTTACTATAGAAAGTTAGTATACATCATAGTCTAGCAGAAAGATTATATTCGTACATACATATATAGTACTTCCAGCCTCAGCATGTATTAAGTATGTACTTATTTCTATCATTAGTCCAGCATATAGTGTATACAGAGACTTAGTAAACAGCAGAATTTTCAGCAGAAACATTACCTTATAGCATTTGCTCAGTACAGCCCGACAGGAGACTATGTTCATATTTATACATCTTTACCTGCCTCAGCACGTATTAAATATGTACAGATTGCTATCAGTAGCCCAGCATGTAATATATATGATACTTTATCCCTATTAGCCTCAGCATGTGAGATACCCAGACAGTATTACCAGTTGAGACCGTTGTATTGTTTGGGGTTGGATTACCTAGAATCCATGACCGCCCAGGGTTAATAGCTGTATCGACTCGTCCGCCAGAGGATGAGGATACGTCACTCTACGGAGTGGCATGCCGTCCCGCCAGGGGACGAAGATGGGATGCCAGTTTTTCCCCATATTTGTGCCTTGATCGGCCCTTACACACCCCAGTCGAGCGGATACGCCCGGGTGCAGATTCAGGAGTCCTCCGGACTCAGATGCAGTTATAGTCAGGGGCTCAGCGAGCCCAAGTGCATACCCAGGGGACCGGCAGGATGCTTACAGCCAGTGTAGGAGATGGGTTGACCAGGGTAGGGGTATAGATTCTGTGTTGATTGTACCTCCCGGCTTATGGGGGCCAGGTAAGGTTGTGTATGCCATGTTATGTTATGTATGTTATGCTATATTATAGTAGATACGAGCAGATTAGTAGTAGAATGATACGTCTCCAGGTATGATTCCTACTCCCTTCAGTATGTTTAAGAACAGGTACGATCTACACCATCAGACAGTTATCTACTCCTTCTTATTTCAGTTTTGACAGTTATGTTATTGATTGGCAGATATCCCTTCAGTTCTTACAGATTCAGTTAGCTCTTACTATTCAGAATTTTTAGTTATATTACTTGTATTCAGCTGAACTCAGTTTGCTTTACATACTCAGTACCAGCGGTACTGACGCCTAGTGGGGCGCTGCATTACTTGCCTACAGGTACCCATAGCCGAGCAGGCGATACCACATGATCCTCATCAGCGGTTGAGTATTCAGCTCCTGTCATCCGGAGATTGAATTTCTAGAGGTGTAGTTTAGTTTCTTTTGTTATACAGTATGGGTAGGTCGGGGCCCTGTCCCGATCATTTCTATTATCTTTCCTAGAGGCTTGCAGTCTGTTTATATTCCCTGTGGTCAGATAAGCCGGTCGTGTGAGGCCGTGCAGTTGTATAGTTGCCTTTACTCTTTCTTTCTTTTGTGATGGCCGTGTGGGGCCATAGTTTGCCAGTAGTGGTGACCTTGCCGGTCACGTAGCTTTTCAGTATGTTATGCTTGAGTTTGCAGATAACTAGACAGCATGGTGGCCTTGTCGGCCCGCATAGGTTCCCCTGAATTACCTTGTTTCTGGTCAGCTGTAATACAGGTACAGAAGGCTATAGGCCAATGGGCCGGGGGCTGTATTTACAGCCGTTATATAGCCTTTTGTTTCCAGAAATTTGAGTTAGAGCCAGCCAGGCGCCAGACGCGCCCAGGCTTAACAGTTCAGCAGGTCAGGTCTTAGTTGGGCACCAGGTGCCAGTCATACCCCCCAAGGTGGGGCGTGACAAAAACATTGTCAAACATGCACATAAATCTTGAAACAACATTCGAAACATGAAGATAATTTTCCCATGATAGATATTTAGAGACTTCAAAAATTGGGTTAAAACCCCATAGATTCATCAACTTAGAATCACATTAATTTAGAAGAGAATTTGGGCATCGAAGTGAAGGAATACTCCCATTCATAACCCTACATACCTGGGTACTTCTGATTTCACACCCTTCTTGAATGCCCAAAGGAATTTGAGGAGAATTGATGAATTCTAGACTAGATCACCCTATGAAACTTTTTAGTCTTGCATGCATGGAGAGGGATTAGTTTAGAATGAGTTAAACCCTCTTAAAACATTCCTAACTGAGCTTAAAATGATGTAGTTTATGATTTAAAAATTTAGGAATTACGGAAAAATCCTTAATAAATTCACAGGAAAAATCACGCTGCCAGTCCCAACGATGGACTGGATGAGTCGTTACCTATGACGATGACTCGTCGTCTGCTCCCATTGCCAACACTGGAAAACATTACTCTGCAGTCACCACGAGGAACACCATGACTCGTGGTGTACCTAATGACTCGTGGTGACTCAATCGTTGGGTATGCTTCCCAAAATCAATCGCCCATGCCTGCTTCTGACCACGACCAACTTAACGACTCATTGACTTAACCACGGGTCATTGCTGCCCTCGTGGTCACCCCTTGACTAAGAGTTCTTTCCACTCTTCCCTTCACTTCACGAGTCACTCCACGACTCATGGAGTCCTTTACGGGCCACTGAATGACTAGTCTTGTGACTTGTCACAGAAATTTTTTGTTTTCTCTATTTGAACCCTCAGTTCCATTCTTAGTGCTTTCAAGGTATTACAATATCTCCCTCTTAGGAATATTCATCCTCGAATGTGAATGAACATACTGAAAAGCTAGGGAATAGAATTGATATCTTAAATACTGAACATCTAAAGTTGAAAACTGACGGAGTGACTGACTCTTAATTGAAATACATGACTGAACTGAATTCATGAATCACACACACATGCGTTGACATGAAAAAAAACTGGAACACATGAACTGAACTTGAAACTAAATAGATTAATAAGGAGGAAACTGATACCTCAAGTTGGAACTAAGTCGAAAGGGAATAGAAGCGGGTATTTAGCAATCATATCTACTTCGACTTCCCACGTAGCCCCCTCAACATGTTGATTCCTCCACAAAACCTTTACTGAAGCTACTTCTTTGTTTCTTAGCTTCCGAACCTGATGATCAAGTATTTCAATTGGAATCTCTTCATAGCTAAGGCTATCCTTCACACCTATGCTCTCCACCGGAACAACCAAAGCCGGATCACCAAAGCACTTCTTTAAAAGTGATACATGGAAAATTGGATGTATTGAAGTCAATTCTGAGGGCAACTCCAACTCATAAGCCACCTTGCCAACACGTCTCACAATCCGATTTGGGCCAACATAACGGGGACTAAGTTTCCATTTATTTCCGGATATCATCACTCCCTTCATGGAAAATACCTTCAAAAACACCTAATCATCAATCTCGAACTCAAGTTCCCTCCTCCTCAAATTCGCATAGGACTTTTGACGACTTTGAGCTGTTCTCAACCTTTCTATTATAAGCTGAACTTTGTCCATGGTCTTATGAACTGAATTTGGTCCTATCAACGTAGCTTCACCTACTTTAAACCAACCAATAGGCGATCTACATCTTCGTCCATAAAGAGCCTCAAATAGAGCCATCTGAATGCTGGAGTGGTAACTGTTGTTATATGCAAACTCGATGAGAGGCAAATGGTCATCCCAACTATCCTTGAAATAAATCACACACGCTCTCAACATGTCATCAAGATTCTGAATGGTATGTTCATCCTAACCATCAGTTTGCGGGTGAAAAGATGTATTAAGTTTGACCTGAGTACCAAGTCCCTTCTGCAACGATCTCCAAAACTGAGAGGTAAACTAGGTACCTCTATCTGATATGATGGACAAGGACACTCCATTCAATCGAACTAAATCCCAAATATACAATTTAGCATAATCCTCCATTGAATTAGTAGTTTTGATTTGTAGAAAATGAGTTGCCTTAGTCAACCTGTCTACAACCACCCAAATAGAGTCATACTATTGACGAGTATGAGGAAACCTAAAATGAAGTCCATATTGGTTTCCTCCCACTTTCAAGTAGGGATACTTAAGTCTTGAAGCACACCTCTGGTCTTTGATGTTCAACCTTCACCTGTTGACAATTTGGACACCTTGCCACAAACTCAGTAATGTCCTTCTTCATGCCATTACACCAATAAACTTCCTATAGGTCACAATACATCTTGGTGGCACCTGGATGTATTCCCCAAAATAGGATCTTCATCTTGCCTAGCCTTGAATTCAGTCACCAAGGAAGATTCTGATCCATTCTGAAAAATGACACCACCATCTGTCAAGTCAACAAGACGAACTTTTAGTCGTGTAAGCCGATGCACATCCTTCACTAACTCTTTCCTCTGCTCGTCTACATGGGACACACTCTCCATAGAAATCCTACTAAGGGAGTCTTCCACCATATTAGCCTTTCCCAGATGATAAAGGACACTCATATCATAATCCTTAAAAAGCTCCAATCACCTTTGTTGACGTAGATTTAGATCCTCCTAAGTAAACACGTACTATAGGCTTTTGTGGTTCGTAAACACATCTATATGGAACCCGTACAAATAGTATCTACAAATCTTCAAGGCAAATACTACCGCCACCAACTCAAGGTCATGAGTCGGATAGTTCTTTTAATGGACTTTTAACTGCCTGGAAGCATAGGCTATAACCTTACTATGGTACATTAATACACAACCAAGGCCGTTCCTTGAGGCATAACAATATAACACAAATCCATCGGCACCCTCAAGTAGAGTCAACACTGGTACCGAGGTGATTTGAGTCGTCAACTCTTGGAAGCTCTTCCCACAAGCCTCCGACCATTGAAACTTCACTTTCTTCTGGGTCAACTTAGTCAATGGTGCTGCAATGGATGAAAACCCTTCAACAAACCTCTGTAGTAACTTTCTAAACCTAAGAAACTCCTAATATCTGAAGGACTAACTGGTCTAGGTCAATTCTTCACAGCTTCTATCTTTTGAGAGTCTACCTGTACACCCTCACTTGACCCCACATGACCCAAAAATGCTATTGAGTTTAACCAAAAATCACACTTGCTAAATTTATCATACAACTAGCAATCCTTAAGAGTCTGTAGCACCACCCTCAAATGAGCGGCATGCTCCTTTTCACTATGAGAGTATATGAGAAAGTCATCTATGAACACAACCACGAACATGTCCAAATACAGGTTGAACACCCTGTTCACCAAATCCATAAAAGCTGCAAGAGCATTTGTTAGTCCAAAAGACATAACTATAAACTCATAGTGACCATACCGAGTCCTAAAGGATGTCTTCGGGATGTCACTCTCTCTAACCCTGAGCTGATGATATCTGAATCTGAGGTCTATCTTTGAAAAACACTTGGCACCCTGAAGTTGGTCAAACAAGTCATCAATTCTGGGGAGGGAATACCTGTTCTTGATTGTGACCTTGTTCAATTACCGATAATCAATGCACATCGAAGGGAACCATCCATCTTTCAGACAAAGAGAACTAGTGCACCCCACGGGGATTTGCTAGGTCTAATGAAATAATTGTCTAAGAGATCCTTCAGCTGCTCCTTCAACTCCTTTAGCACAGCTTGAGCCATTCTGTAAGGAGGAATGATATAGGCTACGTATTAGGAAGAAGGTCAATATCAGAATCAATCTCTCGCTCGGGAGGAATTCCCTGTAGATCATCTGAAAACACTTTTGGCTATTCACACACTACGGGAACTGACTGGATAGTCTGGGTTTCAGATGTAGCATATTTAATCATCTTTTTGGCCTTAAAGTAGGAAATAAAATGACCTACAGGCACAATTGAACTACCCTTCCATTCTAGAACTGGCTCACTCGGGAACCGAAACTCTATCACACGGGTCCTATAACTTACTGATGCATAACATGCATGTAAACAATCCATGCCAAAGATGACATCAAAATCTATCATGGCTAGCTCTACTAAATCTGCTGAGGTGACTCTCTGAAGGACTATGACAGGGCAGTTTCTATATACCCGTCGAGCTATAACTGAATCACCGACTGGAGTAGAGACTTAGAAGGGTTCTGATAGGATTTCGGAACTGACTTCGAAACTACTAGCAACATAGGGAGTCACAAAAGATAAAGTAGATCTAACAATGCATATACATCAAGGTGAAATACTTGTAACATACCAGTGACTACATCTGGGAAGACCTCCTGCTCCTGACGCGATGCGAGTGCATATAATTTGTTTTGACGCTGACCACCACTTGCACTAGTGGATGCACCTTGCTGAGTTGAGCGTGCTGGTAGGGCTTCTGAACTAGTGGCTGGGTCTCAGCCTTTACCATGGCCCTATCTAGCTGCTGGACAATCTCTGAGTATATTTTCGGGCTTCCCACACCCGAAACAAGCACCTGTACCTGCTAAGCATTGACCAGTGTGCCTCTTGCCACACCTGTCACAAGCTGGAATACTAGGCTCTACGGATCTGCTCCCCTAATCTTGAGAGCCCGACGCTCGTCCCCTCTGATCACGCCTAGATCTGGATGGAACACTTGATGCTGACAGCGCTGGGGCAGATGATCTCCGATGGGATTACTGATGATTCCCACCACCAGGCCTTTGCTGGGAGAGTCCAAAACTGTCAGTCCTGGTCCTTTTGGCCTCTCTCCCGCTCACTCTTCTATACCGCCTCTATCTGTTGGGCGTATAGAACCAACTGTGAGAAGTCAATATCTTGGTGAAGCATAGCGATCCTTCAATCTTTGACCAAATAGTCCGCTATCCCATGCACGAACCTACTCACTCGAGCGACTCTGATTAGCCACCATCTCAAGTGCAAATTTGGACAGGCGGGTGAACTCTAAAGCATACTCCTGGACCGTCATATTGTTCTGCCTCAAGTTCACAAGTTTAACTACTTTGATCTCCCTCATCTCTCGGGGAAAGAACAGATCCAAGAATGCGGTATGGAACTCATCCCAACCAATGGGACCTGCTCCAACTACTCTGCCATCCTTCCATTGTCTGAACTAGATAAGTGCAACCCCTTTCAAATGATAAGAGGCTAGGTCTGCACACTCCTCCCCCATCACCCCTATGATCTAGGTGATCTTCTGAATGTAATCAATAAACTCGTGTAGATCCTCGTCCACCTTTGATCCCAGAAACTTCGGAGGGTTCATCCTAAGAAAATCCCTGACTCTTGCCGCTGTTGCATTCACATTCTGGGGAACATGAGCTACCTCCTGTTAGTTGACCTGGGTGGTCAATGCTTGTGCCAACGTCTGGATGATTGCCCTAAAATTTGCATTGACAACCTACTTAGGCACATGATCCTTGGGGGCTGGTGGGGCTTGTTGGTGCCCATTCTCATTGCGATTCTCACGACCATTCCATTTCCGTTTCTTCTTCCATTAACTCATCGAGGAGATATGATTCTGCAAACGTGTATAGCACGAGTTAGAAGGATAGAAAGACATTTCATTGCATGACATAGAACATAAAAGAAGGGAAATTTCGTAAATATTTCTTAGCCTCTTCGTCATAAGTGTGGCGCGCTTCACACCCATGAACAAGACTCTACTTAACGCGGCTTTAAGACACCCTAGGACACTTCAAAACCTAAGGCTCTGATACTAAATCTGTCATGACCCGAACATAGGTCCGGATCGAGACACGGGACAAAGAACCCCGAGAGGCTCCAAGTCGACCCATGGCATGAACATGATACAAAAACACAACATAAATAAATGCAGAAAGTCTAACATTGAAATAGTGGAAGTCTGAAAATCAAATAACATCTGAACATCTTAATACATAACACAGATCTAAAGCTGAATACATACTATGTCTAATAAGCCTCTACACAACTGACGAGTTGATGGGACTGGACCCCAACTAACTCACTAAAGACTGAAACTAAAGATACTGAATAGAAGCTGATAAAAAGGGGTCCTCGAAGGATGAGGACTCACCAACAGGCTGAGAGGTGCTAACTCTGAGGATTTGGCTAACGGCGGGACTAAACCTGAATGTTCGAGCCTGTATCATGAAACGATACAACATAGAGTATGCGGTCAGTACATGGAATGTACCATGTATGCAAGGTAAGTAAAACCTCGATATATAAGTAAAATCAGAAATCATGCATATCATAAAGCATTTTATCATAAGAGTCTGAGAGTAAGGCTTGCATGCTATAATCTGAAAATATGATGTGGACATAACTGAATCTCACAACTGAATCGAATGACCCAAAGATGAAAAACTGATAATCATAAGTAAAACTGAATATTGGGTCAAACCTGTTGAAAACATAATATCATGACTGATTAACATGCATTACTGAAATCATGAGGAATAATGGGAGACTCGTCATATAACTGACATCACCATGGTAGAGCTTACGTGGTCCTGTCTATTACACTTAAGTGGGCAGAGCCGTCCAAAGTCTTGTTAGGGCTAAGGGCACTACCATGATATCAATATCAAGATGAAGGCCCCTAGGTGGTAGGGAAAGCTCAAAAGGGAGGTCCTAAATAATATGATCATACCTACGTTGGCATGTAGTTTTGAGGCACAGGGTTGACTGAATCCTTATCCTGCTCGATACTAGACACTACTCCCAAAAATATGTATATGCTTTCCATTATTTTTCAACAAAGCTGAACCATCGTCTTGCGACGAAGATGAATCATAACAATACATGCATAATCTGAAAACATATCATGAGGAGTCTTGGCTCAAACCATACCACAAGCTAAAAAGTGAGAGTCTAGACTCCAAAACTAAGTGGTAAGCTAATAACATGAAATTGAGTAAATCATGAAACATAATTGATCATATGGGCTTGCCCAAACTTGTACATGCTTTGAGATAGTCAAAATCATGAATATGAACATGGGTAATTCGAAATCATACTTTTATCATATGCATCACATCATACTTGAAAATATAGATCATAATCTCAACCTTTCATGAACTTTCATATTTGAGCACTATAGTTGTTAGACTTTGAAACTATAAATTTATAATTGAAAACATTATAAAACATACCCATAAATCTTGAAATAACATTAGAAACATTAAGAGAATTTATCCATGATAGATACTTAGAGACTTCACAAATTGGGTTAAAACCCTATAGATTCATCAACTTAGAATCACATGAATTTAGAAGAGAACTTGGGCATGGGAGTGAAGGAATACTCCCATTCATAACCCTACATACCTGGGTACTTATAATTTCACACCCTTCTTGAATGCCCAAAGGAATTTTCGGAGAATTGAGGAATTCTAGACTTGATCACCCTTAGAAACTTTCTAGTGTTGCATGCATGGAGAGGGATTTGTTTAGAATGAGTTAAACCCTCATAAAACATTCCTAACTGAGCTTGAAATAACGTATTTTAGGACTTAAAAATTTAAAAATTACGAAAAAGCCCTTAACAAATTCACAGGAAAAATCACATTGATAGTCCCAACGAAGGACTGGATGAGTCGTTACCTATAATGACGACTCATCATCTGCTCCTGTTGCCAACAGTGGAAATCATTACTCTGCTAGTCACCACGAGGGACACCACGACTCATGATGTATTTGACGACTCGTGGTGACCCATTCATTGGGTACACTACCCAAAATCAATCGCCTATGCCTGCTTCTGACCACGACCAACTTAACAACTCGTTGCCTTACCATGGGTCATTGCTGCCCTCGTGGTCACCCCTTGAACACGAGTTCCTACCACTCGTTCCTTCACTTCATGAGCTACTCCACGACTCGTGGAGTACTTCATGGGCCACTGGATGACTCATCTTGTGACTTGGTGCAGAATTTCCTATTTTCTCCGTTTGAACCCTCGAATATGATCTTAGGGCTTTCATGGTATTACAAGTTATATTTGTTAAAAAGGTGAGAAATGCACTTGGCTTGTGTTAATTTTTTAAAGATTAGACATAGCCAAATTTTACTATTTCAAAATATTTTTGAACTAGAGTTGAATTTCTAAAGATATTTATTATTATTATTATTATTAGACTTTATGTAGTGTGACTATCACGATCCAAATTTTGGCCATGATGACACCTACTATACCTTCCAGTAGGTAAGCCAAATTTCAAGAATGAAAACTAAATGTATATGTAAAGACCAACACACATAATAAGAAAGCGAAAATGAGATAAATAGACCACAAAGTATAGCTACATACATAATACGTAGAAAATATACAATATGAGCCCTAAGGAGATAAGGAAAGATAATATATATATATATATATATATATATATATATATATATATATATGTATGTATGTATGTATGTATGTATATGTGTGTGTGTGTGTGTGTGTGTGTATATACCAACCCGAGTCTGGTGTTACTGGTACAAGAGCCTCTAAAAGTACGAGAGTATGGCTATACAAGAATATGACTGTCTGGCAGATACAAAATATAGACAGTAGCTACAAACTGAAAAGTAGTAAATTTCCAGAAGCAAAAAGCTCACCAAAATTCGAGCAGTAAAAGAAACCACGAAAGTGCGTAGGATCAATAAGGGGGACTCATACTGGACGTTGCATCAGAAAGATGCAGAAGTGTAGTATGAGTACCAAAATACGGGGTACTTAGTAGGCATCACCGATCAAGCTTAGAAGATAATCATTATATCATATTATTATATGGAAGCCCCATAGTTAAAAGTTGGATTATGAATTTACCCCTGTTATAAATTAAAATGTTATAATTAATTAAATATTAAATAATAATATTTTAATTATTTGAAGGTCTAATTTAATACATAAAATTCAATGTACTGTCTATAAAATTTCTGTATGACCATGAAGCTATTTTTTTCCCTTTCATTTTCTTGAATTTTCTTTAAGAAGAAAAAACCAAATTAATTCTCTTTAAATATTTGTTTTCTTCCTTTTGAAAGTAATGACTGAACATTATACTTCTATTAATATAGAAGTTAGAAACGTATTTTTCAATTAATGAGAAGTTGAAATGAATTCAATTAATTAAGTCAGGAATGTGAAAGAGTTTTAACCATTAAACTTTGAAACTACTATATAAACACACTTATGATTGGTCATTCAACATATGCTTTTGGCCATAAGCGGGTATAGTTTTTAGCTATATTCTCATTAAGTCTAGATTATTCAATTTAATTTACTTGATCCATTTGAATGATGATCTTTTTTCTTTAATATAGGTTCTATAAATGGTATAATTTCACGTAAAGAAATATTTTGTTGTATATATATATGATTTAGTGTTAGATGATGATAAATTCTCATTATTTATGTTGCAATGAAATTTTTTTTATTGTTACGTTAATACTATTAATTACAGTTTTTTTTCTTAGCAAATCATATTGCTTCATCTTTTTGTTCATTTTTCTAATCTTGATTTTATTATTATTTTTTAATTAGTTTTCATGGTCGGACATTTTGTCAACGGTTTAAGATTGTTTTAGAATATTTAGCTTCAAATAACTTGAAAAGCTAAATAATTCAGGACTTGATATATTTTTATTAGCCGTTGATGATGGTGCATGTCTGCTTATAGACTGTTAAGTGTGATTTAGATATGTCTCATTTTGAGTCTTATATGTTTGTGTTAAAGAAAGAGGAAAAGCTGCTAATGTTGAAGGAGGAAGTAGTTTGGTAAGTTAGTTAAGCTAGAAATTAATTGGTTAGTAGTTACCTGAATTTTCATGCGGTACACACGCGCAATGTGCGTGTCCAGAAACTAGTTATATTATAAGTTGGAAGTCCCAAGTCAAAAGTTAGACTACGAAAATATCCTTCCATTAAAAAATTATATTTTTTAGTTAAATAAATAATTTTGATATAAAATTACATGCATGATAAAGAGTTGTAACATCTTTCAATACTTATTAAGTTTTAATTTTTTTTTTATATATATATATATATAAGCAAAATAGGAAGAAAGAGAAATTAAAATTTTTAATTTTCTTGTGTAGGTGTTAAATACAAGAGTTTCATCATGCTCAAAATATAGAGAATTTTAAAAGTTGCAAAAACTGTTCTCTAAATAAATAGTCATTCTTCATAGATATGTTCAATAATTTTGAATTAGTTGGATACCTCTTTAACTTCTCTCTAATTTAGTACATGACTCCTCCATAAACAAAAGAAATTTTCTGCCATGTTGAATTAATTCTGGAGCTAATATAATTACGTGTTGAGAGAGAGAAAATTATATTAGAGCTCCTACTATATATATGCTAAAACAGCACAAAGAGTAGCTTAAGTAATAAGAGGAGACTCAAGGAATCTTGAAGTTTGTAGTGAAGGTAACTTTATTATCAAAACTTGAAGAAAGTTGGGCCTTCAAGTAACTTGAAATCCTCCGGATAAACATACAAGCATATGTAAAGCTTGTTATTTTTTTATTCTTTTTGTCATGAAAGTTAGTATTCCTCCTCCTCTTCTTATTCTTTTTTCTTTCTTCAAAAATCTCTATTTATGGGGTTTCGAAAATTCTTACCATTCACTTTTATTTGGTGGAGATTTTCATATGCACCGTCTCACTATTTATTTTATTTTTGTAAGAATAGTATTTAACGTATGGACTAATTTTTTTTATTTTTTTAATGAATCATCATTTATCAATTGGTTTGTATTAGATTCAAAATAACTCTACTCCAATGAATATACATAATTTGACGATCAGTTCTATAAATCAAATTCTCGAGTTGGAAGCACTGTTGGAAAAGTTAACACTCTTTGAATTTTTCAAATATAGCGAACTAAAACATCTTAATAGCTAAAAAAAGAAAAATTGACGGAGACTATATATTCATTACCTTGCTTCTCACATGGATCTCTGTTTAGGATTCACTCAAAGTTATTCCATCACTAAAATGTAATAGCTAGTTTAGTAAAGCATATAACTGCTGCAAAGTAGAACAAAGAAAGAAATTGAGTAAAGTAAAGAACATCTCCGGATAAATAGCCAAATAAATTAAAATACTTCTTCATAGTAGAATAAAAAAATGGAAGAATGAAATAATACTAGTCTCGTTTAGTTTTATGTGACAATGAATTGCAGTCATTGAATCTTATCAAGGTGAGTTGTCATGATCTAAAGCAAGTATTGGTTTAACATTTCCTGATTCAATGGACATGCAATTTTAAAATTTTATCTTATAACTCAAAAATATTTGAATATTATTAATGTTGTTTTTTAAAAATTTAATCCCATTAATATGGGTACACGCGCAATGCGCGTTTCCAAAAACTAGATCATATATCATATATCATGTATTATTATATCATGTATCATATATTATCATATTTATATTATAAGTGGGAAGCTCCCAAGTGAAAATTAAAATGCTAAATGTCCTTATAAAGTTGAATGACACTATTGCCCTTCTAATAAACACTGAATGAGGGGGGAACTCAGTAAGATGTCGGAGAAGCGAAATATACGAGATCACAAATGTAGATTTGATATAACATTTTTAGATAAAAAGTAAATACATATTAATTATAATAAATATTATACTCTTCTTTAAGAAGGAAATCAATCAACAACGTTATTCATATTCATTCCTAATTAATAATTTAAAAATGAATTGTTTAGTATTATTTAGTGTTAATTAATAACATTCAAGCTTAATACCATATTTAGTATTATTTAATATGAGTCTAGACTCGAGAATTGCTTGAGTAGTGTAACTGAAAACTCACGCTATTAATTTTTTTATATATGAGTTTATCATTCTCTTGATTAAAAGAATTCGAAATGTTGAATTGAATAATTAATAGTATATTCATTCGACTTATGAATGTGTGGGAATTGAAATACCCGTTAAAAATATATGTTCTTCTTCTTTTACTCTTTTTTTTTTTTGACGTTTTTATTTTAATTTTTATTATTTCTGATTTAAATGCAGACCATTTATCTATTGTTATTTTATATTTCATTCATAGCTATTATATATTTTGTAAGTTAAAAATCTGACTGTTTATCTTTTTTTATTTAAAATTTTTTGTCTAGATAAGTTGGTCAGGTGAAAAGAATTGTAGCCGTTTCATTTTCTCTTCTTCATTCCTCATTTAATAAAAAATTATATGGATTTTATAAGTTTCCTCTGTTTCAAATTAAGTGGAGCTTTTAGTTTGGGCACACCCCTTAAAAAAACTACTCATTCTTAGAAAGAAATATGTATTTTTACCTACTCACCCTTAATAAATATCTTGAAAAAGATATAACTCTTTAGTATTTTCTTGATTATGTAAAACTCTCTCCATTTAAATTAGGGTAAAATTGAAAAAACATCGTTAATATTTTTTAGATTATGTAAAATATCACTTATTTTGAACCAAAATTATAAGAGTAAAACACCACTAATTTTAATAGGGAGGGAGTACAAATTTCTTGAAAAAGCTTGCTTTATTTTTAAGGCATCTATCATGAGTGTGAACTTATTAGTTTATTATTATTATTTTTTCCCTATACATTTATTTTTGTACGTTTTTTTTGTCTTCATATCTCCCATTGTTTTCAATTTTTGGCGTCATAACTTTCTTTTAAAAAGAATATACATCATATAATAAACTACGGTATACTTCTTTGCGTCTGTTCTCCTCACTGTTTCATTATAATGATAAAATGCCTTATCACAAATATGAAAGAACTTCATTTGTTCATTTTTTTCCTTTGAAGTAACGTTATAATTAATAGGGTATGTGGTATCCATTTGAAACATTGCAAAGTATTTATGGATATCCAAAAATAGAGGTTGAGCGGAATATTAATTTTATGAGAATAATCAATTAATTTATTATGTAACTATGATGAAAAATAATTACATTCATTTTGCATAAAATATCAGTCCAATTAATATGGATATACACGCGCAGAGCACGTGATGAAAACTAGTATATACTATAAAAGGCAGGAAAGAAACTATAACCTGAAAATCACAACAGATCAAGGATAACGTGAAAACAACAGTAATACACAAATATAAATATATACATACAAGTATACAAGAGTGATGCAATGTAGTATGAGATGGTGCAATGCAATATGTGGCTAATGCAGAAAGTAGCAAACTCGGCAATAACCTCGGGCCAGCCTGACATTTAACCTCGAACATACTAACAAAATATATAAAGCAGTGAATCCGACAATGATCTCAGTCATTCCGAGTATTTAACCTCGGATATAGTAACATAATGCAGAAAGAAGAGAACCCGATAATGACTTCGGGCCATCTAGACATTAAACCTTGGACGTGATAATAGTGAAAGTAAATTATAATTGGACTGGCATCTTACCTCAGATCGAATTTACATATGCTGCACTTCTTTATGAAACCAAAAATCAGTAAAAATGGTAGTACATTCCCTTGGAGGTCACATCAGTGAAATATGAAGTATTTTAGTTTTAAAAGCCAAAAATCAGTGAAAACGATATTCTTCATTCAAATCTTACCTCAAATCATGTGCATGTAAATGTGGATGCATGCGGTCTCATTCAAGAGTGTGTGTGTGTGTAAATAGATAATAACTCCAACAAATCGATAACAACTAATTCTACTACGAAAACCACTCCTAAGCATAATCTAAGGATCCCAAACCTATCCTCAATATAGCAACTAACAATATAAGCTACGAATTATAAAGGAATATTATTCTAAATTCTATGAAATGACCAATTATAAGAAAACTAATCACAACTTAATTCTACCAAGAAATTTACCCTAATAGTCATGAAACCTATAAAACATACTACCAAACCGAGCCATGTCTAAAGAAAAAAAATCATAACCTACTTCAAGACCGAATGAAAATCCACGAACTATTGCTCAGAAGTTTCCCCCCTATGCAATAGCTTCAATTTCTGTCACGCTATCACAAACACGATCTACTCATCAAAATAGAAGTAACGGTACTCATATTGCATTATAAAAGTCTGGGTCAAAAATCAAGTTAAAAAGTCAACTCCGACACCCGAGAGTGAATCTGAAATTTTATTTAAAAATTGAGTTACCCACTATGTGAAAATCTTAAGCGCCAAAAATCTGCCAAATTCGAGCCTTAATAGACTCCCAATTCATCAAAAAAACTAATTTCTTAACTTTAGGCTCAATTTCATACTCAATGAGGTTTAGATAATGAAATAATTGAAAAATCAGAAATTTAAAACCAACATTGGTGTACCCATAGTAAAAGACCTTAAGTTCTAAAACTCAACAAAAACAATTCATAACTCCATCTTCAAACCAATGATTTTCAATTTCTTATCTTGGGGCTAAAAATCTCAACTTCTACATCCATTCAATAAATAAAAGTGTACAAATACGATGGGTATTCTTATAAAATGAATAAAATGAAGTTAGAATCACGTACCCAATGTTTTTCCTAGAAAAATGCATCAAAAATCATCTCAATTAGAGTTATCTAGCTCCCAAAATGTTGAAAATACTAAAATCTTGCACTCTAGAAATTTTTGTACTCAATGATTTCCGCATCTGTAGTCCTTGCCACATTTGCAGTCCCTTTACCGCATCTGTAATTCAAGGTCTGCATTTATGATTGCACCAGCACCAGTAATAGTCACAAATGCTAAAAAAGTCACAACTTCCTCATACGAATTCGAAATGCGATAATTCTTTTTGTAATGGTTCCAAAATCATGATACAGATCTAATGGTTCAATCAAAACATAATATGGATATTATTTGCTTAAGATGGTACCATTTAATCTCAATAAAGTCAAAACACCAATCTTCAACAAGCACGCGAAACTCATCTGAGACCCCTGGTACACAAACTAATAGTATAAATCAATCATACAACATGTTCATAATCTATTGGAATCATCAAATTACCGATAGGAGGTCATCTTGATCAAAAGTTGATCGTGACCAAACTTAGCTTTCTTGAAACTAAAAATTCATTCAAAGACTCAAATCACTCTGGAACACCTCGGGATCTATACAAATCGTCCAACTAACTCAAAAATCATCCTCTGAACCTAACAAAACTGTTAGAATTCGAGTCAGAGCTCATTATCTTGAAGTTTTGAGTTTGTTCAAACTTCTCAAAGTTCAAATCTTCAAACTCAAAATCCCTTAGAATCTTCATCTGTTTACCTTAAAAAATCATGTCACCCATACTCGCAAATCATAAATGACATAATGAAGTTACATGATGAGTCAATCTAGAAAAATGGATTCAAAATCCTAAAATGACCATATGGTTCATTACATCATCTACCACTTAAACATCCATTTATCCTCGAACGGGTAAAGAAAAGTATCGACACGACCGAGAAACTGAAAGAAAATCCATTGAAGACCTCATGCATGAACTCTCGAGAAAAATTTACATCTTTAATACTTCTTCTTCCTAACCATGAGATCCTCTTCTATTTTAGCCCATAAGGTTGTATTTCCATTATTCAAACCAAAACTTCTCAAAGGAACCGATCCTCATATATTTGAACTTTCTCTATAAGCAATATTTGATTCAATTATAATCACAGTTCTGAAAGTAATTGATTCATCAAAATCAATAGTAGTCACCATAATCCAATAACTGTAGCCAAAATCCACTACTAATTCTGTACTACTGAAATACGCTAATCCTACAAATCTTTCTTTCACATCGTCCAGTATCATTATTAATACCAAGAAACCTAAAATATACATTGTCACACATCATAAGTCTGAATCATGCCTTTCTTCTTTCATTAAATGATCCTTGCCTATTCTGAGCCAATTCTAGGTATTTCTATCCGAAACTGGCCTTATCCAAGGTTGAATGCGCTAATTTCAAGTTCGCTAGTTTCATTTCATCAAGCTGAAGCAACTGAGTCAGAAATTGATCTCTAGTTTCATACGAATCTTCAAATGGTATGCTTCACCCACTATTCCAACAATTTTGTTTTCAAACCAAATCTATAGAACAACTAATCACCCCTAAAGGCTACCCATATCTATCCATGTATCCCCGATATATCACTAACTATCTGTGTAACTCTTTGTAACTGTCTGTGTAGTTTTCATCAATAAGGTAGTATCATTTCCACTTGAAATCCTCAATAAACTTGCATAACTGTAAGCCTTTCCAATAATTCACCCGGAAGACACCTGTATTAACAAGAATAATCCAACCCAGTATAGAACAAACAATTACCCCATATCACCTATAGTTACCTGAACTGACCTCAAATCTTTGCAAAATCACTACTCAGTCCTTTATAAGTCTATGTTGACCCATTCCATCTGTTACTCATGAATGTTCCACCTTGTGCCGTCATTCCTGAACTCAAAGGATGATATTCACAAAATCATCAACTCCGCACCAAGGATCTATATCTGATGTTTTCTTTGTTCATGGTTCTCAATTCATACTAATCACACAATTCTGATAGAACTTCATAGGATTTGAATTCATCAAAGTATCAAATATGTGAACCTCTTGTTCTTATTCTGCACTCATTTACCACTCTAAACCCTTTGACCCAAGGCCTATGGCCTCGCACCTCATATCTTTGAATCATTAATCATTTAGAGGAACACCCAGTTACGCCTTTAACAATCCCAAAAGAAATAAAAATATTGAAATTCATGTGCCTTCTCCATGTACAAGTTCTTCCAAGTCATCTATAACCGACATTTCAAACCTACTTATCTTACAAATCCGCACTCCAACATAGTCAACTACCATGAAGGTCACCTAGCCACAATAAAACATGATTTCTCATCCAAAATATATAGATAACTCTCTTTACTTGATCAGTTTTAGTCCATTCACTTAAGGACGCCATGTTACCATGCACTTTAGTACACCACAGATCATCTTTCCATTGATCTTATCATATAAGTCATCTGAAATCTAAACCTCGCCAGCTTCCAAACTTAAAACCACCACGGTCTTATCATAAATCTTAGCTAAAATATTTGTAGACTTCCTTCTCCAAGTGTACTCAACAATTTATGCCCAATCTAATTAATACATGATAATATCACCATAATATTAACAAGACTTAAGCAATAACATTGTTCCAGGTTTATGTCCCCATTTTTAAAGATGAATCCCTAACCTTCCAAATCGAAATAGATATTCTTATCCTTATTTGCACCAATGCCACATTCCATTTTCAAATACTTCTACTTTTATAAATGAAAAATCCATCAAATCTACTCGAGGAGTGTTTTAGAGTACCATGAGTCCTTTCATAAAAGTTGAGTTACTCATTAAAGTAGTGATAAACGGTAAATCTTGGGCATCCAAAACTCTTTCCCGTCGTACTTGGATCTTTTAAACTGAAAACCCTTCCAATTAGGTGTATCATAAGAACAACCCATCACCAAGTCTTCTCATCAAAAGTACCTAATAATGCTGAAATAATAACACAAACCATCATTTCATTTGTTCAAATTTGTAGAATAATTCTCAATCATTGAACATACATTTCTACTAACATTCTTATATAGTTTCACACAAGCTTGCCCGCTGAAAACTCCCTTTTTCCCCAAGCTCATTAGCCAAACAAAGATTCATTTCTCTTGGTCTCAACTAATCTTATTGCCTCAATGAAATCACCATCATGCACTTCACAGAATCTCTTAACACTTACCATTGATCCACCACTTTGCATTCCCTTATTGCTTGACATCTTCCTGGAGTGTTTGTAGATGATTGTTATTTTTGAAAAACCACTCTTTTTGTTTTACCACTCCCAACTAGAACATTTTTAATAGACCATATAGTTACTCATTTCAGTCCTCCTACTTTGCAGAGTCGTATCAATAGTGATAGTAGACACTTTCTAATTCTTTTAAAATTGAATGCAATGTCAATCTCCATTCTTCTAAATAAGTGAAATGTCCGATAGCTCCTCAAGTAATTAAACCTCACACTTGTTAAAGCAAGATTCATTTTCATTAGTTAATTGCCATACTCTGGTAGTCTTACTCTATAAAAGCCCGCTATGTCCACCATTTTTCTACACCATAACCATTGAGAAAGTCACACCTAGATCACACCACATATTTCTACACATCAAGTAACTATAATGCATTACACAAACCAACCAATATCTAGCCCAAAATGGCATATACCTTTGGTTTCACCTCAAGAAAACGTTTAAACATGCCTGTAACACCCCAAACGTCCCTAAAACCAAATCCTAGACATGAAGCAGAAAACCAGCAGAGTGAAAATTTTCCTTCACAGAACGAGTCACAGAACGACTCATTATACGGGACCATGAGTCGTGGTAAGACTCATGGTGAACAAGAAACAATTTTCCATGATTTAGTCACCACAACTCATGTAATGAGTCATGGGAGGGAGTGACGACCCGCCATGTCACTCGTTCTAAGTAGCCTAGTCTAAGTCTTGAAATTTGTCAAATTTCCCCCCATAAACCACGAGCCAGATGATGAGTCCTGGGAAGGAGTAGCGACTCATCTTAATGAGTCATGAATGAGGTTTTGAAAGTTTTTAAAAATCAGTCCATACCCCACAAATGGACATCACGACTCATGGAGTCAAAGCACGATTTTACTAACGATCCATGAAGAAGAAATCAGAGATTGACACAGGTAGTTTAGTGGAAATGAGAGGTTATCACGAATTGTGGTAGGACCTAACGACCCGTGGTGTGATCCGTTAGACCCGGGTAGCATATTTTCAATTTAAATTCTCAAGGGATCTTCTCGTAACTTCCTATGCTTTTAACTCATAAACCAGGTCATTTTGGGTTTCTTAAGGGGGATACTAAAGAGTTTTTCTTAAACAAAACTCTCATTCCCCTCATAAACACTATAGATTCAAATCACAAAATCTCAAGGCTCTCAATGAAGTTAGGGTTCATCTTGTTCAATCTCTTGGGTCTCAAGCATTTGTCAAGGAATTATCAAGACCATGTATGTGGGATTATCAATAAGGGACCCTTATGCCCAAACCCCAAGCTTAAACTTATGATTTCAGTTCTTCTATGTTTCGAATTCGATGATTTCTAGGGCTAAAACCCTTTTGGTTCAAAACCTCAAAGTTCTTTTATGAATTGTTTCTCTCATGATTTCTACATGTATTTGACAATTATGATTGGGTTAAACTCTTTGAAAACTCCTATAATTCTCTATATCTAATTTAGCATATTTTACTTTAAAATTTAGTATGATTCACATGAATTTCAATGCTAAGTATCATGCTTATAAATTCAACATATTTTTCATGGCTAGTTCAAGTACTTTAAGAAATTTAGTAATCTACATGATTTTAAACTAGCCTATGCAGAACCTATCATGTTTCAAGTATGAAATCAGGGAAATACATCATGAGATTGAGAGTAATTCATGACCACCATATACATTTTGGCAAATCATGCGATATTAAGGTAAAACTAGTTTATGAGAAACTTCTCTAAAATATTAGTTTAAAATGGAAGTCATGGTCAAGTTACTGTAAAGAGGAAAATAATAACATAGATATATCTATATATCATAATTCTAGTCCTGAAACTTGAAATATAAGAGAGGTAGAAAAAAAACACTCAACAATTTGAAGAAATAACCAAAATCATGATTTCTAGGGAAAAACTGATAGCTAGAGTTTTTGAAATTTCTTAGGACACAAGGATGGAGGGCCCTTGTTGAAGTCTCACATACTTGTAGAAGAATCCCTAAGAAGAAGCTTGAATTCTGAGGAGAAAGTAGAACCCTAGTTCTTTACTTGAGAGAGAGGAGTCTAGAGTTTCTACGGTCTATTTACGATCTGTTTCTGAGTTGATTAGGAAAGACTGAGAGGTTAGACTAGGAAAACCCCTTTAATTCATCCCTTAAGAGTCCCAAAACGACGTCATTTAGGAGATAGGAGCATAGGAGTTTACCCAAGTACCCCCAAAGTGCTGAAATAAAGCCTAAAACTGGCAGTTACAATGACCAAAAGGACAAGTCATTATTGGATAGGAAGACCCATACTGAGGTTTGTCCAATGCCTGGTGCTGTTTTGCTAAACTGGTCATAACTTTTTACTCCGAACTTCGATTGACAAAAGGTAATTTGCCTTGGAAAAAAGACTTAAAGGGCTTCAATTTGATGTGTTGAATCACCCAACAACACTTTGTAAAATGGAGACTATGGTTGTCTAAAGTTGACCCTTGTAAGAACATATATGAAAACTCAATCGGTAAGAAGGCTCTTAATTTAACTTTGTGCTAGAGGTTTCTTATGATCTTAATTTTTATTCAACGCACTTTTTACACTTAAGAATTAATCTTAACACCTTGTTTCAATAAATTCATTGGGCTCGGGTATATCCTTATACCTAGAATGGTTCCAAACTTAGCGGGAAAGTCCGAGGCATTAAAATATCTCAACTAATGACTAAAAGACAATCCATACTATCATATTATGACTCATACTAGTTCTTTATAGCTACTGATCCTTCCCTAAAAATTCTCTGAACTCCCTTCCTACGACCCTTCAGTATGACCCATACTACCCTAGTACGAGTCATGGGATCCTATCATGGTTTCCTATGTAGCCTTCGAATTACCTCTCAATCTACTTAAACGACCCCAAACGATGACCTGTACAACTAAAAAAATGGTCCGTGCAACCCCCTCGTAGGTTCTAGGCCAACTTTTGGTAGTTTACTGAATTGATTCAATGGCCACAACCAATGGCTTGTTGGTTCATAGGACGAGCCATTCTGAGGGTCATCCAATGGCTTGGACCAATTTTTAACAGTTCTCTTGAACTCAAAACAACAACCAAACCAACGGCCCACTAGTCCATTGGATGACTCATTTTGAGGGTCATTGTTTGGTCTTGTTATTGTTTTCCTACCGTTTTCTGCTATAAGTCTCAGGTCTGATCTAAGGAATTTTTTGGGGTATTACAATTTCTCCCCCTTAGGAATATTATTCCTTGAATGTGGGCTAGTTAAGCTGAAAGGCTAGGGAAAGTGCTGCAATCCCAAAGCTGAATGACTATACTGAAAACTGATAGAGTGAATGACTCTTAACATGAAGTACATAGCTAAATTGAATTCATGAAAAAATGGATGCATTCTAAGAAATGAAAGGAACTAAGAAACATGACTTGACATGAAGTTGAATAGAGCACTGAGGAGGAACTATTCCCTCAAACTGGATCTCAGCTTGTAAGGATGGAGTTATCAATCCCGAATTGCTTTCTGATATTGGACTAGCTATTATGGTATCTGGTCTGGATGTAAGGATGACTTAACTAACTCCTCTTTCCTAAGTAGCTCCCTCCACTAGTTAATTTCTCCATAAAGCTTTTACTGAGGCTAAGTTTCTTGTCTCTCCCAACTTATCCGGACCAAGGTTTCAACTGGGACCTCTTTCTATTAGAGACTGTTATACACACACCAATACCTTATTACCCCACACATTATCTCCTCATATAAATACTCTGTGAACTGTACCTACTCCCCCGAATGACAACACACAATCCAACTCTATCACTAAACTCATCTCCTGGCTGCACTGTAGCTTATACCATCCCAAAAGCTCCTCAGACTCCCCCACATGACTAACAATTGCACTTCATGAACTTCTACCTACCAAGCATCTAAGGCATGAATGGGGAGTCAATTCTGTACATACTCATTATAACCATCATTTCTGTTACGGGTGAACATATATAAGCCTGAGAATAAGGAGATCATAAGCACAAACCGTTCGAGAAATCTAAACTGAGCAGATACATGAAGTAGCAGGTTCTTATGAGCCATTAGGGCACATTTAAGGACTGAGTTCATATATTTGCGCATACTGGAGGCGTGAGTTTACATACATAATTGGTTTCATGACATGAGGCTGAGATTTATGGAATCATGGAGTGAGACTTGGATCACTATCTAAAGTGGTTACTTATAATTCTGGAAATCTAAACATAGGCATGTGTAAAGTGTAATGTTGACTATAACATAGGGAAGACACCTATTTAGGAATGGATTGACATCCCATAGGTACTATTTCTGGAACGTCCTCACTAGAACACCCAAGACTTGACTTGGTCTTTCAGTCTACCATCTCCCCCTTGGTTTAAGGTCATCGTTCTAAGGCTCTTGGATCCTTTCTTAAGGATAGGCTTACATTACTAACTCTTGACTTACCATTCGCCTCTAAAGGTATCACTGAAGGCTTCATAATTATAACCATTTATCCACGGGATAAATCTCATACTAGAATGCCAAAAAGGGTCTTATCCCTTATACTACGACTCCTGGGCCTAACAATAAGGATCAACCTGAAAAGCTCATAACATACATGAGACTATTTCTGGCTTTCTGCCACCTGAACTAGATGATGTGCCTTATTGAGATGGGCGAGCTACCGGAGCTGTTGAAATGATGGACTGAGTCTTCCTAGGCCTGTCTAGAGGGCAATTCTTTATTCTATGGCCCGACTGACCACATCCAAAACAATCTTTCTTATCAAGAAAACACTCCCCAAGATGTTTCTTTCCACAGTTTTTACAACCTGGGAAGGTACGACCAAAGACGTCGCTTTCCCGGGCTGATGGATAATCTCGAAGTCTATGATCGAGATCCCTACACCCAAAGCAAATATCTCTACTGATCAAATAGTTTTCAGGGTGGTTCCTTCCATATTTCTTACAAATTGGAAAGGTAAGACCTCCTAACATGGCCTCTTGAGACCTACAACCCGGTTCTCTACCCTTTTGCTCCCCCTGATCTAGGAGGTGGAATACCGACTAACGAAGGTTCTGAAGTTGATGACCCCTGGTGGAACTGTGAGTGATTCCTACTACCTGACTTTTACCGAGAAAACACAAATTTTCCAGTTCTGGATCTCTTATTCTCCCTTTCCCTTTCCATTAACTTCTTGTTAATCTCCGAATAGTGGAGCTTAGATGGGTTCATTCTAGTGAGGTCCCAAAACATAGTAGATGCTGTTTTTCCATTAGGATTCACAGGTGCGATTGTTTGCTGGTTAGACTGAGTTGTCACAGCCTGTGCCAACATATAAAAGGCAGCCCTGAACTCCATGTTAGTAACTTGCTTACTCAAGGGGTCTACTGGAGTTGGTGGAGCTTGTTGGTTTCAATTATTGTTTCTCCTTTCGTCTACTTCTCTAGGAGACATCTCTGCGAACGCGTAGAGCATGAGTTAAAAGGGAAAATTTAGAGTTTACACTCTATCGCATGATAAGAATAATGAAAAAAGAGAAGTTTCCTAAAAACACCTTGTAGCCTCTTCATCATAAGTGTGGTGCGCTTCACACCCTAGAAAAAGACTCTACTTGACACGGCTTTCAGACATCCTAGGACACTTTAAACCTAATGCTCTGATACCAAGTTTGTCATGACTCGAGTCTACACCTTGGATGCCACATGGTACTTAGAGTCACAAGTGACCCCAAGCTAACCCGTGTCATAGCATATTACTGACATACTAAAATTTAAATATAAAATTGAGCGAAAGCTACTGAAGTGTAAAAAAACAATCTTTTGTGAGAAAAGATAAAATCTAGTAAATACTAGAGTTTTAAACAACACTAATAATAATAAGCTGAAACTGCTACTATGCTGTCTGAAAGCCTCTACTAACTGATGAGTTGCTGGGACAAGCTCCCAACTAACTCTAAAGTGTGTAAACTGGAAATGACAATAACTAAAATAAAGACTTCAATACTCGAAAGATGAAGACTCACCACTATCAATTGCTGGATATCGCCGGCAAAGCTAGCTTGGATGCTGGGGTTGGGTACCTGAGCCTATATAATAAAATGATATAGCATATAGAGAGTATATGGTCAGTACTTAAAATGTACTGAGTATATGGGAAATGCAACTAAAATCGAGAACATGTAGTAAAACTGAGGAAAAACTATATATCATACATCACTGAATACATAAACTGAGGTAAAGTACTACAAGCCTATCTAAGATGCATGAATATTGACTTGATATGCTAGTTTGAAAAAAAATAGCTAATAAAAATGCAAGTAAACCTGATTTAAGGATCATGTATATGTAGTGAAACTGAAGCTATAACTATAACTGAAAACTCTACTAAATCGAATATGAAACTGTACTGTGGGAGAGCCTATTAACTGACATATAACCAGGTGAGCTAGATGTATACACCTGATTAAATAGAGTCCATTGTACCTTGCTAGGGTATAGTGGCTGGTCTGTGTGATCACTAACAAAGGCCCATTGGGGCTAAAGACCTATGGTGGCACGTAATTCTGGGAACTTGGATGCGCTGGAACCCTAGCTCGCTCAGTTCTAAGACCTACTCCTAATTGAAAATCTAATTATATCTAACTGTACTAATAGCTCGAAATGGATGTCCTAAGAATAAGTCAAAACTACTCATGTGGAAGCGTCCTGAGAGTCTACAGGACCTGATAACTGAAAATATTGGTGTTCTAAGACTTATTAGAGCTTCTTTATCTGAAAGTGTCATGACAGTCTAAAGAATTATACAGGAAACTGGAATTATAAGACTTATTAGAGCTGCTTTATCTAAAAGTGTCATGACAGTTTAAAGAACACTGAACATGAAGATCATACTAAAATCATGAGTAAAATCTTATGATTTATTCATATTGAAAATTACATACGGAGATCATGGTAGAATAATATATTTAAAACAAACTATTTTTTATATTAGTGCTAAATTGTGTGTGGGGGGTGGGGGTGGGGTGGGGTGGGGGGTCTAAACCTTTAAAATAATTCTAGTATGAAATCACAGAAATACATTATGAGATTGAGAGTAATTCATGACCATCATATACATTTTGGCAAATCATGCGATATTAAGGTAAAATTAGCTTATGAGCAACTTCTCTAAAATGTCAGTTTAAAATGAAAGTCATGGTCAAGGTACTATAAAGACTAAAATAATAACATGGATATATCTATTTATCATAATTTTGGTCGTGAAACCTGAAACATAGGAGAGGTAGAAAAAACAGTCAACAATTTGAAGAAATAACCTAAATCATGATTACTAGGAAAAAACTAATAGCTAGGGTTTTTGAAATTTCTTTGGACACAAGGGTGGAAGGAAGCCCTTTTTAAAGTCTCATATACCTGTAGAGGACTCCGAAAAAGAAGCTTGAATTCTGAGGTGAAAGTAGAACCCTAGTTCTTTACTTGAGAGAGAGGAGTCTAGAGTTTCTACAGTCTACTTACGATTTGTTTCTGAGTTGATTAGGAAAGACTGAGAGGTTAGACTAGGAAAACCCCTTTAATTCATCCCTTAGGAGTCCCAAATGACGTTATTTAGGAGCTAGGAACATAAGAGTTTACTAAAATACCCTCAAACCATCGAAATAAAGCCTGAAACTAGCAGTTACAATGACCAAAAAGATGGGTGGTTGTTAATAGGACGACCCATACTGAGGTTCGTCCAATGCCTGGTGGTGTTTTACTAAACTGCTCATAACTCTTTACTTCAAACTCTAATTGACGCAAGGTCGGATGCATTGGAATTTGAAGTATTGAATTACCCAACAACACTTTGTGAAATGGGAGCTATGTTCGTTTAAATTTGACCCTTGTAAGAACTTATATCAAAACTCAATCGGTAAGAAGGCTCTCAATTCAACTTTGTGCTAGAGGTTCCTTATGACATTAATTTGTAGCCAATGCACTTCTTACACTTAAGAATTGATCCTAACATCTTTTTTTCATAAATCATCAGGTTCGAGTCTATCAAAAAACCTAGAACGGTTCCAAATTTAGCACGAAACTATTATATCTTAACTAACGACTAAAAAGATGACTCATACCAGCATATTATGACTCGTACTGTCTTATTTGACGACTTAAACGACGATTCTTACCATCATATTATGACTCGTACTAAGTCTTGTATCTACTCATGCTTCCCTAAAAATTCTCTAAACTCCCTTCCTATGACCTTTCAGCGACCCGTACCACCCTAGTATGAGTCATGGGATCCTATCATGATTTCCCATGTTACCTCTGAATTACCTCCAAATCTGCTTCAATGACCCTAATGATGAACGACAGAACTAAACAACGATCCGTACGATCCCCTCGTGGGTTCTAGGCCAACTTTTGGTAGTTCACTGAATTGATTCAATAGACACAACCAATGGCTTGTTGGTTCATAGGATGAGCAGTTTTGAGGTTCTTCAAATGGCTATAGACCAATTTTTAATAGTTCTCTGGAACTCAAAACAACGATCAAACCAACGGCCCATTGGTCCATTGGATGACTCATTTTAAGAGTCGTTGTTTGGTCCTGGTGTTGTTTTCCTGCTGTTGTTTTGTTGCAAGTCTCAGGTCTGATCTAAGAAACTTTTTGGGGTATTGCAAATTGCAAGCATAGAGAATACAAAAATATATCACACACACAATGTCACAAATGGTTCAATAATGGAATCAAGATTACATAAACATATATATATTTATATTGAATGTCTCACATTATTAAGCCTAATTTTGAAGCATAAGAGTTTAGTTCCAAAAGTCTAATTGTTTCTACCTTTTCATGCTTTTTTGAGTGAATCGTACAAAGTTTTAATGATATCCTGAGTTAAACACCTAACATTCATAAGGTTGCAAGTTCTAGCTCTCCTACCAATGACTAGTTTTCCCTTAAGACGGTTATCATCCATCCATAATCCAGTATAGTCATGACTATGACTCAAAAAAATTCTAGACACTCTAGTTGGTTCTAAGGGACTATCCATTGGAAATGTATCGAAACAAAAATCAAGGGAACCCAAGTAAAAATAAAAGCAAAAACATTCAAAAAATTACTACAAGCTTGTAGGTATCAGGTCATACATCTAAAAAAAAATATAGGACCACCATGAATAAATTTAGCAATTAAGGCATACATGGAATGAGGAAGTTTACTTCCCCACCCCACACTTAACAAATAGCACTATCCTCAAAGTTAAAACAATAAAGCACAAGTAAAAAGGGTTAAAGAAGAAGTTCTTAGGCCTAGTCCTCATCATCTGTGGGAGCATAAGTAACTTCCCCAATCTCTGAGTCCTCTCCATCATCACCATCAGACTCTAAATCGGAGTCAATTCAAGTGTACTCATCATCAGTGGAATCTTCATCATCAAAGGGCTCCTTAAACTCTGGCCCAACTCTGAAGAGAGATATAGAATGCTTGCTCAATGGATAGTCGATGTTCAGCTGCTGCAGCTGCTCCTCAGTTACCCTGCTCATCCTCAGCTAAAGCATTTGCATGTCATACAAGTGATCAAAACCTTATCAATGCACGCATTTCACTCACTGATGGGCAACATTAGAGTGTGTATACCCTCAGACTCTGTCCCTTCTTCACCCTCATTCTCCTTAAGACATCCCTAATAATCACTCCAACATTTATCGGCCTCCCAGCCATTAAAGAAAATACTAGACACACTCTCTCCCTAGTCACATATGTCACATGCTTTCCAGGCACGAAGCAACCAGAAATAATTTTTAACCAGATTCTTGCCTCCCTGCTCACATGGGCATATAAAAAAGTCATATGATACCCAAACTACTAATGATGGGTCCATCTTGCTACCGATCTAGTGCCACTAAGAGTATGTCGGGTTTCTATATAAGGAGACCTCAAGAGAAGGGTTTTCATAAACTGTGGGTTAGTATTAGGAGTACTAAGCAATCTATTCAAAGCAGTGGGTGTAAAATTCACAATTTTCCCTTTTATTTTTACTTGGTTAGTCCTCTCCTTCGGCTCCCAATTGTACAAAAACTTCATCACCAAATTTAAATTACACTCCCCAGGATCATTGAACATAAAATCCCATTTAAGAGTGTGTATTATATCAATCATGTGAGGGAATTCAGAAGCTAGGCTATCTCTATTAATACATAATTCATTTAGACTCTTTATGCACTTTAAACCACTTCTTACCTTCTTGCTTCGTGATTCAATGGAGTTCAAATCATCATGGTGGTTATTGTGGCATGCTAATATGTAATATCCCGAAAACCCTAAAATCAAACCTGGGAGTTGGAATGGAGAAAATAGGACTTTCTGCACCAAGATATAGGACGAGTCATCTAGTGACCCGTTGGGTGCGCCATGAGTCGTTTAGTGACTTGTGGGGAGGAGGTTGGACATGGTTGAGATTTTTAGTTTTGAGGTGACCACGGGTGTGATCACTAGTTGTGGTCAGCACCACAATTTGTTGAGTGGTCCATGGTCAAGAGTTGATTAAAGATCGAATGTCTTTGGCAAGTCCCTAATGGGTTGTCACCACGAGTTGTGGTGTCCCTCGTGGTGACCAATGGTGAAGAATTTCTAGTGCAGGCAATGAGAGAAGGACCACATGTCGTGGTCTAGGGCACGAGTCATCAAGTCCCTCGTTGGGATTGGCAGTATGTTTTTCCCTGTGAATTTATTAAGGGTTTTTCCATACTTACTAAGTTCCTAAGGCCTAAACAACATCATTTTAAGCTCAGAATAGTGTGTTTTGAGAGGGGTAAGTTCATTCTAGGCTTATTCACTTCCATGCATGCAAGTCTTGATGCTCCTAAGGGTGATCAAGCCTAAATTCCTCAAGTTCTTCCCCAAATTCCCATTGGGCAATCAAGCAAGTTGTGCAATCAGAGTTCTACAAATATGTGAGGCTATGAATGAGTATATCCATCCACACCCATGCCCAATCCCTCTTCAATTCATGAAATTCTAGTTGATGAATCTATGGGATTTTAACCCAATGTGTGAATTCTCTAAGTATCAATCATGGTATGATCTAAGAATGTTTCTAAGTTGATTATGATTAATGGGCATATTTTACAATATTTTCAATTTTGAATTTTGTTTTAAAGTTTTATAAATTATGATGCCCATCCATGAAAGTTCATGAAAGTTGAGATCTATGATATATGTATCCAAGAATGATGAGATGTATATGAAGAAAGTGTGATTTAAAATTACCTATGTCTATGTTTATGTTTTGGAATGATCAAGTCTATGTCTAGCATGTTTAAATATTGGGCAAGCCCATATGATCAAACATATTTCATGATTTATCTAAATTTCATGTTATTAGCTTAACACATGGATTTTGGAGTCCAGACTCCCATTATTTTTCAGCTTCTGGTATGTTTTGAGCTTAAGGCTCCTCATGTTATGATTTCAGATTTATGCATGTATGTTATGAGTCAGCTTCGTCACTAGACGATGGTTTAGCTTCGTTGATAAATGATGGAGAGCTTACGAATGTTTTTGGGAGTAGTGTCTAGCACCAAGTAGTCTAAGGGTCAGTAAACCCTATGCCTCAGAACTACGCGCCAACGTAGGTGTGTTTAGATTATTTCGGACCTCTTTTGTGAGCTTACCATGCCTCCAAGGTACCTTTATCTTGATATTGATATCATGGTAGCTTCCTTAGCGCTTTCAAAGCTTTGGATGGCTCTGCCTACTTGAGTGTGATAGTCGAGACCACATAGCTCTATCATGGTAATGTCAGTTATATGACTATCATGACCCGAATGAAGGCCCGGATCGTAACACGGGACAAGGAGCCCCGAGAGACTCTAAGTCGACCCATGGCATGAACATTTATCTAACTTCATAACACTTAAAGCGGAATATTGAACATATGATGTAGCGGCAACATTAATGTAACATAACATTACATGATAAGCGGAACGTACTAGAATTACATATCATCTGAGTACTAAAATTAGTCTGAAAGCCTCTATCATACCAGATGGGTTGATGGTACAACATCCTCAACTAACTCAGGAAAAGTAAAATAAATGAAACATCACTTTCTGAACATATGGCCCTCGAAACATGAGGACTCACCAAAAGGGCTGATAGCTAATTCTAAAAGGGACTACTGACGGGGATGAGCCTGAGGGTCGGATCCTGTATCATGAAACGATACAACATAGAAACTATGCAGTCAGTACGTGGGATGTACCGAATATGCAAGGTAAGTAAAACAAATATTAAAAAATATATATAAAAGCTCATAAATGATCATAAGAGTAGGACAACATGCTCATAACATAAATAGCATATGATAACATAAGGCTCAAGGTTTTCAAAACATTCCTAATTTAGTCGTAATCATGATCATAAGAGAAAAGATTTATTGAACATATCTTGAGCCAATATACATAATCATAAACATGCATAAATCATGAGGAATAGCGGGAGATTCTCATAACCGACATACCGCATACGAGCACACATGGAGCCCGACCTATAACCCTAGTCAGGAGGGCGTTCGTACCTTGACAAGGGTAGAACCATGAAAGGGAGGTCCCATTATGTCCTATGGTGGCACATAGTTCTGAGATTTGGGGCAGAACCTAGGCCCTGAACCTACTCGGTGTTAAATAGTACTCCCAAAATATATATAGTGCTCATAGTATAATATGCATGAGATTGATGGGCTAGTTAAATCATGATAATCATGAACATGCTTGTAAATACGTGAACCAGCCATGTGGGTAAGGCCCGTGAGTCGGCCAAAAACATAATTCGTAAATCATGGGATTCATGCATACTTGTAGATCATACATGTACTTTGCAAATCATTAAATCATAATGGGTATTTGAATAAATCTGTATTTCAAATCATAAATCACGATGGGTTCATGAATATCAACATTTGAAGTAAAAATCATAACTCGATTCATCATAAAACATGCATAATTAGGCTTAATTTAATAGAAATTGAAATCGATAATTTTATAATCAAAATAGTTGTAGAATCTGATCATAATTCAGAAAATATAATATAAATCACAAAAGAAAATTACCCATTGATAGATCATTAGAATTCCACAAGATTTAAGTTAAAACCCCATAAGACTTTTGATCAAATTTCATGAATTAGGAGAGATTGGGAATGAATGCGAACAAAAACACCCATTCATAACCCTACATACCTGGGGAGAATCAAATCTCAACACTCCTTGAAAGCCCAAAGGGAAATTAATGAAAAACACCTTGAAGACTAGCTTGATCACCTCTAAACTTTTCTAACTTTGCATGCATAAGAATGAATAGGCTAGAAGGGCTTAATCTATCTTAATACACTCAGAAAATAACATAAAATGACGTAGTTTAGGACCTTAGAGCGTAGGAATGATGAAAATACCCTTAATGAAAAACCCTGAAAAATCTACACTGGATGAACTAACGGGCGTACCAATGAGTCGTTAGAGGATACCACGACTCGTGGTATTCGATTTGTCATCTGCACTGCCAAATCCCTGATCTTATACTCAACCCACGACTCTATAGGATGAGTCGACCTTTCATCCAACGGATTGTCACATCGTCCATTGTTTGCCCCTCTTCAGATCCTGCACTGGTCCTTCCAACGAGCCTCACCACTCGTTAATAAATACAACGAGTCGTGGTTGCCTTCTGTTAGGTCCACTGGAAAATATTGACATCCCATACAATGACTCGTGACCACGACTCACTATATCTCATGACGGTTCGTGGGATGGCCCGTTACATCCCCTAATGCTGAAGTCCGGTACCCACCAGGTCACAAACAACGACTCGTTATTCCCAACAATGAGTCGTTACATCACTTATTGCTTCCACTATCACTAAACCTACACTTCCCACGACTGCTTCCAACAGATCATTGGTTGGACCAATGATCCATTGGGTTGTCCGTCCTGCAACATTTTCCCAGTTTTCAGCCAACTTTTATTTTTGATCCCGAGTCTAACCTTAGGAACTTTTGGGGTATTACAATGATGAGTCTCCCATTGTTCCTCATGATTTTAGTTATGCATGTTCATCAATCATGATATTATGCTTCAGCAGGTTTGACCCAATGTTTATTTTTACTTATGATTATCATTTTTCAGCTTTGGGTCATTCGATTAAGTTATGATATATAGTTATGCTCACATCATGATTTCAAAAAATAGCATGCGAGCCCCACTCTCAGAATCTTATCTTGATTTTGTTTCATAATATGCATGGTTTATGATTTTACTTACTTAACGATTTTACTTACTTTATATACTCGGTACATTCGACGTACTGACCGCATACTCTATGCTATATCATTTCATGATACAGGCTCAGATATTCAGGCTCGGTCCCACTATTAGCCAGACTCTTAGCATCAGTACCTCTTGTCTCAGTTGGTGAGTCTTCATCTTTCGAGCGCCCTTCTTTTTAGTCGTATTTTACATTTTCAATTTTAGACTACTGTGAGTTAGTTGGGGTCTTGTTCCATCAACTTGTTAGTAGTAGAGGCTTTTAAGACATAGAATGTAATCAGCTTCGGACTTGAGTTATGTACTCTGATATTATAAGATTATCAGACTTCCTCTATGTTAATTATGTTGATCTTTCGCTTTATTATGATTGAGTTAGATGTCATGTTCATGTCATGGGTCGACTTGGAGCCTCTCGGGGTTCTTTATCCTGTGTCTCGATTCGAGCCTATGTTCGGGTCATGACAAACTTGGTATTAGAGCCTTAGGTTTTGAAGGTCCTAGGGTGTCTGAACGATGCATTGAGTAGAGTCTTTTTCATGGATGTGAAGCACGCCACACTTATGACGAAGAGGCTACGAAATGTTTAAGGAAATGTTCCCTTCTTTCATGATCTAAGTAGTGTGATGAAATGTCTCTGTCCTTCTAACTCGTGCTATACGCATTTGTAGAATCATGCCTCCTCGCCGCATTAACAAAAGAAGGAATGTGAACGAAAACGGCCACGAGAATGGTAATGGAGATGGGCACCAGTAGGCCCCACTAGCTCATGAAGAGCATGTACCCGAGCAGGTTGCCCACACAAAGTTCAGCGCAGCCATACCGATGCTAGATCAGGCCTTGACCGCCAAAGTCAACCAATAGGCGGTGACACATGTCCCTAAAAATGAGAATCCAGCGGTGGCACGAGTCAGAGATTTTCTGAGGATGAACCCTCCGCAGTTTCTTGGATCAATGGTGGATGAAGATCCACGTGAGTTTATTGATGAGGTTCTGAAGATCACCTAGATCATGGGGGTGACAGGTGAGGAGTGCACCGATCTAGCCTCATATCAGTTGAAAGAGGTTGTGCACATTTGGTTGAAGCAATGGAAGGATAGCAAGGCAGTTGGAGCAGGCCCTATTGGTTGGGGTGAGTTTCATGCCGCATTTCTGGATCGATTCTTCCCTCGTGAGATGAGGGAGATTAAAGCAGCCGAGTTTGTGAACCTAAAGAAAGGAAAAATGATAATTCAGGAGTATGCCTTGGAGTTCACTCGTCTGTCCAAGTATGCACTTGAGATGGTGGTAGATTAGAGAGCCTGAGTAAGCTGATTCATGCGTGGGGTAGCAGACTACTTAGTCAAGGATAGCCGGACCGCGATTCTTGATCAGGACATTGACTTTGCTCGGATAGTTCTGTACGCCCAACAGATGGAGACAATACAGGTAAGTAAGCAGGAGAGGGAGGCCAAGAGGGCCCAGATCGATAGCTTCAGATTCTCCCCGCGGAGACCTAGTGGGCACCGTCAACAGTCCCACTAGAGATCTTCAGCCCCAGCGCCATCGACTATGAGTGTGCCATCTAGACCCAGGTATGATCAGAGGGGAGGAGAATCAGGCTTGAGAGGTCAGGGTAGCAGACTCGCAGAGTCCAGCATTCTAGAGTGTAGCAAATGTGGCCGGAGACACATGGGTCAGTGTTTAGCAGGTTTAGGTGCTTGTTTTGGATGAGGGAATGTAATACCACGGGAAGGCCTTGATCTTGGGAAAAATAGCATGCCCAAGTGATGCTTTATAACTTAGTTTTGTCTTGTTTATCGGCTTAATTATATACATTCTTATGTAATTTTATGTAAATGTGAATATATATGCTAACCAACATGATTTGTTCTTGTTTTGTAGGTTTTAAATTAATTTGAGGAACTAATCTACGGGTTGGGGAAGTGGAGGAATGGAATCGGAAGCAAAATGCGATAGTCGGGAAGGAGGACACGCGAAATATCCCACCTGCGCGTTGGCAACATGCCACGGAAGGTAGGCTGCGCGACCAATGGTGTGTCACGGCCCCTAACGCGCTGCACAAGCAGCGTGCCATGCTGCCTTCGCGGCAAGGGGCTGCCTGGCATGTATTTTATGCAAATTCCAGATTGCCTATGCGATGCCTCCATGTCACGGAGGCAAATTGGCGCGATAACCTCTGTGCCATGGAGCTATTCCATGCCGGGCATAATTTTGTACATTTCTCATTTACTATAAATAGGTCCCTTAGCTCCTAAAAACATTTTGTCACGTAGTATTTCTGAAAAACTACCAAGGAGTGAAGGGAGAAGTGGGAGAACTAACCTAGGGTTCTTAAATTTCATCTTATCTTCTACCAATTCTTCTAAGTATGTTACTTTCATTATGTTTTCATGTAATTATACAAACTTGAGTGGCTAGAACCCTTCCTCTAGGGTTGAAGCCACAAGGTATGATTGCGACTATGCGAATTTGTTTTGGTTTTAAGTTATTAATTATTGTTTTGTCTTACGTTCTTAATTATGGTTGTTTTTATGATTGATCACCATGAAAACACACACGTTAAACCTAGGTAAAATCTTGAGAAAGTAAACCTAGGCAAGAACAAAGAATGTAGGGAGAAAGTTTGTATCTTACGATATAATTCACGGTTAGGATAAGAAATTATACCTAATTTGCCTTTCTTGGTTACTAAAAAGGGATGAGTTAGACACCAACTTATAATTATCACATCACCACTCGTAGAAGTAGTTGTGAAGATAAGTTGATTTAAATGATTAGAGGTACGAAAGTCCCTAATCAAGAGCATAAACCCCGTAAACCATATCCACGTAATTGAATTGCCCACGAACTAGAATGTCACATCCCCGCTCAACGATGTAGTTGTGAGGCTAGTTTGTCGTGTTTAGAGGCTCAAAATACCATGAACATGCAATTGTAATTATCTGAGACGACAATTTAAAATTCCATACTTAAACCATTACAAAGCGTAGTATCGCAAGATTATCTGTCCTTAGCTCTAGTTGCTCCTTGAATGTTTTCAGAGTATTTCTGTGACCACCCCTAGACTTAATTAAACTTTATCGAAAAAGTCTATATCAACACTTGCGAAAGTTAATATCACACTTGGACTCGATAGTAGTCTGAATTGGTCCAGTCCCTGTGGGTTCGACATCCGGCTCTTAAAAAGGGCCACTATATTACTTGTACGACCGTACACTTGCGGGCTCATCAAGTTTTTGGCGCCATTGCTGAGGACTCGGCGAAGTTTAGTGAATTTGTCTTTTTTTGTGTGATTTTTAAATTTCCTTAAGTGTTGAGAAACTTGGTCTTAGTCTGACTTATTGCAGGTGACAGGTTGTCTTGCCGAGCTGCCTAAGAATGGAGAGCTTGTGGAACCGTTGCTTGAACCTGAACGTCAAATCCATTTGCATAGGAGAGTAGATCTTGAGCAAAAGATGAAAAGAATTCAAGAAAAGGTACAACAACAACCACCAACAGGAAAAGCACAATTGTCACCGGAAGCAATGACAGCCAGACCAGTTCGCGAAGTGGCAATCCCACAAGCGACTAATGTGAACTCTAGTATCCGTAAACCGAAACCTGGAGGGAATTTCAAATTGAAACAGAACATGGTGCAGCTGTTACATTCTAGTGGTCAGTTCACTAGGATGGCACATGAGGACCCGCAGCAACACCTACAAAACTTTTTAGAGATTAGTGACACTTTTGTCCCCACCGGAGTGTCCACAGACTATGTCCGACTTACCCTCTTCCCATTTTCATTGTTGGGAGAGGCAAAAAGATGGTTGAAAGCTGAGCCACCAAACTCCATAACTTCTTGGGATGATTTGTCAAAGAAGTTCTTGATCAGATTCTTTCCTTCAGGCAAGACTGCAAAATTGGGAAGTGAAATACTAAGTTTCAAGCAGAGGCCTGATGAGAATTTATATTTGGCTTGGGAAATATTCAAGTCATTATTAAGAGACTGTCCCCATCACTAGAAATCTAATGAAGTGTTGGCCAATACCTTTGTAGAAAGTATAAACCCACACACAAAAATTTTGCTAGACTCTGCATCGAGTGGGCAAGCCTTAGAGAAGACGTATGATGAGCTGTACACGCTGTTGAATAGAATTGCTCAAGGAAATCCAGAATGGAACAGTGAATCATCGAGAGGGGCAGGAAAGAGAGCAGGGTTGATAGAGGTAGATGGTATGAATGCCTTGGAGGCACAACTAGCTTTATTCCAGCATCAGATTATGACTCAGCTCAATAAACTGAGTATGAACCAACATCAGGGTCAAGTTAATGTAGTTTAGCAAGCTCCAAGTTGGTGTGAAATTTGTGGGAATAATGGGCACAATGCAGAATCTTGTGAAGCCAATCCAGAATCAGTCAATTTTGTTGGGAATGTACAGAGGAACACTCAGAATTTTGGAAACAACTACAACAAAAATTGGCAGAGCCACCCGAATTTTTCTTGGGGTGGAAATCAAAAGCAAAGTTATCAGCAACCTCAACAGCAGCAGTATCAGCAGAATAGGCAGAATGATGGCCAGTTTAGCAGCAACATTGAGGAAACGTTGTAGAAAATCATGAAGACCAAGACTCAATTAGCAGAAAATCAGGCAAGGATGGCATCGGACTTGAAGAATCAGCAGTTGGCCACCCGCAATCTAGAAAAGCAGATGGGTCAGATAGTAGCTGCTCAAAACATGAGACCACTGGGAGGACTACCAAGCGACACAGATCCTAACCCCCGTCAGGTCAACGCCATCAGTTTGAGGAGCGTCAAACAATTAGCTGATGCAGTGCCAAAAGAGAAAAGAAATGAGGTGCAGCCGGAGTTGGTTAGACAAGGATCATCCACTGACAAGGGAGAGAACCAGAGTGCTGTGCAACAAAATGCACAATCTTCATTAGCCAGCACAAAGACCACCACCGCCATTTCCGCAGAGATTCAGAAAGAGCAAGGAGGAGGAATGCTTTAAAAAGTTCTTCGAGATTTTCAAAGAACTTCACATAAATTTGCCTTTGCTTGATGTTTTGCAGGGAATGCCCAAGTATGCTAAATACTTGAAAGAGTAATGGAGAACAAAGTCAGATTGGTGGATGTCCAGACGGTAGCACTGACGGAGGAGTGCAGTCATAGGGTATTGAGCAAGATTCCTAAGAAGCTCAAAGACCCAGGGAGTTTTATCCTCCCCATACAAATTGGTAAAGATGAGGTGATACGAGCTTTATGTGATCTAGGGGAAGTAGTGAATCTAATGCCCCTATCTTTATTTAACACCTTGGGGTTGGGAAAACTGAGGCCAACAAGGTTGATGCTGCAGCTGGCGGAGAAGTCGCGAGTGGCACCGGATGGAATCATAGAGGACCTTCTCATCAAAGTGGGTAAGTTTATTATACACTGATTTTATTATCTTAGATTTTCATGTTGATGACCAGGTACCCTTATTCTTGGGACGACCATTCTTGGCAACCGGAGGAGCGGTAATTGACTTAAGAGCAGGGACCTTGAAAATGAGGGTCGAGGATGAAGAAGAACTCTTCCGAGTATACCAAGAGATTAACCCACCCATACACTACAAAAACCTGTGTAAGGTTAGTGTGTTGTTAGAGGATAAGTGTGGTGTGGTAGGTTCCATGGATCCACGACCAGAGGTAGTGATAAGTGTTCAGCCCAAGTCTGATAAAGGGCTTCAGAGTGTGAAGAATTTGGAGGATGAAAGGAACAGAGTGGAGATTGTTTCCTCTAAAAATTAAAAGAAAAGAAGATGGTTCTTGAAAGGGAACCCAGGTATGAGGATGTCCTGAAAAGGATAGTCCACGTCATGCCGCGACGTAAAATAAGGCGCTGCTTGGGAGGCAACCCAAGGGTACCACATGTACAATTTGTGATTGTTTTTATGATGTGTTTTGTTTATTTTCAATTTGTGTTGTTTTTGGTGGAAAGTTAGGCACAGATGGAGGGGAAGTTTGAGTACCAGTGAAGGAGGAAGCTAAAAAGCATGGAAGAGGAAAAGTGTGGGGTTGAATACCCACTTGTGAAAAAATGAAGAAAAACGTGCTGTTAGCTAGGCATAGAGGTCAGGGAGTATTTCTCACCCTTTGGAATTTTAATTAGATGCTTTGGGGACATAGCATGATTCAAGTGTGGGGTGAGGGAAATTTCGAAAATTTTGTGCTTAATGATTTTGGTGAATGCAGTGCTTGATACATATTAGGAAGATTTTTTAGTTGAGCATGACTTCACCACCCGTTGGTTTTTCTTGTCGGTTCTTTTCCGATGGGGGGTCTTTGAACCGAAGAATAAAAATTTTCTTTGTCTGTATATAATGTTTTTAGTCATAGTTAGAGACTGTTTCCAACGATGGATGGATGACGGCCATCTTGAGAAAAATTAGTCAATAAAATTTGGTTTTTGAACCCGTAGCTAATTGATGGCTTGATTCTCTTGTTATGTGCTATACATGATTGTAAGATACAAGTGTGGTTAGTGTTGAAGCATGTAAGAAGTGTATAACTTTGTTTGAGACACTTAGGCTCTTGAATTTGACTCGATGTGATTGAAGCTTAATTCTGAATTCTTGTGATTAGCTGAGTAAGAGTCCGCTGAATGTGTCTTGAATTGAGCATGTGTTGTGAGTGAAAGGTTTTCGAATATTCCATGCTATTGTGGAATGTCTAGAACTTTCCTGGTGTGTATATAAAACGAAATGAAGGATGTGGACTGTAGGAGATGATTTAGGCATTTCTTTGAATAAACCTAATTTTTATCCCTCACTTTACCTACCTTGAATGTTGAATCCTAGTGAGCCCCATCGAGCCTTAAGCCTATTCTTTGATAGCTACAACATAAGCCTAATCCTTTTTCTTTCATTAGCCTGGAATTTGATCCAAAACTCCTAAGCGCTTAAGGGAAAAATCCGAAAGAGTGAAGGAGTGAGAAGCATGAAAAAGAAGGAAAAGTAGCAGTTGTAAAAGTTGAGAAAGGTCAAGGGTGCACTTGGGTGAAAATGCCTGAGTATTGGTAGGGAGTAAGAAATAAATGAATAAAAAAGTTGCTTAAGTACCCCTTACTAATAAGCTGAATGTGCTTAAAGAAATGGGAAAAAGAAGAGAAAATCCAAGAGTGAAAAGAATGAGGAGAAAGTAAGAAAAGAGATGTCCTTAATGAATGTTGGATTATTAAAAGCGCTTGGGGAAGATAGCCACTGTTATTATTCATAATAGTACCTACCCGTCCCTTGGCTTACATTACAACACATTAAGTCCTACTTGATCTTACGTTCACACATCATTAAATTAGTGGAGTAAAACACTAAGGGCAAGCTTATGATTCACTACATGATGCATGTGGATTCTTTGAGAGAGTGAGCGTAATTCTATTCATATACCCATACATGTTGTGTGTTAAAAACTTGCGAGTAAAAATGGGTAACTCTCTTCTTGTGAGGGCACCTGTTTAATGAGAGATAATATTCATGTCGGATTTCTTGATCGGTTAATTTGCATGAGTTTGCTAAGATTGAGAGTCGACTCTTGAGGTTAGGAAGTCTTAACATAGTTGTATTTCATTTCAATGACTACATCGTGCATTCTCTATTTTTAACTTGTTATCTTAAATAATAATTATAGCCGTAGCTTGAATTATCTTGTTAAATTAACTATGTGTGAGTCTTCATTTACATGAGATGTAAAAGGGTTGTCGAGGACGAACAAGGCTTTGAGTGTGGGGTGGATGATCTTGGGAAAAATAGCATGCCCAAGTGATGCTTTATAACTTAGTTTTGTCTTTTTTATCGGCTTAATTATATACATTCTCATGTAATTTTATGTAAATGTGAATATATATACTAACCAACATGATTAGTTCTTGTTTTGTAGGTTTAAAATGAATTTGAGGAACTAATCTACGAGTTGGTGAAGTGGAGGAATGGAATCGGAAGGAAAATGTGAAAGTCGGAAAGGAGGACACGCGAAACGGCCCACCTGTGCATTGGCAACGTGCCACGGTAGGCAGGCTGTGCGACCAGTGGCATGTCACGGCCCCTAACGCGCTGCACAAGCAGCATGCCACGCTGCCATCACGACAAGGGGATGCCTAGCATGTATTTTACGCAAATTCCAGATTGCCTACGCGATGCCTCCATGTCACGGAGGCAAATTGGCGCGATAACCTCCGTGCCACGGAGCTATTCCATGCCGGGCATAATTTTGTACATTTATCATTTACTATAAATAGGTCCCTTAGCTCCTAAAAATATTTTGTCACGTAGTATTTCTGAAAAACTACCAAGGAGTGAAGGGAGAAGTGGGAGAACTCACCTAGGGTTCTTAAATTTCATCTTCCCTTCTACCAATTCTTGTAAGTATGTTACTTTAATTATGTTTTCATGGAATTATACAAACTTGAGTGGCTAGAACCCTTCCTCTAGGTTTGAAGCCACAAGGTATGATTGCGACTATGCGAACTTGTTTTGATTTTAAGTTATTAATTGTTGTTTATCTTATGTTCTTAATTAGGGTTGTTTTTATGATTGATCACCATGAAAACACACACGTTACACCTAGGTAAAAGCTTGAGAAAGTAAACCTAGGCAAGAACAAAAAATGTAGGGAGCAAGTTTGTATCTTATGATATAATTCGCGGTTAGGATAAAAATTTATACCTAATTTTCCTTGCTTGGTTACTAAAACGGGATGAGTTAGACACCAACTTAGAATTATCACATCACCACTCGTAGAATTAGTTATGAAGCTAAGTTGAGTTAAATGATTAGAGGTACGAAAGCCCCTAATCAAGAGCATAAACCCCGTAAACCACATCCACGTAATTGAATTGCCCACGAACTAGAATGTCACATCCCCGCTCAACGCTGTAGTTGTAAGGCTAGTTTGTCGTGTTTAGAGGCTTGAAAGACCATGAACATGCAATTGTAATTATGTGAGACGATAATTGAAAATTCCATAGTTTAACCATTACAAAACGTAGTATCGCAAGATTATCTGTCCTTAGCTCTAGTTGCTCCTTGAATGTTTTTAGAGCATTTCTGTGACCACCCCTAGACTTAATTAAACTTTATCGAAAAAGTCTATATCAACACTTACGAAAGTTAATATCACACTTGAACTTGATAATTAGCTGAATTGGTCCATTCCCTGTGGGTTCGACATCCGACTCTTAAAAAGGGCCACTTTATTACTTGTAAGACCACGTACAATTGCGTGTGTGCTCAGGCAGTCGTCAACAGGCCTAAGAATAGACCCATGAGTTGAATTTGAAAAGTGCAGAAAACTGGCAAAATATCATAGCACGGACCACAGAATGACTCGTGGTATCAAACCATGAGTAGTTATACGCCGTTGTTGGTTAGGGAAATATTGGTGGCAGTGGGACAACGAGAGGTATGACGACCCGTTTTAGGATACAATGGGCCGTCCTTTTTAGTCGTGGTTAGTATCAAGCTAGGTGGTAGTGTGAACCATGGGACATATGATGACTCATTGTGAGAAACAATGAGTCGTTGTTAGAAGTCGGCGGAAGGAGTTGGGTGCATCAGGTGGCATACAATGAGAGACCCAACGACCCGTTAGGAGAAGCCATGGGTCATTAGTTGTGGTCATGGTTTGAGGATTAAGTTTTCCAGTAGGCTTGACGGGGGAAACAATGATATGTTGTTTGTGGTGACGGGTCGTGGTGTGACCCGTTAGAAGATGAGATTCAAAGGTTCAGGGGACTAACCACGGACGATGTGATGAGTCGTGGGTTGGAGGCACGGTTCATCCTGTCGACACATTGTTTGGTTCCGAGATATGGATTGGGGTAGTGCTTAGCAGGGGTGGATACCACGGGTCATGGTATCTTCCAACGACCCGTTCGTTCGTCCTTTATTTGGTCCATAGGGCAATTTTCTGCGAAATTAGTAAGGTATTTCTGTCATTTTTTCATCCTAAGGCCTTATACTACGTCGTTTTAAGCTTGTTTTAGTCGGTTTTAGCAGGGGAAAACCTATTCTAAGTGCATTCCTTCCATGCATGCAAGTTTATGAAATTTAGGGGATGACCAAGAGATTTTCTAAGGGATTCTTCTTCCAATTTCTCATTGGGCAATCGGTGAGGTGGTAGATTCATTCTTCCCAGGTATGTAGGGTTTAGAATGTGTGAATCCTTCCACACCCAAGCCTAAATTTTGATTAAATCATGAATTCTCCTATTCAGGTTCTATGGGGTTTTACCCAAATGCATGAAAATGTGATTTATCTCTTTATGGGTATTATTTAATTGAGTTTTAATTATTGAGTTACGAATGATGAGAATGTTTTATATTATTTTCTTTAAAAATCATGTTTCAAGCTTTTAAAATCTAAAATTCCCATTGATGAAAGTTCATGAAAATTATGATTTATGATGAATATTCAATATTTTGAGTTTATTGATGATGGAAAAGCATGATTTCAAGTTCCCATGTTTATGAGCATATTTTTGACAGAATTGAGTATGTTAAAGTATTGGGCAATGTCCACACGTTGAAGAATGATTTACGATTTATGAATGAATTACATGATTTATCGATTTATAATGTCGGCAGATGAAACGTGCCTTTGATTCTTGGATAAGCATTTTTTAAAAGGGAGCCATGATGATATATGTTATATCTTAGCCAATGAATCTTAAGCATGATGTTATTGATTTACGTATGAGCCTATATGCGTGTTTTTAGGAGGCGTGTCTAGCACCGAGCAGCCGGGTGTTCAAAGGACTACGCCGGTGTATCACAACCACGTGCCACTGTGGGTTTCTTATGATTTATTGTATCGATAATGATGCTCTAAAATGTGATATTATGCCTAATGCACGAACCTCACTTGGCAAGCCAGGGTCGGCTCTGCCCACTTGAGTGAGATAGTTGGGGCATCATGAAAGGCTCTACTATGATGGTGTCGGTTATGACGAGTCCACCCATTGTTACGCATGTTTTATGCATTTTTATATTTATGTTATTGGCTCAAGTTATGTTTTGCTTACGTTTACATACAATTATTATAATGAATGATTTATGAAGGATTTGAAAGTCTTGAGCCTTATGTTTACTTATGAAGTTTACGATACAAGCTTTATGTCCTTCTCCTAAGTTTATTTATGAGTTTATTTTACTTTTAGATGTCCGTTTTACTTACCTTGCATACTCGGTACATTCCATGTACTGACCGCATACTTTTTACGCTGTATCATTTCATGATACAAATTCTTGATCTAAGGCTCACCCTCATCCTTAGTTCATCTCAGTTCTCGCTCTCAGCTATTGGTGACTCCTCATGTTCCGAGGGCTGTTTGACAGACTTTCATGTTATTTATCTTTCAGTATTGGTTGGGTTAGTTGGGGATGTTGTCCCATCTTCTCATCGTATATAGTAGAGGCTTTCAGACAGGATGTAGAACTCAACATATCTAAATGCCCAGTACTTCCGGTTGTTATGCTATGTTTACATTTCAATTATGTCTTATGCGAAGTATTCTGCTGTATTAAATGAGATTAGACGTATGCATGTGCCATAGGTCGACTTGGGGCATCTTGGGGTCCCTTGTCGTGTCTACGATTCAGGTGTATGTTTGGGTCATGGAAAACTTGGTACCAGAGCTATAGGTTTGATGTGTCCTAGGGTGTCTAAAAGCTGTGTTAAGTAGAGTCTTTTTCATGGGTGTGAAGCGCGCCACACTTATGTCGAAGAGGCTACTAGACATTTAGGAAATGTTCCCTTTTTCTTGTTCTATGTCATGCGATGAAAAGTCCCTCCATCCTTCTAATTCGTGCTATTCACGATTGCAAAAATATGGCTCCTAGAAGAATGAACGAAAGGAGGAATGGGAACGATGAAGGCCACGGAGGTGGCAATGACCATCGACATCAGCAAGCCCCACCTATTCAAGAGCCCTAGGCACTAGAGCCAGCTGTCCACGCTGAGTTTCGGGCGGCTATTCAGATGTTAGCGTAGGCCTTGACTGCTCAGGTCTACCAACAGGCTGTCGTGCAGGTCCCGTAGAATGGCAATGCAGCGACGGCTCGAATTAGAGACTTCTTGAGGATGAACCCTCCTGAGTTCATAGGATCAAAGGTGGACAAGGATCCACACGAGTTCATTGAAGGGATCTTGAAGGTCACTCAGGTTATGGGGGTGACAAATGGGGAATGTGTCGACTTAGCCTCTTATCAGCTAAAAGAGGCCGCTCATATTTTGTACAAGCAATGGAAGGATAGCAGGACAGCGGAGGTGGGCCCTATCAACTAGGATGAGTTCCACATGGTATTTCTTGACAGGTTCTTCCCTCGAGAGATGAGGGAATTGAAAGCAACTGAGTTTGTGAACCTGAAGTAGGGAAAGATAACAGTGCTGGAATATCCGCTTGAGTTCACTCGTTTGTCAAAGTACGCCCCAGATTTAGTGATGGATCAGAGGGCGCGGGTGAGTTGATTCATTCATGGTGTGGCTGGTTACTTAGACAAGGATTGCAGGATTGCCGTGCTTCACAGGATATGGACTTTCCTCGCATAGTGTTGCACGCCCAAAAGATAGAGGCGGCTCATGCGAGGGAGAGGGAGGCAAAAAGGGCTCGGATGGATAGCCGTGGGTTTTCACATCAGAGGTCCGGCAGTGGCTAGCGTCCACATTTTCAGCATAGATCACTAGCCCCAGCACCATTATCAGCTAGTGTTCCATCCAGACCCAGGGGTGATCAGAGGAGAAGGGCTTCAAGATCGAGGGATTATAGAGGCACCCGGTTAGAGTATACCTCTCCAGCCTGTGGGAAGTGCGACAAGATTCATACATGGGAGTGCCTGCTTGGTTCAGATGTTTGCTATGGGTGTGGTAGATCTGGGCACATGCGCCGAGCATGCCCATATGCTAGACAGGGTGATGATAGGGGTCATGCACAGACCACCAAGAGAGAAGCAACTCCATCCCATTCCGCTCCGTAGGGAGCATCGACTAGTGGAGGTGGCAGACAATGCCAAAACTGATTCTATGCCCTTTCCTCGCACCAGGAGCATGAGACTTCGCCAGACTTGGTCACTGGTATGTTGCGTGTCTTTCATATTGATGTTTATGCATTGCTAGATCCGGGAGCTACCTTGTTTTTTGTGACTCCTTACATTGCTAGTAGCCTTGGAGTTATTCCCGAGACCTTGTCAGAACTATTTTTAGTTTCAACCTCTGTTGGTGATTCAGTTATAGCTAGACGAGTATATAGATAATGCTAGGTCACTGTGTTGCATAAGGTTACCTCCGCAGACCTTTTAGAGTTAGCCATGACTGACTTTGACATTATTCTTGGTATGTATTGGTTGTTTGCATGTTATGCCTCGATTAATTGTAGGACCATATGGTGGAACTTCGTTTTCTGGGTGAGTCAGTGTTGGAGTGGAAGGGTAGTTCGACAGTGCCAGCAGGTCGATTTATTTCCTACCTTAAGGATAGGAAGATGATTTCTAAGGGCTGTATGTATCACCTAGTTAGGGTTAAGGATGTGGAGTCCGAGACCCCGACTATTTAGTCAGTTCTGGTGGTGTGCAAATATTTGGAGGTGTTTCCCGATGATTTGCCAGGTGTTCCTTCAGAGAGGGAGATTTATTTTGGTATTGACTTATTGCTAGACACGCAGCCTATATCTATTCCTCCCTACAGTATGGCTCCGTCCGAGCTAAAGGAATTGAAGGAGCAGTTAAATGATCTATTGGATAAGGGCTTCATTAGACTGAGCCAGTCTCCCTGGGGTGCACCAGTTCTATTTGTTCGAAAGAAGGATGGTTCCCTTCGCATGTGTATTGACTATCGACAGTTGAACAAAGTTACCATCAAGAACAAGTACCTCTTACCCAGGATCGATGACTTGTTTGACCAGCTTTAGGATGCCAAGTGCTTCTCCAAGATTGATCTCAGGTCCGGGTATCACCAACTCAGGCTTCGGGAGAGTGACATCCCGAAGACCACTTTCAGGACTTGGTATGGTCACTACGAATTTGTTGTTATGTCTTTCCGACTAACCAATGCCCCTACAACTTTTATGGATCTAATGAACAGGGTGTTCAAGGCATATTTGGACATGTTCGTTATTATGTTCATTGATGACATCTTGATATACTCACGGAGCAAGGAGGAGCATGCCTCTCACCTGAGAGTAGTACTTCAGACCCTCAAGGATGGTCGACTATATGCAAAGTTCAGTAAGTGTGAATTTTGGCTAAACTCGGTGGCAGTTTTGGGTCATGTGGTATCAAGCAAAGACATAAGGGTAGATTCCCAGAAGATCGAGGCGGTAAAGAATTGGCCTAGACCGGTGAATCCTTTAAAAATTCAGAGTTTCTTGGGCTTGGCAGGCTACTAACGATTCATTGAGGGCTTTTCATCAATTGCATCCCCATTGACTAGGTTGACTCAGAAAGAGGTGAAATTCCAATGGTCGGATACTTGTGAGAAAAGCTTCCAAGAGTTGAAGACCTGACTCACTTCAGCACTAGTGTTGACCTTACCGAGGGTACTGATGGATTTTTTGTATATTGTGATGCTTCGGGAGTCATACTAGGATGTTTGTTGATGCAGCATGGGAAGGTAATAGTATATTCCTCGAGACAACTGAAAGTTCATGAAAAGAATTATCCGACCCATGATCTTGAGTTGGCCGCTGTGGTATTTGCATTGAAGATATGGCGGCATTACTTGTACGGGGTGGATGTATTTACGGATCACAAGAGCTTGCAATATGTTTTCACACAGAAAGATCTAAATCTTCGGCAAAGAAGGTGGTTGGAGTTGCTAAAGGACTACAATATGAGTGTCCCTTACCACCGGGGAAAGGCTAATATAGTTGCGGATGCGCTTAGTAGGCTCTTTATGGAGAGTGTGTCCCACGTGGATGAGAGAAAGAAGGAATTGGTGAAAGATGTCCACCGACTTGCAAGGTTGGGGGTTAGATTGATCGACTCAACTGATGGTGGCGTTATTGTGCAGAATAGGTTAGAATCGTCCTTAGTGATTGATGTCAAATCTAAGCAAGATGAGGATCCAACTTTGAGGAAGCTGAAGGAAGCAGTGCGGAGTCAAAAGGTGGAGGTTTTCTCCTAAGGGGGAGATGGTGTTCTATGATATCAGGGGCACTTATGTGTTCCGGACATTGATAATTCGAGGGTTTGGATATTGCATAAGGCACATGGTACCAGATATTCCATCCATTTGGGATCAACGAAGATGTATCGGGACTTGCGGGAAATCTATTAGTGGAATGGTATGAAGAAGGACATCGCAGAGTTCGTAGCCAAGTGTCCAAACTGTCAGCAAGTGAAAGTTGAACATCAAAGGCCGGGAGGTGTACTTCAGGATATCAGCATCCCCACTTGGAAGTGGGAAGAAATTAACATGAATTTCATTATAGGCCTACCTCATACTCGATGACACTATGATTCCATTTAGGTGGTGGTAGAAAGGTTAACAAAGGCTGCACACTTCCTACCGGTCAAGACCACGGATTCAGCGGATGATTATGGTAAATTGTATATTCGGGAGTTGGTTCGACTTCATGGAGTTCCCTTGTCTATTATTTCAGACCGAGGTACTCAGTTTACCTCCCAATTTTGGCGCTCTTTTAGAAGGGACTTGGGACTCAGGTTACGCTCAGCACAACATTCCACCCACAAATGGATGGCTAGGTGGAACGAACAATCCAGACTCTCGAGGACATGTTGAGGGCATGTGTTATGGATATTAAAGGTAGTTGGGATGATAATTTTCCCTTAATCTAGTTTTCTTATAATAACAATTATCACTCTAGTATCCATATGGCATCGTTCGAGGCTCTTTACGGGTGAAGGTGTAGATCGCCCATCGGATGGTTTGAGGTTGGTGAGGCAGCCATGATAGGACCTGATTCGGTTCATGAAGCCATGGTAAAGGTTCAATTGATAAGGGACCAGTTAAAAACCATTCAGAGTCGTCAGAAATCATATGCCGATGTGAGTAGGAGAGATTTGGAGTTTGAGGTGGGCGATTGGGTATTTCTAAATGTATCCCCCATGAAGGGAGTCATACAGTTCGGGAAGAAAGGAAAACTCAGTCCCCGCTATGTTGGTCCTTACCGGGTTGTGAGGAGAGCTGGTAAGGTGGCGTATGAGTTGGACTTGCCCTTAGAGTTATCTGCAGTTCATCCTGTGTTTCATGTGTCACTTTTGAAAAAGTATTTGGGTGATCCAGCCTTAGTAGTCCCATTAGACAGCGTTGGTATAAGAGACAACCTCAGTTATGAAGAGGTACCCATGGAAATATTAGTCCGTCAAGTCCGTAAGCTAAGTAACAAGGAAGTAGCATCAGTTAAGGTTTTATGGAGAAATGATCATGTTGAGGGAGCTACGTGGGAAGCCAAAGCGGATATGATGGCTAGATACCCCCATTTGTTCTCTATCAGCTCAGTTTCGACTTGAGGCACCAGTTTCTGCCCTATAACTCTACCTAGTTTTCATGTTTAGTTCATGTGTATAAGTTTCTTTTATGTGTATGATTGTTTATGTGAAGTATGAGATCAGTTCAGCTATGTGGTTTTATTCGGAGGTAGTCATTCCGTGAAAATTTCGGTTAAAATAGTCAGAATTTGAGTATGACAAATGTATGTCTCTGATTGCTTCTTGTTTCTAACATTCGAGGACGAATATTCCCAAGGGGGAGATATTGTAATACCCCGGGAAGGCCTAAGAATAGACCCGGGAGTTGAATTTGAAAAGTGCAGAAAACTGGCAAAATATCACAGCACGGACCACAAAATGACTCGTGGTATCAAACCACGAGTTGTTTTATGCTGTCGCTGGTTAGGAAAATGTTGGTGGCAGTGGAGACAACGAGAGGTATGAAGGCCCAGGGAGATATGATGACTCATTGTGAGAAACAATGAGTCGTCGTTACCAGTCGTGGGAAGGAGTTGGGTGCATCAAGTGGCATACAACGGGAGACCCAAAGACCCATTAGGAGAAGCCACGGGTCGTTGGTTGTGGTCGTGGTTTGAGGATTAAGTTTTCTAGTAGGCTTGATGGGGGGAAACAATGATCCGTTGTTTGTGGTGACGGGTCATGGTGTGACTCGTTAGAAGATGAGATGCCAAGGTTCAGGGGACTAACCACGAACGATGTGACGAGTCATGGGTAGGAGGCACAGGTCATCCTGTCAACACATTGTTTGGTTCCGAGATATGGATTAGGGCAGTGCTTAGCACGGGCGGATACCACGGGTCGTGGTATCTTCCAATGGCCCGTTGGTTTGTCCATTATTTGGTCTAGAGGGCAAATTTCTGCAAAATTAGTAAGGGTATTTCTGTCATTTTTTTATCCTAAGGCCCTATACTACGTCGTTTTAAGCTTTTTTTAGTGGGTTTTAGCAGGGGAAAACCTATTCTAAGTGCATTCCTTCCATGCATGCAAGTTTATGAAATTTAGGAGGTGACCAAGAGCTTTTCTAAGGGATTCTTCTTCCAATTTCTCATTGGGCAACCAATGAGGTGGTAGATTCATTCTTCCCAGGTATGTAGGGTTTAGAATGTGTGAATCCTTCCACACCTAAGCCTAAATTTTGATTAAATCATGAATTCTCCTATTCAAGTTCTATGGGGTTTTACCCAAATACATGAAAATGTGATTTCTCTCTTTATGGGTATGATTTAGTTGAGTTTTAATTATTGAGTTATGAACGATGAGAATGTTTTATATTATTTTCTTTAAAAATCATGTTTCAAGCTTTTTAAATCTAAAATTCCCATTTATGAAAGTTCATGAAAGTTATCTTTTATGATGAATATTCAATATTTTGAGTTTATTGATGATGGAAAAGCATGATTTCAAGTTCCCATGTTTATGAGCATATTTTTGACAGAATTGAGTATGTTAAAGTATTGGGCAATGCCCACATGTTGAAGAATGATTTACGATTTATGAACGAATTACATGATTTATTGATTTATGACGTTGGCCGATGAAAAGTGCCTTTGATTCTTGGCTAAGCATGTTTTAAAAAAGATCAATGATGATATATGTTATATCTTAGCCAACGAATCTTAATGCATGATGTTATTGATTTACGTATGAGCCTATATGCATGTTTTTAGGAGGCGTGTCTAGCACCGAGCAGCCCGGCGTTCAAAGGACTACGCCGGTGTCTCATAACCACGTGCCACCGTGGGTTTCTAATGATTTATTATATCGATAATGATCCACTCAAATGTGATATCACGCCTAATGCACGAAGCTCGCCTGGCAAGCCAGGGTCGACTCTACCTACTTGAGTGAGATAGTTGGGGCATCATGAAAGGCTCTACCATGATGGTGTCGGTTATGACGAGTCCTCCCATTGTTCCGCATGTTTTATGCATTGTTATATTTATGTTATTGGCTCAAGATATGTTTTGCTTACGTTTACATAAGATTATGATAATGAATGATTTATGAAGGATTTGAATGTCTTGAGCCTTATGTTTACTTACGAAATTTATGATACAAGCATGATGTCCTTCTCCTATGTTTATTTATGAGTTTATTTTACTTTCAAATATCTGTTTTACTTACCTTGCATACTCGGTACATTCCACGTACTGACCGCATACTTTCTATGCTATATTATTTCATGATGCAGGGTCCGGATCTCAAGCTCATCTTCATCCTTAGTTCATCTCAGTTCTCACTCTCAGCTATTGGTGAGTCCTCATGTTTCGAGGGCCAGTTGACAGATTTTCATGTTATTTATGTTTCAGTATTGGTCGGGTTAGTTGGGGATGTTGTCCCATCAACCCATTATATGTAGTAGACGCTTTGAGGTAGGATGTAGAACTCAGCTTATGTAAATGTCCAATACTTCTGGTTGTTACGTTATGTTTACGTTTTCATTATGTCTTATGCGAAGTATTCCGCTGTATTAAACGAGATTAGATGTATGCATGTGCCATGGGTCGACTTGGGGCCTCTCGGGGTCCCTTGTCCCGTGTCTACGATTTGGGTGTATGTTCGGATCGTGACAGGAAAGCCCAGACATATGCTTAGGGATTGCCCAGCAGCCAGACAGGGTCATGAAAGGGGACGAGGCCCAGCCTCTAGTTCAGCAGCTCCTCCAGCACGCCCAGATCAGCAGGGGACATTTACTAATGCGGGTGGTGGTCCACATCAAAACAGATTCTATGCCCTAGCAATTCGTCAGGTGCAGGAGGTCTTCCCAGATGTAGTCACTGGTATGTTACGAGTATTCCACCTTGATGTATATGCATTGTTAGATCCAAGGGGTACTTTACCTTTTATGACGCCCTATGTTGCTAGTAGTTTCGGAGTTAGTCTTGAAATCTTTTCAGAAAGCTTCTCAGTCTCTACTTCTGTTAGTGATTTAGTTATAGATCGACAGGTATATAGAAATTGCCCTATCACAGTACTTCAGAAAGTCACCTTAACAGATTTAGTAGAGTTAGCCATGACCGATTTTGATGTTATATTCGGCATGGATTGGCTACATATTATGCCTTAGTCAATTGTAGAACCCATGCAGTAGAGTTCAGATTTCCGAGTGACCCAATCCTAGAGTGGAAGGGTAGTTCAGCTGTGCCTGTAGGTCTCTTCATTTCCTACATTAAGGCCAGAAAGATGATTTCTAAAGGTTGCGTGTACCATCTAGTTAGGGTTAAGGATCCTACATCCAAAACCCCGACTATCCAGTTAGTTCTTGTAGTGTGTGAGTATCATGAGGTGTTTCCAGATGATTTATCGGGAGTCCCTCTCGAGGGGGAGATCAACTTTGGTATTGACCTACTTCTCAATACGCAGCCTATATCTATTCCTCTTTGTAGAATGACTCAACTGAGTTAAAGGAGTTGAAGGAGCAATTGAAAGAACTCTTAGACAAGGGTTTCATTAGACCTAGCAAACCCCCATGGGGCGCACCAGTTATCTTCGTCCGAAAGAAGGATGGTTTCCTTCGGATGTGTATTGATTATTGGAAATTGAACAAAGTTATCATCAAGAATAGGTATCCTCTCCCCAGGATTGATGATTTGTTTGACTATCTTCAGGGTGCTAAGTGCTTTTTGAAGATAGACCTCAGATCCGGATGCCATCAGCTCAGGGTTCGGGGCAGTGACATTCCGAAGATAGCCTTTAGGACTCGGTATGGACACTATGAGTTTGTAGTTATGTCTTTTGGACTAACGAATGCTCCTGCAACTTTTATGAATTTAATGAACAAGGTGTTCAAGCCATACTTGCATATGTTCGTGATTGTGTTCATAGATGATATTCTCATATACTCTCAGAGCAAGGAGGAGCATGTCGCTCATTTGTAGGTGGTGCTACAAACTCTGAAGGATCATCAGTTATATGCTAAGTTCAACAAATGTGAGTTTTGGTTGAATTCAATGGCATTTTAGGGTCATGTGGTGTGAAGTGAGGATGTGCAGGTAGACTCTCAAAAGATAGAAGCGATGAAGAATTAGCCTAGACCAGTGAGTCCTTCGGATATTAGGAGCTTCTTGGGTTTAGCTGGTTACTATCGAAGGTTTTTTGAAGGGTTTTCCTCCATTGCAGCACCATTGACTAGGTTGACCCAGAAGAAAGTGAAGGTTCAATGGTCAGAGGCTTGTGAGAAAAGCTTCCAAGTGTTGAATACTTGACACACCTCAGCACCAGTGTTGACCCTACCTGAGGGTACCAATGGGTTTATGGTGTATTATGACGCTTCGAGAATCGACCCTGGCTGTGTACTCATGCAACACTGTAAAGTTATTGCCCATGCTTCTAGGCAGTTGAAAGTACATGAAAAGAATTATTCGACTCATGATCTCGAATTGGCGGTGATAGTATTTTCCTTGAAGATTTGGAGACACTATTTGTATGAGGTCCATGTGGATGTGTTTACGGACCATAAAAGCCTATAATACGTGTTTACCCAGAAGGATCTGAATCTACGTAGGAGGAGGCGGTTAGAGCTGTTAAAGGATTATGATGTGAGTGTCCTTTATCATCCAGGCAAGGCTAATGTGGTAGAAGATGCTCTTAGCAGGTTTTGTATGGAGAATGTGTCCCACATAGATGAGGGAAGGAAGGAATTGGTTAAGGGTGTGCGTCGATTTGAACGGCTAGGGGTCCGTTTTGTTTATTCGACAGATAGCGGTGTCATTATTTAGAATAGATTAGAATCATCCTTAGTGACCGAGGTCAAAGCTAGACAAGACGAGGAACCTATTTTGGTAAAGTTGAAGGAGGCCGTTCAGAATTAGAAGATAAAAGTCTTCTCAAAAAAGGGAGATGGTGTGCTTCGATATCAAGGTCGCTTGTGTGTTCCACGTGTTGATGATTTGAGAGATCAGATGTCGCATGAGGCTCATGGTTCCAGATACTCTATACACCCAGGTGCCACCAATATGTAGCGTGACTTATGAGAAGTCTATTGGTAGAGTGGCATGAGGAAGGACATAGCAGGATTTATGGCTAAGTGTCTGAATTTTCAAAAGGTAAAAGTGGAACATCAAAGACCTGGAGGTGTGCTTCAAGACATTAGTATCCCTACTTGGAAGTGGGTGGAGATCAATATGGACTTCATTATAGGGTTGCCTCATACACACCGACAGTATGACTCCATTTGGGTGGTTGTGGACAGGTTGACTAAAGCAACTTATTTTCTACCAGTCAAAACTACCGATTAAACGGACAATTGTGCTAGTTGTATATTCGGGAGTTAGTTGTGGTTGCACGGACTTCCATCATCCATCATATCAGCTAGAGGTACTCAGTTTACCTCTCAATTTTGGAGATTGTTTTAAAAGGGACTTGGCACTTAGGTCAAACTTAGCACAACCTTTTCACCCCCAGACAAATGGTCAGGTGGAGCGGACTATTCAAACTCTTGAGGATATGTTGTGAGCATGTACGATTGATTTCAAAGGTAGTTGGGATGATCATTTGAATCTCATTGAGTTCGCATATAACAACAACTACCATTCCAGCATTCAGATGGCTCCTTTGAGGCTCTCTAGGAGCGAAGATGTAGATCGCCTATTGGCTGGTTTGAAGTTGGTGAAGCTGTGATGTATGGAGAAAGTTCAACTTATAAGGGACAGATTGAAAATAGTTCAAAGTCACCAAAAGTCCCATGCGAATGTGAGGAGGAGAGAACTTGAGTTTGATGTTGATGATTAGGTATTTCTGAAGGTATCTCCCATGAAGGGAGTGATGAGATTCGGGAAGAAAGGGAAACTCAGTTCCTGTTATGTTGGTCCATACCATATTTTGAAACGGGTTGGCAAGGTAGCATACGAGTTGGAGTTTCCCTCAGAATTAGCTTTAGTCCATCTAGTTTTCCATGTATCGCTCTTAAAGAAGTGCTTGGGTGATCCAGCTTTGGTTTTTCCGATGGACAGTGTCAGTGTGAAAGATAGCCTTAGTTATGAGGAGGTTTCGGTAAAAATACTTGATCGCTTGGTTTGAAAGTTAAGAAACAAAGAAGTAGCCTCAGTCAAGGTTTTGTGGAGGAATTAACATGTTGAGGGAGCTATGTGGGAAGCTGAAGCAGATATGATGGCTAGATACCCGCATCTATTTCCTTCCGTCTCAGTTTCAGTTTGAGGTATCAGTTTCCTCCTTAGTACTCTATTCAGTTTCATGATCACTTCGTGTTCCCTAGTTTCTTTCATGTCAATGAATGTATGTTCAATTCATGAATTCAGTTCAGCCATGTAGTTCAGTTCGGAGTCAGTCACTCCGTCAGTTTTCATCTTGTATATTCAGTATTTGAGTATGATGATTGCGTTTCTCTGTGTTTCAATATGTTTTCCCACATTCGAGGATGAATGTTCCCAAAGGGGAGATATTGTAATACCCCGAAACCCTATGATCAGACCCAAGAGTTGAAATGGAGAAAACTGGACTTTCTACACTAGGTCACAGGATGAGTCGTCTAGTGACCCTTTGGGTACGCCACGAGTCATTCAGTGACTCGTGAGGAGGATGTTGGACATGGTTGAGATTTTGAGTTTTGAGTGACCACGGGTGTGACCACGAGTCGTGGTCAGCACCACCATTCGTTGAGTGGTATATGGTCAAGAGTTGATTGAAGATCGAATGTTTTTGGTAGTGTTCCTAACGGGTTGTCACCATGAGTCATAGGGCACACCACGAGTCATGGTGTTCCTCGTGGTGACCAGTGGTGATGAATTTCCAATACAGGCGATGAGAGGAGGACCACGAGTCGTGGTCTAGGGCACGAGTCGTCCAGTCCCTCGTTGGGACTGGCAATGTGTTTTTCCCAGCGAAATTATTAAGGTTTTTTCATAATTCCTAAGTTCCTAAGGCCTAAAATACGTTGTTTTAAGCTCAGAATAGTGTGTCTTGAGAGGGATAAGTCCATTCTAGGCTTATTCACTTCTAAGCATGCAAGTCTAAAAGCTCCTAAGGGTGATCAAGCCTAAATTGCTCAAGTTCTTCCCTAAATTCCGATTGGGAAATCAAGCAAGTTTTGCAACCAGATTTCTATAGGTATGTGAGGCTATGAATGGGTGTATCCATCCACACCCATGCCCAATCCCTCTTCAATTCATGAAATTCTAGTTGATGAATCTATGGGGTGATGAGTTGGTAATCCACCAACTCATTAGATTCTAAAGATTGAGTTCTTGTCTAGTTCTCAAGTTGATTATTTGGATTTTATGCCCTTTTTGCTTTTGTTGTATGCAAATGTCTAAGTTTGAAGAAAAGAGCTAAAATGGGGTAAAAAAGTGGAATGAGCAGAAGCTACTCTGCTCTGCTCATTAGATACTCTGCTCTATTTTCTTCTTGGATATTATTAAGTTTCATCTGTAGTGAAGGATAATTGTGTTTTTGATTTATGTACTCTCCTTGTTAAATTCACTGATGCTATTGATGATTATGTTTTTGAATTTATTAACTATGAGTAGCTAAAATCATTAACTAGAGGTGTGTGATGAAGAATACTTAATTGGATTGGGTATTGCTAGAGTTAACTTCATGATGTTCAATTAAGTTTAAATCTATTGGATTCCTTTCAATCTATTAATGAAGATCCATTGATGATGATATGGGTCTATCTATACTTGCTTGATTGTTGCTCAGGAGAGAATAATTAAGTATCGGAAGGGAATCTAGTAGTGGGTATGGATAAGAGGTTGTAAAATTAAGCTAGTAATAGCTTAAATTATTTCCTCCTTCCAAATTAGCAGCTAATAGCTAGGAATAGTGAAGTTGCTAATCTAAATCAATTCGGGTGCGGTAAATCGCAACTAGAGTTCAGTAGACTCTTAACTAGGTTTCACAAGAATTCACAATTAAGCTTTCAAGCTTACAAAGTCATATTCCAGAGCCTAGGTGTCTCAGACGGAGTTATCCAATTTCTAGTCATGCTTCAAACTTTACAACACGTTCATCTCACAATTGTGTACAACACATAACAAGAATATCGAGCTATCAATCAACTAGGGGTTCAAAAACAAAAACCTATTGACTAATTTTCCCTCAAGACAGTCGTCATCCATCCATCGTCGGAAAAGTCCCTAACTAAGACTAACACCATTATGTATAGACAAAGAAAAATTTTATTACTCGGTTCAAAGTGCCTCCCTTTAGAAAAGAACCGAAAAGAAAAACCAAAGGGTGGGTGAATTATACTCAACTCAAACTTTTTCATCAAACAATATTATACCAAGCAGCAACTTCACCCAAATTCACTAAGAACAAAATTCAAAAATTTGAAATTTCCCACCCCACACTTCAATTATTCTATTTCGCCAAAGCATCACATAAAATCAACACAAGGGTGAGAAATACTTCCTGAGGCCTCTAGGCCTAGCTAACAACATATTTTTCTGCATTCTTGAACATACGGGTCACCAACCCCACACTCATCTTTTGTCATGCTCCTAGCTTTTTTTCCCTAGGTACTCAGACTTCCCCTGAATTTTGTGCTTAACAACCAAAACAAATAACACAAGTGAAAAATAACAAAATACAACACAAACTGAAAAGAAAAGGTACCTAAAGTACTCTTGGGTTGCCTCCCAAGCAGCGCCTAATTTTTCGTCGTGGCATGACGTGAACTATCCTTCTTAGGATATCCTTAAACAAATGTTTTCTTTCGAGAATCATCTTCTACTCTTTTTGTTTTTAGAGGGAACATCCTTCACTCTGTCCCTCTTTTCTTCCATCTTGTTTTTCAATTTTAGCCCTCCATCAGACTCAGGCTGAAGTGTAAACATGTCCTGCAGTAGTGGACCCATGGAATCTACCACCCCACACTTGGCATCTGACAACACAATAATCTTACAAAGATCTTTGTAGTGTGTAGGTTGGTTAATCTCCTAGTAGACTCTGAAGAGCTCTTCTTCCTTATTGACCCTCATTTTGAGGGTACCTGCTCTCACATTTATGATAGCTACTCCAGTTGCCAAGAATGGACGTCCCAAGATTAGGGGTACCTTATCATCAACCTTAAAATCAAGAATGATGAAATCAACAGGTATAATGAATTTACCTACTTTGATAAGAAGGTCCTCGATTATTCCCTCAAGTGCCACTATGGACTTATCTGCCAGCTGCAACACTACTTTGGCCTCAGCTTACCCAATCCCAAGGTGTTAAAAGAGATAGGGGCATTAAATTGACTGCTTCCCATTAATCACACAGAGCCCGTATAATGTTAGTTTCACCAATTTGTATGGTGAGGGTGAAACTCCCTGGATCCTTGAGCTTTTTCGGCATCTTTCTCATCACCCTGTAGTTGCACTCCTCAATAAGTGCCACTGTCTGGAAATCGACCAACCTCACTTTGTTGGCCACCACATCTTTCAAGTACTTGGTGTACTTTGGCATTCCCTGCTAAACATCAAGTAAATGCAAATTGATCTAAAGTTCTTTGTAAATATCAAAGAACTTTTTGAAACATTCTTCCTCCTTTCTCTTCTTGAGTCTTTGTGGGAATGGTGGTGGTGGTCTCAGTGCTGGCTGCAATGATGATTGTGCATTGTGTTTTGCAGCACTCTGGTTATCTCCTTTGTCAGTGGATGGACCCTGTATAACTAGCTCTGGTTGCACATCATTTTTCTTTTCTTCCGGTGGTGCATTAGCCAATTGCTTGCCACTCCTCAGAATGATGGAATTAACCTATTTGGGGTTTGTATCTATATCACTAGGTAACCCTCACTGAGGTCCGGTGTGCTGAGCAGCTACTAATTGACCCATCTTCTTCTCTAGATTTTGGGTGGCCATCTGTTGATTTTTCAAATCTGAAGCCATCCTTGCCTGATTCTCTTCTAGTTGTTCTTGAGTAGCCATAATTTTCTGCAATATCTCCTTATTGTTTTTGCTGCTTGACTGGCCACAATTTGCCTGTTTTGCTGCTGATACTGCTGCCGCTGAGGCTGCTAGTAGCTCTGACTCTGATTGCCACCCCAAGAGAAATTTGGGTGATTCTACCAATTCTTATTGTAGGTGTTCACGTAAGTCTGATTGTTTCCCTAAATATTTCCTACAAAGTTGATTGATTCAGGATTGGCCTCATGAGAGTCTGCATTATGCCCATTATTACCACAAATTTCGCACTAGCTAGGAGCCTGCTGAATTGCATTCACCTGTCCCTGTGGTTGGTTCATACTCAGTTTGCTGAACTGAGTCATCATCTGGTGCTGCCAAGGCATTGATACTGCCCACTTCTATCAGCCCTGCTGCTCTCTCTCCTGCCCCCTGGATGATTCACTGTGCCACTCTGGGTTTCCTTGAGCAATTCGGTTTAGTAGAGTGTACAACTCATCATATGTGAGGCTGCTGGTAGCTCTGAATCTGATTGCCACCCCAAGAGAAATTTAGGTGACTCTGCCAATTCTTATTGTACGTGTTCCCATAAGTCTGATTGTTTCTCTGAACATTTCCTACAAAGTTGACTGATTTAGGATTGGCCCCATAACAGTCTGCACTGTGCCCTTTATTACAACAAATTTTGCACCAGCTAGGAGCTTGCTGAATTGCATTCATATGTCCCTGTGGTTGGTTCATACTCAGTTTGCTGAACCGAGTCATCATCTGCTGCTGCAATGACGCTAGCTGTGCTGCCAAGGCATTGACACTGTCCACTTCTATTAGCCCTGCTGCTCTCTTTCTTGCCCCCCCTGGATGATTCACTGTGCCACTTTAGGTTTCCTTGAGCAATCCAGTTCAGTAGAGTGTACAACTCATCATATGTCTTCTCAGTGCTTGCCCACCCAATGTAGAGTCTAATAAGATTTTTGTATGTGGGTCTAGACTCTCAACAAAGGTGTGAGCTAACACCTCATTGGACTGCTAGTGATAGGTGTAGTCTCTTAGCAATGACTTGAGCCTTTCCCGAGGAAAATACAAATTCTTCTCTTGCCGTTGCTTAAAACTTAAAATATCACTTTTGAGCTTGGCAGTCTTGCCTGAGGGGAAGAGTCTCATGAGGAACTTCCTTTCTAGGTCGTCCCAAGAAGTAATGGAATTCAGTGGCTCATCTTTCAACCACCACTTTGCCTCTCTCAATAGTGAAAATTTGAAGAGGGTGATTCGGACATAGTCAGTTGACACTCAAGTGGGGAAAAAAGTGTCGCTGATCTCCAAGAAATTCTGTAAGTGCTACTGTGGGTCCTTATATGTCAGTCCAGTGAACTGGCCACTAGAATATAATAGCTGCACCATATTCTCCTTAAGCTTAAAGTTTCCTCCTAGCTCCGATTTGCGGATACTGGAGGTCACATTTGTCGGTAGTGGGATTGCCACTTCGTGAACTAGTCAGGCTGCCATTGGTTCAGGCAATAAATCTTCTTGATCTTCTGGTGGATGCTGTTGTAACTATGACAATAGGGATATAGGCGTTAGAGTTCAGGAAATAGTTCTTGGATGCTAGTGATAGTGGCAAGAAATGGGATAGTAACTTGCAACTAACAATCATAAGTAGAATCATGCTAGTTTAAATACATTTGGAAAATTCAACTTGAAACCAACCAAATGCCATTGCCCTAGTCTGTCATCATTATTGAAATACAATCAAGCTTGCATTTGGTTTAGTTGCTTTTACATCTGAAGTTTTAGTAGTTTAGTTTTTCAAACCAATCTTCATTTTACTTGTTTCGTAGATTAGTGAAAATAAAGTAACAACCTTATAATGATTAAATTGACAAGTCCCTATGGTACAATATCTGGACTTAACAATCCTATATTACTTGATGGCCACGTGTGCTTGGACGACATCAAGTTTTTGGAGCTGTTGCCGGGGACTTGAATATTATTTAATCATTTGTAGGTTAGAGTTTTATTTCTCTAGTCTGTATTTTACGTTTGTTTCTTGTTTTTTGTTGAAGTTCACAAGGTTGTTTGCCTCAGTGTATGTCAAGCACGAGAAGTCAAGGACCACGCTTAGCTTCTCTTGATCCTGAAATAGAGAGAACCTTTCTAAGGTTAGTCATGGAGAACATCAGGCAAGAAGCAAGTGAAGAGAATGATAGAGTTCCAGTAATGCATTTTTCTAGGCCTAATTTGGAGAATTCTTCTAAAGCAATCATCAAACCGACCATCACTGGGAACTTTGAGCTAAAAGAAGGGACTGTGTGGTTGGTCCAAGGCACATGCCAATTTCAGGGCAAGTCTCATGAGGATTTATGTGCTGTGAATTTACAACACTTTCAACACTTAAAATTGAGAAAATAGCATGGACTTAGGTATGTTTATATGGATATGCGACACTTTTACTTTTATTTCAGGGAAAATAAGTGTTGGAGCAAAGATGTGCAAAAGAATCCTTAAAATGCAAAAAATCAGCCAAAGTAAAAATCTCAGTACGAGTTGTACCTTGACTGCATGAGCCGTACTAAGAACCATGATGAAAGTCAGAAGGCTGAAGTGAGAAGAAGGCAACATATGACTCTCAGTACAAGCTGCACCAAAATGGTACGAGTCATAACTGGAGTCGTGGAATTATCCAAAGGAAATTGCATAAAGGCAAACTCCTGGTATGGATGGACTCACGAATCGTAGCATCAATGTACAAACCGTACCATGAGCCATGGTGAATTTCAAGAGATTCTTCAATGCTTGGAAGAACTTTAGATACTACAAACAGTACGATTCGTAAGAAGAAGGTACGAGTTGTGCCTCAACATCATGGAGAATTTAAGAAGATGTCAGAGTTCTCAAGGCCAAACCACGAAAGTATTGTATGACTCATAGGATGAAGGTACGAGTCATACCAACTTGCCAACACTTAGCCAAATCTGTAGCAGCCAAGGATTTACGAGAAGCAAGTACGGCCCGTATAATCCTGCTATGGGTCATAGGTCCAGTCGTGACACAATCGGCACCGGATATGGAAAATTCCCTGTTAGGTTAGGAAAGGTTTCTAATGTCTATATAAATAGGGTATATGTTTTATTTTAGTAAAAGAAGGATAGAATCAAGTTAGTAGACGTGTGAAGAATTATTTTTGTGAATTTTTATCAAGTTTTGAGAAGTTCTTGGTATAAAATTATTGAATTCCTACATTGTTCTTGAGATTGTTCTTTGATATTCCAATCTAGTTTTCTTCCAATTGTTTCTATAAGTATTTAATTATGTGTTTGTTTATGAATGTAAATTATAATCTTACAACCATGAGAGGCTAAAACCTCCAACTAGGGATTGTGGGAACCATGGTGGACTAACAAACTATGGTAGCACAAAAGTGATTCAAAACCAATGCGAAAAACTTGTATTGTATTCTATTCATCTTTAAACATTTCTTAACGGTGTACAACATTAGGACTTGCCCAAATTTTTTACTTGCTTGAATCTAGAGAAATAGAGATTAGGAAAAGAGAATTATAACAAAGCCTTGGTCTTTACGATCATTATATTAACTTGAGCTGTGGTCACATGATAGTTAAATTTGAAACATATTGATAATGGTTAGTTTGAAATCGCTTATGAGACCTGACCCGGTGACTGAGTATAGTCATCCAATAGGGACGAACCCGTCGTGTGGATGAACCCTAGTTATCAATTCTATAAGTAAGCATTGTGATTGATCACATGTGTATACCCGAAGTTGTAATTAACCCATGGGGAACACTTACCATAGTTATTTGCGAATCTTGATTTAAATCACAAATATAATCTTGTTTTAATATTGATTTCTTTAAAACCCCCCAATTTGGAGATAACTCCCCAACACGTTCAATTACCAGCATTAGTCTAGATCTTACCCTATTCCCTGTGGGTTCAACCCCAACCTCTTAGTTGGGTTCTTTATTGACAATGACCACTTCATACTTTTTCAAGAAGTGTGAGTTTGAGCATTATCAAAAAGTGGCACCATTGCTGGGAAATTCGACTAAGATTAGATTAATTGCTTATATTTAACTTGTGGTTGTTATTTCCCATTTATGTTTTCTTTGTTTTTCTTTTGTGACTCATTCAGGCCAACACTAAGGGAATGACCTTTGAAAACACCCAGATGGAACACAAGAAGCTGCTAGTGCCTGTGGAAGAGATAATGAATATTGACACACTAGCAGCTGTCTTGATGAATTATGAAGGAGATGGGTACCAGGAAACACAGAGCTGGTGAATGCCCTAGATGGAATGGGGTCATAACTTCAGACCAAAAAAATTAGACCTTGATTTGAAGAACCATTCAACGCCACCAACAAGCCATCAGTAGAGGTAGCACCAGTCCATGAACTGAAGGCACTGCCTCCCCATCACAATTATGCATTCTTGGGTGAAGACAACACTTTGCTAGTGATTATTGCAACAGATTTGATGGACTGACAAGTAGAAACTTTGGTCACAGTATTAAAAAGGCACAAAAAGGAAATTGAATGGACCATAGCTGATATAATCGAGATCCCTCCAGGTATATGTACTCACAAGATACAGCTCGAGCCAAACTGCACACCAATTATAGAGCATTAGCAACGCCTGAACCCACCAATGCAAGAAGTAGTGAAAAAGGAGATTATCAAGTGGTTAGACGCTAGTGTAGTCTACCCCATTGCAAAGAGCAAGTGGGTAAGTCCGGTACAGTGTGTGCCAAAGAAAGATGGGATCACAGTGGTACCCAACGAGAATAATGAGCTGATACTGACACAACAACTCACAAGATAGCGTGTATGCATGGATTACAGGAAGCTCAACCATTGGATTCAGAAGGACCATTTTCCAATGCCATTCTTGGATTAGATGCTTGAAAGATTGATAGGTAGAGGTTGGTACTATTTTCTCGATGGCTATTCAGGTAATAATCAGATCACTATAGCCCCGAAAGATCAAGAAAAGACTACCTTCCTGTAACATCCCAAAACTTTCCTAGACCAAACTCAAACTCAGCAGACTAAACCAGAATGTTTTGCTTCAGAATGACCGAGACAACGAGTCATGGTCAGCTCCAACTTCCCGTTGTCTGGGTCATGGTCATCCTGCCATGATCCTTCGGGAACCAACGGGATATGGAATGATCCATTGTGAGAAGCAACGAGTCGTCCTGCCACTCGTTGCATCCCTAGCTCAGAACCCAGTTGATCACTTTCCAGGAACCCACGAGTCAAACGACAAGTTGTCGTATGATACAATGCTCGTGGTGTGAATCATTAGCTGGGGCTCCCAAGTAATTTTTCAACCAATACCTTCAGTGACAACAAGTGGCAACAATGACCCGTTTTATCACACAATGAGTCATTGTGTCCACTCGTGGTGTCAAGTCCACAAAATCCTTAGATTGTTCTAGTGGAGACGACGAGTAGATATAACTACCCGTTGGTTCTACCAATGAGTCACTGTGTCGCTCAATGTTGGGGCTCTCGAGGTTTCTTGCCCATGACAACTAGAAGAACCAACGACCCGTTGGTTCATCCAATGAGTCATGGTCCCCTCTTGTTGCCAGTTCTAGTAAGGAAAAAATCCAGGCACAGGACCAACGATTGGTCCCAATGAATCATGGTCTCAACCAATGACTCATTGAGTGACTCGCTGGTCCCTATCGGGTAGTTTTTCTAGCCTTTCTCCTAGGGTTATTTTAGTAATTTCCTAGATTTTTAATCTCTAAACCCCATCTTTTTGGGCACGTTTTGGAGATAATTAATCTAGTAAATCGACTGGATTCCCCTCATTCTATCTCAACTCTCAATCTCTAGAGTGAAGAACTCTCAGACAAACTCCTCAGGGAAAGCTAGGGCAATCTACTTTCTTCTTAGATTCTCAAGAGATTTTCTCCGAGATTTTTTCACCAGGTATGTGAGAATTCAGTAAGGGAATTGTCCTTCCCTTGTGCCCCAAAATCCATCTAAATTTTCTTATCAACTCTAGGTCCTGAGTTTTCGAATGTGAATAAATTTTCAGCCAGATTCCCTCTATATCATGTGGAATATTATTCATGTTAATTGTAGTTATATTTCCACTATGTTGTGACTATGTTGATGCTTGTTCCTGTAAATGGATTTTAGCCCTAGCTTTCGTATGCAGTAAATTAGAGTCTTGTATGATTGATTAGTTATTCATATTGATTTAATCTATATGTGTTGGGATCCCCATATTATTAATAATAGTTGCATGAAAGTCCAGTTTCGGTTAGAATATTAGCATCCTTAGTATTTTCAAAAAGTCAGCTGATCAGTTTGACTATATCTTTTTTCTTGAGGTGTCAGTGGTGCCTCCCAAATGTCAGTTATTAGAATCAGTCATCAATTATTAGATATTAGTTGGTTCTTTAGACAGTTATTTTACACTTCCAGATAAGTAGCTCTGACCAGTCTTAGAACCACCAGCTTCAACTTCAATATGTTTTTTTAGACGGTTACGACGCTTTCAAATAAGCAGCTCTGGCCAGTCTTAGAACACCAGTTGCAAATCTGGTCAGATAAGACTGTCAGAGTACTTCTAGAACTATCCCTGATTTAGTCTTGGACCCCAGTTTCGAGCTATCAGTTTAATTAGATTAGGACTATCCAGTGGGAGTAGGACTTAGCACCGAGCGGACCGAGGTTCCAGTGCACCCAGGTTCCCATAACCACGTTGCCACCATAGGTTATTTTATTGGCCCTATGGCGCCAGAATTGTGATCACCTAGTTCATGCCTTTATACCCTAGAAAGGTATATTGGGTCCTATGGATGGGGCATATACATCGAACACCACGTCTAGCTTATGTGGTTATATGTCGTTATAGACTCTCCCACTAGTCAGTAAAGTTTTAGTTTATCTCAGCTCAATTGATTTTAGTTTAGCTCATCTCAGTATTTCAGATTTAGGATATGTCTATGATCATTAGTCAGGGTCATTATTGACCATCTCAGTTATATTTTAGTTGTTCAGTTTTCAGTATTTCAGTTGGTCATTTCATGTCATCTCAGTTCAGTCACTTGCTCTTTCATGTTTATTATATCTCTCAATTACTCAGTACATTCCAAGTACTAATACATACCTTCTATGTTGTATCGTATCATGATACAGGTGTAGGTTCTCAGCTACAGCATCATCAGTAGATTCCTTTGGATGATTCCAGCAGCAACTTTTGGTGAGTCGTCATCTTTTGAGGACGATATTTATTTTTTTTAGTTAGACTTTAGAGTTAGTTGGGGGCTTGTCCCAACAACTCATCATTAGTAGATGGCTTTTAGATACAGACTCATACATTCAGCATTGTTTTTCAGATGCCTGAACTTTTATCAAATTAGCTTTCTTAAATGATTTTATTATTTAAAGCTTCCGCTTATGTTTACTCAGATTACCAGTTTTATGATAGACCATGGGTTGGCTTGGGGTTTCTTATGACTCCAAGTACCGTGTCTCTTCCAGGGTATAGACTCGGATCGTGAAAAACTTGGTATCAGAGCACTAGGTTTAGAGTATCCTAGGATGTCCGAAAGCCGCATCAAGTAGAGTCCTTTTCGTGGGTGTGAAGCGCGCCACACTTATGATGGGGAGGCTATGAGACGTTATTAGGAAAATTCCCTTTTGTTCATACTCCTTATCTTTGTTGAAGTTCAATCCAGAAACATTCTCCTAACTTGTGCTCTATTTCGTTTTAGTGAAACTATGCCTCCAAGACATGAAAATGGAAAAAGGCCTGGCAATGCTGACAGACCTGCCCCACCAGCTCCAGTAGCCCCTCAAGATAACCAAGTTTCCTCAGCAGAATTCAGAGTGACAATCTAGCTACTGGCTCAGACAGTAACAAACCAAGTGAACTAGCAGATGGTTTCGGTAAACTCAAATGGGTCCATAGCAGTTGCCAGAGTTCGAGACTTTACTCGAATGAACCCTCCAGCCTTTCATGGATCCAAGGTGGGAGAGGACCCATAGGAGTTTGTAGATGAGGTGTAGAAGATCACCCAAATTATGGGTGTTAGTTTTGCGGAGAGTGGCGATCTAACCGCCTACCAGTTGAAAAGGATGGCACAGATCTGGTATGATCAGTGGAAAGAAGGGAGACCAGTAGGAACAGAACCGGTGGAGTGGGAAGAGTTCACCACAACATTCTTAGACAGATTCTTCTTGGGAGTTAGGGGAGGCTAAGTTGCAGAGTTCATGAATTTGAAGCATGGTAATAGGACAGTGGAGGAATATGCATTGTAGTTCATACAATTGTCAAGATATGCTCCAGAGATGGTAGCCGAGGCATGGGCTCACATTCTTAAGTTCGTCAGCGGGGTATCAAACCTAGTACGTAAGGAGTCCAGGACCGTGATGCTAATAAAAGATATTGACCTCTCCAGCCTCAAAAAAGTTGAAGGATATGGAGAAGGAAAATAAGCAGGATAGGACTAGCCAATCAGATTATGGCCACCAGAGGTTTGGAGGTAGTAGCCGCCCACAACGGCAATAGTAGTAGAGGACTCCAATACCCACTTCAGCTAGCGCCCCTACTTTCCTGTCCCGCATGGATCGAAAGGGTGGAGCATCTGGCTCCTAGTCCCAGAGTCACAGCGCCAACAACCGTTATCCAGCTTGCCCTAAGTGTGGCAAGAATCATCCAGGTGAATGCCTCCAGGGAAAAGAGGGTTGCTTTAGGTGTGGACAGCTGGGTCACCGGCTTAGGGAATGTCCATTAGCAGGACGGGGGAGATCACAGTCTACAACTTCAGTAGCTCCAACAGGCCGACTAGTTTAACAGGCTGAAGGTATAGATGGCGGTCAGCACCAAAACTGCTTTAATGCTTTTTCCTCTCATCAGGATCAGGATAGCTCACCTTACGTGGTCACGGGGATGTTACATCTTGTTATACCCCAGGAACTCAAGGATCATACCCGGGAGTCAAAACGGTGAAAAACTGAAATTCCACACCAGGTCACAGAACGATTCGTGAAGTGGCTCGTAAGGAGTGACCACGAGTCGTGAGGTGCCTCATGGTCAAGCAGGTCCTGGCAAGGTGTTGGGTGAGGTCACGAGCAAAACCATGAGTCATGGTCAGACCTCACGACTCGTGAGGTCATCCGTGGCATGGATTGAAAGGTTGGCTAATATTTTGGGGTAGTGGGGGTAACGGGTGGTGACCACTATTCATTGACAGCCACCACGATTCGTGGGGTCCCTCATGGGGTCCCTTGAGTGAATTGGGAAGTAGACTCCACGACTCTAGGCCACGAGTCATTAGCCCTGGCCACGATTCATCTAGTCCCTCACGGGGACTGGTAGTCAGCAAATTTCTGCAATTTTAGTAAGGGCGTTTCTATAATTTCTAAGTCCTAGGGGCCTATATTACATTGTTTAAGGCTCGTTTTAGAGGGTTTAAGGAGGGTAAAACCCATTCTAAGTCATTCATTACATGCATGCAAGCTTGAGAGGTTGAAGAGGTGATTCAAGGCTAGTTTTGAAGGTTTTCGTTGGAATCTCATCTTAGGAGATTAGAGAAGTGGTAAAATAATCCCTATCATGTATGTAAGTTTATGAGTGGTGTATGCTTCCACACCGATGCCCAATTTCTAACAAATCATGGAAATTACCTATGATCAAGTTATGAGGTTTTTACCCAATTGCATAATTTTTCAATTTCTATACATGGGTATGATTAGAATATGTTTATATTGATGAATTGTGAAGCTTGGGAAGATCTTAAATTATTTTCAATTAAATATTGTGTTTTCTAAATTATGAAATTTATATTCCCATGGATGAGTAGTCATGAAAGAATAGAATGATATTGAATGTATGATGATGATGAGATTTGATAATGAAAAGCATATTTCTAAAACTACCCATGATTATGATATTGTTTTCAAAATGAATTGTGTAGATCCAAGTATGGTAAAGGTTTGGGAAATGCCCACATGTTGATTTAAAATGATGATTTTTCTGAAATAAGCTTACCACATTGTTTGAAGCGAAGTTTTAGAAATTTCATGTTATAGCTTCTGGTATATTTCAAATTAAAAGCTTCTCATATGCATAAGTTCGTAATTGAGATATATGTCATTATTGAGCTTTGTCAAAGGACAATGTTGAGCTTCGTTTCATACGATGTTGAGCTATGCATGATTTCACCTTGAGCTTCATCAGTAGATAATGTTAAGCTTCTTTATATATGATGTATAGAATTGCATGATTTTGGGAGAAGGGTCTAGCACCGAGCGGGCTGAGGGTCAATCACCCTATGTCGCAGAACTATGCGCCATCGTAGGTTGATAATATTATATTATTGGGACCTCCCTTGTGAGCTATCCCCAGCCCAAATGGCCCACGAGCTTGATATCGATATCATGGTAGCGTCCTTAGCCCTGGCAAGGTTTTGGACGGCTCTGCCCGCTTGAGTGTGATAGTCGGGATCACGTAAGCTCTATCGTGGTATGTCGGTTAAGTGATGAGTCTCCCATTGTCTATATGATTCAAATTTGCATATTCATTACTCATGCTTATTATAAGCATGTAGGTTCTAAAAGAAAGGTTTGACTCATTGTTCAACTTTTATTATAAATGTTACATTTTAGCTTTGAGTCATTCGAGTTAGTCATGATGTTATAAAGCTATGCATGGTCATGTCAGGATAAGATTTCGATTTCAGAAATAATTCATATAGCCCTTCTTCTCAGACTCGAAATCTTATGATCTGTTATGAAGTGTTTTAAATGATTTGTTTTACTTAAGCGGTTTTACTTACCTTGCATAATCGGTACATCCCACGTACTGACTGAATACCTTCCATGTTGTATTGTTTCATGATACAAGACCTAGCTTGCAGCTTAAGTCCAGCTCTTAGACAGCTTTTCGGAGTTAGTATTTGCTCGGATTGGTGAGTCCTCATCCTTCGAGGACTAGACTATCATTTTTCTTTATGTATATCCCGTTTCAGTATTGTTGAGTTAGTTGGGGGTCTTGTACCATCAACTCGTCCTGACTAGAGGCTTTTCAGACTTATGTATGTGTTAGCTTCGTATGTTATTCTGATGTTATGTTGAATTAGAATTCCGCTGAGTTATATTAATGATTTCTTCAGTTTTTCGAATAAGTTATATGTATGCTAATACTATGGGTCGACTTGGGGTCTCTCGGGTTCCTTTGTCCCGTGTTTATGATCCAGGCCTCCGTTCGGGTTGTGACAAACTTGGTATCAGAGCCATAGGTTTGATGTGTCCTAGGGAGTTTGAAATCCGCGTTAAGTAGAGACTTTTTCATGGATGTGAAGCGCGCCACACTTATGATGAAGAGGCTACTAGACGTTTAGGAAATGTTCCCTTCTTTCATGGTCTATGTCGTGCATTGAAAAGTCTTTCTATCCTTCTAATTCATGCTAATCACGATTGTAGAATCATAGCTCCCCGAAAAGTGAATGGTAGAAGGAATGGAGGTGGTGAGGGCCACGAGAATGGAAATGGTTATGGGCATAAGCCAGCCCCACTAGTTCAGGAGGCTCAGGCACCGGAGCCAACCGCTCATGTTGAGTTTCGGGCCGCTATCTAGATGCTTGCACAGACCTTGACCGCTCAGGTCAATTAGTAGGCCATTGCTCATGTTCCACAAAATGGAAATGCAGTGGCGGCTAAGAGCCAGAGGCTTCTTAAGAATGAACCCGCCGGAGTTCTTGGGGTCCAAGGTAGATGAGGACCCGCATGATTTCATTGATGAGACTGTCAAGATCACCCAAGTCATGGGGGTGAGTAGTGTTGAGTTAACAGAGTTGTCCTCCTACCAGTTGAAGGGGGTTGCAGATATCTGGTTTCGCCAATTAAAGGATAGCAGGGTGGCAGGAGTAGGTCCGATCACATGGGAGGAGTTTCAGGTTTCATTCCTATATCGGTTCATCCCTTGGGAGATGAGGGAGTTGAAAGTAGCTTAGTTTGTGAATTTGAAACAGGGGAGAATAATTGTCCAAGAGTATGCCTTTGAGTTCACTCGCCTATCAAAATATGCCCTAGAGTTGGTAACAGATCAGAGAATGCGAGTGAGTAGATTCGTCCATGGAGTTGCAGGTTATTTGGACAAGGACTGCAGAACAACCATGCTACACCAAGATATGGACTTCCCTCGTATGGTGTTGTACGCCCAGCAGATGGAGGCAGCACATTTGATAGTCCCTTAGGACTTAGGAATTATGTAAAGGCCCTTACTAAAATCGTAGAAATTTGCTGACTGCCAGTCCCCACGAGATACTGGATGACTCATGACCAGGGCTAACGACTCATGGCCTAGAGTTGTGGAGTCTACTTCCTAAATCACTCAGAGGACCGCATGAGGGACCCCACAAGTCATGGTGGATGGCCACGAATCGGGGTCACCACCCGTGACCCCCACCGCCCCAAACACTAGCCAACCTCTCAATCCATGCCACGGATGACCTCACGAGTCATGAGGTCTAGCCATAACTCGTGGTCATGCTCGTGGCCTCACCCAACACCTTGTCAGGCCTTGTTTGACCACGAGTCACCTCACGACTCGTGGTCACCCCTCACGACTCGTGGTCACCCCTCACGAGCCACTTCACGGATCGTTCTGAGATTTGGTGCAAAATTTTAATTTTTCACTATTTTGACTCCCGGGTCTGATCCTTGGGTTCCCGGGGTATAACAAGTAGCTTCGGAGTAAGTCTCGATGTCTTATTAGATATATTATCAGTTTCTACTCTAGTAGGTGACTCATTTATAGCTAGACGGGTGTATAGAGGTTTTCCAGTCTTAGTCCTTCATATGGTCACCTCAGCAGACTTGATAGAGTTAGCCATGACCAATTTTGATCTTATTCTCTACATAGATTGGCTGTTTTCACGCTATGCTTTAGTTAATTGTAGAACTCGGGCAGTAGAGTTCCGATTTTCGGGTGAGCCAGTCTTAGAATGGAAAGGTAGTTTAGCTGTGCCTATAGGTCGATTCATTTCCTACCTTAAGACCAGAAAGATGATTTCTAAGGGTTGCATGTACCATGTAGTTAGGGTTAAGGATGTTTAGTCTGAAACTCGGACTATCTAGTCAGTTCCAGCAGTACGTGAGTATCCAGAGGTCTATCCTGATGATTTTGCAGGTGTCCCTCCCGAGTGGGAGATTGATTACCGTATAGATCTTCTTCTCGACACACAACCTATATCTATTCCGTCCTACATAATGGCTCCAGCTGAGCTAAAAGGATCAGTTGAAGGACTTGTTAGATGAAGGCTTTATTAGACCGAGTAAGTCTCTATGGGGCGTACCAGTCCTATTTGTATGGAAGAAGGATGGTTCCCTGCACATGTTCATTGACTATCAATAGTTGAACAAGGTCACCGTTAAGAATAGGTATCCTTTGACCAGAATCTATGATTTGTTTGACCAATTCAGGGTGCCAAGTGTTTCTCCAAGATTGATCTCAAGTCCGGGTATCACCAGCTTTGGGTTCAGGACAGTGACATCCCAAAAATTGCTTTCACGACTCGATAATGGTCACTACGAATTTGTTGTTACGTCTTTTGGACTAACCAATGCCCCTGCAGCTTTTATGGATCTAATGAACAGGGAGTTCAAGGCATATTTGGACATGTTCATGATTGTGTTCATTGATAACATCCTTATATACTCTCGGAGCGAGGAGGAGCATGCCGCTCACCTGAGAGTAGTGCTTCAGACCCTCAAGTATTTTCAGCTATGTGTAAAGTTCAGCAAGTGTGAATTTTAGTTGGACCCTATGGCATTTTTGGGCCATGTGGTATCGAGTGAGGGCATAAGGGTGGATTCATGGAAGAACGAAGCGGTGAAGAATTGGCCCATACCGGTGAACCCATCGAATATCAGGAGCTTTTTGGGCTAAGCGGGTTACTATCAGAGATTCATTGAGGGCTTTTCATCTATTGCGACACCTTTGACAAAGTTGACTCAGAAGAAGGTAAGGTTCCAATGGTCGGAGGCTTGTGAGAAGAGCTTCCAAGAGTTGAAGACCCGATTCACTTCAGCACCAGTGTTGACCCTACCCGAGGGTACCGATGGTTTTGTGGTGTATTGTGACGCTTCGAGAATCACACTTGGGTGTGTGTTGATGCAACATGGGAAGGTGATAGCATACGCCTCAAGATAGTTGAAGGTCCACGAGAAGAATTATCCGACCCATGATCTTGAGTTGGCCGCGGTGGTGTTTGTGTTGAATATATGGCGGCACTACTTGTATGGGGTCCATGTGGTTGTATTTACGAATCAAAAGAGCTTGCAATATGTGTTTACGCAGAAAGATCTCAATCTTCGGCAAAGGCGGTGGTTGGAGCTACTAAAGGACTACGACATGAGTGTCCTTTACCCCCGGGTAAGGCTAATGTGGTAGCGAATGCACTTAGTAGGCTCTCTATGGAAAGTGTGTCCCACGTGGATGAGGGAAAGAAGGAGTTGGTGAAACATGTCCATCGACTTGCGAGGTTAGGAGTTAGATTGGTTGACTCAACCGATGGTAGCGTTGTTGTGCAAAATGGATAAGAATCGTCCTTGGTGACTGATGTGAAATCCAAACAAGAGGAGGATCCAACTTTGGTAAAGTTGAAGGAAGCCATTAGAAGTCAGAAGGTGGAGGTCTTCTCCCAAGGGGGAGATGGTGTGTTGCGGTACCAGGATCATCTTTGTGTTCTAGATATTGATAATTTGAGAGACCAGATATTGCATGAGGCACATGGATCCAGGTATTCTATCCATCCGGGTGCCACCAAGATATATCATGATTTGCAGGAAATATATTGGTGGAACGACATGAAGAGGGATATTGCAGAATTCGTAGCCAAGTGTTCGAATTGTCAGCAAGTGAAAGTCGAGCATTAAAGGTCGGGAGGCGTACTTCAGGATATTAGCATTCCCACTTTGAAGTGGGAAGATATTAATATGTATTTCATTATAGGCATACCTTGTACTCGCCAACAGTATGATTCTATTTGGGTGGTGGTAGACAGGTTGACCAAGGATGCACACTTTCTACCAACCAAAACCACAGACTCAACGGATGATTATGCCAAATCGTATATCTGGGAGTTGGTGCAATTACATGGACTGCCCTTGTCTATTATCTTAGACCGAGGTACTCAGTTTACCTCTCAGTTTTGGCGGTCTTTCCGAAAAGGGCTTGGGACTAAGGTTAAACTCAACAAAGCATTCCATCCGCAAACGGATGGTCAGGCGGAGAGGACAATTCAAACTCTCGAGGACATGTTGAGAGCTTGTGTGATGGATTTCAAGGGTAGTTGGGATGATCACTTGCCTTTGATTGAGTTTTCTTACAATAACAACTATCACTCCAGCATCCAGATCGCCCATTGGATGGTTTGGGTCGTTAGAATTCATACTTGTATGTGAGAAGGAGAGAGTTGGAGTTTGAGGTGGACGATTGGGTGTTTCTGAAGTTATCTCCATGAACGGAGTCATGCGGTTCGGAAAGAAAGGAAAACTTAGTCCCCGCTATGTCAGTCCCTACCAGGTTATGAAAAGAGTTGGTAAGTAGCGTATGAGTTGGACTTGCCACCAGAGTTATCTTTAGTTCATCCCATCTTTCATGTATCAGTCTTGAAAGAGTGCTTGGGTGATCCATCTTTAGCTGTCCAAGTGGAAAGCGTTGGTGTGGGAGATAGCCTCAGTTTTGAGTAAATTCCAGTTTCAATCTTGGATGATCATGTTCGGAGGTTGAGGAACAAAGAAGTAGCTTCGGTGAAGGTGTTATGGAGAAATTAGATGTTGAGGGATCTACGTGGGACGCCGAAGCGGCTATGATGGCTAAATACCCTCATCTATTCCCTACCGACTCAGTTTCAGTTTGAGGTATCAGTTTTTGCCGTAATCCTCTAATTAGTTTCCATGTTCAGTTCATGTGTGCAAGTTTGATTTATGTGATGATAGATGTATGTGACGTCTAAATTCAGTTCAGCTATGTAGTTCTTTTCAGAGGTAGTCATTCCGCCAATTTTCGGTTTAAATGACCAGTGTTTGCATATGATGATTGCATGTTTCTGAGTTTTTGTGTGTTTCCAACATTCGAGGGAGAATGTTCCTAAGGGAGAGATATTGTTATACCTTGGGAGCACAAGGATCAAACTAGGGAGTCAAAATGGTGAAAAATTGAAATTTCACACCAGGTCACAGAACGATTCTTGAAGTGGCTCGTGAGGAGTGACCACGAGTTATGAGGTGACTCGTGTTCAAACCGGGCCTGACAAGGTGTTTGGTGAGTCCATGAGCATGACCACGAGTTGTGGTCAGACCTCACGACTCGTGAGGTCATCCTTGGCATGGATTGAGAGGTTGGCTAATGTTTTGGGGCAGTGGGGGTCACGGGTGGTGACCATGATTCGTGGCCAGCCACCACAATTTGTGGGGTCCATTGAGTGAATTGGGCAGTAGACTCCATGACTCTAGGCCACGAGTTGTTATCCCTGACCACAATTTGTCCAGTCCCTCGTGGGGACTGGTAGTCAGCAAATTTATGCAATTTTAGTTAGGGATTTTCCATAATTCCTAAATCCTAGGGGCCTATACTATGTCGTTTAAGGCTCATTTTAGAGGGTTTAAGGAGGGTAAACCCCATTCTAATTCATTCATTACATGCATGCAAGCTTGAGAGGTTGAAGAGGTGATTCAAGGCTAATTTTGAAGGTTTCCATTGGAATCTCATCTTGGGCAATTAGAGAAGTGGTAAAATCATCCCTCCTAGGTATGTAAGGTTATGAGTGGGAGTCTCCTTCCACACCCATGCCCAATTTCTATCAAATCTTGAAAATTACCTATGATCAAGTTATGGGGTTTTTACCCAATTGCATAATTTTTCAATTTCTATACATGTGTATGATTAGATTATGCTTATATTGATGAATTGTGAAGCTTGGGCAGATTTTAAATTGTTTTTAATCAAATATTGTGTTTTCTAAATTATGAAATTTAAACGCCCATGGATGAGTACTCATGAAAGAATAGAATGATAATGAATGTATGATGATGATGAGATTTGATAATGAAAAGCATGTTTCTAAAGCTACCCATGATTATGATGTTGTTTTCAAAATGAATTGAGTAGATCCAAGTATGGTAAAGCTTTGGGCAATGCCCATATGTTGATTTAAAATGATGATTTTTCTGAAATAAGATTACCACATTGTTTGGAATAAAGTCTCCCAAATTTCATGTTATTAGCTTGTTGTATATTTCAAATTAAAAGCTTCTCATATGCATAAGTTCATAATTGAGATATATGTCATTATTGAGCTTTGTCAAAGGACAATGTTGAGCTTCATTTTCATATGATGTCGAGTCTATGCATGATTTCATTTCTGAGATTTATCAAAGGACAATGTTTAGCTTCATTTCATAGGATGTTGAGTTATGCATGATTTCACCTTGAGCTTCATCTATAGACCATGTTGAGCTTCATTATATACGATGTAGAGTATTGCATGATTTTGGGCGAAGAGTCTAGCACCGATCGGGCTGAGGGTCAATCACCCTATGCCCCAGAATTATGCGCCAATGTAGGTTGATTCTATTATATTATAGGGACTTCCCTTGTGAGCTATCCCCGACTCAAATGGTCCACGAGCTTGATATTGATATCATGGTAGCGTCCTTAGCCCTGGGAAGGTTTTGCAGGTTCTAAAAGCAAGGTTTGACACATTGTTCAGCTTTTATCATAAATGTTATGTTTCAGCTTTGAGTCATTTGAGTTAGCCATGATGTTATAAAGCTATGCATGGTCATATCATGATAAGATTTCAATTTCAGAAATAATGCATGTAGCCCTTCTCCTCAGACTCGAAAGCTTATGATCTGTTATGAAGAGTTTTAAATGATTTGTTTTACTTAGGCGGTTTTACTTACCTTGCATACTCAGTTCATTCCATGTACTGATCGCATAACTTCTATGTTATATCATTTCATGATACAGGACCGGGCTCGCAGCTTCAGCCCCGCTCTTAGACAACTTTCCGGAGTTAGTATCTGCTCGTTTTGGTGAGTCCTCATCCTTTGAGGACTAGACTATCATTTTCCTTTATGTATATCCCATTTCAGTATTGTTGAGTTAGTTGGGGGTCTTGTCCCATCAACTTGTCCAGACTAGAGGCTTTTCAGACTTATGTATGTGTTAGCTTCGGATGTTATTCTGATGTTATGTTGAATTAGACTTCCGCTGAGTTATATTAATGATTTCTTCAGTTTATCAAATGAGTTAGACGTATGCTAATGCCATGGGTCGACTTGGGGTCTTTCGGGGTCCTTTGTCCCGAGTCTACGATCCAGGCCTCTGTTCGGGTCGTGACACGTCTCTTCCACCTAGATGTGTATGACCTACTAGATATAGGAGCCACACTATCGCTATGTAGCTGTCCAAGTTGAAATTAGTCCAAAAGTCCTCTCAGAACCATTCTCAACCTCTACCCTAGTTGGTGAGTCAATACGAGACAGTTGGGTGTATAGAAACTGCCTAGTCTCAGTATTGAATAAGGTCATTCTAGCTGATCTAGTAGAGTTACATATGGTTGATTTCAACCTTATTCTTGGCATAAATTGGTTACACTCCGGTTATGCCTCAGTCGACTGCAGAACTAAAGTTATCAAATTTCAGTTCCCTAATGAACCAGTTTTAGAGTGGATGAGCAGTAGTTCAGCGTTAAGGGTCAGTTTATTTCCTAGCTTAAGGAAAGGAAGATCATTACTAAAGGATTCATTTATCACCTAGTTTGGTTCAAAGATTCTGGCTCTGAGACCCCAACTATCCAGTCAGTTCCAATTGTCAGCGAGTTCCCTGATGTGTTTCCCGAAGATCTTCCTAGAGTCCCTCCTAAGCAAGTAATAGACTTCAGCATAGACATTCTTCTAGACACTTAGCCCATCTCCATTCCTCCTTACAAAATGGCTCCTGCTGATCTTAAGGAGTTGAAGAAGCAGCTAAAAGACCTTCTTGATAAGGGTTTCATCAGGCCCAACATCTCTCCATGGGGTGCTCCAATATTATTCGCGTGAAAGAAAGACAATACTCTCAGAATGTGTATCGATTACCATTAACTGAAAAAAGTTACAGTTAAGAATAGGTATCCCCTACCCAGGATTGACTACTTGTTTGATCAGCTTCAGGGAGCCAGTTGTTTCTCTAAGGTAGATCTCAGGTTGGGTATCATCAGCTTAGAGTCAGAGAATGTGACATACCGAAAATAGCCTTTAGAGCTTGGTATGGTCATTATGAATTTGTGGTTATGTCCGTTGGACTAACTAATGCCCTTGCAGCTTTCATGGACCTGATGAACAGGGTTATCAAGCAGTATCTAGACATGTTCGTCATTGTGTTCATTGATCACATTTTGGTATACTACAAAAACAAGGAAGAACATGCTAACAATATGAGGATAGTGCTACAGATGCTCAAAGACCGCCAAATGTTCGCTAAATTCTGTAATTGTGAATTCTGGTTGAAGTCTGTGACTTTCCTTGGTCACATGGTCTCAGTATCCTCAAAAGATAGCAGCGGTGAAAGACTGACCAAGACCTACTTTTCCAAATGATATCAGAAGATTCTTGGGTCTAGTCGGTTACTACTGAAGTTTTGTAAAAGGATTTTCCTCTATTGCATCTCCTCTGACTAAGTTGACTCAGAAAAAGGTGAAGTTTCAATGGTCATATGCGTGTGAGAAGAGTTTCCAGGAGTTGAAGACTCAACTCACTACCGCTCCAGTTTTAACCTTATCGGCAGGAACAAATAGGTTCGTAGTATATTGTGATGCTTCCAGAGTGGGACTCGGTTGCATTCTCATGCAGCAGGGTAAGGTGATAGCTTACGCCTCTAGAAAGCTCAAGGTTCATGAAAAGAACTATCCAACTCATGACGTTGAGTTGGCAGTAGTGGTTTTTGCATTGAAAATATGGAGGCATTACCTTTATGGGGCTCATGTGGATGTTTTCACCGATCACAAGAGCCTTCAGTATATGTTCAGTTAGAAAGACTTGAATCTTCATTAGAGAAGGTTGTTGGAGCTATTGAAGGATTACGACATGAGTGTGCTATACCACCCAGGCAAGGCCAATGTGGTGGCTGATGCCCTAAGCTAGATGTCCATGGGAGCGTGGCTCATTTTGAAGAGAGCAGAAAAGAACTGGCAAAGGACATTTAAAGGTTAGCTCGGTTGGGAGTATAATTGGTTGATTCAGCTGATGGCGGAGTAGTAATGCAAAAAAGGTCAGATTCCTCGTTAGTTGTTGAAGTTAAGTCAAGGCAGGATGAAGATCCCATACTGCTTAAGCTAAAAGAAGCGTTCTCAAAAAAGAAGTGGAGGCTTTCTCCGAAAGGGGAGATGATGTGCTCCATTACCAGGGCAGACTATATGTCCCGGATGTAGGTGACTTGAGACAACAGATACTGGCAGAAGCACACAGTTCCAGACATTCTATCTACCTAGATGCCACTAAGATATACCGTGATCTACAAGATATCTAATGGTGGAACGACATGAAAAAAGTTATTGCAGAATTTGTGGTTAAGTGCCCGAACTGCAAGCAGGTTAAGGTGGAACATCAGAGACCGGGAGGTATGACTCAAGATATCAGCATACCCACATGGAAGTGGGAAGAAGTGAATATGGACTTTATTATAGGTCTACCTCTACTCACCGGCAGCATGACTCAATTTGGTTGATAGTGGATTAGATAACCAAGTCAGCACATTTCCTCCTAGTTAAAACTACAGACTCAACTGATGACTATGGTAGGCTATATATCTGGGAGCTGGTCAGACTACATGGGGTGCCCCTGTCCATCATTTCAGATAGAGGTACCCAGTTCACCTCACATTTTTGGAAGTCATTTTAGAAAGGGCTCGGTACCCAGGTCAATCTCAACACAACTTTTCACCCTCAGACAGATGAACAAGCTGAGCGGACTATTCATACTGTAGAAGATATGACGAGAGCTTGTGTGATCTATTTCAGGGGCAGTTGGGATGATCACCTACCTCTCATTGAGTTTGCATACAACAATAGCTACCACTCTAGTATCTAGATGGCCCTATATGAGGCATTATATGGTAAGAGGTGTAGGTCTCTTATAGGGTGATTTGAGGTTGGTGAAGTGTAATACCCCAAACTTTCCTAAGACTAGACCTGAGATTTGAAGTGTGATCAGTAGGAAAACTTGGAAAAATTTACTTCAGTATGACTTAACCTACGAGTCGTAGGTTGGTAGTACGGGTCATAGGAACACCCATGGTCCAGATCAGATAAGTTGTTTCCCAACCATGAGTCTCCACTACAAGCCATAGTATGTGGGTATGATCCTTGGCCAGAAGTCGTAGCAAGTATTTGGAGTTATCATGTGAATGGTTGTACGGGTAATAGTACGACTCGTAGGATAGAGTTATGGGTCGTGGTACGTGGAAATATTCATAGAGTTGGGGAAAAATGGACTCATTAGTCATTAGACGAAACCATGAGTCGTAGGTTGGTGCTACGACTCATGGTACGAGTCGTAATATGATGTTGCGAATCATTGATTCAGTCGTGAGTTGATATATAATAATGCCTCAGACTTTCTGGCTAAGTTAGGAACCCTTTTAGGTATGTGGATAGACCCACACCCGATAAATTTATAGAAACAAGGTGTTAAGATTAATTCCAAAGTGTAAGAAGTGCATTGGATGCAAATTAAGGTCATAAGGAACCTCTAGCATGAAGTTGAGTTGAGATCCTTCTTACCGATTAGGTTTTTCGTATTGGTTCGTATAAGGGTCAACTTCAACCGATCATAGCTCCCATGTTACAAAATGTTTTTGGGTGATTCAGCATATCAAATTGAATCCCTTTGAGTCTTCTTTCCAACTCTTCTGACCTTGTACCAACTGGAGTTCGGAGTAAAAAGTTATGAGCAATCTAGTGAAGTTACAACATGCATTGTATGACTCTTAGTACGAGTTGTACAATCAACCTACGACCCGTACTGTTGGTCATAGTAACTGCCAGTTACAGGTTTTATTTCGATAGTTTTGGGGCATTTTGGTAAACTCCTATGTTTCTAACTCCTAAATGACATCGTGTTGGTCTTTCTTTAGGTCAGATTAAAGGGTTTAACATAGCCTAAATCCTTACTCTCTTCAAATATGCTTAGATTAGATTTTCTATCAAGAAGGAGCTAGGGTTCATCACCTCCAACTTCTGAATTCCTCTTTGATATTCAAGACAAGTCAGGGGATCATCAAACCAGGTATGTAAAGCTATAAATAAGAGTTTCTTTCACTCTCATGCTCAAAAATCCTCTCAATTCCATGAATTCCAATCCTAGATTCATGTTTCATGATCCTATGGGGTTTATTCCAATTCTTGTGAAATTCTCTATGATCTATCTATGGGTCAGTTCCCTTTATGTATCAAATCATGTTTTATGATCTATGGGAAGATTTTATAAAATTTTTACTATTAATTTATAGTTTCAACTTCTAATTAAATTATGCCCAATTATGTATGCTTCATGAAAAGTCAATTTATGGTTCCATTATGATCTTGATCTTCTTAAGCCCTAAATTATGATTTATGACTTATGATATGATTTCTCTCAAATGATCATCATGAATTTATGATTTATCAAGTATATACATGTTTTACAAGTATGCATAGATTTCATGATTTAAGGATTTATGACTTATTGGCCAATTCATGGGCCCTTGTTCATTGCTAAACATGTATTTTAAATGGGGATCAATGATGATATTTTTTTGGCCATGCATTTGATGAATGATGTTACAGTTACTATACGAGCCTAATGTGCATGTTTTTGGGAGCAGTGTCTAGCACCGAGTAGCGGGCGTTCAAAGGACTACGCCGGTGTCTCAGAACTACATTCCACCGTAGGTTTTATATATATATATATAATGGATCCCCTCTTCGTGATATCACATACTGCACGTCCCTTTCCTGGCAAGCTGGGATGACTCTGCCCACTTGAGTGAGATAGTTGGGGCATCATGTAAGGCTCTATCCTGATGGTGTCGATCATGAAGAGTCCTCCCACTATTCCTCATGATTTACGCATGTTTATGATTATGCACTTTGGCTCAAGTCATGTTCAATAAAGCTTTTCTCTTATGATTATGATTATGGTTAATTTACGAATGTTTTGAAAACCTTGAGCATTATGTTTACATTATAGTATTTATATTACGATCATGCTGTCCTACTCTTATGAACTTTTATGTATTTTAAATTATCCATTTTACTTACCTTGCATACTCGGTACATTCCAAGTACCGACTGCATACTTTATGCTATATCATTTCATGATACAGGCTCCGATATCCAGACTCAGTCCCGTCGCTAGTCAGACTTCTGGAGTTAGCACTTCTCAGTCCCAGTTTGTGAGTCCTCATCTGTTGAGGTCCCATTTCTCTTCAGCCATGTTATGTATTTTTAGTTTTAGGCTATAGTGAGTTAGTTGAGGTTTTATCCCATCAACTTGTCAGTATTAGAGAATTTTCGGACATAGTATGTATTGAACTCCAAACTACTGTAATGTATTCAGATGTTAGGTTACGTTTAGACTTTTATTATGTTAATTATGTTGATCTTCTATTTTTATTGATCGAGTTAGATGTTACGTTCATGCCATGGGTCAACTTGGAGCCTCTTGAGATTTCTTATCCCATGTCTCGATTCAGGCCTATGTTTGGGTCGTGACAAACTTGGTGTCTGAGCATTAGGTTTTAAAGTGTCCTAGGGTGTCTGAAAGCCGCATTAAGTAGAGCCTTTTTCATGGGTGTGAAGCGCGCCACACTTATGACGAAGGGCCTACGAAACATTTTAGGAAATTTCCCTTCTTTCATGATCTATGTCGTGCGATGAAATATCTTTCTATCCTTCTAACTCGTGTATTCACACTCCAAAGAATAACGCCAATCAGTGGAATAAGAGGCGCTCTTGAGTTATTACTCCCTGCAGAGTTAAGGAAAGCTAAGGCAGAAGAATTCGTGAACTTGAAGTAAGGAACCAAAAGAGTGGGGGAGTACGACTGGAGAAGTATGAAGCCTTCCGTGATAGCCTCAGAGGCAAATGGGAAGTGAAGAGATAGTGATTTCTGGCTAGCCTTAAGAAGGGGACCAATCTTCACAATGATGACCTTTAAGCTAAGGGGGAGATTATAAGGTGAAGGACCAAGTCATGCCTTGAGTTTCAAGTATGAAGGTCCCGGATCAATAACTATGGGAGATCGATCCATGCTTATTTAGGTGTCCTTCTATACTTCAGTCTATGAGATACTCTACTCATGCCGTATGTGAACATGTTATGCCCATGTCTATGCTCCAAATACTCCTTACGTGTATTCGTACTCAAACTCATAGAATGAGAAGTAACTACTTGAGATGGTGATTCCAGTCTTCTTCCATGGTTCCATAAATCTTAACTTCATGTCAGTCCCTCTTTATGTGTAAACTCACGTCTCTCATCATTCTCAGCTTTATGGACTCAGTCCTTAAGATTTGCCTTATTGACTCATAAGATCATGTTATATCAAGTAAATGCCCAGCTTAGATTTTCTTGAATGATTCATGCTCATAATTTCCTTACTCTAAGCCCTATGAATGTTCCCCCATGATGAAAATTATGGTTAAAATGTGTATGTTTAGGATAGTTCCCTGTCCCTGCCATAGATGTCGGGTATGTAGAAGTTCAGGAAGCGTAGTTATTAGCCAAGCTTGGAAGTGTAACAATCCACATGGTCATTTTGTGATTGTTGATCCATTTCCCTGGGTTGAACGTTTCTGTATCCTTATTTTTTTACTTATGACTTGCGGAGATGGATGGCACAATTTTCAAGATGATCTAATGAAGATTGGATAAGATATTTGATTTTTGGAAGGTTTGAAATTTGAGAGGTTTGGCCAAAGTCAACATTTCAGGTTAACGAGCTCGAGTTTTGGTTTGGAAAGTTCTGTTAGTTCTGGATGGTGATTTATGACTTTGTTGGGTAGTTTGCATGGATCCCGAGGTGTTCGGGAGTGATTTGAACCTTTGGTTGGATTTATGAGCTTTGAGGAAGCTAAGTATGACCACAGTCAACTTTTGATCAAAATGATCTCATATCGGTGATTTGATGATTCCAACTAATTCAGAATGTGTTTTATGATTGAATTGCATATTTAGTTTGTGGCCAGAGGATTTTGGGTGAGTTTAAGGTAGATTTGAACGTTTTGTGTGTTTAGCATGATTTCAAGCATAAAATGTGACAACTCAGAGGTTTTTTAGTTTTTGAGATCAAAAAATTATTTTGAGACTTTAAAAATTCTTAGCATAAATTATAGGAGTTATCTGAAAAGTTTGGTGCAATTTCGATAAGTCAAGATCGGGTTTTATTACAAAAAATGAAATAATTCTTGAATGAGAAAAAATGATGTTTGATTGGGCAAACGAGCACGAAATAGAGTTTTGACTGAACGAGTAGGTCCTTATCATTATTTGGGAACTATAGGAAAAAGAATCGTCGAATTTTGAGTTCGTATGATGAAGTTATGGACATTTTAGTAAAACTAAAGTTATCGGTGCAACCCAGCAGCGTATTTTTGCACAAACTATGTTTATTTGGTATTTTTATTATATTTGGAGTTATGGTGTTTGTAATTGAGTGATTTTTGCGGCATTCTTCTCTATTTAATAAGGGGGTAAGTATCTAATCCTTAATTTGGTATTTCTTCATGACAGATTGAGATCGTAACTCAATCTAAATACACTAATTTCAGGACGTCTAAGTTAGAAGTAGTAGTGAGAGTTCTTACGGCCTTTCGCCAGTTGGTTTTCATTTGTATCCATGAATTTATTGAAGAAAAATTGAGGATTTTGGGTCTAGAGTTAAGAGACCATATTTTGATGAATTCAAAGTCGATTTGAGCTCCGTTTTGGATGAAATTTCATATTTGAGTTCTTTACATTATGGGTAACATGATTTTCAAATAAAATTCCAGCTTTGCCCTTGCGGGCTCGGGGGTTGACTTTTTGGGCCCAGAATAGAAGTATATCAATATGGGTGTTCATGACTTTATTTTCTTATGTAGTATATGTATTGAGCAGATTTTGATCATTCGGAATGGTTACTGAAGGGAAAATTCATAATTTGATGCTTGAGCTTCATTTTGAGGCAAGTAGAGATTTCTTGATTCTTTGAGGGTTCGGAAAGAAGGGGAAGATTAGTCCCTAGTATGTTGGGCCATATAGGGTTGCGAGACGTGTTGGCAAGGTGACCGATGAGTTGGAGCTACTAGTAGAGTTAGCTTCAGTACATCCAGTGTTTCATGTGTCCTTGTTGAAGAAATGCATCGAAGATCCATCTTTAGTGGTTCCGGTAGAAGAAATTAGGCTGAAGGACAACCTTACCTATGAGGAGGTACCAGTTGAGATTCTTGATCATCAGGCTCGTAAGTTGAGAAACAAGGAAGTAGCCTCGGTGAAAGTTTTGAGGATGAATCAGCTTGTTGAGAGAGCTATGTGGGATGCAGAAATAGATATGATGGCTAAATACCAGTATCTTTTCTTACCGGCTCCGTTCCAGCTAGAGGTATAAATTTCATCCATAGAACTCTATTCATTTTTATGTCAAGTTGTGGTTAGCTCCAACGACTCATTTTCTAGGTCATGGTCAGCTCCAACGACTCATTTTTTGGGTCATGGTCAACCCTGCCATGATCTTTTGGGAACCAACAGGACATGGAATGACTCTTTGTGAGAAGAAACGAGTCATCCTGTCACTCGTTTCATCCTCAACTCAGAACCCAGTTAATCCCTTTCCAGAAACCCACGAGTCAAACGGCGAGTCATCGTATGATACAATGACTTGTGGTGTGAATCATTAGCTGGGGCTTCTACGTATTTTTTTTCCAACTCCTTCAGTGAAAACGAGTGGCAACAATGACCCATTGTGTCACACAATGAGTCACTGTGTCCACCCGTTGTGTCAAGTCTACAAAATCCTCACATTTTTCCAGTGGAGACGACAAGTCGTTGTGTCGCTCATTGTTGGGTCTCCCAGGGATTCTTGCAAATGAAAATGAGAAGAATCAATGACCCATTGGTTCATCCAACGAGTCTTGGTCCCTCTCATTGCCAGTTCCATTAAGAAAAAAATCCAGGCCCAGGACCAACGACTAGTCCCAATGAGTCGTGGTCTGAACCAACGACTCGTTGAGTGACCCATTGGTCCCTGTCGGGTAGTTTTTCCAGACTTTCTCCCAGGGTTATTTTAGTAATTTCCCACCTTTTTAATCTCTAAACCCCGTCGTTTTGGGCATGTTCTGCAGATAATTAATCGGGTAATCGACTAGATCTCCCTCATTCTATCTCAAATCTCGATCTCCAAAGCGAAGAACTCTCAAATAGACTCCTCAGGGAAAGCTAGGGAAATCAACTTTATTCTCAGATTCTCAAGAGATTTTCTGGGATTTCTTCACCATGTATGCCAGAATTTAGCAAGGGAATTGTCCTTCCCTTGTGTCCCAAAATCCGTCTAAATATTCTTATCAGTTCTAGGCCCTATGTTTTCAAATATGAATAAATTTTCAAGTAGATTCCATCCATATCATGTGGAATATTATTCATGTTAATTGTAGTTATATTTCCACTATGTTGATGCTTGTTCCTGTAAATGGATTTTAGCCCTAGCTTTCGTATGCAGTAAATTAGAGTCTTGTATGATTGATTAGTTATTCATATTGCTTGAGCCTATCAATGTTGGGATCCCCATATTATTAAGATCAGTTGCATGCTAGTCCAGTTTCAGTCAGAATATTAGCATTCTCAGTATTTTCAGAAATGTCAGCTGATCAGTTTTACTATATGATGTGTTGTGGATTTACAACACTTTCGACGCTCAAAACTAAGAAAATAGCATAGACTTAGGTGTATTTATATGGATATGAGGATCTTTTCCTTTGGTTATAGGATAAATTGGTATTGGAGCTAAAAAATGCAAAAGACAGCCTAAAGTGTGCAAAATAGGCTCAAATTACAGCCCACAGTACGAGCCGTAGGAAGGTCCAATGAGTCGTACTGGTGGCCGTGAAGAGTTGCAGAAGGCTAAGGTTGAAGAGATGTAGTATACAAGTCTCATTATGAGTCATACCAAGATTGTATTAGTCATGGTGATGAAGTTGTGAAAAGATTCAGAAGATTTGCATAAGAGGCTGACTCCTGCTAAAGAAAGGAAGTACGAACTGTGGAATGAAGGTACGAGTTATACCATGGCGGTCGTGATGAACTTCAGAAATATTTCAACGTCTTAGAGTTAAGCCACAGGAGAGTAGTACGGATCGTAAGATGGAGGTACGAGTCGTACCAGGATCCAACACTTAGCCAAAATCCAGCCAGTCATGCAATGTACGAAAGGATGCTACAGACCGTAGGATCTCACTACGGATCGTAGGTTGACTCATGACGCAGGCGGAACCAGATATGGAAATTCACCCTGTTAGCCTAGGAAAAGGATTCTTGTGTCTATATAAATATGTTTTATGTTTTATTTTTCAGTATATTTTTATTAAAGTAGATTTTTATTAGAGATTTTTATCAGAGACATTATTGGAGACAACATTAGACGATTGAGAGAGAAAGAGAGAATTGAGTTGATTTGATTTGTGATCAACCTTTTCTTGAATTCTTCTTGTTCTTGCTACTTCTTCTTCAAGATTTTGCTGATTTATTGAAGGAAGTGTTTTTTAGATCCATAATTATAAGTATTGATTTATGTTCTTAATCATGGATGCAATTCACAACCTTACAACTATGAGATGCTAAAACCTCCATAGCTAGGGTTTTGGGAACCATAATGGATTAACAAGCTAGGGTTGCACAAAGTGATTCTAAAACTAATACAAACACTTATATTGTGTTCTCTTCATGCTTAAACTTTTCTTAATAGTGCGCAACGTTAGGACATGCATGAATTCTTTACTTGCTTAGGTCTAAGAGGTAGAGACTAGGAAAAGAGAATTACAACGGAGCCTTGATTTTGATGATCATTATATTAACTTGAGCTATGGTCGCATGATAGTTAAATCTGGAACTTAGTGATAATGGATAGTTTGAAACCGCTCATGATACTTGGTCGAGTAATTGCGTATAGTCATTCAATAGGGACTAGTCGGTCATTTGAATAAACCTAAGTTATCAGTTCTATAAGTAAATATTGGTGATGATCACGAGTGTATACCCAAAGCAGTTATGAACCCATGAGGAACACAAACCCTAGTTATTCTTTAATATTGATTCAAAACTGTATTTTAGATAATTGTTTTTATTATTGATTTTCTTTAGAACCCCCCAATTTTGAAGTAACTCACTCATAAGTTCACTTACCGGCTGTAATCTAGCTCTTCCATATTTCCTGTGGGATCGACCCCAACCTCTAGTGGGTTCTGTATTGACAACATCCGCTTCATACATCAGTAAGAGGTGTGGTTTGAGCATTATCAAAAAGTGGCGCCGTTGCCGGGGAATACGACTAAGACTAGGTTATTAGCATGTATTTGACTTGTTGGTAGTTACGTTACTTTTTACGTTTTTTCTTTGTTTTTCTTTTGTGACTTCCTCAAGATACATCAAAGGAACAACCTTTCACTCGAACACTAACATGGAACATGATAGGCTGCCAACACCTATGGAATAAATAGCGACTAATGATCATTGACAGTTGTGATAATGAATTATGAAGAAGACAGGAACCCAGAATACACAAAAACGGTTAATGCTTTAAATGGGACAGGGTCATATAACTTCAGCCCAAAGAAGTTAGACCTGGACTTAAAGAACTATTCAACAATGCTGGCCAAGCCATCCGCGGAGGTACCAGCAATCCTTGAACTTAAAGCATTACCTCCTCATCTCAAGTATGCATTCTTTGGAGAGGAAAACACTTTGCCGGTCATAATTGCAGCAAACCTGTTAGATCAACAGGTGGAAGCTTTGGTTAACATCTTGAAAAGATACAAAAAAGCAATTGGCTGGACCATTGCTGATATCATTGGAATTCCAGCAGGCAAATGTACCCATAAAATCCAACTTGAACCAGATTGTAAGCCAAGTATAGAGCATCAGCGCCGCTTGAACCCTCCAATGCAAGAAGTCATACAAAAGGAGATTATCAAGTGGTTGGATGTTGGGGTGATATATCTCATAGCAGATAGCCAGTGGGTAAGTCCTTTCTAGTGTGTGCCAAAGAATGAAGGGATTACAGTGGTGCCCAATGAAAAGAATGAGCTGATACCGACACGACCAGTCACAGGATGGCATGTGTGCATGGATTATAGGAAACTCAACCAATATACCTAGAAAGACCATTTTCCATTGCCATTTTTAGATCAAATGCTTGATAGACTCACAGGTAGAGGATGGTACTATTTCCTTAATGGATATTCAGGGTATAATCAGATCATTATTGCTCCAGAAGATCAGGAGAAGACAACCTTCACCTGCCATATGGAACGTTTTCCTTTAGAAGAATTCCATTTGGATTATGTAATGCACCAGCCACCTTTCAGCGTTGTATGATGTCCATATTCTCAGACATGGTGGAGGACACCATTGAAGTATTTATGGATGATTTTTCTATTGTAGGTGATTCATTTGAATCGTGCCTTAATCATTTGGGCAGAGTACTGAAAAGATGTGAAGAAACTAAGCTGGTCCTAAACTGGGAAAAAGGTTATTTCATGGTTAAAGAGGGGATAGGGTTGGGACATAAAATATCGGGAAAGGGGATTGAGGTGGACAAGGAAAAAATTGAGGTTATAGCAGGATTGCCACCCCCTATTTCCATTAAAGGGGTCAGAAGATTTTTAGGGCATACAGGATTCTACTGGCACTTTATCAAGGATATTTTACACAGCCATTGTGCAAATTACTGGAGAAAGAGGTAAAGTTCGTGTTCGATGAGGCATGTATAAATGCCTTTGAGTGTCTAAAAGAAAAGATCACCACTACTCCTATCATCATAACTCCAGATTGGTCTCTTCTCTTCGAGGTAATATATAACGCTAGCGGTGTTGCTCTTGGTGCTAGTTTAGGCCAAAGGAGAGCAAAGATCTTTCATCCGATCTATTACGCTAGCAAAACACTCAATACAACTCAGAAGAATTATACAGTCACAGAGCAGGAAGTACTGGCAGTGGTCTTTGCATTTGAAAAATTTCGTGCATATTTCCTTGGAACCACGGTGATCAATCATACAGACCATGCTGTGTTGAGGCACCTGATGTCTAAAAAGGATGCCAAGCCTAGATTGATTTGGTGGATGCTCTTGCTCAAAGAATTTGAGTTTGAAGTGAAGGATCAGAAGGTAGCAGAAAATCAGGTGGCAGATCATCTATCCAGGCTTGAGTCTGAAGAAAGGGAGAGGATGGAGATTGATATCAATGATGCCTTCCCAAATGAACAGGTACTAGCTGCATCGCAGGATTTAATTCCCTGCTTTGACGATTTTGCAAATTACTTGGTTAGCGATATGATGCCAGCAAACGTAGCTCCTCAATAGAATAAGTTCTTATTTGATGCCTGAAGATATTACTGGGATGAGCCATATTTATTCCACATTTATGTAGATAGGATCATTCGTAGATGTGTCCCAGAAGTAGAAATGCTGAGCATTCTGGAGGCATATCACTCATCTCATGTTGGGGGTCATCACAATGGTATTAGAATGGCACATAATATTTTAAAATGTGGATATTTTTGGCCATTTATTCACCAAGATGCATAGGACTTCGCAAGTCTTGTGATCAATGCCAAAAGCAGGGCAATATTACCCGTAGACATGAGTTGCCACTAACCCCCATCATGGAAGTAGAGTTGTTTGATGTGTGGGGGATTGATTTCATAAGCCCATTCATTAGCTCATATGGAATGAAGTATATTCTGGTGGCTGTAGATTATGTCTCCAAATCGGTGGAGGCAATTGCCCTACCAAACAATGAAGGCAAGAGTGTTACAACATTCCTTCAGAAACATATCTTCGCCAGGTTTGGCACTCCCATAGCTATTATCAGTGATGGTGGATCTCACTTCTGCAATCGCCTCTTCAAAACCTTATTGGAAAAATATGGTATCAAGCATAAGGTGGCCACACCCTGCCACCATCAATCGAGTGGACAAGTAGAAGTTTCAAACAGGGAAATCAAAACCATCCTAGCTAAGACAGTGAATACTAGCCGGATGGATTGGTCAAGGAAGCTCGATGACGCTTGTGCGCTTACCGAACAACTTATAAGACTCCCATTGGTTCATCTCCGTACCAGCTATTTTATGGAAAAACGTGCCACTTACCAGTTAAAATAGAGCATAAGGCATTATGGGCTCTGAAAAGGTTGAACATGAATTGGAACGAAGCTGCCAGGATAAGACTTAACTAGCTTAATGAGTTGGATGAATTCCGACTTAAGGCTTATGAGAGTGTAGCCATCTATAAAGAAAGGATGAAGATCTACCATGACAAAAATATTGCAAGAAGGGAGTTTAGCCAAGGTGATTTGGTCCTACTGTTTAACTCAAGACTCCAGTTGCATCCTGGGAAGTTGAAATCTAGATGGATGGGACCTTACAGAGTAGTGCAAGTGTCTCTGTATGGTGCAATGGAACTAGAGAACAAAGAAGGAAAAAGAGTTAAAGTAAATGGGAAAATAATAAAAGTGTATCCGGGAGATGAGGAAGAATTAAATAGAATAGAGGAAGTATACCTTGATGATGCTTGAGGAGTCACAAAAGTCACGTCGTGCCGTGACGTTAAATTAGGCGCTGCATGGAAGGTGAAGTCTGAGTAGCCCAGGTATGTTCTCTTCCCTATGTTCTTATAGTTTATGCTTCGGGGACGAAGCTTACTTTTCAAAAAAGGGGAGGGGGTGTACTTGAGATTTTTGGAATTTTTGAATCATCTGAGGGTTTTTCTTGCCGTGTTTCTTTTCCCTCAGGCATGCTATCTAATAGAACCGACATGTGTAGGATTTTTTATTTTTAGTTTGTGATTTTTGTTTAATTAGAAAGTAACTTAGGAGTACTAAGCCAATAAAAATGCACTAGTTTTGGTATTTGAAAAAATTGACTCGGTTTAAAATTTTTTTGATGCATTAGCTATGTATTTGTGATAACATGCATGATTTCTGTGGATCTTTTGATGTCATTTAGTTTATTAATATGAGTAGTCTTGTTAAGACATGTGTAAACCAGACATGTGAGTTGAAAATAGTTCATGTACCATGTGTGAGTGAGATATAGTATTCAGTTCGATATTGTGTTGAAGATCTAAAACTTGCATGGTTGGTATTTGCATAGGCTAAGGATGGTTGCTTAGGATATGATCATAGACCATTTTTGTTTAGCTCACTTTTAGCCTATATTACCCTACCAAAGTTGCATGAATCTCTTGATCCCAAGTTTAAGCCTTAATAGACCATGTTTCTTTGATTTACTGATTAACCGTACCCATTTGCTTACAATGAACCTATTTTGGCCCTGGTACTTTCTTTGATATTGTGAACCTCAACATAAGCAAAATTCTTAAGTTGAGGGTGGCTAGAGTAGGGGTGCGTAAATAGTGGGAACGGAAGAAAGGAAAAGAAAAGAGAAAAGAAATGGTGAAAAATGAGGTGTGGTGAGATGAAAATGCTGAGAATCTTTAAAAAGAAAACTGAAAGGAAAATGAAAATGCTAATAAAGTTGAAAACTCACCACACCCATGCAAATGTGTATAAAAAGGGGTGAAAAGGGAATGAAAGAATAAAGGGTGAAATAGATGAATGGTGTAGCCAATGTATGTAGTTCCAAGGAAGGTATAGTCACTTATAAAATCTTCCATCTTTATCATGTCTAGCCCTAAGCCTACATCACAAGCCATCCCAAGTCCTATAGTGGTCCTAACTTGACCATCTGATAAACCAAAGCAGAGAAAATAAGGGCAAACCTATGGTATCTGAAACATAATACTTGTAACTTCTTTGTGAGAGTGAGCGCCTTACTTGTTTAGTCCCATTCTATGCTTGACATTCCATATTTGAGTGGGGACTTCAGTCGTGTGAGGGTACATGGATTATGTTTGCTTTTACCATTGGTCTGTGTGAAAAACATTGGTGATGACTTGATTGCCTGTTGATAGCTAGATGAATGTCTTGATCCCTGTTTATGATGTTTTGAGGTTGCTTGTAATGCATTGGCTGATGTTGTTCCATGAGAAAGGGTCAGTAGAGTTTGTATAGAAAGTGCAAGTTTTGTTTGAGTATTGGTTGTAGTATCTTAAGTCTATTTTCTAGTTGAGCGTCGTGTTTAGTTTTTCTTTTCTTTGCCTGAGGACAAACAAAAGTCATAAGTTGAGGGTGTTGATGTGCTGTGGATTTACAACACTTTCGATACTCAAAACTAAGAAAATAGCATGGACTTAGGTGTATTCATGTGGATATAAAGCACTTTTCCTTTGGTTATAGGATAAATTGGTGTTGGAGCTAAAAGATGCAAAAGATAGCTTGAAGTATGCTCAAATGCAGTCTACAGTACGAGCCGTAGGAAGGTCCTAAGAGTCGTACCGGTGGCCGTGAAAAGTTGCAGAAGGCTAAGGTTGAAGAGATGTAGTATACAAGTATCAGTACGAGTCGTACCAAGATTGTATAAGTTGTGCTGATAAAGTCGTGAAAACATTCAGAATATTTGCAAAAAGGCTGACTCCTACTATGGAAAGGAAGTACGAACCGTGGAACAAAGGTACAAGTCGTACCATGGTGGTCGTGATTAACTTCAAAAATATTTCAAAGTCTCAGAGTCAAGCCACGGGAGCAAAATACAGATAGTAAGATGGAGGTTCGAGTCATACCAGGATCCAACACTTAGCCAAAATCAAGACAATCATGCAATGTACGAAAGGATGCTACGGACCATAGGATCTCGCTTCGGATCGTAGGTTGACTCGTGATGCAGGCGGAACCAGATATGGAAATTCACCCTGTTAGCCTAGGAAAAGGATTCTTGTGTTTGTATAAATATGTTTTATGTTTTATTTTTCAGTATATTTTTATTAGAGTAGATTTTTATTAGAGATTTTTATCAGAGACATTATTGGAGACAACATTAGACGATTGAGAGAGAAAGAGAGAATTGAGTTGATTTGATTTGTGATCAACCTTTTCTTGAATTCTTCTTGTTCTTGCTACTTTTTCTTCAAGATTTTGCTGATTTATTAACGGAAGTGTTTTTCATATCCATAATTGTAAGTATTGATTTATGTTCTTAATCATGGATGCAATTCACAACCTTACAACTATGACAGGCTAAAACCTCCATAGCTAGGGTTATGGGAACCATGGTGGATTAACAAGCTAGGGTTGCACAAAGTGATTCTAAAACCAATACAAACACTTATACTATGTTCTCTTCATGCTTAAACGTTTTTTAATGGTGCGCATCATTAGGACATGACCGAATTCTTTAATTTCTTAGTTCTAAGAGGTAGAGATTGGGAAAAGAGAATTACAATGGAGCCTTGATATTGATGATCACTGTATTAACTTGAGTTGTGGTCGCAAGATAGTTAAATTCGGAACTTAGTAATAACGGATAGTTTGAAACCGCTCATGAGACTTGGTCGAGTAATTGAGTATAGTATTTCAATAGGGACTTGTCGATCGTTTGAATGAACCTAAGTTATCAGTTCTATAAGTAAATATTGGTGATGATCATGAGTGTATACCCAAAGAAGTTATGAACGCGTGGGGAACACAAACCCTAGTTATCCTTTAATATTGATTCAAAATCGTCATTTTGATTATTGTTTTTATTATTGATTTTCTTTAGAACACCCCAATTGTGAAGTAACTACCTTATAAGTTCACTTACCGGATATAATCTAGCTCCTCCATGTTTCCTATGGGATCGACCCAACCTCTAGTTGGGTTCTTTATTGACAACGTCCGATTCATACTTCAGTACAAGGTGTGGTTTGAGAGTTATCACTATCTTTTTTGTTGAGGTGTCAGTGGTGCCTCCCAGATGTCAGTTATTAGAATCAATCATCAGTTATTAGATATTAGTTGGTTCTTTAGACGGTTACGACACTTCCAAATAAGCAGCTCTGACAAGTCTTAGAACCACCAGCTTCAGCTTCAGCTTCAGTATGTTCTTTAGACAGTTACGATGCTTCTAGATAAGCAGCTCTGGCCAGTCTTAGAACACCAGTTACAGAAGCCGGTCTGATAAGACTCTCAGGGTACTTCCAGATAAGTATCCCTGATTTAGTCTTGGACCCCCGTTTTGAGCTATCACCTTAGTTGTTAGATTAGGACTATCTAGTGGGAGTAGGACTTAGCACCGAGCGGACTGGGGTTCCAGCGCACCCAGGTTCCCAGAACTATGTTGCCACCATAGGTTATTTTATTGTCCCTATGGACCCATATTTATGATCACCCAGTTCATGCCTTTATACCCTAGCAAGGTATATTGGGTCCTATCGACGGGGTGTATACATCGAACTCCACGTCTAGCTCACGTGGTTAAATTTTGGTTATAAACTCTCCCACTAGTTAGTACAGTTTCAGTTTAGCTCAGGTCAGTTTAGTTCAGTTTAGCTTAGCTCAGTATTTTTGACTTAGAACATGTCTATGACCATCATTCAGGGTCATTATTGACCATCTCAGTTATATTTCAGTTGTTCAGTTTTTAGTATTTCAGTTGGTCATTTCATGTCATCTCAGTTTAGTTACTTGCTCTTTCATGTTTATTATATCTCTCACTTGATTAGTACATTCAAAATACTGACGTATACCTTCTATGTTGTATCGTATCATGATATGGGCACAGGTTCTTAGCCCCAACATTGTTAATAGATTCCTTTGGATGATTCCAGCAGCAACATTTGGTGAGTCCTCATCTTTCGAGGATGATATTTTTTATTTCAGTTATTTTCTTTTAGTTAGACTTTAGAGTTAGCTGGGGGCTTGTCCTAGCAACTCATCATTAGTAGATGGATTTCAGACAGAGACTCAGACATTCAATATTGTTTTTTAGATGCATGAACTTTTATCAAATTATCTTTCTTAAATGATTTTATTATTTAAAGCTTTTGCTTATGTTTACTCAGATTACTACCATTATGATAGACCATGGGTTGGCTTGGGGTTACATCTGACTCCAAGTACCGTGTCTCGTCCAAGGTATACACTGGGGTCGTGACACTTCACCTACCCATATGGAGCATTTTCTTTCAAAATAATGCCAATTAGATTGTGTAATGCACTGACCACATTCCAGCGCTGCATGATGTTGATATTCTCAGATATGGTGGAGGAAACCATCGAAATATTCATGGACGACTTCTCAATTGTGGGTGACTTATTTAAATATTGCCTCAAACACTTGGGAAAAGTGTTTAACAGATGCGAAGAAACTAATCTGGTCCTAAATTAGGAAAAAATGTCATTTTATGGTCAAGGAAGGAATAGTGTTGGGTCGCAAAACCTCTGGAAAAGGGATTGAGGTGGACAAGGTGAAAATTGATGTTATAGCAGGTTTGCCACCACCTATTTCCGTAAAAGAGGTCAGAAGCTTTTTTGGGCATGCATGATTCTATAGACGGTTTATCAAGGACTTTTCAATGATTTCACAACCATTGTTCAAAATGCTTGAGAAGGAGGTAGAGTTTGTATTTGTTGAGGCATGTCTAAAGGCTTTTGAGTGCTTGAAAGAGAAACTCACCACTGCTCCTATTGTCATAGCTCCAGACTGGTCTCTTCCATTTGAAGTTGTGTGATGCTAGAGGGGTTGCTCTCGGTGTTGTCTTGGGTCAACGGAGAGCAAAGATCTTCCATCCTATCTATTATGCTAGTAAAACACTCAACACAACCCAAAAGAACTACACTGTCATAAAACAGGAGCTGCTAGCATTGGTCTTTGCATTCAAGAAGTGTCAAGCATACCTGCTTGGAACTAAGGTGATTGTCCATACAGACCATGCCACTTTAAGATATGTGATGTCTAAAGAGGATGCTAAACCTAGGTTGATTAGGTGGGTGCTGTTACTTCAGGAATTCGAGTTTGAAGTCAAAGATTGAAAGGGGACTAAAAATATGGTAGCTGATCACTTATCCGAACTAGAGTCTGAGGCTAGAGCAAGTGAGGAGATTGATATTGATGATGTTTTCCCTGACGAGTAGGTACTAGTTGTATCTCAGGAGTTGATTCCCTGGTTCACTGACTTTGCAAATTATTTGGTTAGTGACATGATCGTTGCATACATGACTCCCCAGCAGAAGAAGAAGTTCTTATTTGATGCTCGAAGATACTATTGGGATGAACCATACTTATTTCGCATTTGTGCATATGGGATCATTTGAAGGTGTGCGTCAGAGGTAGAAATGTTAAGCTTTCTGGAGGCCTGTCATTCATCCCCAGTTGGGGGTCATCATAGTGGTATTCAAACTGCATATAAAATCTTGCAATGCGGGTATTACTGGCACTATATTCACCAAGATGCCTATGATTACGCTAAGGCATATGATCAATGTCAAAGGTAGGGCGACATTACCCATAAGCATGAGTTACCATTAACCCCTATTCTGGAAGTTGAGTTATTTGATGTATGGGGTATATATTTCATGGGCACATTGGTTAACTCATATGGGATGAAATACATCTTGGTGACGGTGGATTTTGTCTCCAAATGGGTGGAGGCTATTACACTAGCTAACAATGAAGGCAAAAGTGTCACAACATTTCTAAGGAAGCACATATTCTCTAGATTTGTCACTCCCAGAGCAATTATCAGTGATGGTGGATCACACTTTTGTAACCGCCTCTTTTAAACCCTGTTGGAGAAATATGGCGTCAAGCATAAGGTGGCAACACCTTACCATCCTCAGTTAAGTGGGAAGGTAGAAGTTTCAAATAGGGAGATAAAGACCATTCTTGCCAAAATAGTGAATATTAATCGAACAGATTGGTCTAGGAAGCTCGATGATGCGTTGTGGGATACCAGAATGGAGCAAATCCCCCATGGGGAGGGACTCAAAACTTCTAAAGGCCCCAAAATACTTATCAAAGGCCACAAGTCCAGCAGCGGAAAAGTTCTCTTGAGGAGACAATGAAGTAATGGATGGTGCAGCAGACACAAGTTGTCAATGAAATGCAAAAGTCCATCCATGAGCTTGAAAGGAAAATGAGGCAATTGGCCTTATAGCAGGACAACAGACCACAGGGGGCACTCCTGGGTAATACCAAGAAGAACCACAAGGAAAATGTAAATGTTATTTCTTTCACAGTAGTAAGGAGTTAGGTGAAGTGATCCCCAGATAAGAAAAGACATATAACGAGAAAACTGTGATGGGTAGACAGGAAGTGGGTAAGCCAAGTCAGACAAAACTGAAAATTGTAGTAGCTAGACTACCGCCCCCATTTCCCCAAAGATTTAAGAAGCAGAAAGAGGACATAGCTTGTTCGAGTTTTCTTAAGATTTTAAAGTAAGTTCATGTTAATTTTTCTTTGGTGGACAATTTGCAGGATGTTCCAAAATATGCCAAATATCTGAAAGATATTATGGCAAATAAGAAGCGGCTAACAGAATTTGAAAATGTAGAATTGATAGAGGAGTGAGTTTGCTGGTGCAAAATAAAATTCCTAAAAATTTAAAGGTCCCTTGAAGTTTCACAATTGCTGTGACTATTAGAAGCAGAGAATTTGGGTAAGCATTGTGTAATTTGGGTGCTAGAATCAATCTGATGCTTGCATCTTTGTTTAGAACATTGGGGCTAGGCGAACCAATGCCCACCACAATGGCCTTACAGCTAGCAGATAGGTCTATTGTTCACTCAGAAGGAATCATCAAAGATGTTTTGATAAAGGTGGGACCTTTCATCCCGCCGGTGGACTTTATAATTCTTGATTATAAGGCCAATGCAGCAGTTCCCCTCATTTTAGAGAGAGGATTCTTAGCCACCACATATGCTATAATAAAGGTGAAATCAAGCAAGGTGACCATGATAGTGGATGGTCAAGAAGCAGTTTTTGATGTGTTCAAGGCAGCAAAATTGCCTCCCCATCACGAGGAGATGAAAACCATTATGGCAATGTAATCTGAATTGTCTACTACAAGTTAGAGCAATATCTATCATAGGATGATCCACTAGGCAGAGTGTTGGTATATGTGGAAGAATAGATAAAGGGTCAGAGAAATTAGAATGTTTAGCAGAACTAGATGCCACTAGTTCATATATTAGGAGAGATATTCCTACAGAAATACTTGAAAAATCTCTAAATTAGGAGAAGCTGAAGCCCTCTATTGAGAAGGAACCAGTTCTTGAATTGCAACCCCTCCCCAGTCATTTGAAATATGCATATTTAGGTAGTGATAACACACTGCATGTTATAATATCTGCTTTGTTGAATGATGAACAGGTTAACAGGTTGCTGGAAGTACTAAGGAAACATATAACAACATTAGGTGGACAATAACTGACATAAAAGGAATAAGTAGTTCCTTCTGCATATATAAGATACTGCTTGAAGAAGGAACCAGACCTAGTATTGAACATCATCTAAGACTAAACCCAATTATGAAAGAGGTGGTAAAGAAGGAGATCATACAATGGTTGGTTGCAGGCGTCATCTATCCAATTTTGGACAGTCATTAGGTCAGGCTAGTTTAGCATGCTCTGAAAAAAGGGGGAATGACTATGGTGCGTAATCAGAGGGATGAATTGATCCCCCAAAGAACTGTTACAGAGTGGAGAATTTGTATCAACTACCAAAAGCTCAATGCATTCACCAGGAAGGATCACTTTCCCCTGCCTTTCTTGGATCAAATGCCAGATAGGTTAGCTAGGGATGATTACTATTTCTTCTTGGATGGGTATACATGTTACAATCATATTTTGATCGCATAGGAAGATCTGGAGAAGACGACTTTCACCTATCCTTTTGGCACCTTTCCATTCTAAAGGATGCCATTTGGATTATGTAATGCCCCAGGAACATTCCAGAGATGTATTTTGGCTATATTCATAGACATGGTGGAGAAATATGTGGAGGTATTCATGGATGACTTCTCAGTCTATGGGAGTGACTTCGATAACTGCTTGAATCATTTGGATGTTGTACTAGCCAGATGTGAAGAGACTAATCTTGTACTGAATTGGGAGAAATGCCATTTCATGGTATGTGAAGGGATAGTCCTAGGCTATAAAATTTCAAAGGCAGGTATTGAGGTTGACAGAGCTAAAGTTGAGGCAATAAAAAAACCAACACCCCCGGTCTCGGTGAAAGGAGTGTGCAATTTCCTAGGAAATGCGGGGTTCTATAGAAGGTTCATTTAAGATTTTTCAAAAATTACAACCCCAACGTGCAAACTCTTAGAGAAGTATGTGAAGTTTGAGTTTAACAAGCTGTGTGCGGGCTTTCAACACATTGAAGGATAAGTTGACAACAACTCCAATTATCATTGCCCTAGATTGGTCATTGCCATTCATTGTGATGTGCGATTTTAGTGATTATGTGATAGGAGTAGTCTTGGGACAGAAAAGGGGAAAGAGGATTCAACCCATTTACTATGCAAGAAAGTCCCTAAAGGGGATAAAGGTGATAGTTTATATTGATCATGCTGCAATCAGGTACCTGTTTGCAAAGAAGGATTCCAAGACCAGACTCATTTAGTAGATATTATTACTGCAGAAATTCGGCATTGAGATCAAAGATCGGAAGGGCATAGAAAACCAAGTGGTAGATCATCTATCTAGGTTGGAGGATAGAGAGCATATTGACTATGAGACTAACATAGTGGAGACCTTCCCTGATGAGAACTTATTTGTTATGTACAGCCATGAGCTGCCATGGTATGCGGATATGGTAAACTTCTTGATTAGTAGTGTTATCCACCTAATGTGAGCTCAAAAAGAAAAGAAGATTACTACATGAAAGACAATTATACATATGGGATGAACCCTTTTTGTACAAGATAGGTCTCGATCAATTGGTCAAAAGATGTTTCCCTGAGGGAGAGGTGCACCAAATGCTGGAAAGCTACCATTCTTCACCATATGGTGGACATCATAGTGGAGATAAGACCGCAGCAAAAGTCCTCCAGGCTAGATTTTATTGGCCTATTCTGTTTAAAGATGCATATTTCTTTGCGAAGTCTTGTGATATTTTCCAGAGAATAGGGAACATTTTGAAGATGCAGGAGATGCCTCAATGAGGCATAATGGAAGCAGAGGTGTTCGATTGTTAGGGAATTGACTTCATGGGACCCTACATCCCTTCAAATGGGAACAAGTACATCTTGGTGGCAGTTGATTATGTATCAATGTGGGTAGAGTCTGTAGCACTGTCTACCAATGATGCAAAGGCCGTAGCTCGTTTCTTGAAAAAGGACATATTCACTCGCTTTGGCACACCTAGGGCCATTATCAGTGATGAAGGTACACACTTCTACAACCGACTCTTCAACAATCTGTTGGCTAAGTACAATAAGAAACAAAAAGTAGCTACTGCTTATCATCCGCAAACTAGTCGACAGGTGGAGGTATCGAATCGAGAAATCAAAAGAATTATTGATAAGATCGTGAGCACAAATAGAAAGGATTGGTCTAGTAAATTGGATGATGCACTATGGGCTTACCGAACAACTTTCAAAACTCCTAAGGAACCTCGCCATATAGAATAGTTGTTGGGAAAGCATGTCACTAACTAGTTGAGCTAGAGCATAGAGAATATTGGGCCAATCAAAAGTTGAATATGGATTTAGAAGCCGCTGGAGAGAAACAGATGCTGTAACTAGATGAGCTTGATTAGTTTAGGTTTAGTTCTTATGAAAATGCCAGAATGTACAAAGAGAGGACTAATAGAGTGCATGAAAAACACATTCAACCTCATGATTTTCAGGCAGGGCAATTTGTAGTACTATACAATTCAAGGATGAAGTTGTTTCGTGCAAAGCTGAGATCAAAGTGGTCGGGACCATTTGAGATAGTAAGTGTGAATGCATATGGTGCTGTGGAGTTGGAAGCCTTGGGGTCTGATAGAACCTTCCTGGTTAATACACAAAGGGTGACGCATTATTATGAGGGAAATTGGGATAGAGAAAAGACATCAATTTTATTGCAAAATTATTGAAGAATATTACATCGTGTCGCAACGTTAAATCAACCGGTGGTTGGGAGGCAACCCAATATGTAAGAATGTAACTGTCTTATTTGTGTGTATATATAGTGTCACTGTTGATTTTCTTTTGCAGAGAGGGGAAGTCTGAGTACCTGAAATCAAAAGCTAAGGAGCATGGTCTTGAGCCTAGTGTAGGGTCATGTGACCCGTGAATCCAAAAGACATGCTGATAACCAGGCCCTAGAGGGCCTCAGAGAGTATTTTCTCACTCTAATTTGATATTTAATTTTAGTTGCTTTGAAGACAGACCAAAGCTTTAAGTGTGGATGACGACCTTCTTAAGGGAAGTTTCATCACATTTTTTTTGGATTAAGTCATAGGTCATCATCCACTTGTATGCTTGTTGATATTCTGCTTAGCCTCTATGCTAGAGTAAATAGAGTGGTCATCTTGATTGCATGAGTTAGAATCCTTGAGAGACACACATATCTCTATAGTTTGACTCAATATATCCTTAGGGCTTAATTATGAATTTAACTTTTCATTCAATATGATTGTGCGAATGTGTAGCTGTATAAACTTATTAGATTCTTGTTGCCATGAGATGTAAGCTAAATTGTTTTGTATGTATATATCGTTGCATCTAGAACTTGCCTTAGTGTATGTAGGATAACTAATTAATAGGGAGTTGAGAGATGATCAAGGCATTTCTTTGAAGAAATCATTTTTTTCCTCTTAATTGTTTTACCTTCCTAGTCATTCTCCCTAGTTACCCGCTTTAAGCTTAAAATCCTTATTCTTTCTTAGCCTCAATAATAGCTTAATCCCTTTTTTTGTGAGACCTCATACTAAATGATCCAAAGTAGTCTTAGGCACTTTGAGACTTGAAAGTTAAGGTCCACCGAAGTATAATATTAAGGGAAAAAGAAAAAGTTGTGGTAAGAAAAGAAAAGTGAGAAGAAGGGGTGCCCATAAATTTTGTGTTGTTTACTTGCTACTAGGGAATTGAAAAAGAGAGCTTTAGTTTCAAAACCCTTAGTTATTCTATGGTTAGAAAACTATTAGTCAAGTAGTGAAAAATGGAGCATGAGTCAGAGAACAAAATCTCAGTCTGGTTCAATGGCTATCGTGCTGCGTCAGCCCTCAAACTTAAGAGAAATTACACTTCAAAAATTTGGCAAGATGAGTGGAGCCCCATACCAGAGGAGTCCAAACTTAGAGAAATTTGACGAACACTCTGGCGAGATGAAGGGGGCGGCGTGCTAGACCTTATCCAGAGATGAAATTTCTAGAAATTTGACTAAGTCTGCGATGAGATAGGAAGGGCGGCCCACAGAGCCATTCCATGATGAAAAATGCTGATGTTAAATCCAAGTCTTGAAGGGCAAAAAGGTCATTTGAAGGATCATCTATAAATATAAGCCTTAAGTCGTTTGTTACATAGTTTTGGACTTCTTTGAAGTAGTCTTTACTCATTTTATTCCGTATATCATTCATGAAAGCTTGTAATCCGTTTGGAAGGAAAACAAGGTTCTACAACTAGGTTTTCTCTTCTTTACTTCGTATTTTCGCATGATGATGACTAAGTATTTATTTTTCTGCTCGTGTATGAGTGGATAAACTCATATTCATGGGTTGTGGCCATGGTGAATGGTTGATTATTTGAAAGACTAATTAAACTTGATTTTAATTCTTCAATTATGGTTGTTTGTACTTATTTGTGTTAACTCATTATTTATGAGCTTGATCACCTTGTAGGTAATCAATTGGCTATTGATTGAACTTAGGAAAGAGAATCAAAAGGGTTAAAAATAAATTCATAATGGGAATTCAAAGACCCTTGTACCCTTTGGTGATAGGATAGAAGTTTTGTTGAGGATATGGATATACTCATAAACTCCGTTTAGTTGAAATACAAGTAGGCATAACCGTCGTTTCATTATTCTCCTGTGACCATAGAGATATAGGTGTTAGGGTTCATGAAATAGTTCTTGGACTCTAGGGATAGTGATAAGAAATGGGATAGTAACTTGCAACTAACAACCGTAGGAAGAATCATGCTAGTTTAATTGCGTCTGAAAAACTCAACTTGAAACCAACCTAGTGCCATTGCTCTAGTCTGTCATCATTATTGAAATACAGTCAAACATGCATTTGTTTTAGCTTCTTTTACATTTGATGTTTTAGTAGTTTTTCCAAACAAATCTTCATTTTACTTGTGTTGTAGATTAGTGAAATCAAAGTATAACCTTATAACGATTAAACTGACAAGTCCGTTGGGTATGATATCTGGACTTCAAAATCCTATATTACTTGATGACCGTGTGCCCTTGGGTGACATCAGGTGCCATTTAAGCTCAATAAAGTAATAAAACCAATCTTCAAACAAGAACCTAAAACTCATTGGAGATCCCCCATACACAAACCAATTGTGCAAATTAATGATAAAAGACATTTCAAACCTATTGGAATCATCGAATCATTGATACGGGGTTGTCTTGACCAAAAGTTGATCGTGATCAAACTTAGCCTCCTTAAAACTTAAAAAATCTAACCAAAGACTCAAATCACTTCTAAACACCTCGAGATCCATGCAAACCATCGAAATAGCTAAAAAATCACCCTCTGTATCTAATAGAACTATTTAAAATTTGAATTGAGCTCATTAACTCAAAATGTTGACTTTGTTTAAACTTCTCAAATTTAATACCTTCAAAACTTAAAATATCCTCCAATCTTGATGTGTTCACCTTGGGAATCTTTTCATCAAACGCTACAAGTCATAAATGACATAATGAAGTTACAAGAAGGGTCAAACTGCATAAATAGGTTCAAATTCTGAAAACAACCATGAGAGTCGTTACAACGAATAGACAAAAAAGGTTTCACTTGGTCGAGGTTCCCTTTGTAATGAGCTGCACGTCGTGGACCTTGCTCCTCCTCAAGAGGTTGTGTGTCGTGCCTTTCCCATTTTGCAATAGGGCACGTGATGCACACCTAGTGCGGGGGTGGTTTTGTATATAAGTTAAGTGGTGTGTTATGCTGGGTCATAATTTTATTTCACAAAAGCAGTACCTCATTTAGACGCATAGTTCTCTCAAAGTTTCTTATCTTTTATAGAAGATTACGTCATCCAAACAATTTCAGTCGTTAATTCTTCTTGGGTAAAGATTGTTGAAGCTAAGAAGAAAACTTCTATGGAGTTTCATGTTGAAATTAGCTAGACATGCTTGGATTGATGAAGCTCTATTTAATGGAAGTTGAGAAATTTATTTCTAGCAAGACCAAGGTCATCTACAAGTTATGTTAAGTATTTCTTACCTTTCAATTAACCAGAAACTAGGAGTTTGCACTAAGTTGAAGTTATAGCAATTAAACTTGGTTATTGTGTTATTTTGTGATATTGCTGGCTATCTTGGAAAGAACTATAGACATGTTTTGATGGACCACAAGTTGGTGGATTGGATAAGCTACAACTTTGATCACTAAGGTGTTGTTGGTGAGCCAAAATTCGGCGAAACAAGATATGTAAAGGCACCCCTTCTTCTACGAATACAAAAATCCTAGTCCCTAAATTGTAATTGAGTTATTTTATCTAAACTGTTTGATGAATTGCCTCAAAAGTTCCCTAAGTTGAAATGTGAAGGGAGATTTCTTCAAGATTATGAGCTTACTATCAAACGTTATATCATAAAGTGAATGAATGGGCTATAATTTTTAATGTATAGAGAATATTGTGATATCGTTCATGATTTAAGTCTCCATGTTCTTGTTGTATTTTTGTTACTTAACTCTTGCCATATGTGTGAACCTAACTGACTTAAGTCATTGAGTTCTTTGTGTTGGAATTGTGTTTATAATGATATATCATAAATAAATGCTATTGATAAATTTCCTAAGTAAGTAATACATGTTCCTAATGAGTTGAGAAGTTGAATGATAGTATCATTTAAGTTGTCCAGAGTAAAGTTAGACTCATGATATGTTTGCTCACTTGGTTAAGTGGAAGAGATGTAAAGAATATTGAAGATGATTATTGTGGTCGTTATCGATGTGATTGGTGGAGGTGTGTGACATTGGTTACTAGTTGCTAGATAACATAGTTAAGCCAAGATAAAGTGTCACGACCCGAGTCTACACCCTAGACGAGACACGGTACTTGGTTCCACAAGTGACCCCAAGCTAACCAATGCACTAACATTGCACTGGTAAACTAAGTAAACATAAGTGAAAGGTTTATAAAAATAATTATCCAAGAAATATTGATTTGAAAAGAGTAATCATATCTGGAAAAAGACTACTGAACAGCTGTGTCTGAAAGACAACTACTAACTGATGAATTGCTGGGACAAGCTCCCAGCTAACTCTAAAATCTATCTAAATAAGAACCAACTAAAAAGCAAATATCGTCCTCGGAAGATGAGGACTCACCAAAAGACAGTTGGTGTTGAAATTGTCAGAGGGAACTACTGACAATGCTGAGACTGAGAACCTGCGCCTGTATCATAATACAATACAGCATAGAAGGTATGCTTCAGTACTTTGAAGGTACTGAGCAAGTGAGAAATACAGTAAGCATGGAAAAATAAGCACTGAACTAAAATAACGTGAAATGACCAACTGATACTAAATACTGATAAAAGCTAAGCTATAACTAATACGGTCCATAATGACCCTAACTAACGGTCATAACTATGTCCTAGAATTGAGTGACTGAGCTGAACTAAACTAGACTGCTCTGAGCTAAACTAAATTGGACTGAGCTTAAACTGTACTAACAAATGAGAGAGTCTATAACCGACATATAACTACGTGAGCTAAACATGGAGTCTGATGCATACACCCTACCGGAGAAAGACCACTATACCTTGCCAGAGTATAGTGGCTGAGCTGGGTGATCACAAGTTTGGGGCTCGATGGGCTAATAACCTATGATAGCAACGTTGTTCTGGGAACCTGGGTGCGCTAGAACCCCGATCCACTCGGTGCTAAGTACTACTCCCACTGGATAGTCCTAACTCGACTTCTAAGATGATAGCTCGAAGCTGGGGTCCTGGACTAAGTTAAGAATATTTATCTGGAAGTAACCTAAGAGTCATAGGACTGGATGACTGAAAACTGGAGTTCTAAGGCTGGCTAGAGCTGCTTATCTGGAAGCGTTGTAACCATCTAAAGAACAAACTGATAACTTAAACTAGGGAGTATTAATGAACTGAACTCCTTAAGAACTTACTATCATCAAACTGATCAGCTGACTTACTACAAGATACTGACAAAGGCTAATTGCTAACTGAGACTGAACTAGCATTCAAACAGACTGCGAATCCACAAAATGGTAATAACATGAAAATTCAAGAACTAATAGAGTCAAGTAGTATTTGTATCTAGACAATTATGTGAGACCTGGTTTACTGTATTCACAGAACTAGGGCTAAATAATATATCATGAAGAGAATAACAACATGCGTGATAAATGATGAAAATATTCCAATAGTTCACAAGGATTTCAAATTCACAAGAATATTCATAATCTGACGCTATTTATGATATTAAAGGCTAAGAATGACAATAAGGGTTTTGGGGAACAAGGGAAAAACAATTCCCTTGTTGAATTCCTAGATACCTGGTGTAGAAATACCTAAGAAAACCCTTGAGAAGTCTGAGAAGAAAATTGAAACCCTTGATCCCGCTCTGTGCTTCTTGACTAAGTTTTCTACGTTCTGACTTTGAGAGAATGAGAGGAATGAAAGAAAACTGTTAACTATCTTCCTAAATCCCTCTGAAAATAACCGTAAACAATGTAGTTTAGGGATTAAAATAGTGGGAAGTTACAAAAATATTCCCAAAAGAAAATCTGAAAAACTGCCCGACAAGAACCAACGGATCAAACAACAAGTCGTTGGTTGACACCACGACTTATTGGGACCCATCATTGGTCCTGGGCCTAAGATCCATGCTCACTAGAAATGGGCTATGGAAGGGAACCATGACTCATTGGATGGACCAACGGGTTGTTCGTTTCTCTCGTGTTCACTAATAGGAAAAGCTTGGTTCCCCTTCTAATGGACGACACAACGACTCGTTGGTAGAACCAATGGGTCATTGTGTCTACTTGTGGTCACCACTTCCTTAACCTGAAGGGTTGCTGGTTCAGGCAACTGGTGGAAGCAACGACTTATTGGTATGAACCATGAGTCATTAGTCCCACTATGGGGGGGGATCTAGCATATTTCTGGACTTAGGATATAATGAACGACAGAACAACTCGTTACTCCTTCCAACAGACCGTCTTATGCCTCGTTGATCCTCGAAAAGAAATCTGCAAGACTGACAATGACTCAGACAACGGTCTATTACAGGCGATGAAGACTCGTTGTCTGGGTTATTATGTGACAATTTTTTTGGTTCTTTCTGATTTTTCATGCAAAGTTTGAGTTTGGTCTAGGAAAGTTTTGGGCTTGGGATCATTCTTCCTCGAATGAAGGCTAAAACTATTGGAAAACTGGGAAAAGAGCTACAATCCCCATACTGAGACTATTAACTGATGTTTGAAGGAGTGACTGACTCCGAACTAGAATAGGTATACTAACTGAATTAACACAACTAGAGGGACATTAAAAATCTGAATAGAGCTGATGAGTGCTGAACTGAGTAGAGTATTCAGGAGGAATTTAATACCTGATGTTGAAACTAGACTGGAAGGGAATAAATAGAGATATTTAGCCATCATGTCTGCTTCTACTTCCCATGTGGATGCTTGTACTAGCTGGTTCCTTCACAAGACTTTTACCAAAGTGACTTCCTTGTTTCTCAGCTTATGAACCTGATGGTCCAGGATCTGAACTGGGACTTCTTCGTAAGAGAGACTATCCTTCACTCCCACACTATCTAGTGGCACAACTGAGGTTAGATCACTGATGCACTTCTTCAACAGTGATACATGGAATACTAGGTGCATAGATGCTAACTCTGAAGGCAATTCTAACGCATAAGCCACATTGCCAATTCGCCTCAGAATCTTGTAGGGTCCTACATACCTCGGACTGAGTTTTCCTTTCTTTCCAAACATTATCACCCCTTTAATGGGTGAAATTTTTAGATAAACCCAATCATCTACAACAAATTCTAACTCTCTCCTCCTAACATCAGCATATGATTTTTGTCGACTCTGAGCTGGTTTCGACCTTTCTCTTATAAGTTACACTTTCTGCATAGCTTCATAAACTGAGTCTGGTCCTGTCAAGGTAGATTCGCCAACTGCAAACCACCTTATGGGAGACCAACACCTCCTGCTATATAATGCCTCAAACGGGGCCATCTGAATACTGGAGTGGTAGCTGTTCTTGTATGCAAACGCGATGAGAGGTAGGTGATCATCCCAACTGCCTTTGAAGTCGATCATACAAACTCTCAGCATATCTTCTAAAGTTTGAATATTCTGCTCAACTTATCCATCTATCTGAGGGTGAAAAGCTATGCTGAGTTTGACCTGAGTACCAAGTCCTTTTTGAAATGACTTCCAGAAATGCGAGGTGAACTGGGTACCCCTATCTAAAATGATGGACAAGGGGATTCCATGTAGTCTGACTAACTCCTAGATGTACAACCTAGCATAATCCTAAGCTGAGTCTGGTTTTTAACTTGGAGGAAATGTGCTGACTTGGTCATCCGATCTACTATCACCCAAATTGAATCATGGTGCCTACGAGTAAGAGGTAGACCTGTAATGAAGTCCATATTCACTTCTTCCCACTTCCACGTGGGTATGTTAATATCCTGAGTCATAACTCCATGTCTCTAATGTTCAACTTTAACCTGCTGGCAGTTTCGACACTTAGCCACAAATTCTGCAATGTCTCTCTTCATTCTGTTCCACCAGTAGATTTCCTATAGGTCAGGTACATCTTAGTGACACCTGAATGGATAGAATATCTGGAGCAATGTGCTTCTTCCAGTATTCGCTGTCTCATGTCATCTATGTTCGAAACACATAGTCTGCCCTGGTAATGAAGCACATCATCTCCCCCTTTGGTGAAAGCCTCCACTTCTTTTCTTAGAACTGCTTCTCACCTTAAGCAGTATGGGATCTTCATCTGGATTTGACTTAACCTCAACAACTAACGAGAATCTGACCTACTCTATAGTACTACTCCGCCCTTAGGTGAATGCACCAACTATACTTCCAACCGAGCTAACATGTGAATATCCTTTGCTAGCTCTTTTCTTCCCTCTTCAACATGAGTAACACTCCCTACGGACATCCTTCTTAAGACATCCGCCACCATATTTGCCTTACCCGGGTTGTACCACACACTCATGTCATAATCCTTCAATAACTCCAGCCACCTTCTCTGACGAAGGTTTAGATCCTTTTGACTGTATACATATTGAAGGCTCTTGTGATCGGTAAAAATATCCACGTGAACCCTATAAAGGTAATGTCTCCATATTTTCAGAGCAAAAACCACTATTGCCAATTCCAGATCATGAGTCGGATAGTTCTTCTCATGAACCTTAAGCTGTGGGGAAGAATAAGCTATCACGCAACCGAGGCCAACTCTAAAAGCATCACAATATACTATGAACCTATCTGTACCTTCTGGTAAGGTCAAAACTAAAGCTTTAGTGAGTTGAGTCTTCAACTCTTGGAAACTCTTCTTACATGCATCTGACCACTGAAACTTCATCTTTTTCTAAGTTATCTTAGTCAGAGGAGACGTAATAGAAGAAAACCCCTCACAAACAGTTGATAATAACCAGCTAGACCCAGGAAACTCTGATATCTGTTTGGGATGTAGGTCTTGGCCAGTCTTCCACAACTGCTATCTTTTGAGGATCTACCTGAATACCCTCATTTGAGACCACATGACCAAGGAAGGCCACAGACTTTAGCCAAAATTCACATTTGCTAAATTTAGTGAACAATTGGTGGTCTCTGAGAGTCTGCAATAGTATCCTCAATGGTTAGCATGCTCCTTTTCATTTCTGGAGTATAACAAGGTATCATCTATGAACACAGTGATGAACATGTCTAGATACTATTTGAATACCCTATTCATCAGGTCCATAACTCCTTGAAGCTGATCGAACAAGTCGTCAATACCAGTTAGGGGATACCTATTCTTAATAGTAACTTTGTTCAGTTGAAGGTAGTCGATACACATTCTGAGAGTGTCGTCTTTCTTCCGCATGAACAACACTTGAAGACCCCATGGAGATATGCTGGGCTTGGTAAAACCCTTATCAAGAAAGTCCTTCAACTATTCCTCAACTTCTTAAGCTTAGCTGAAGCCATTCTGTAAGGACGAATAAAGATGGGCTGAGTTTCTAGAAGAAGGTCTATGCCAAAGTCTATTTCCCGCTCGTGAGGGACTTTAGGAAGATCTTCGAGAAATACATTAGGGAATTCGCTGACAACTGGAACTGATTGAATAGTTGGGGTCTCGGTGCTAGAATCTTTGACCTGAACTAGGTGATAGATGCACCCTTTCAAAATGGATTCCTTGCCTTAAGGTAGGAAATAAACCAAACCATAGGTGCTGAAACACTATCCATCCATTCTAAGACTGGCTAATTGGGAAACTGAAATCTGATGACTCTAGTTCTGCAGTCCACTGAGGTATAACCAGAATGTAACCAATCCATTCCAAGAATGAAGTCAAAATCGACCATGTCTATCTCTACTAGATCAACTGGAATAACTTTACTCAATACAGATATTGGGCAATTTCTATATACCCGGTTGGCTCTAACTGACTCACCAACTGGAATGGAGACTGAGAATGGTTCTGAGAGGACTTCGGGATTGATTTCAAACTGAACATCTGCATAAGGAGTCACGAATGATAATGTGGCTCCTAGATCTAGTAGGGCATATATATTTAGGTAGAAAAGATGTAACATACCTTTGACCACGTCGAATGAGCTCTCCTAATCTCGACGAGAGAACAAAGCATAAAAACAGTTTTGGTGCTGACCATCATCCGTACCTAAAGTATTACCCTGCTATGTTTGATGGCCTGCTGAGGCTGCTGAAGCTGGTGGGGCAGGTTGGTTAGCATTGCTACCTCCTTCCATTTCCTCATTTTAGAGGCATGTTTTTCACTGAAACAAATAGAGCACGGGTTAGGAGGACATTTTAGGATTTAACTTCAATGCACAAAAAGGAGTAGGAACAAAAGGGAGTTTTCCTAATAACATCTTGTAGCCTTCCCGTCATAAGTGTGGCGCACTTGACACACAAGAAAAGGTCTCTACTTTATGTGACTTTCAGACATCCTAAGATACTCTAAACCTAGTGCTCTAATACCATGTTTATCACGACCCGAGTCTGCACCTTGGATGAGACACGGTACTTGGTGCCACAAGTGACCCAAGCTAACCCATTATATAACATTGCACTAGTAAACTAAGTAATAATAAGCGGAATCTTTATAAAAATAATTATCCAAGAAATACTGATTTAAAAAGAGTAAGCATATTTTGAAAAATTACTAAACAACTGCATCTGAAAGCTAACTACCAACTGATGAGTTGCTGGGATAAGCCCCCATCTAACTCTAAAATTTGTCTAAATAAGAAGTGATTGAAAATCAAATATCATCCTCGAAAGATGAGGACTCACCAAAAGACTATTGCAAAAATCATAGGAGGGAACTACTAACGATGCTGAGACTGAGAACCTGCACTTGTATCATAATACAATACAACATAGAAGGTATGCGTTAGTACTTTGAATGTACTGAGTAAGTGAGATATACAATAAGCATGGAAAAATAAGCACTGAACTAAAATAATATGAAATGACCAACTGATCCTAAATATGATAAAAGCTGAGCTATAACCGATATGGTCTATAATGACCCCGATTGACGGTCATAAACATGTCCTGAAATTGAGGGACTGCTAAATCAAACTGAATTGAGTTGAAACTATACTGACAAGTGGGAGAGTCTATAACCAACATATATCCACGTGAGATAAATGTGGAGTCCAATGTATACAACCCATCAAATAAAGCCCATCGTACCTTGCCAGGATATAGTGGCTGAGCTGGGTGATCACAAGTCTAAAGCCCGATGGGCCAATAACCTACGGTGGCAATGTAGTTCTAGGTACCGGGATGCGCTAGAATCTCAGTCTGCTTGATACTAAGTACTACTCCCACTAGATAGTCCTAACTTGACTTCTAAGCTGATAGCTCGAAGCTGGGGTCCAAGACTAGGTCAGGAATACTTATTTGGAAGTAACGTGAGAGTCTGTAGGACCGGATAACTGAAAACTGGTGTTCTAAGACTGGCTAAAGCTTCTTATCTAGAAGCATCATAATCGTCTAATGAACTAACTGATAACTGAAACTAGGGAGTACAACTAAACTGAACTCTTCAAGAACTAACTATCATCAAATTGATCAGCTGACTTATTCTAAGATACTAATAAAGACTAATTGCTAATTGAGGCTAAACTAGCATTCAAACTGACTGTGAATCCACAAAATGGTAATAACATGAAAATTCAAGAATTAATAGAGTCAAGCAGTATTTATATTTAGATAATTATGCAAGGCCGGGTTTACTGTATTTGTAGAACTAGGGATAAATAATAATTCATGAAGAGGATAATAATATTCATGATAAATGATGAAAACATTGCAAGAGTTCACAAGGCTTTCAAATTCACAAGAATATTCATAATCTGACTTAAGCTATCCTTATTTCTGATATTCAGGGCTAAAACTGACAAGAAATTATAGAAGGGTTTTGGGGCACAAGGGAAGAAAAATTCCCTTGTTGAATTCCCACATACCTGGTGTAGAAATCCCTAAGAAAAACCCTTGAGAAATCTGAGAAGAAAATTGAAACCCTTGATCCTGCCTGTGCTTCCTAACAGAGTTTTCTACATTCTGACTTTGAAATAATGAGAGGAATTAAAGAAAACTATCGACTAATTCCATAAATCCCTTTGAAAATAACCCAGAAGATGTAGTTTAGGGATTAAAAAGGTGGGAAGTTAAAAAAATTTCCCCAAAAGAAAATCTGAAAAACTGCCCGATAGGAACCAAGGGGTCACACAATGAGTCATTGGTTGACACCATGACTCGTTGGGAACAGTTGTTGGTCCTAGGCGTAAGATTTATTCTCAATGGAAATGGGCCACAGAAGGGAACCACAACTTGTTGGATGGACCAATGGGTCATTGGTTCCTTTCGTGGTCACTAACAGGAAAAGCTTGGTTCCCCTGCTAACGGACGACACAATGAATCATTGGTAGAACCAAAGGGTCGTTGTGTCTGCTCGTGGTCACCACTGCCTTAACCTAAAGGGTTGCTGGTTCAGGAAACGGGTGGCAACATCGACTCGTTGGTATGAACCACGAGTCTTTAGTCCCACTTATTGCTTCAGGGGAGGATCTGGAAGGTTTCTAGACTTGGGATACAATGAACGATGGTATTACTCATTACTCCTTCCAACAGGTCATCCTATGCCTCGTTGGTCCCCAAAAGGAAATCTACAAGATCGACAACGACTCAGATAATGGTCTGTTACAGGTGACAATGACTCGTTATCTGGATCTTTCTGTGACAAATTTTCTTATTCTTTATGGTTTTTCATGCAAAGTCTGAGTTTGGTCTAGGAAAGTTTGGGGTGTTACATAAAGGGTGATAGTTTAAAGTCCTAAAAAGTATACTACACCCTATTTCGCAAATGGTAGAACGTTAAAGACATCTACCTAAAGTCTTAGCCTAAACATCTAAAGTTAATCCAAGATATGTATGTTTCCACGTTAATGTTAAAATGAGACCAATGAGTCCCTAAAATGTTGAGTTGGACTTCAAAGTACTATGTTAGATACTTCTACAACTCTAACATCATGAAATATGAGTTCCTGTGCCTAAGGTGGCATACCATGTTTATTCTTAAAGTTTTCTATCAGATATGTTGAGTTGTGAGTCAAATAAATTGTGAGTTTCCAAGTTCTAGAATTCCCGAGTTATATGTAAAGGTCCTTAATTCTATTTTAAGTCACTATCAGTCTTAGTGAATCCAAGAGTCATTTACATCAGTGAGTCCATAGGTTGGACACGTCTTTCATATAATTGGCATATATTATGGTGTGTGTGTGTGTACATATATTATCTGGTCCAAGTATCAGAATAGATTATACCCAACCCGGGTATCGGAATGCCTACAAGCGATTATATGAGATTATATTCGTTTCAAGTATTGAAAGGTCTACGAGTGATGACATGAGATTATACTTGATCTTAGTATCAGATGACCTATTGGGGATTGCATCATTACCATACCCAATTCGAGTATTGGATGAAGGCCCTAATAAGTGGGCAAATACTGACATTTCATGCATGACATGCATTTAGTGTTTCAAGTTGTAGAGTTACAAGTTGCCTCTTACTCTCTCTCTCTCTCTCTCTCTCTCTCTCTCTCTCTCTCTCTCTTTTGAGTAGTTTCCAGTTATCTTTGGTATTGCTTATGTTTAAATTTTTCAGCCTTAGATACCAGTACCTATTATTCATACTGACATCCCTTCACCTAGGAACCTACATTCGTGCCGTAGATATAGGTGGAGGCTCGTATCACCATTTGCCATAAGAGTCTCAGTTCAGTTGAGGGTTGGTATGCTCCTTTCCTATTGGAGCTATGGTCTAGATTGATTTTATTTGAGTTTTGTTGTTCAGCTATGGGTAGGACGGAGCCCTATTTTGGCCATCAGTATTATATACTCTTTAGAGGCTTTGTGGACTTAGTTGTGTAGTCTTGTTCAGTTGCGGCCTTGCTGGTCTTCCGCCATTTGCCTCAGTCATATTGTAGGCTTATCGACATTATGTTCCTTAGTATCTTGTGTTGAGACCTTTTCAATTTTGTCCTGCCCCACCTTGGGGGGCATGATGGGCTCCTAGTGCCATCTTGGGACCTGGGCTGACCTGGCTGGGCATATGTACCTCTGGTGCTTGCCAACAATTCAAATTTAAGAAAATAACGAGCTATATCTTAGCTGTAAACATAGCCTCGAGCCGACAAGGACACATAGCAACCTGTGAAAGAAAACAGCTAATCCAACGAACAAGACAATAAAGGGATTCTATGTGGGCTGATAAGACCACCATATTTTCTAGTCATAATAGAAGGAAAACAGGCAGTCATACATATACTACAACTAAAAAGGCTTCTAATTGGAAGCTATGTTAAGCCCCACACAGCCAACATATGAAATGAAAATGAATATACATGGGTCCCACACGGCCAACAACAACAACCAACTAAAACTGTAGCCTACAAGCATCTATGAGTGAAATAATGATTAGGACAGGGCACGACCTACCCAAAATTGTACCACAAAAACAAAAAACCTTTCTAACTATCAACTCCGGAGGAAAGAAGCTGACTTAGCTGCTAAACTTGGCTGCTAGCCAAGAAGGTCCTATGCCACGTCTATCCGCACCTACAGGCAAGTATGCAGCACCCCATGTGTGGGCGTCAGTACAATATGTACCATATATGTAAGGCAATAAATAATGACTGAACGAAAGCTAATAAAGAGCTGGAGGTAATAAGTAATAAGGGATAGAAGTTAACCTGCAAAATCCCACAATATAGACTTTAGCTACCAAGTATTATACAAACAAGAACCTAACTTGGCCCCATAACCCTGGAAGGTAAAAACAACACATAATAACCTACCTAGGCCCCCATAAGCCTAGGTAAGTGTAAGAAATCATACTCTCCCTAACTGTGTCACTATAGGCGCATAGGTAGACGGTAACTATGTTATACTTGTCTTCTAAAGCTATAAATGATAATTCTAGGCTCTTGTGACTGTGTCTGAGCTATTTGGGCTCCTGTAACTGTATTTGAGTTGTCTGGGCTCCTATAACTGTATTTGAGCTGTTTGGGCTCTTGTAACTATATCTGAGCCGTTTGGGCTCCTGTAATTGTATGTGAGCTATCTGGGCTCCTATAACTATATCTACGTGGAAAGCAGCTATTTGGATGCTAACATTAGGTTCATTTGAAAAGCTATCACCTGGTCTATTCATCAACCTTGGTGCCATTAACTTGGAGGTAAGGTCGTTCTATCATGATTCTAGTCCTATAGGCGTAAAGACACGCCAATGGTTTACAGGCGAACATACTGTATATATATAGAACATAACACTGTATCATCCAACTATGTTGTATGCTGCTTAACTAATGAAGGGCGCTAACTGCTAGTATTAGGCCCCTTTGTCCTTAACGTGGCAACAACACATTACTAATCTCCTTTAACGATAGATATTTTAACAGTGTATGTTGTCGCCTTTGGCGCTAGAAAAAACTAACTATAACTTCCCGACAATGGATACTATGTTATTACCTCAGTTCGTCTCGTAGCAGCTAACCACAACACTACAGGCATAAGCTACTACATAGTTTTAATCGCATCAGCTAAGCAGCAGGAATAACTTGCTGAAAGAAATCTGCCTTAACATACTGTAATCGATGATTACTATTCACTCAAACAGTTTCAATTAGGAGCCGGTAATTCCACTATTTGGCAGCCCTCATGCTGCGAGAATAAGGATATTTCAATACTAAGAATCAGAAAATAACAATATCTTTTAATACTATTAACTATAACTCAACTTCGTACTATACAGCCGAGAGCTTATAATTTCCCGAGAGTTTAGAAGGTAGAAATACTTACCTATCACTTATAGCCTCTTAGAACTCAATCAGAAGTAGTTTCTACAAATTTTACTCAGCAGGGTTTAGGTACTCTGTGAGAATTTCCAAGAAATAACTCCGCAGGGACGTTCCTCATAAGCCTATAACTCGTTATCCAGGATGAATTTGCATTTGGATGGAGTTTAGTGGCGTAATTTGACGAGAAATGGATGAAACTCACATTTTCTCTCTCTTCTTTGTCGAGGGAAAATATTAAGAATGATTTGACCAAATCAAGAAGGGACTTATATATAAGTTAGGCATTGGCGGTGGGGGGGGGGGGGGACCATAGTGCCAGGACACTGGCGTGATGTGCCGGCCGATGCTCTGGCATGGCCTGGGCGGCACGGCGCCCAACCTCATGCTCGCTCGATACTGTGCTCGTATACTTATCCGCCGATTACTTTATAGTATGCGTTGTACCCCAAACTCTCAACATATATACGCACGCATCGATTAAATGATTGTCACACTCCGAGTCTATACCTTGGATGGGACACGGTACATGGAGTCAAGTCAACCCATGGTCTATCATAACATTGGAATTCTTAGTAAAAACATAGCGGAAGATTTAAAATAATAGAATAAAACATTTATGAAGAAGAACTAAATCATAAAATTTAAAACAACTGAAACAAAGCTGAAAAATCTAAATCTATTTCTGTATCTGAAAGCCATCTGTTTGATGAGTTACTAGGACAAGCCCCCAGCTAACTCTAAGTCTAAATGAATGAAATATAACTGAAATAAATAATCCTCATCCTTGAAAGATGAGGATTCACCAATGATGCAGCTGAAACATCTGAGCGAGATCTACTAACAATGCTGAGTCTGAGAACCTGCAGTTGTGTCATAAAATGATACAACATAAAAGGTATGCGTTAGTATTTTGAATGTACTGAGTAAGTAGGAGGAAACATAACATGAAGAATATAACAACTGAATTGGAAATACATGCAATGACCAACTGAAATGCTGAAACTAAATAAAATGAATTATACTGAGATGGTCAAAATGACCTTGTCGGATGGTCAAAGTCATGTACTGAATTTGAGATAATCTAAAATTTTGTACTGAACTGAGTAGTCTGAAACTGTTCTAATTGAGCAAATCTAAGACTGAAATGAACTTGTTACACCTCGTATAATGTTATCGGTTAGTAGGCGTACACATGGATTGTGATGAGAAATGAAGGCTTGACACGTGAGAGAAGAACCTTGGAAGCAGGGTCGAGTGAGGCCAAGCTGCAAGGGCCAGCACGGCACGCCAACACACTAGTGCACTGGGCAGCGCGGCGCGCCAGCACTACTAGCGCTGTGGGAGGTGCGGCGTGGCAGGGGGGTCGGCGCTTAGAGCAGAACAAGGCACCCCCCTGCCACCGCCCTTGGTTATATATACAGCCCCTTAGTTTATTTTAAATTACTTCTAAGTTATCTCCACGACTAAAACAGAGTAAGCACGCAACTCTCTCTATATTTTTCGTCCGATTATGCTACCAAACGTCGTCCAAATGTTCATTAACTTCAGGTAACAAGTACTAAGACTACATCAAGCGTTTATACGAAGTTACTTCCTGAAAATTCGCTCGGCGTATCAATACCCCATCGAGTAAAAGTTGTCAAAATTGTTCCGATTGATTCCTAAATGCCAGAGGTATTAGGTAAGCACTTCTCCCTTCTGAACTCCGGAGATATTTCGGGTTTTCATTGTGTTATTCATATTTGAATTGCAATTGATATTATTATCGAATGTTATAACTTTTTCGCATTTTAGCATTGAAATTAGCCTTATTTTCTCAGCATAAGCGCTGCAATTGGATAGAACCACCGGTCGCTAGTTCAGAGTAAACCTATTGGGGTCAGCTGTTATGAATTGAATTGAGATAATAACAATGATATAGTAACCCTCATCATAGTTAACCCTAGCCAGCTCGATTGTTGTATATGATATTTGGGGTTTGAATGTTGTTGCCTATAAAGTTATGTTTAAAAAAGCAGTATGATGTCTAAAGGGACTAGAGTGAGGCCGTGAGGGCTATATCCAATTCCAGAGCTTACATTATGGCCCATAGTCAAGCCAAGTCTCGGGGCCCAATTACAACAGCTATAGTATAATCAATATTATATCCAAGGCTTTGGATCTAGATATAGTAGTCACATTATGACCCATAGTCGGTCCAAGGCCGGGGGTCCAGCTATCAGAGATTACATTATGGCCCATAGTCGAGCCAAGGCATGGAGCCAGTTACAGCAACTACAATATGATCTATAGTTGAGCCAAGGCTTGGGATTCAGATACAACAGTCAAATTATGACCCATAGTCGGGCAAAGGCCTAAGGTCAAGCTATCAGAGATTACATTGTGGCCCATAGTTGAGCCAAGGCTCGGGGCCTAGTTACAGCAGCCACAGTATGACCCATAGTCGAGCCAAGGCTCAGGGTCCAGTTACACAACCCAGACAGCTTAGACACAACTACAGGAGCATATCAAGCTCAAATACAGTTTCAGAGAACGAATATTCTGGAGTTACAGTATGCTTACATCCTTTAGTATCCAGATAGCAGAAGTATACATTATATGTACTTACCAGGGCTTATGGGGGCCCAGGAAGGTTATTCTATGCTGTTTGTACCTTCCAGGCTTACGGGGGCCCGGTTAGGTTCTTGTTTGTATGTATAAACTTGTTAGTTAGATATTTCAAACAGTAAGGTTACTTACGTTAAATTCTTACCATCCTTCTTGATTACTTCAATTTTACCTATATTCAGTCAGTTGTTACCTTACTTCCTTACATATTTGGAACATATTGTACTGACGTCAATCCTAGAAGCGCTGCATTACTCGCTTGCAGGTGCGGATAGACGCGGTTCAAGGAAATCTTAGCTCTAATATGGAGTTAGTAGTTCATTTATCTCCTTTCCTCTAGAGTTGATAGTTAGAAGAGGTTTTTTCTTTTGTTGTACATTTTATGGGTAGGTCGGGGCCTTGTCTCGATCATTATTCCACTTTTAGAGGCTTGTAGGCTACAAATTTCCAGTAGTTAACTTTTGTTATTGGCCGTGTGAGGCCTTATAGTGTAGTTTAGTTGCTTGATTTCATTTCAGTTATAAGTAGACAACATGGTGGTTTTGTTGGCTGATGTGCTATGAATCTACGGCACTAGCGATGCTTAAAATTTTGTGAAAGTGCATGACTTTAGGTACATTTATGTGGATATGACGCTTTTTGGTAGTTTTGTAGGTAAAACTGATTGTAGGAATAAAAGTTCAGAAAAAGAGTTGAAAATAGAAAAAGTGTCTTAGAATAGCCTCAGTATAGACCGTTGGTCCTTACCATGGGCCGTTCTGTTGAGCCATTGAATGAGATTTAGAAACGTTGATAAGTAGAGTGGTAAGGGTAAATTAAAAGTACACACATATACGGACCAAGTTGCATGGTGATAATCATCTAGATTGGGGACCAACCATTTAGGTGAACCTAAATTATCGATATTGCATGTTGAACACCAGAATAGATCACTAGTGTAAAAGCCTTGTGGTTATGAAGTATTGGGGAACACAATCCTAGTCAAATCATTAATTGAATACAAACCAAATTTCATCTAAGCATTCAATAGTTTCACTTTTGTTTATTATTTTATTTCTGTCCCCCCATAGGAAATAAGTAACTCAATAATAACAGCTATTCTCATTAATTTACGTTCTTTCCATATTCCCTATGGGATCGACCTCAACCTCTAGTTGGGTTCTATATTTGACATCAACCGCTTTATATCTCAATTGCGAGGTGTAATTTGGGCGACATCAAGTTTTGGCGTCATTGCCGGGGAATACGGCTAAGGCTTTTCTTAATTGTGTTTTCTTTACTATTGGTTCGTATTTATTTTTTTTTAATTTTGTTGTTTTGGTTGATTAACATATCTTAGGTTTGTGCATGCCCGATACTAGGAGCCAAGGAAATCCCCTAGTTCCAATTGATCACAAACTTCAGCAGACGTTAAGAAACCTGAGAAGAATGGCCAACATCCAAGAGCAGGAAACCGTGGATCAAGCCACAGTGAGAATGTTGGCTAAAGAGAATGCTCGGGATAGAGATCGTGAGTTAACTAGAGTTGTTGAAGAGCAATGTCTAGCTGCAGAAGCAGAGTGAGCTAGATGACCCAGAGGTCTAGAACACCAAAGAGACCAGTATTTTTAAGAGTATGATGATGCTGATATAGACGAAGTCGGTGCCACTAGAGCTATAGTTCCTCCTCCTTTGCCTGCTGGGGAAAAGTTTGGCATTATCAGTGCAATGATCCAACTGCTCAATATGAAGGGAATATTTGCGGGTCACGCATCTGATGATGCCCATGCTCACTTGATAAATTTCATGGGTATATGTAAGGCATACAAACAACTGGGAGTAAGATAGGAGGCAATCAAACTGAGGTTATTTCCATTCTCACTAGGGAGTGAGGCAACGATGTGGTTGGCTGAGTTGTCGAATGATTCAATAACTACTTGGGAGGAACTTAAGAGAACTTTTCTTGAAAGATTCTTTCCACCATCCAAAGAGTTGCAGTTGAAAGATGAAATATATAACTTCAGAAAACTAAATTCGGAGGCACTTCATGAGACCTGGTTGCGTTTCAACAAAAAAGCTCAAAAGGGTGCCAAATCATAGGATTCTAGATGATACATTGTTGGAGATCTTTCATAGGTCTCTAAATGCCAACACCAAGCCGATGGTTGATACCATCTCCGGAGGAACCTTTATGAGCCACACTTATGCAGAGGCTACTAAGCTGCTAGACAGAATCACTAAAACTAATAGAGCGTGGCACACTAGAGAGTTGGAGATTCCGGCTGGTTCTTATGCAGTTGGTATGTAAGCAGAGTAGAAAAGAAAGGATGAATAAAGAGATCAAGACATTACAGAGATCAAGACCACAATGGGGTTGCTTCTAAGCATCTGATGGGAGCCGGAGCTGAGAAAATTAATGTTGTGGGTTCTCAAGGCAAGGCCTTGTGAAATGATGGATGTGAATCTAAGTTTGAGGAGGAAGCTAACTATCTGAATGATCAAGGAGTGGGTTTCCGGACCAACACCCAAGGGTCTAAAGAAGACTCTTGGCGTCAAGGTTAGGAGAACCAAGGTCGGAACTATTACAGAGACAATAATTACAACCGTGGCCAATATCGAGACAATGGAGACTGGAAGAAGCGTGAAGAATATAAGAATGATAGAAGCAGTCAGTATGTTCCTCCAAGGAACCATGATCCAGAGTCTAGTGGTTCAAGGGTTGAAGACATGTTATCAAAGATGCTTAAGCATATGGAGGAAATAGATGGCCACTTCAAGGAGCTCCGCGTTGTCATTTCAGGTACGAATCAATAGGTGGAATCACATGCGGTAACCATTAAGCAGATCGAGCAGCAGCTGAGTCAGATGTCTATTGTAATGAATCAAAGACAAAAAGGCACACTTCCTAGCAACACAGTGCAAAATCCTAAAAATGACAGTCACTACATGGCTGTCACTACTAGGAGTAGGAAGGCGATAGTTGACTCCAAGGCCAGTTGTGAGTGATGACACAAAAGAGCTCGTACGGATTGATAATGAAAGGTTAGCAAATTCTGAAGATCCAACTTTTGTTGAAGACTATGGTAAAGATAGCTCCTAGTAATGCAAAGGAGCATGGATCTAGCATTGAAAATGAGAAGGAGGTACAAAAGAATTTCATACCAATTCCTAGACCTCCTCCCCCGTTTCCATAGCATTTGAAGAAGAAGGTCGAGGATGGGAAGTATCACAAGTTCATCTCCATGATGAAGCAATTGTCTGTGAACATCCCATTAGTCGAGGCACTTGAGCAGATGCCCAGTTATGCTAAGTTCATGAAGGACCTTGTCACTAGGAAGAGGACCGTGAGCTTCGAACCTGTAGATAATTTGCACCACTGTTGTGCAATAGCATCCCGTTCTCTTGTTCAAAAAAAAGGAAGACCCTGGAGCATTCACTATACCAAGCACTATTGGAGCCTTTAATTTTACTAAGGCGTTATGTGATCTTGGTGCTAGTATTAATTTGATGCCATTAGCAGTTTTCAGACAGTTGGGCTTGGGAGCCCCCAAATCGACTACCATGTGGCTTTTGATGGCAGATCGTACGGTGAAGAATCCGATGGGAATTCTCTATGATGTTCTAGTGAAGGTGGAGTCCTTTAAATTTCTGGCCGATTTCGTCATCCTAGATTGTGAAGTTGATTTTGAGGTCCCTATTATCTTGGGGCAACCATTCCTCGCCACCGGACGTGCTCTTGTAGATATGGAGACTAGACATCTCAAACTCCGATTGAACAATAAGGAAGTGACGTTTAATGTATAAAGATCCATGAAGCATCCAAATGACATGAGGGTAGTCTCAGTAATTGATATTGTGGAACCTGAATTTCCAATTCTACCTATGGAGGAGATGTTGATTCTTGATGACTTAGAAAAAATTTTGATGGATACTGGTGCTGAGGAAATCCATGGCGGTGAGGAAATTGTAAATGCACTTGCTGGCATGGGGTCATATACTTATTCTCCAAAGAAGATCGATCTTGACTTGAAGAATCGGATGACCCCGTCGGCCAAGCCATCTATTGAGGAGCCTTCAGTATTGGAGCTCAAAGCACTCCCATCTCATTTGCAGTATGTATTCTTGGGAGCCGGTAACACTTTACTGGTCATTGTTGCAGCCGACTTATAGGAGTGGCAAGTGGAGGCTTTGGTCTCCCTTTTAAAAAAATATAAGAAAGTTATTGGGTGGACCATTGCAGACATTATTAGTATCCCAGCCGGTATTTGTACTCACAAAATCTAGCTAGAGCCAAATTGTATTTCGAGTACTGAGAATCAGCGTAAGTTGAATCCACCTATGCAAGAGGTGGTCAAGAAGGAGATCATCAAGTGGTTAGATGCAGGTGTGGTTTATCCTATTGCAGATAGCAAATAGGTGAGCCCAGTCTAGTATGTACCGAAGAAGGGAGGAATCACGGTGGTCCCACATGCTAACAATGAGCTCATTCCTCTAAGACTAGTCACCGGTTGGAGAGTATGCATGGACAACAGAAAGTTGAACTGTTGGACGCAAAAAGATCACTTTCCTATGCCATTCATGGACCAGATGTTAGACAGACTTGCAGGTAAAGGATGGTACTGCTTCCTTCACGGTTATTCTGGGTATAATCAGATTACTATTTCCCCAAAATATCAAGAAAAGACCATGTTCACTTTTCCTTATGGTACGTTTGCTTTCAAGAGGATACCGTTTGAATTATGTAATGCACCAACCACTTTTCAGCGTTGCATGATGTCCATATTTTCTGACATGGTGGAAGACATCATTGAAGTCTTTATGGATGACTTTTTCATGGTGGGTGATTCATTCGGTGACTGTTTGGATCATTTGAGCAAGGTGTTGCAAAGATGTGAAGAGACCAACTTGGTGCTTAATTGGGAAAAGTGCCATTTCATGGTCAAAGAGGGGATAGTTTTAGGCCACAAGATTTCGGGTAAGGGTATTAAGGTGGATCGAGCTAAGATCGAAGTGATTGCCAGTCGACCACCTCCTATTTCCGTGAAAGGTGTTTGAAGCTTTTTGGGCCATGTAGGGTTTTATAGAAGATTCATCAAGGACTTCTCCAAAATTGCACATCCTTTGTGTAAACTGCTCGAGAAGGTGGTGAAGTTTGTTTTTGACGAAGCTTGTTTGAAGGCTTTTGAATGCCTTAATGAGAGATTGACCACTGCCCCCATTAAAGTGGCACCAGACTTGTCTTTGCCTTTTAAGGTCATGTGTGATGCTAGCGGTGTTGCCCTAGGAGCTGTGCTGGGCCAATGGGGTGAAAAGATTTTCCATCCGATTTACTATGCTAGCAAGGCTCTAAATACATCTCTGAAAAATTACACTGTGATGGAACAGGAGCTGTTGGCTGTAGTTTTTGCATTTGAGAAGTTTCGGCCATACTTGATTGGAACTAAGGTGATAGTCCATGCAGACCATGCATCTTTGAAATATCTGATGGAAAAGAAGGACACCAAGCCACGGTTGATTCGATGGGTTCTGCCGCTGATCATGGCCAGAATTATATGCCCAAGTGATACTCAAATGCTTCATTTCGTCTTTGTTATCTATCGTTATTTGTGCATTCTCATGTGATTTGTAGTTAAAATGTGAATTTTTACTAACCAACATGATTAGTGTTGTTTTGCAGGTAAAATGGAATTTTGCGAAGCTAAGATACATGTTGGTAAAAATCGGGAATGGACTTGGAAGCAAGGAGTGGAAAAGGTTAAGGAAGAGCAGCAAAAATAAAGGCTCCGCGATGGAGCCGTGTCACGATGCCATCGCGGAGGCATTCTGCCTCGGGTGATTTAATTTTGGCCATTTCCAGTGAAGCCTCGCGTTACCTTGTGACACGGAGGCAATGCCACGCGATGCAAGCCGTGGCACGTTGAGTATAATTACTTGGGACATCAATTTCCAGTGTAGGTGCGCTATAGCACCGTGGCACGTTGGCCAGTCTCCGCGATGCAGGCCGTGGCACTCCAAGGTGAAATTTCTGAGGAGCCAAATTCCAGAGAGGGTACGCGATACCCCCGTGGCACGGAGGGAGTGCTCCACGATACACTCCGTGCCACGTTGCTTGTTATTCCGGGAAAAATTCCCACTAGTATAAATAGCACACTTAGGTTTTATTTTAAGGAATTCTGACTTGGTTGAGCAAGAACGTGGGTTACAGGCAGTTGAGGGATGAAAATTCTAGGGTTCTTCTCTATCTCTTTCTCTTTTATCTCAATTGTTTGTATGATTTATACTCATTTGAGGATGTTTAATCCACAAATGAGTGGCTAAATTCACTTCATGCTGAGGTTAAGAACAATTGTAGTGGAATGTAATTGTTGATCATTTTAGTTTTCATCTTTTCCTCAATGGTTGTTCTATCAATTCCTGTTCTTACTGCATTAATGTTTGGCCAACATTAATGTATATCTAAAAAATCCAATTTTGATTTTGAGAAGGAAAGAAATTAGAAAGTTGTGAATTGGTAGGATATGATCTCTTCTTAGTTTGGGAAAATAGAGAATTGATTTACATTTAGAATAGAAATATATCTGAAAGTCTTATTAGTCAATTAAGGAATCGGTTTTGTATGGCTAGAACATGAAATTCTTTTATCACAAAAATGTAGATTGAAGGTTCATGATTCTTAAGTTGGATAGGAGACGAAAGTTCCAGTCCATAGGCAATAATTCTTGACTAGCAACCGAAGAAAAGATTAACTGAATTGTATCGATAAATCAATTCCCTGCATGTTCGTTTTAACCTCAGCATGCTCATTACTATAGTTCAGACTCACTTTATAATTTTGCCTTAGATTCTTATAAATTAGTAACTCAAACTCTCAAAATATTATTCATTTGGTTGTCTGAATTCTTAAAGATATAGTTCATTAACACTTAAGTTAATTATTACCTTGGTTCAGTCCCTGTGGGATCGATACTTGGCTTTACTTAAGCCATTTTACTACTTGTTCGATCATGTGCACTAGCGTGTAGTCACAGAAACGCCGAACAAGTTTTTGGCGCCGTTCCCGGGGACTGGCAATTGGTAAAATTGTTTTTTCTTAGTGTTAGTTTAAAATTTTTATATAAGTGTTGACAACTTGATCTTAGCCTGTCTTTTCCAGATATTTAATTTTGTTGAACACTGGCAAAAGACAAGGAGTTGGTGGATTCATACACAGAGCCGGAAAGACAATTTCATTGTTAAAGAAGGGAAGCTCTAGAGAAAAAGCTACAGTTGCTCAGACAAACAACTGGAGCAACAAAGAATCCACCACTTGTGAGGGCAGTGTTAGTGCCCGAGGAAATGGCAGCTAGGCCGGTTCGCGAAGTGGCAATCCCACATACTAACAATGTTACATCGAGTATTCGCAGACCTGAGCCAGGAGGGAGGTTTGAGCTTAAACAGAACATGGTGCAATTGTTGAACACCAGCGGGCAATTCACAGGTCTCCCTCACGAAGATCCACAACAACATCTCCAAAACTTTTTGGAGATAAGTGACACTTACATCCCCGCTGGAGTATCATCCGACTACGTAAGGCTTACATTATTCCCATTTTCATTATTGGGGGAAGAAAATAGGTGGTTGAAAGCTGAACCACCTAACTCTATCACCACGTGGGATGATCTTGCAAAAAAGTTTCAATATGGTTCTTTCCATCCGGGAAAACAGCAAGACTTAGAAGTCAGATTCTAAGTTTTAAACAAAGAGAGGGGGAGAATCTGTATCAAGCTTGGAAAAGGTTCAAATCATTGCTAAGGGATTGTCCTCACCATCACCAGTCCAATGATGTGCTGGTGCATACTTTCATAGAGGGTTTGGAACCCCACACAAATATTTTGCTAGACTCAGCAGCTGGGAACAAGCATTAGAAAAAGATTTATGAGGAGCTGTATACTTTGTTAAATCGTATTTCGCAGGAAAATCCAGAGTGGATTGCGGACTCTTCTAGAGGAGGAACAAGGAAAGTGGCAGGAGTCTTTGAAGTGGATGGTTTTACAACTATCGCTGCATAGATAGCTGCATTGCAAAATCAACTCAACACCCACTTCAACAATATGAGCTTGTATTAACCTCAAGCCCCAGTTAATGTAGTGCAGCAGATTTGGTGTGAAGTATGCCGTAGTAATGAACACTCAGCTGAGTGTTGTGGTGCAAATCCAGATTCAGTGAACTTTGTTGGGAATGTACAGAGAAATAATCACCAACAGTATGGCAATAATTACAACTCGAATTGGAGGAATCATCCGAATTTCTCTTGGGGTAGTAACAGCCATCAAGGGCAGAGTTCGAATCAGGGGGCGCAGAGAAATCAAGGAGGGCAGCAGAATTATCAATCTCAATACAGAGGAAACAATGCACCTCCTCCACCACCCACCAGCATTGAGGAAATGTTTAAAACAATGTTAGCTAACCAAGCTCAAATGCAGGCTGATTATGTGAAATTGGCAGCAGACATGAAAAACAACCAGTTAGCTACAAAGGCGTTGGAGTACCAGTTTGGACAACTAGATGGAGCTCAAAACACCAGGCCAAGAGGAGGACTACCGAGTGACACTGACCTGAATCCCAAACAGGTTAATGCAGTGACCACAAAGAGTGGTTTACAACTCAAGGAGGTGGAACCAGAAAAACCACCTCAACAGTCAGGAGTAGTGGAGAAAGATAGGGAACATGATGATGAGAGGGGGAAGGAGAAGGCTGCTGAAGCAGAAAGACCACCACCCCCGTTCCCTTAAAGATTAAAGAAACACAAGGAGGAAGCTTGTTTCAAAAAGTTCATGGAGGTGCTTAAACAAGTACACATTAATTTACCTTTGGTTGATGTTTTGCAGGGAGTGCCAAAATATGCAAAGTATATCAAGGACATCGTAGCTAACAAAAGCAGATTGACGGATTATGCTACGGTGGCGCTTACTGAGGAGTGCACTTCTCGAATACAGAACAGGTTGCCAACAAAGCTCAAGGACCCTCGGAGCTTTACAATTAAGATAACAATTGGGAAAAGTATCCGAGCTCGCGGATTATGCGATTTAGGAGCGAGCATTAACTTGATGCCGACATCGGTGTTCAAGAAATTGGGGATGGGCAATCCTAGACCAACTACAGTGATCATGCAGTTAGCAGACCGCTCTTTGGCCAGACCAGATGGCATTGTGGAGGACGTACTGGTGCAAGTGGGCTCCCTTATCTTTCCCGTAGATTTCATTGTCTTAGATTTTGAGCCGGATGCGAAAGTCCCATTTATTTTGGGACGTCCTTTCTTGGCAACCGGGAGAGCTTTGATTGATGTAGCTACAGGGCAGCTAACCATGCGATGACAAAGTGGAGGTATTTGATGTATATAAGCCATGAAGCTTTCGGCCATATATGAGGAGATTTTAGCAATCAATGTGCTAGACCAAGAAGAAATTCTTCAGATTGTTGATTCTCGAGATCCATTGGAAAGAGCGTTGATGAGTACCGATCTTTTCGGAGATAGAGATACCTATGAGATGGTGCAAATGTTGAATGAACCAAAATGGTATCTCAGGAAGCATGACTTTTAGCCTTTAATGAGGTCCCTGGAACCATATTCGGGGTATCAATCCAGCTTTTTGCATACACAAAATTTTCATGGAAACAGGAGCAAAGCCAACTGTACAGCCTCAGTGGAGGTTGAATCCGATGAGGAAGTATTGGTTAGGAAAGAAGTAATTAAGTGGGTTGATGCAGGTGTGGTCTATCCTATTTCGAACAGCGAATGGGTCTGCCCCGAATAGTGTGTTCCAAAGAAAGGAGGGATGACCGTGGTCACCAATGAGAAACTGAGCTGATCCCTACACGCACAATCACAGGCTAGCAGATTTTCATGGGCTACAGAAAGCTCAATGAAGCCACAAGGAAAGATCACTATCCTATCCCGTTCATTGATTAAATATTGGACAGATTGGCTGGACAAGAATATTATTGTTTCCTTGATGGGTACTCTAGCTGTAACCAAATAGCCATAGTACCGGAGGACCAGGAGAAGACTACTTTCACATGTCCGTATGGGACATATGCTTTTAGGCGGATGCCGTTTGGTTTATGCAATGCACTTGCCACATTCCAGAGATGCATGATAGCGATCTTTCACGACATGGTGGAAGATTTCATCGAGGTATTTATGGATGATTTTTCTGTTTTCGATAATTCGTTTGCTACTTGTTTGCAGAATCTTGACAAGGTGCTAGCTTGCTGTGAAGAATCCAACCTTGTACTCAACTGGGAGAAATGTCATTTCTTAGTCAAGGAGGGTATCGTCCTTGGCCATAAAGTGTCTAGCAAGGGGTTGGAGGTTGATCGTGCTAAGATCGAAGTTATTGAAAAGCTACCACCACCTGTGTCAGTGAAGGGTGTTCACAGTTTTCTCGGACATGCAGGGTTCTAGAGATGGTTCAGTAAGAACTTCTCTCAAATTTCTAGAACATTATGCAGGTTGCTAGAAAAAGAGGTGAAGTTCGAGTTTGATGAAGATTGTGTCAAAGCATTCGAGGAGTTGAAGTAGAAATTGATAGAAGCACCTATCCTTATTTATCCGGATTGGGAACAACCGTTTGAACTGATGTGTGATGCAAGCGATGTGGCTGTCGGAGCTGTATTGGGGTAACGGAGGAATAGAAATTTTCATTCTATTCATTATGCAAGCAAAACACTGGACGCTGCCCAAGTTAATTATACAGTCACAGAAAAGGAGATGCTAGCATTGGTATTTGCCTTTGATAAATTCAGGTCCCACTTGATGGGTTCTAGAGTAGTGGTGTATACCGATCATGCAGCGATTCGGTATCTGTTTAACAAGAAGGATGCAAAGCCCAGGCTGATCAGATGGATCTTGTTGTTGACAGAGTTTTACCTAGAGATTAAGGACAAAAAGGGGAGCGAGAATCAGCTGGCAGATCACCTATCGCGATTTGAAAGCCGGTCGTATGTGAAGGAATGTGACAGCATCAAAGAGAAGTTCCCGGATGAGCAGCTGTTCGGTCTGTTTCGCAACTACACGCAAGTGCACGTGGTCGAACAAGTAGTAAAATGAATTAAGTAAGCCAAGTATCGATCCCAAAGGGACTGGACTAAGGTAATAATCGAATCAAGCGTTAATAAACTCTAACTCTAATAATGCAGACAACAGTTTCAAGAAGATTTTGGGAGTTTGTTTCCTAATTTATACTAATCTAAAACAAATGTACAAATTGAGTCTGAACTATAGTAATGAGCATGCTGAGGCTAAAACGAACATGCAGGGTAGCAATTTATTGATACAAATAGGTTAATCTTTCCTTCGGTTGCTAGTCAAAAATTATTGCCTATGGATTAAAACTCTCGTATTTAACCCAACTTAAGAATCATGAACCTTCCACCTACATTTCTGTGATAAAAGGAAATTCATGTTCTAGCCATACAAAACTGATTCCTTAATTGACTAATACGACTTTCAAATATATTTCTATTCTGAAGTAAATCAATTCTCAATTTTACCAAACCGAGAAGAGATTATATCCTACCAATTCACAACTTTCCAATTTCTTTCTCTTTCGAGCGCAAACCGGATTTTTTAGATATACATTAATATTGGCCAAACATTAATGAAGTAAGAACAGGAATTAATAGAACAACCATAGAAGAAAAGATGAAAAACCAAGGTGATCAATAATTACATTCCACTACAAATATTCTTAACCTCAGCAAGAAGTGAATTTATCCACTCATTTATGGATTTAACATTATTAAATGAGTGTAAATCATACAAACAATTGAAATAAAGGAGAAAGAGATAGAGAAGAACCCTAAGATTTTCGTCCCCTCAACTGCCTGTAACCCACGTCCTTGCTCAACTAAGTCAGAATTATTAAAAATAAACCTAAGTGTGCTATTTATACTAGTGGAAATTTTTCCCAGAATAACAAGCAACGTGTCACGGAGTACATCATGGAGCACTGCCTCCGCGAAACACCACAAACGCGGACCCTCACTGGAATCCGATCCTCCGGGTAATTATGCCCAACGTGCCACGGCGTGCAACGCGAGGCTTGGTCAAAGTGCCACGACACCAACGTGAACCTCCACTGGAACTTGGCTAATTTTAATCATCCAGGGCAGAATGCCACTGCGATGGCAGCGTGACACGACTCCATCGTGGAGCCCCTTAATTTGCTGCATTTCCTTGGCCTTTTCTACTGGTCGCTTCCGAGTCCATTCCCGATTTCTCCCAACATGCATCTTAGCTTCCTAAAATTACATTTTTCCTGCAAAACAACACTAATCATGTTGGTTAGTATATATTCACCTTTTAACTACAAATCACATCAGAATGTACGAATATCGATGGATAAACAAGACGAAATGAAGCATTTGAGTATCACTTGGGCATATAATTCTGCCCAAGATTACTTACCCCACACTTAAAACCTTGTTCGTCCTCGAACAATAATCTCACATCTCATGCAATTGACACCCAATCATAGCTACTTTGGCTCGACAATTCAACGTACGGTTATACCGATTATTTAACATAGCAAATCATCAAGAAAACATGCATAGTCTCATCAATACAATGACATTCAACACATTAAGACCTCCTAGACTCAAGAGTCGACTCTCGATCTTAGCAAACTCATGCAAATCAGCTGATCAGGACATCCGACACGAAATTCAGTCTCTCGTCAAGCATGTGCCCTCTCAACACAAGAGAATTTCCCCCTTTTCAATCATATGATCTCAAAAACATTACATGCAGGGGCATATGAACACGATTTTGCTCTCTCTCCCAAAGAATTCACATGCATCATGTCATGACCCATAAGCTTGCCTCTAGTGTATTACTCCACTAATATAAGGACGAGTGATGTAAGATCATGTAGGCCTTAACGGGTTGTAATGTAAGCTAAGGAACTAGTAAATACTGGGCTAACCAATAATAGCAACTAGCATCCTTAAGCGCTTTTCAATACATCCCACCACATTATGGACATTGTTTCTTATCCTCCCATTCTTGAAGTCTTTCTTTATTTTTATTCACATATCTTTAAGCACACTCGACTTAATAACAAAGATTAGTTATACATCTTCATTTTATTAAATTCGGCAAGTGCGTCTGATATCCGCATATGGTGGAGTGATGTTCAGCTGCCAGAGTACATGGGCGTCTGTGTCCCGTGCCCCCAAAATGGCATTAAGGTGATGCTGCTCAAAGGTGACTACCTGCCCCCTTATCTTGACTGTGTGACTGCGGAGTGTCGGGGTCCAGTTGGCATAGAACTCCCGAATCAGGTGGAGATTGCACTCCTTGGGCTCTTCAAAGATGAAGTTCATCCCAGCAGCGTCAATATGGTGTACAATTCTGGGGAATTCCTGTGCCAATGGCTCCCTTGCAATGTGCTCCTCTGGGAAGTATTTGTTCTCCTTGTGCTTTGCGTACCATTTCTTCCCTTCGTCCGTCACCCATCGGGTTCCGTATTGATGGCATTGGCCACGCGGAACCGCTGGGGCTGCTGGGACTGTTGTTCCCAGTCTAATTCTTTTCCTCCCGGCGCCCGATGTAGATGCGCCCTTTCCTTTGTCTTTCCTGCTCGCCATTGTTTCTGTCAAATCAAACAGATAGTCCCAATGTTATTCAAATCAAAACTAGCTTCGACTAAATTTGGGTTAAGCTAGGCCACCCCACACTTAGTCCTTAGCCACAATTACGACATTACGGCAAGACATTTCTCATTTTCCAAGTTACAAAAAAAAAACAACAACATGCCTCATGCATTCAGAGAATTTGATGGAATAAATTCTACGTACTACTCAGACTTCGTACAGCTAATCAAAATGTCACTATCGATACCATTTCATCACATAGCACTTAGCAAAAACTTTCACAACACAACCTATGCAATTCAACAATTTCATTCTCCCGAAAATCCATCATTTATTTAGCATATTCACATCAAGCACAACACAATTCACCTTACCCAACATGCCCAACCCATTATTTTCACATTTTCAATCACATTTACTTTCTTCGCAATCAAATTCTAACCCTAGCTACATATTTTACCAAAATTCGATCAAGCAGGTATTTATCGAGTTCATACAATCAAAATGATACTATGAACATCAATAACCAATAACTTAATTGAATTCAAGCTCAATTTATGGTTAGGGCAAGGTTTATTCACCTCACATGCTAAAAAAATCGAAAAATTAGTCAAGAATTGAGATGAAGTTAAAGACATACCTTTAATTCAATGAAATCGAAGAAAAGTCGAAGAAAACTCGTGCCTAGGTCCGTGTCATGTTGGGGAAGGGCAGATTTTTGTGTGTTTGTCGCGGAGGGGATGAGAAATGGGGAAAAAATGAGGGAAATCGGGGTTAAAAAGGAGGATTTTCGCGTGGGTCACCCGACGACCCGGTGTGACCCGTCGCGATTAACAGCTCAACATGTCACGGAGGATAACGCGGAGCACCCCCTCCGTGACATGGAGCCAACGCCGAGGTGTTCTGGAATTTTAAAAATTTCAGGATTACACCTCAACGTGTCACGGAGGGTAACGCGGAGGCCCTCCTCCGTGACACGGAGTCATCGCGCAGGCTCACTGTTTTGCCACTTTTTATTATTTTTCTCACCTCGATTTTTCCTTTGCGATCCTTTGCATTTTTTCCCTCCGTTCAACCTGAAATTCATCTAACAACAAGAAATTGGTTAGAATTCATGGGTTTCAACATAAAACACAATTTTTATTTTTTATATTTTTCTCTTTTCTCTTTTTTTTTTCTTTGTTTTCAACTAATTCTACTCAAGTATTACAACAATTTCACGGGTTGCCTCCCGTGCAGTGCCTGGTTTACCGTTGCGGCTCTACGTCATTGAAGCTTAGTCATCCTCTAGGGTGACAGATGTCTTCTCTCGACTACCGTCCTCACCCCAGTAATGCTTACATCGCTGCCCATTGACTAAGAACGTGGCACTACGAGCTTCTTGCCACAATTCCAGTTTTGGGGGGTCCTTCACCGGTGGTTTTCCCACTGGCTCTTGCAAATTAACACTTTGGGCAATATTCGCTCGATCAAGCACGTTGATCACTGAGATTTCCTCATACACGGCCGGAAGCTTCGTGGCCTTGTACACATCAAATACCTCCACCTTGTCGTGTGCCCGCATGGTTAGCTGCCCTGCAGCTGCATCAATCAGCACTTTCCCAGTCGCCAAGAAAGGACGTCCCAAAATAAATGGGACTTTCGCATCCGGCTCAAAATCCAGCACAACGAAGTCTATCGGGAAGATAAGGGAGCCCACTTGCACCAACACGCCCTCCACAATGCCATCTGATCTAGCCAAAGAATGATCTGCTAGTTGCAAGATCACTGTCGTTGGTCTAGGACTTCCTAGTCCCAATTTATTGAATACCGATGTCGGCATCAAGTTAATGCTCGTTTCCAAATCACATAATCCACGAGCTCGGATACTCTGCCCGATTGTAAGTTGAATTGTAAAGCTCCCAGGGTCTTTGAGCTTTGTGGGCAACCTATTTTGTATTCGGGAAGTGCACTCCTCCGTAAGCACCACCGTAGCGTACTCAGTCAACCTGCTTTTGTTCACCACGATGTCCTTGATATATTTTGCGTACTTCGGCACTCCCTACAAAACATCAACAAGAGGTAAATTAATGTGTACCTGTTTAAGCACCTCCATGAACTTTTTGAAACACGCTTCCTCCTTGTGTTTCTTTAATCTTTGAGGGAACGGGGGTGGTGGTCTTTCTGGTTCAGCTTCCTTCTCCTTCCCCCTATCATCATTATGTTCCCTGTCATTCTCCACTGCTCCTGACTGCTGCGGTGGTCTTTCTGGTTCCACCTCCTTGAGTTGTAAACCACTCCTTGTGGTCACTGCATTCACTTGCTTGGGGTTGGGGTCAGTGTTACTCGGAAGTCCTCCTCTCGGCCTGGTGTTCTGAGCTCCAGCTAGTTGCCCAAACTGGTACTCCAACGCCTTTGTAGCTAACTGATTGTTCTTTATATTGGCTGCCAATCTCACATAGTCAGCTTGCAATTGAGCTTGGTTAGCTATCATCGTTTTGAACATTTCCTCAATGCTGGGTGATGGTGGTTGAGGAGGTGCATTGTTGCTTCTATATTGCGACTGATAGTTCTGCTGCCCTCCTTGATTTCTCTGCGCCCCCTGAGTCGAACTCTGCCCTTGATGGCTGTTACTACCCCAAGAGAAATTCAGGTGACTCCTCCAATTAGAGTTGTAGTTGTTTCCATACTGTTGGTGATTATTTCTCTGTACATTACCAACAAAGTTCACTGAATCAGGATTCGCACCACAACACTCAGCTGAGTGTTCATTACTGCCGCACACTTCACACCAAATCTGCTGCACTACATTCACTGGGGCTTGAGACTGATTCATGCTCATATTGCTGAAGTAGGTGTTGAGTTGATTTTGTAATGCAGCTATCTGTGCAGCGATAGCTGTAAAACCATCCACTTCCAAGACTCCTACCGCTTTCCTTGTTCCTCCTCTAGAAGAGTCCGCATTCCACTCTGGATTTCCCTGCGAAATACAGTTTAACAAAGTATACAGCTCCTCATAAGTCTTTTCTAATGCTTGTCCCCCAGCTGCTGAGTCTAGCAAAATTTTTTTGTGGGGTTCCAAACCCTCTACGAAAGTATGCACCAGCACATCATTGGATTGGTGATGATGAGGACAATCCCGCAACATAGATTTGAATCTTTCCCAAGCTTGATACAGATTTTCCCCCTCTCTTTGTTTAAAACATAGAATTTGACTTCTAAGTCTTGCTGTTTTACCGGATGGAAAGAACCATATCAAGAAATTTCGTGCAAGATCATCCCAAGTGGTGATGGAATTAGGTGGCTCAGCTTTTAACCACCTCTTTGCTTCTCCCAAAAGTGAAAATGGGAACAATGTAAGCCTGACGTAATCGGATGACACTCCAGCGGGGATGTAAGTGTCACTTATCTCCAAAAAGTTTTGGAGATGCTGTTGTGGATCCTTGTGAGGGAGACCTGTGAATTGCCTGCTGGTGTGTAGCAATTGCATCATATTCTGTTTAAGCTCGAACCTCCCTCCTGGCTCAGGTTTGCGAATGCTAGAGGTAACATTGTTAGCATGTGGGATTGCCATTTCGCGAACCGGGCTAGCTGTCATTTCCTCGGGCACTAACACTGCCCTTACAATTGGTGGATTCTGTTGTTGCTCCAGGATTGTCTGTCTGAGCAACTGTAGCTTTTTCTCTAGAGCTTTTCTCCATTGACGATGGAATTGTCTTTCCGGCTCTAAGTGTGAATCCACCAGCTCCTTTTCTCTTGCCAGTGTTCAACAGAATTCAATATCTGCAAAAGACAGGCTAAGACCAAGTTGTCAGCACTAATAAGAAATCGTAAACTAACACTTAAGAAAACAATTTTACCAATTGCCAGTCCCCGGCAACGGCGCCAAAAACTTGTTCAGTCTGTTTCGCAACTACACGCAAGTGTACATGGTCGAAAAAGTAGTAAAATGGCTTAAGTAAGCCAAGTATCAATCCCACAGGGACTGGACTAAGGTAATAATTGAATCCAGCATTACTAAACTCTAACTCTAATAATGTAGACAATAGTTTCAAGAAGATTTTGGGAGTTTGTTTCCTAATTTATACTAATCTAAAACAAATGTACAAATTGAGTCTGAACTATAGTAATGAGCATGCTGAGGCTAAATCGAACATCCAGGGAAGCAATTTATTGATACAAATCGGTTAATCTTTCCTTCGGTTGCTAGTCAAGAATTATTGCCTATGGATTAAAACTCTCGTATTTAACCCAACTTAAGAATCATGAACCTTCCACCTACATTTCTGTGATGAAAAGAAATTCATGTTCTAGCCATACAAAACCGATTCCTTAATTGACTAATACGACTTTCAGATATATTTCTATTCTGAAGGTAAATCAATTCTCAATTTTACCAAAACAAGAAGAGATTATATCCTACCAATTCGCAACTTTCTAATTTCTTTCTCTTTCGAGCGCAAACCAGATTTTTTAGATATACATTAATATTGGCCAAACATTAATGCAGTAAGAACAAGAATTAATAGGACAACCATAGAAGAAAAGTTGAAAAACCAAGGTGATCAATAATTACGTTCCACTACAAATGTTCTTAACCTCAGCAAGAAGTGAATTTAGCCACTCATTTGTGGATTAAACATCATTAAATGAGTGTAAATCATACAAACAATTGAAATAAAGGAGAAAGAGATAGAGAAGAACCCTAAGATTTTTGTCCCCTCAACTGCCTGTAACCCACGTCCTTGCTTAACTAAGTCAGAATTATTAAAAATAAACCTAAGTGTGCTATTTATACTAGTGGGAATTTTTCCCGGAATAACAAGCAACGTGTCACGGAGTGCATCGCGGAGCACTGCCTCCATGACACGCCACAAACGCGGACCCTCACTGGAATCCGATCCTCCAGGTAATTATGCCCAACGTGCCATGGCGTGCAACACGGGGCTTGGCCAACGTGCCACGGAACCAACGCGAACCTCCATTGGAACTTGGCTAATTTTAATCATCCGGGGCAGAATGCCTCCGCGATGGCAGCGTGACACGGCTCCATAGCGGAGCCCCTTAATTTGCTGCATTTCCTTGGCCTCTACTACTGCTCCCTTTCGAGTCCATTCTCGATTTCTCCCAACATGCATGTTAGCTTCCTAAAATTACATTTTTTCTGCAAAACAACACTAATCATGTTGGTTAGTATAAGTTCACCTTTTAACTACAAATCACATGAGAATGTACAAATATCGATGGATAAACAAGACGAAATGAAGCATTTGAGTATCACTTGGGCATATAATTCTGCCCAAGATCAGCAGCTCTTGGCAATAAGGGTAGCTGAGATCCCTTGGTATGCAGACATAGTGAATTTGCTGGTGAGTGGAGTCTATCCACCGGAGGCTACGACTCAGCAGAGAAAAAAATTGAGGCATGATTGCCGGTATTTTATTTTCGATGAGCCGTACTTGTTTAAGTAGGGATCGGATTAGGTTATGAGAAGATGCATCCCGGAGAGCCAGATTGCAGATATTTTGAGGAGTTGTCACTCTACATTGTATGGAGGACACCACGGAGGCGAGCGGACAGCGCACAAGGTGTTACAGTCAGATTTCTTTTGGCCTACACTATTTAGAGACTCTATGGCATACGTCAAAATGTGTGATAGATGTCAACGGTCAGACACAATTGGTAGGAGGCAAGAGATGCCGCTGCAGCGTATATTATAAGTGGAGATCTTTGATGTATGGGGCATTGATTTCATGGGCCCGTTCCCACCGTCATTTGGTAATCGTTAGATCTTGGTAGCCGTTGATTATGTATCAAACTGGGTTGAAGCAACAACTTGCCCCAGGAATGACAACAAGGTGGTAACGAAATTTGTGAAAAAGCACATTTTCACCAGGTTCGGGACACCCCGAGCCATTATCAGTGATTGAGGGGCTCATTTTGTAAATGCAAGTTTCAAGAACTTTCTAGCTAAGTATGGGGTGCGCCACAAGGTGGCAACAACATATCATCCCCATACTAGTGGGCAAGTGGAGGTGTCGAATAAAGAAGTGAAGCAGATTCTCCAGAAAACAGTGAATGCATAACGTAGTGATTGGTCAAGCAAACTCAACGATGCGTTGTGGGCTTATAGAACTGCTTACAAGACACCAATTGGGACTTCTCCGTACAGATTGATCTATGGAAAGGCGTGTCATCTGCCGGTGGAGCTAGAACACCAAGCTTTCTGGGCCGTGAGGAAATTGAACATGGATTTAGAGCTAGCGGGTAAGAAGAGGATGATGCAACTCAGCGAACTTGATGAGTTTCGTTGGCATGCTTACGAAACTGCCAAGTGCTACAAGGAGAACAAAGAGGTGGCACGATAAGCATATGGTGCATCGTATATTCGAGCTGGGGTAGAAAGTGTTGCTTTTCAATTCAAGATTGAAGTTGTTTCCAGGAAAATTGCGGTCCAAATGGTCAGGGCCGTTTGAGGTAGTGAGAATGACCCCGCACGGGGCAGTGGAGTTGTGGCAAGAAGATCGAAGTGCCACGTTCTTGGTTAATGGGCAGCGTTGTAAGCGTTACTGGGGTGAGGACGTTATTCGAGAGAAGACGTCCATCACTCTAGAGGATGATTGAGCGTAAATGACGTCGAGCTGTGATGGTAAACCATGCGCTGTATGGGAGGCAACCCCTAAAATTTTTGTAATAGATGGGTAGAATTAGTTGAAAAAAAGAAAAAAAAAAGAGAAAAAAGAGAAAAAGAAAAAATAGAAAAAAAAATTATTGTTGCATTGAAACCTATGAATTCTAACCAATTCCTTGTTGTGAAATGATTTTCAGATGGAACGGAGGGCAAAAATGCAAAAAAAGCGCAAAGGAAAAAATCGAGGTGAGAAAAATAAAAATGGCATGATAGTGAGCCTATGCGTTGGCTCCGTGTCACGGAGGAGGGCCTCCGTGTTACCCTTCGTGACACGTTGAAGGTATTCTGGATTTTTTCAAAATTTCCAGAACACCTACACGATGACTCCTTATCACAGAGGAGGTGCTCCGTGTTACCCTCCATGACACGTTGAGGTGTAATTCGCGTCGTGTCACACTGGGTCACCTAGGTAACCCGCGCGAAAAACCTCCTTTTTAACCCCAAATTCCTTTATTTTTTCCTATTCTTTCAATTCCTCCGCTACCCACACCCTAAATTCCCTCCTCCCCCAACTTGACACGGACCTAGGCACAAGTTTTCTTCAAGTTTTCTTCAATTTCATCAGATTAAAAGTATGTTCTTGAACCTTACCTCATTTTTGCTTGAAATTTCGATTTTTGAGCATGAGTAGTGATTGAAACTTGTCGTAAGTGAAAAATTAAGCTTGAATTCATTTAAGTTATGAATGATTGATGTTTATAATATCGTTGTGAGTATATGAATTCGATGAATGCATGTTTTAATGAATTTTTGTGAAATTGGTAGCAGGGTTGGAATTTTAATAGGAATAAAACTAAACTCGTTTGAAATGTGAAAAAAAATTGGGTTGTGGATGTTGGGTGATGTGAATTATGTCGTGATTAATGTTGAATATGCTAAGTAGACAAGGGAATTTCGGAAAAATGAAATTGGTGAATTGCATAGGTTGTTGAGAACAAAAATTTGGCTAAGTGTTATGATGATATAATGAAATTGATGGCGATATTGTTATCCATTGTACGAAGTATGAGTAGTACATAGTAATTATTCTATCGAATTATATGAAGGCACTAAGAATGTTGAATGTAAAGATTGTGAAATCTTGAATGTCTTGCCGAATTGTTTTAATTGCGGCTAAAGACTAAGTGTGGGGTGATTCAATTAAACCCAACCTTAGTCGTAGACAGTTACGATTTGAATAACATTGGGATTGTATGGTTATATGTGCAGGCACAATGTCGGGCAAACGAGACAAGGGAAAGGGCGCATCCACATCGGGCGCCGGCAGAAAAAGAATAAGGTTGGGAACAGCAGTTCCAGTAGCACCAGCGGTTCCATGAGGCCAACGCCGACAATACGGAACCCGATGGGTGACTGATGAAGGGATGAAATGGTATGCAAATCACAAAGAAACCAAATACTTCCCGGAAGAGCATATAGCAAGGGAGCCGCTGGCATAGGAATTCCCGAGAATCGTACATCGGATTGACACCGCCGGGCTGAACTTCATCTTTGAAGAGCCCAAGGAGTGCAATCTCCATCTGATTCGGGAGTTCTGTGCCAACTAGAACCCGACCCTCCATAGTCACACCGTCAAGATAAGAAGGCAGGTTGTCACATTTAAGCCCCATCACTTGAATGCTATATTGGGGGCACGGGACACAGACGCCCATGTACTCCGGCAGCTGAACATAACTCCACCTTATGCGGACATCGGACGCACTCTATGTGGAGCCCATTCGACAGCACGGTGGAGCAGGCACAAAGAGAGGGGCTACCATCAGACACTGCCCTACTCTCAGATGAACAGGGAAGCCAGGATCTGGCTAAAAATTGTGTGTTCCTGCCTGATCCCGAGGGGGGGGGGGCGTACATGACAGATGTCACCTGGGATCGAGTGTGCTTGGTATATGCCCTGATGAAAGGGCTTGAGATAAATGTTTGGGCGGTGATTATCTCCGCCATGAAGAGAGCCCGCTTACATCAAGGGCACAGGTACGGGTTCGGTGGTTTGCTTACCACGTTCCTGAGGGGCCATGATATCGAGGAGAAGGCCCTAGATTACATCCCACAGATTGACAGGCATGCCTTGGATGTTACCAAAACCAAGGCACCTGACACTACTCATGGGCCTGTTCTCACACTAGCCGAGCGACATGCTCCGGATGATCAGTATATGGACCGCATGTACGGGATGTAGATGTTGCAGTTGCGCATTGACGGAAGGCCAACAACAAAAGATGAACTTTGGCAGCTTGAATTGGAATACCCCTTCGGCAAAAATGCCCGGGCTCTATGCCAAGTGGGGCCAACTTTTGTGGAGCATGTAGATGATGATGTCCCCACTAATGAGGAGACCCACCGTGAGGACTCAGATGTTGAGTCAGATGAGTACAACAGGGGTGATTCAGATATGGGAGACGAGGCAATGACACCTGATGAAGAAGTGGAATACTTCGATTGATCAGGGAGTTTCACCACCAACCTTTGTGATATATGAATTTTGTGAACACTGGGGATAGTGTTCGGTTTAAGTGTGGGGTGGACGTAGTTAGGTGCTAGCTGTTTCGTTTTTGTTTATGTTTATGTGGATGTGTTGTGTTGTTGTGCCTGTGAAAAATGTAACCTTGTGATTCTGTGTGATGTGTTTTGTAATTAAGTGGTGTTGTAATGAATGTTAAGCTGTTGTGTGTTGTGTGAGCTGTTGTTGAATGGTTGTTGTGTAAATATTTTTTTTCTATCGAAATTATGGAAATTTTTAAATTTTTTTGTTAAATTTCTTTTATTTTGGGTTTCTCGGCCTTTGTTTTTGGTGCTTTTACCGAGAATAGTCCCATTGAACCGAAGTCGTAATTTGTGACCGTTCCCTATGATGGATGGATGACGACCATCTTAAGGGAAATGTAGTCGATAGGAGTAGTTTCTCTTTATTTTCTTTCTTTTGTTTGTTTCCCAAACGTGTCGCTACTTCATGGTTCAGAATTCTGGTTACGTGTTGTACATGATATTATGTTGCAAAGGTGATTCGTATGAAAGCATCCAAATGCATAAACACGTTGAGATACCTAGGCCAAAAAGTTCGATTCGGTGTGATCGAGGCTTAATATTGAATTCTTGTAATTAGCTGATTGAAGAGTCTGTAAATATGTCTTGAGTTGAGCATGTGCAATGAGTGTGAGGTGAGTTTTCTATTATTCCATGCTATTGTGAAGTGTCTGGAACTTGCCTGGTGTGTGTACGAAATGAAATGAAGGATGTGTATTGTAGGAAAGGATGTAGGCATTTCTTTGATTAAACCGAAAGTTTTTCCATTATCATACCTACCTTGAATGTACATCCTAGTTATCCCCATTGAGCCTTTAGCCTATTTTTTTTCTTTCTTTGAAGAGGTACAAACCGAGCTTAATCCCTTCTTTTCATTAGCCTTGAATTTGATCCAAAACTCTTAAGCGCTCAAGAAAAACAATTTTCCCACAGTGTAAAGGAGTGAGAATTGTGAAAAGAAAGGAAAAGCGGAAGTGGTGAAAGTTAAAGAAAAGGTCAAAGGTGCACTTGCTGAAATTAAATAAAATAAAGATGTATAACTAATCTTGGTTATTAAGTCAAGTGTGCTTAAAGAAATGGGAACAAAAACAAAGAAAAATTTCAAGAATGAGAAGATGAAGGAAGAAACAATGCCCATAATAATGGTGGGATGTATTGAAAAGCGCTTAAGGAAGCTAGTTGCTATTATTGGTTAGCCCAGTATTTACTAGTTCCTTAGCTTACATTACAACCCATTAAGTCCTACGTGATCTTACATCACGCGTACTTATATTAGTGGAGTAGAACACTAGAGGCAAGCCTATGGTTCATGACAGGATGCATGTGAATTCTTTGGGAGAGAGAGCGAAATCGTGTTCATATACCCCTATATGTAATGCTTTGGAAATCGTGTGATTACAAATGGGGAGATTCTCTTGTGTTGTGAGGGCACATGCTGGACGAGAGATTAAATTTTGTCTCGGATGTCTTGATCAGTTGATTTGCATGAGTTTGCTGAGATCGAGAGTCGATTCTTGAGTATGGGAGGTCTTAATGTGGGGTATGTCATTGTATTGATGAGACCATGCATGTTTTCTTGATGATTTGCTAGATTAAATAATCGGTATAGCCGTAGCTTGAATTTTCGAGCCAAAGTAGCTATGCGTGGGTGTCAATTGCATGAGATGTGAGAGTATTGTTCGAGGATGAACAAGGTTTTAAGTGTGGGGTAAGTGATCTTGGGCAGAATTATATGCTCAAGTGATACTCAAATGCTTCATTTCGTCTTTGTTATCTATCGTTATTTGTGCATTCTCATGTGATTTGTAGTTAAAATGTGAATTTATACTAACCAACATGATTAGTGTTATTTTGCAGGTAAATGGAATTTTGGGAAGCTAAGATACATGTTGGTAAAAATTGGGAATGGACGTGGAAGCAAGGAGTGGAAAAGGCCAAGGAAGAGCAGCAAAAATAAGGGCTCCGCGATAAAGCCGTGTCACGCTGCCATCGCAGAGGCATTCTACCTCGGGTGATTTAATTTTGGCCATTTCCAGTGAAGCGTGTTACCTCCGTGACACGGAGGCAATGCCACGCGATGCAAGCCGTGGCACACTGAGTTTAATTACCTGAACATCAATTTCCACTATAGGTGCACGATAGCACCGTGGAACGTTGGCCAGGCTCTGCGATGTAAGCCGTGGCACGCCAAGGTGAAATTTTTGAGGAGCCAAATTCCAGAGAGTGTTCGCGATACCCCCGTGGCACGGAGGGAGTGCTCTGCTATACACTCCGTGCCACGTTTCTTGTTTTTCTGGGAAAAATTCCCACTAGTATAAATAGCACACTTAGGTTTTATTTTAAGGAATTCTGACTTGGTTGAGCAAGAACGTGAGTTACAGGCAGTTGAGGGGACGAAAATTCTAGGGTTCTTCTCTATCTCTTTCTCTTTTATCTCGATTGTTTGTATGATTTATACTCATTTGAGGATGTTTAATCCACAAATGAGTGGCTAAATTCACTTCTTGCTGAGGTTAAGAACAATTGTAGTGGAATGTAATTGTTGATCATTTTAGTTTTCATCTTTTCTTCAATGGTTGTTTTATCAATTGTTGTTCTTACCGCATTAATGTTTGGCCAACGTTAATGTATATCTAAAAAATCCAATTTTGATTTTGAGAAGGAAAGAAATTGGAAAGTTGTGAATTGGTAGGATATGATCTCTTCTTAGTTTGGGAAAATTGAGAATTGATTTACATTCACAATAGAAATATATCTGAACGTCTTATTAGTCAATTAAGGTATCAGTTTTGTATGGCTAGAACATGAAATTCTTTTATCACAAAAATGTAGATTGAAGATTCATGATTATTAAGTTGGATAGGAGATGAAAGTTCCAATCCATAGGCAATAATTCTTGACTAGCAACCGAAGAAAAGATTAACTGAATTGTATCGATAAATTAATTCCCTGCATGTTCGTTTTAACCTCAGCATGCTCATTACTATAGTTTAGACTCACTTTATAATTTTTCCTTAGATTCTTATTAATTAGTAACTCAAACTCTCAAAATATTATTCATTTGGTTGTCTGCATTCTTAAAGATATAGTTCATTAACACTTAAGTTAATTATTACCTTGGTTCAGTCCCTGTGGGATCGATACTTGGCTTTACTTAAGCCATTTTACTACTTGTTCGGCCACGTGCACTTGCGTGTAGTCACAGAAACGCCAAACAGCCGCTACAAGAGTTTGAATTCGAAGTAAAAGACCGGAAATGGACTGAAAATCAAGTGGCAGATCATCTATAAAGATTGGAATGTTATGTAGCACTTCAAGATGAGCATGACATTGATGATACATTCCCAGACGAGTAGGTTTGTACCAAAGAACTTATCTTTTCACCAGAGGAAGAAGTTTATTCATGATATGCGGAATGTTTTCTGGGATATACCCTACTTATTTCGTATATGTGCTAATGGGGTTATTTGGAGGTGCGTGCCCGAGATAGAGATGCTGAGTATATTGGAGGCCTGCCACTCTTCCCCTGTTGGAGGCCACCATAGCGGGATTCGCACAGCCCACAAAATTCTACAATGTGGGTAATATTAGCCAACCATTCACCAGGATGCACATGATTTCGCAAAGGCATGTGATGCATGCCAAAGGCAAGGAGGCATATAAAGGAGGCATGAGCTTCCTCTTACTCCCGTTCTAATTATTGAGCTACTCGATGTGTGGGGCATTGATTTCATGGGCCCATTTTTAAGTTCAAACGAGATAAAGTACATACTTGTGGCTGTTGACTACGTTTCAAAATGGGTGGAGGTAGTTGCGCTTCCAAATAATGAAGGGAAGAGGGTCACAACATTCTTGAAGTGGAATATATTTGCCAGATTTGGGACTCCTAGAGCCATTATTAGTAATGGGGGTTCACACTTCTACAACCAGTTGTTTCGCTCTTTATTGGAGAAATATGGGGTAAAACACAGGGTGGCAACACCATATCATCCCCAGTCTAGTGGGCAGGTTGAAGTCACAAGTCGGGAAATTAAGACCATCCTAGAAAAGACTATGAATGCTAACCAGACAGGCTGGGCAACGAAGCTAGATGATGCTTTATGGGCTTATCGGACTGCATCCAAGACTCTTATAAGTATGGCTCTGTATCAACCTGTTTATGGTAAAGCATGCCATCTTTCGGTGGAACTTGAGCATAAAGCTATGTGGGGGCTCAAGAAGTTGAATTTGGCAATGATGATGCTGCACAGTAAGGGGAAGGTGATACTAATGCGGAGCAGTCCAGTGATAATGATAGTGGTGCTGAAGTTTCTAATGAGCAGGAAGAAGATTCTGGCATCACACCCGAGGCAAGGTCTAAGAGATGGTTTCTATAGGGCTCTAGAGATGTGTACTATGCGGGGTTAAATCTCACTAAAAAAGGAAACCTCAGTTGCAGTACTTAGGAGGAGCCAAATTCAGATTAATGCCCTAAATGAAGTCCCATAGCTTAAAAGGATCTTCGAGGGCTACAACATGCATTGGATGATAAAGACTCCGGGTAAGTACAATATGGAGATGGTGCATGAGTTCACACAAATTACTACTATACTCTGGAGAAAAAGGATTCCTCAAAGATGACAATTAAGAAAGAGCCCATGCTAGACGTTGTCTGGGTAAGAGAGATTCTAGTGGATATATCAAGGGGACCATCACCAAAGTATTGATGGGTGGTGACTTTACAGCGCCGACCAGAACTACTTAATACGATTACCGCATGGGAGCAATGAAGGGGATCAGAAAGTTGAGCACTGAGGATAAGATGTTGCACTTTCAATGGATGACCAACATTATTGCTGAAGATGAGGAGAGAGCAGAATGGCCCATCGACAGAAAACCGATTTACAAGGCGTCCATGAATTTCTTGGCAATGTCATGGTGGTCCATCATTCGACATTACCTTGCGCCGATAGTGAATGATAATACGTTGAGTACAGACAGGGCAGCACTGGTGGCATGTCTGAGTATTTGCTGAACATTCCTCGGATTATTTCCACTGAAATTCGAGAGCGGGTGGTCCAAGAAAACACGAAATTCTGTTCTCGAGTTTGATATATTAGCTATGCATGGAGTTTGGAGTGCGGATCTTCCCAGATATTGATCATATGATAACAAACATCAGGATGACAGACATAGAATTATTAAAGATGAACTGAATCCGGTGGCTAGAGTCCGGGCTCCATTTCGTGGATCTAGATTGCTTGAGAGTACACGGAGAGGGGGTGAGAAGGGTGACACTTCCGGCTAGGATGAACAGACCATGGAGCTTCCTTCCACTCGAGCAGACGATGCTGCAACAACCACTTCTATTCCATCAGGCTGCTTAACCCAGTACATTCCTATTGGATAGTTGTTGGTCCCATAGAATGACATGAGAAAAATGGCCAAGAGACAGAAAATTGCAGAGCGTAAGATTGACATGCTGCTTGAGCAAGTTAAGCCATGGGTAAAAAAAGAAATAGAAGATGCAGCACATAGGTTACATATGCGGCTGGATGGGTTTGAGGTACGTCTCAATTAATTCTGGCCTGATGCTCAGACTCGGGATTGGGACACTATGTGGAGAGAGCTAGCAACATTGAGAGCTTTAGTGCACGAGTTTTCATCTAGACCTACCCCAGTTTTACCACCACAGGATTTATCAGTAATAGATGAGGATTTAGATGTGGATATTCCTCAGTTCTTTGACTTGGAGCTGGCTCCGCGTGAAAAAGGCAAAACGAAGTGGGCCGTTGAAGGTGCAGAGGATAAGGAAAGAAGAAAATCGAAGAAGGAGAGGTGGGCATTGAAAGCTGCCCTCAAGGAGAGTCGATAGACTACCATTGTGCATGAGCAAGAGATAATGGAGCATGTTAAAAGTACCGGCAGTTCTAGTGCATAGGATGTGCTCAAGGAGTGTGCGCACATATTTAATTCTCCTGTGCGAACAACTTCGGAGCATATACAGGCTACATTTGATGGTACTACACAGGCTGGAGTCATGACTGAAAGTCCAGCTGCTGAGGATTCTGGGGTTGCATCTACAGCCCCCGTTGACCAGACCATTGGCATCTAGGATGCCTAGTTACATCCCTATTCTCATGTTACTTATTGAATGCGTCAAGGACGTCGCATGATTTTTTTGATGGGGGTAGGGTAGTACTTGATTTTGATTTTTGTAAACATACCTGGAGGGTTTTTCTTGCTGGATTTCTTTTTCCTCAGGTGTTCTTTATCTAGTAGAACCGGCATGTTTAGGTTGTATTTTTTGTTTTATTTTGTTTTGTTGGTTAACTGGAAGAGAATAGGAGGCATATGAGTAGTCAAACAATGTATGTGAAAAGACACCCCTCCTAATTGTTGTGTGAATATACTTGTGCTATGAGGTGTGACCAGCATGGATATTTGTATGGCATCGTAGGTATCGCTAGAATAACTAATGTCAACACTGTGCATGAACCTGGTAGTTGGAACTTAGCTGTGTAATCAAGTTATTGTCTGAGTGAGGTTAAATAGTTGAGTTATGCTATGCATATCAATCTATAACTTGCCTGGTCAGTCGTACTGATATAGAGGATGGGAGACTAGGAAAGGATCATCGGCCATTATTGATTCATGAGTCCACTTTAACCTTAATATACCTACCTAAAAAGAATAAATATCCCTTGATCCAAATGTTTGAGCTTAAATTGACCTTTCTTTTTGTTTACACAAACTCACCTACCTGCTTTGAATAAAAATGAACCTGTTTTAGCCCTGGTCCCTCCTTGGATATTGTGAACCTCAATTCAGGAAAATCGCCTAAGTTGATGGTGGCTACTATAGGGGTGATTAAGAAGAGTAGTGTGGGATGAAAATTTAGAAATAAAAAGGAAAGAGCTGGTGTTGTATCCATAGTGAAAGGAAAATAAAGAGACAATAATGCAGAATGAAGAAAAGAAAAGAAAAATGAATGTGAAATTGATGAATGTTTGAAAGAAGAAGAACAACACCTCTAGTCACAAATGAAAGGAAGAATAAAGTAAAAAAAAGGGAGAAAATATGAAAAAGGTGAAAAGTGAAGTCAAGGTGTGAGTAGCACCAAGGAGGGTTAAGCTACTAATTCCATATGTACCATACCCAAACCCGAGCCTACGTTACAAGCCTAAACAAGTCCTATAGTGATCCTAGTCCAACCATCTAAAAAATTGAGGTATTGAAAGTAAAGGAAAGCTTATGGTGTTGTATTTGTACAAGGTGTGAGTAGCGCCAAAGAGGGTTAAGCTACTAATTCCATATGTACCATACCCGAACCCGAGCCTACGTTACAAGCCTAAAAAAGTCCTATAGTGATCCTAGTCCAACCATCTAAAAAATTGAGGTATTGAAAGTAAAGGAAAGCTTATGGTGTTCTATTTGTACAGTTTGAATTTCCTTGTGAGTGTGAGTGAGTTCTTTCCCAGTCCCAAAATAGACATTAGCATAATCATGTGTACATATGTGTGTGGGGGACTTCTTAATGGTGAGAGCGCGTGATTACATGGGTTGATTTCTAGCTGTCTAGGGGTAATGACAGTCGTATGTGTTTGGTTGTGTAGTGATAATATGATGCCATCCTTTGATCCTGTTGTGTCATGTTGAGAAATTCTAAGTTGTCGCACCAAGTTCTGTTTTTACCCGATAGGATGGAGGTTGATTAAATGAACAATTTATCTGATTTATGAGTTTGGACTGCTATGCATCTCCTAAGTTTCCTCTAGTTAAGTGTTGCCGTAGGTTGATTGTATTTTTTTTGCCTGAGGACATGCAAACATGTTAAGTTGAGGGGTTGATGTGCCGTGAATTTACAGCACTAGTGACGCTTAAAACTTTGTGAAAGTGCATGACTTTGGGTACATTTATGGAGATATGACGCGTTTTGGTAGTTTTGCAGGTAAAACTGACCGTAGGAATAAAAGTTGAGAAAAAGAGTTGAAAATAGAAAAAGTGTCTCAGAAGAGCCTTAATACGGAGCGTTGGTCCTTACCACGGGCCGTTCTGTTAAGTCGTTGAACGAGATTCAAAAAAGTTTATAAGCAGAGTGGTAAGTCAATGGCTGAAATCCACGGATCGTACTAGCTTACAACGAACTGTTCTGATTGATCGTGGGAAGATACAGAAAAGGCTGTCAAAATGAAGTGTCATACAACAGATGGCTCCTATGGATAATATGAACTTACAATGGATCATCCTATGTGGTCATTGAAAGAATCAGAGAAATTGACCAAGATTGGGCTGCGTACAATGGATAAACAGGACGGACCGTACATTCTAAGGACGAGTCGTTCTATGTGCTCGTACATTAGGTTCAGAAATAATGATCAAATAACTAGGAAACAATGATCAGGATCAACGACTCGTAGGATGGTACAATGAGCCATTGTTTGTGCCAGTATGATGAAAGGAGAAAATCTGAAGTAAACAACGACTGGAACAACGGGCCACTCTAACGGGCCGTAGAAACTACCAACGGACCGCGGTACCTGCCGACACCAGAATCCTAGATGATTTAGGAAAGGATTTGTTTCATGTTTATAAATACTTGGTTTAGGTTTATTTTATGTTTACACAATTTTACAGTTGTAGAATAGTATTTTCGTGTGTTATTGCGATTAAGATTCAAGAAACGAAGATATATTTTTGTTCTTGAATTTAGAGAAGTAATACATCTTTGGAGTTTTGTTCATCAATTTTGGAGTTTTATTCAATTTACTTGGTTTTCTTCTATGATAACTTGTAAGTGTCAATTATGATTTATTCAAGAATTTGTGATTGTGATCATACAAACATGAGTAGCTAAACCCATAACTAGGGTTGTGGGAACCAAGATGAATTAACACACATAGGTTAAATACTTTGTGATTCTTGAACGGGGTTTAATGCATGCATTTTTTTTTCATTCTTTTTGATTGATTCTTGAGGGGTGCAAACGTTAGGACTTGCCTTATTCTTACTTATCGAACCAAGGAGGTAATGAATGGGAAAATGGATTAACAACAGAGATTTGAGGCTCTCAACCCTCATCTAATAGCTTGAATTTGTCCGGGGATAGCTAATTTGATATTAAGGGTAAGGGTCAATTAAAAGTACACTCGTATACGGACCAAGTTGCATGGTGATAATCATCTAGATAGGGGACCAACCATTTAGGTGAACCTAACTTACCGATATTGCATGTTGAAACACCGGAATAGATCACTAGTGTAAAAGCCTTGTGGTTATGAAGTCTTGGGGAACACAATCCTAGTCAAGTCATTAATTTAATACAAATCGAATTTGATCTAAGCATTCAGTAGTTTTAATTTTGTTTATTATTTTATTTCTTTCCCCCTTAGGAAATAAGTAACTAGATAGTAAAGCTATTCGCATTAACTTAAGTTCTTTCCATATTCCTTGGGGGATCGACCTCAACCTCTAGTTGGGTTCTATATTTGATATCGACCACTTTATATCTCAATTGTGAGGTGTAATTTGGGCGACATCATTGGCCCGCATAGGATCCCTATAATTGTGTTGTTGTTGGTTAGTTGTCTTCTTTTATAGGTGGCCTTGTCGGCCAGAGGCCATATTTGCAGTTGAGATATAGCTTGCCAATTTCTTGAATTAAGTTATAGATGTGCACCAGTAATGCAGCAGGCCATCCAGGTTAGTCTAGATCCCAGTATGGCACTAGGTGCCAGTCATGCCTCCCAAGGTGGGGTGTGAAAAACATGGTATCAGAGCAGGTCATATCCCAGGGAGTCTTCGATCCGTGTCAAGTAGAGTCTTGTCTATGGATATATTGTGCGCCACATTCTATAGGAAGGAGGCTACAAGACATAATAGTGTGGTTACTCTTCTTTCTCCTCCAATCGCACTACAGAGTTGTGTTGTATAGGGTGACTCTCTAAGCTTATGTTATTCTATTTATTTACAGAGAAAAATGTCTGACACACGATGGACCGCGACTGGTCGAGATTTAGATGTGGCAGCAGGAGAGGGCACTAGTAGGGGGCCCTAGTCAGAGTCGGCCCGGTCTAAGGGCGACAGGGAGATATCATCTCGATCTCCCCAACATTCACCACCGCACTAGAGCCCGCTAGGGCAACAGAGATACCAGTACCTCACACCAAGACATTCTTGTGCCTTCAGATCAGGAGCTCAGGGGTGCATTCTATATGTTGGTGCACATGATGGCTGCCCAGCGTCAGCCTCAGCAAGCAGTACCAGCTACCGTTGAGCCTACTGAGGGGCCAGATAGTTTGAGGGTCCGTGAGTTCCTTATTTTGAGTCCCCCGTAGTTTATAGGGACAGATCGTAGGGAGGAACCGCAGTATTTCATAGATCAGCTGCAGAGAATCTTCAGGGTTATGCATGCCTCGTCCACAAAATCAATTGAGTAAGCAGTATTCCGATTGCAAGATGTAGTGGTTTTGTGGTACGAGAGTTGGGAAAGATCCTGAGGAAGAGATGCACCTACACCTAGATGGCTTAGCTTCTCTGAGGCTTTTATAGATCATTATTTTCCCCAAGAGGTTCGGCAAGCTAGAGTAGAGCAGTTTTTGCATCTGGAGCAGGGCAGAATGAGTTTCAAGGAACATGCATTGAGATTTGATTCCTTAGCTAGATATGCGCCCTCATTTGATGATACTATGCTAGCCAGGGTACACCGGTTTATTATGAGACTTGCGCCAGAATATGTGGAGTCTTTCATTACAGCCACACTATGAGAGCATATGGATATCTCACGAATCCAGGCCTTTGCTCAAAATATAGAGAAGCTCAGACAGCACCAGTACGCCATGGAAAGGGCAGGTCAAGAGCAGCATCAGAGGGCTAGACCCACAGATTTTCAGGCAGACTTTCAGGGTGGGCCTAGGCCTTGTTTAGCAGGTAGGCCACCTAGGTCTCCATTTTAGCAGCAACAGGACAATAGATTGGATCGTTGAAGACAGTCAGGTCTCGACAAAAGTTCACGAGCGCCAGGCTCGCAGTATCAGAAGGGGCCAGATCAGATAGAATTAGCAGTACCCCGATGTAGTACTTGCCATAGGCAGCATCTGGAAAGGTGTAGGTATGGTTCCACCGCCTGTTATTCCTGTGGACAGGAGGGAAACAAAATGAGAGATTGCCCTACTAGATGCCAGGGCAGTTAGGACCAACAAAATAGATTCTCAGCTGGTTCATATACCTAGCACCTTCTGAAGGGCGCAAGTCGTTAGCTCCAGTCGGCAGAGGCTGAGGTAGATCAAGGGAATCTAGTTCAGGCAGCGGTCAGGATCGCACATATGTGATCTTGGAAAAATTTATATGCCCAAGTGATACTCAAAGGTGTTATTTTAGCCTTGTTTATCTATCAATTTTTATACATTCTCATGTAATTGGTAATAAAATGTGAATTTATACTAACCAACATGATTAGCATTGTTTTGCAGGTAAAATGTAATTTCGGGAAGCTAAAATGCATGTTGGAAGAGATCGGGGTTGGACTCGGATGTGAGCAAGGGACAAGGCATTGGAAAGCACAAAATAAAGGGGCTCCGCGATGGAGCCGTGTCACGCTGCCATCGCGGAGGCCTTCTGCCTGGAGAGGGAATTTTCAGCCTATTTCCAGTGAGGGTTCGCGATGGGTCCGTGGCACGGTGGCCTGGCTCTGAGTTGCACGCCGTGCCACGTTGGGCCTTATTCCTTGGACCCCCAGTTTCCAGTGAGGGTCCGCGTCGGTGGCGTGTCACGGAGGCAGTGCTCCGCGATGCACTCCGTGACACATTGCTTGTTATTCCGGGAAAAATTCCCACTAGTATAAATAGAACACTTAGGTTCATTTTTCAATATTTTGAGTTGGTGGAGCAAGACCGTGGGCTACAGGCAGTTGAGGGGACGAAATTATCAGGGTTTTTCTCTCTTTCCTTCTTCTTGTATTCAATTGCTTGTATGTTTAACACTCATTTAACGATGTTTAATCCACAAATGAGTGGCTAATTCATCTTCTTGCTGAGGTTAAGAACACTTGTAATGAAATGTAATTATTGATTCTTTGGTTTTTCATCTTTCCTTTCATGGTTGTTCTATTAATCCTTGTTCTTACTGCATTAATGTGTGGCCTACGTTAATGTACATCTAAAAAGTCCGGTTTCACTCGAGAGAGCAAGAAATTGGAAAGTTGTGAATTAATAGGATATGATCCTTTCTTAGTTTGGTAAAATTAAGAATTGATTTACCTTCAGGATAGAAATATACCTGAAAGTCGTATTAGTCAATTTAGGAATCGGTTTTGTATGGCTAGAACATGAATTGCATTTAATCACAGAAATGTAGGTGGATGGTTATGATTCTTAAGTGGGGTTAAATACGAGAGTTTTAATCCCTTGGCAATAATTCTTGACTAGCAACCGGAAGGCTAACCAAATTATATCGACAATTAATTTCATTACATGTTCGTTTAACCTCAGCATGCTCACATTCAAAGTTCAGACTCACATTAGATAATTGTTTTAGACTTAGCATAATTATTATAAATCAAAATATCAAACTCTTGGTTACACTGTTGTCTGCATTTTTAGAATTGAAATATAGTACACTTGAGCAGATTGCACTTCATCCCAGTCCCTGTGGGATCGATACTTGGCCTACTTAAGCCACTTTACTACTTGTTCGACCACGTGCACTTGCGTGTAGTTATATACCCATATAACAAACAGACCGAACAATATGCACTATCAGGGCGACAAGAGCCAGAATCGTCACCAGATATATGAACGGTACATTAGATGTTTTCTCTCACTCAACTTATGCTTTGATAGACCCGGGCTCCACTTTATTTTATGTTATCCCGTTAGTGGCCCGAAAGTTTGATATAGTGCCAGAATTTCTTCAGTAACCCTTTTTAGAGTCTACACCCATCGATGACTCTATTATTGCAAAAAGTTGTACAGTAGATATTCTTGGTCGCCGGACCTTAGCGGATCTAGTATAATTAGAAATGATCGATTTTGATGTGATTATGGGTATGGATTGGTTGGCACCATGTTACTCGATTGTAGAGTGTTGCACTAGAATTGTCTGATTTCACTTTTCAGGGGATGTAGTATGTGAGTGGAGGGGTAATACAGCCACGCCAAATGATATGCTTATATCCTATCTTCGGGTGAAAAAGTTGATAGCAAAAGGGTGTATCTAGTATATTGTTAGGGTTCAGGATATGTGAGCAGGATCGCTAACCCTCCAGTCTACTCCAGTAGTTAACGAGTTCCTAGATCTGTTTCCAGATGAACTTCCTGGTTTCACCCAAAGCGGGAAATAGATTTCTCTATAGACTTGCTACCAGATACTCAGCTTGTATCCATTCCCTCGTATTAAATGGCCCTTGATGAATTAAAAGAATTGAAAGAACAGTTGAAAGATTTGTTAGATTATGGTTTTATCAGGCCGAGTACTTCACCATGGGGTGCACCAATCCTGTTTGTAAGAAAGAAGGATGGTTCCCTGCGTGTATGTGTATAGATTACCGGTAGTTAAATAACGTCACTGTTAAGAATAAATACCCACTTCCCAGGATGTGAGTTGTTTGATTAGCTGCAAGGGGCAAAATATTTTTCTAAAATTGACTTGAGATTTGGGTACCACCAGGTTCGAGTCCAGGAAAAAGATATCCCGAAGACAGCTTTTAGGACCAGGTCTGGGCATTTCGAGTTCCTAGTTAGTTCCTTCTGGCTGACAAATGCACCAACAGTGTTCATGGACATAATGAACAACATCTTCAGGCCATATTTAGACTTGTTAGTGATAGTGTTCATTGATGATATTCTTGTATATTCCCGCTCAGAAGCGAAACACAGAGATCATTTGCGCAGAGTACTTCAGATCCTCAGTGACTGGCAGCTATATGCAAAGTTTTCTAAATGTGAGTTTTGGTTAAAATCTGTAGGTTTCTTGGGCCACATTGTATCAGAAGCTAGTATTCAGGTTGATTTGCATAAAATTGAGGCAGTAAAGACATGGCCTAGGCCTACAACTCCAACAGAAATTTGCAGTTTCTTGGAATTAGCCGAGTATTACAGAAGGTTTGTGGAAGGATTTTCTACCCTTTCAGTACCCTTGACTAAATTGACTCAGAAAGCAGCCAAATTTCATTGGACCGAGGCTTGTGAGCAGAGTTTCCAGAAATTGAAAAACAAATTGACATTGGGGCCAGTGTTAGCTTCGCCAGAAGGCTCAGAGGAAAACGTTGTGTATTGTGACACTTCAGGCGTTGGTTTGTGGTGTGTTTTGATGCAACATGGGAGGTAATTATGCATTCTTTAAGGCAATTGTGGAAACATGAAAAAACTTATCCCACCCATGAACTGGAGTTAGCTGCAGTAATTCACGCCTTAAATATATGGAGGCATTACTTGTATGGGGTGTGTGCTGATATTTTTACTGATCATAAAAGCCTCTAGTACATTCTCACGCAGAAGGAGATGAATTTGTGGCAGCGCCGTTGGTTAGAATTGTAGAAAAGACTATGACGTGAATATCTTATATCACCCAGGGAAGGCCAATATTGTAGCAGATTCCATTAGCCAACGATCCATGGGCAGTTTGGCACATCTGAGACCAAAACAATGAGAAATTTCTTGAGAATTGCACCGACTAGCTAGTTTAGTCGTTCGGGTAGTTGATACAGAGGATAATGCGGCTATAATTTAGAATACAATGGTATCATCCCTAGTGGTAGAGGTAAAAGAGCGGCAGCATGAAGATCCTCATTTAGCAAAACTCAAAGATAAAGTCCAGCAAGGTGAATTATCAGCTTTCGAGGTAACCAAAGACGAGATTTTGAGGTACAGAGGTCGCCTCTGCGTTCCAGATGTAGCAGCGCACCGTTAGTAGATTATGGCAGAGTTACACTACTCTCATTACTCTCTTCATCCAGGTTCAACAAAGATGTACCATGAAATAAAATAGATATACTGGTGGCCTGGAATAAAGAAAGGCATAGTTGAATTTGTGGCGCAGTGTCCTAATTGCTAACAGGTAAAGGCTAAACATCAGAAACCTAGTGGTCTAACTCAGGAGATGGCTATACCTATGTGGAAATGGGAGGCAGTCAATATGGACTTTGTGACAGGACTACCCCATACTAGACGCAGATTTGACTCCATCTGGTGATTGTTGATAGGTTGAAAAAATCAGCTCACTTTCTGCCAGTGTGGACAACATTTTCTGCTGAAGATTAAACTGAGTTATACATTAAAGAAATAGTCCAGTTGAACGGTGTCCTAGTATCTATCATCTCAGATAGATGGGCATAGTTTACAGCTAGATTTTGGCAATCATTTCAGAAAGTTTTGGGTACACAAGTTAATTTGAGTACACGTTTTCATCCCCAGAAAGACATCCAGGTAGAGCACACCATTCAGACACTCGAGGACATGTTACCAGCATGTGTTGTAGAATTTGGAGGAAGTTTGGATGAACATTTACCACTCATCGAATTTGCATATAATAGCAGTTATCATTCTACAATTCAGATGGCCCCTTATGATGCTTTATATAGGCAGAAATGTTGGTCCCCCATCAGATGTTTGAGGTAGGAGAGGCAGAGTTAGTCGGACCAGATATGATTCACCAATCAGAAAATAAAGTGAAACTTATCAAAGAGCGGTTAATGACAGCCTAGAGTCGCCAGAAGTCCTCTCTAATGTACGACATAGAGACTTGGAATTTAATATAGATGATTGAGTATTCCTTAAAGTGTCGCCAAAGAAGGGCATGATGAGATTTGGCAAGAAAGGAAAGCTTAGCCCGATCGGCCATATCAGATCCTTCGAAGAATAAGCCAAGTGGCATACGAGTTAGAGTTGCCTTCTGAGTTAGAATCTGTTAACCCAGACTTTCATGTGTCCATGTTGCGGAAATATATAGGGGACGCGTCTCAGGTTGTGCCATTTGAGGATATCCAAGTTACTGAAGATTTAGCTTACGAAGAGGTACCAGTTGTAATATTAGATCGACAGATTCGTAGATTGAGGACTAAAGGTATAGCAACCGTTAAAGTGCTGCGGAGGAAAAGAAATAAAGAAGAGATGACCTGGGAAGCTGAGGATGACAAGAGATCTAGATATCCTCACTTCTTCCAAGATTGACCCAGAATATGTCGTTGAGGTGAGATCGTTGTTCAGATGTTACTTTATTACTTATGTTGCTAGTACTATTCAAATATCTACTTCTATATTGTGGGGTAGTTGATTGTAGTGCCCTATGAGATGCATATGTATGACTTTTCTGCGTTTCAGGTTTGTGGATAATCCATATTACAGAGGAGACTTTACCGAAATTTTTCTAAATGTTAATCAGAAAAGTTTTACTCTTTTAAGGCTTGAAGTTTGCATTTGAGGAACTAAGGGGGGAAAGGATGTTACACCCTGTAGAATGTTATTGGTTAGTAGGCGTACGCATGGATTGTGATGAGTAATGAAGGCTTGACGCGTGTGGGAAGAGCCTCGGAAGTAGGGTCGAGCGAGGCTAGGTCACAAGGGCTAGCGCAGTGCGCCACCACACCGGCTCCCTAGGCAGCACGGTGCGCCAGCCCTACTGGCGTTGTGGGAGGCGCGACGAGCCCCTTAGTTTATTTTAAATCACTTTTAAGTTATCCCCATGGATAAAATAGAGTAAGCATGCAACTTCCTCAATATAAATCCGATTTCGCTATCAAACGCCGTCCAAATGTAAATTAACTTCAGGTAAAAAGTCCTAAGCCTACGGGAAGCATTTCTGCAGAGTTATTTTCCAAATATTCGCTCAGCGTATTGATACCCCATTGAGTAAAAGTTTTCATAATTGTTCCAAATTTATTCCTAAATAGCCACATGCATTAGGTAAGCGCTTCTCCCTTCTGAACTCCCGAGAAATTGCGGGTTTTTGCTAAGTTATTTAGAGTTGAATTGCAATTCATATTATTATTGAAAGTTATAGTTTTTTTCCAATTTTTATCATTGAAATTAGCCCTGTATTCTCAGCATAAGGGTTGTAGTTGGATAGAACCACCGGTCACTAGTTGAGAATCACAAGTTAAACCAAAGTCGGCACCGATGTATGTAAGGCTATCCTTTCGGCAAGTTACGATCATCGTAAAGTTAGTAAGACTTTTGTGTCCTTAGTATTTCAGAGTAAGCCTATTGGGGTCAGCTGTTATGAATTGAATTGAGATGATAATGATGATATTGTAACTGTCATCAGAGTTAACCCTAGCTAGCTCGATTGTTGTACACGATATTCGGGGTTTGAATGTTGTTGCCTATAAAATTATGTTTACAAAAGCAGTATGATGTATGAAGGGACCAGAGTGAGGCCGTGAGGGCCATATCCACTTTTAAAGCTAATATTGTTGCCCATAGTCGAGCCAAGGCTCGGGGCCTAATTACAACAGCTACAGTATGATCCATAGTCGAGCCAAGGCTTGAGATCCAAATACAGCAGTCACATTATGACCCATAGTCAGGCCAAGGCCCGAGGTCCAGCTATCAGAGATTACATTGTAGTCCATAGTCGAGCCAAGGCTCGGGGCCTAGTTACAGCAGCTAAATTATGATCCATATTCGAGCCAAGGCTCGACATGTAGAAACAGCAGTCACATTATGACCCATAGTCGGGCCAAGGCCCGGGGTCCAGCTATCAGAGATTACATTATGGCCCATAGTAGAGCCAAGGCTCGGGGCCTAGTTACAGCAGCTATAGTATAACCTATAGTCGAGCGAAGACTCGGGGTCCAGTTACACAGCCCAAACAACTCAAACACAACTATAGGAGCCTATCAGGCTCAGATATAGTTACAAAGAATGAATATTCCAGAGTTACAGTATGCTTATAGCCTTTAGTAGCTAGATAGCAGAAGTATACATTGTATGTACTTGTCGGGGCTTATGGAGGCCCAGGTAGGTTATTCTATGCTATTTGTACTTTCTAGGCTTATGGGGGCTCAGTTAGGTTCTTGTTTGTATGTATAAACTTGTTAGTTAATTATTTCAGATGGTAAGGTTACTTAGGTTAAATTCTTACCCTCCTTCTTGATTACTTCAGTTTTACCAATATTCAGTTAGTTGTTAGCTACCTTATATATTTGGTATATATTGTATTGACGCCCATCCTCAGGGTGCTGCATTACTTGCCTCCAAGTGCGGATAAATGCGGTTCGAGGCAATCTTAGCTATCAGCTGGAGTTAGCAGTTCATTTAGCTCCTTTACTCCGGAGTTGAAAGTTAGAAGAGGTTTTTTCTTTTATTATACAATTTATGGGTAGGTCGGGGCCTTGTCTTGACCATTATTCCACTCTTAGAGGCTTGCAGGGTACGGATTTCCAGTAGTTAGGTTTTGTTGTTGGCCGTGTGGGGCCTTGTTTAGCTGTCAGATAGTAGTCTTGTCAACTATAGTGTAGTTTAGTTGCTTGATTTCATTTTAGTTATAACTAGACAGCATGACGGTCTTGTTGTCCCCAATAGGATTCCTTTTATTATGTTGTTGTTGGTAAGTTATCTTCTTTTACATGTGGCCTTATGTTCTAGAGGATGTATTGACAGCCAAGATATAGCTTACTGATTTCTTGAATTAAGTTATAGATGTGCACCAGTAGTGCACCAGGCCAGCCGGGTTAGTCCAAATCCCAGTGTGGAACTAGGTGCCAGTCATGCCTCCCAAGGTGGGGTGTGATAGAACTGACTAGTGGAAGAGTCTATAACCGACATATAACCACGTGAGCTAGACGTGGAGTCCGATGTATACACCCTATTGGTAGGACCCAATATACCTTGCTAAGGTGTTAAGGCATGAACTGAGTGATCACTGGTCTGGGGACATGAGGCCAATAAAATATAACCTACGGGGTCAGCGTAGTTCTGGGATCCTGGGTGCGCTGGAACCCCGATCTGCTCGGTGCTAAGTTCTACTCCCACTAGATAGTCCTAGATTGACTACTAAGATGATAGCTTGAAACTGGGGCCCAAGACTATGTTAGGAATACCTATTTGGAAGTATCCTGAGAGTCTTATCGTACCGGATTCTATGACTAGTGTTCTAAGACTGGCCAGAGTTTCTTATCTAGAAGCATCATAACCGTCTAAAGAATAAACTGTAATCTGAAGCTGGGGTCCTAAGGCTGGTCAGATCTACTTATCTGAAAGTATCATGACCGCCTAAAGAACCACTAAAATCTGATACTGAGTCTAATACTGATAACTGGGAAGCATCATGGACACCTCAAGAATTAACTGTAGTCAAACTGATCAGCTGACATTTTCAGGACAACACTGAGTGTAATGTCACGCCCCACCTTGGGAGGCATGATTGGCACCTTGTTCCCTACAAGGATATAAACTGACCTCATTGGGCTTATGTACTTCTGGTGCATGCCTAATCTTTAAATCAAGAAAACAATAGGCTATATCTTGGCTGTAAACACAGCCCCCGGCCGACAAGGCTTTATAGCCACCTGTGAAAGAAAATAGCTAACTAGAAACAAGTAATAGTAGGAAATCCTATGCGGGCTGATAAGACCACCATGATGTCTAGTTATAACTATAAAGTAAATCCATCACTAAAGTAAGCTATGGCTGATAAGGCCGCTAACTAACAGCTAAAAAAGGCCCCACACGGCCAACACGTAAAATAAAGTATACACGGGCTCCATGCGACCAACAACAGCTAACCATAGGAAATCTGAAATGATCTGCAAGCCTCTAGGAGTGATATAATGGTTGAGACAGAGCCCTGACCTATCCATAAATTGTACAAATAAAAAGAGTAAACCTTCTAGCTGTTAGCTGCGGAGGAGAGGAGTTGACTGCTCTGCTAACTCTGACGGAAAGCTAAGAAGATCCGTCTCCACATCTATTAGCATCTGTAGGCAAGTAATGAAGCACCCTAGAAAGGATATTAGTACAATATGTACCGAATATGTAAGGCCGTAACTGTAAATAACTAAATGAACTAAAATGAAACTAAAAGTAATTGAAAGAAAGGGGTAGAAGTACTACCTGAATAGCTGAACTTCAAGCTGTCTAATCTATCAGTAACTAATGCAAACAAGAACCTTTCCTAGACCCCATAAGTAAAAAAGTACAACCAGCACAGAATAACCCACTCGGGGCCCCCATAAGCCCTAACGAGTACACTTCAATCTATATACCCCTACAATTTCACACTGAGTCAACTAATAACTATAACCGTCCAACTAGTCCCCTTGGTCTGCAACTGAGCCCGCTCAACCCCTAAACTGTAGTTGTGTTTGAGTCTAGTGGACTCTTGATATCTACACCCCCGGCACCAGGCTCGGTGTGGGTGTGGTACTGATACGACATATAATATTCCAGCCATGGAATGGAAAATATATGAGGACCTTGGACCCCATCTTCATCCCTCATGGAAGGCATACCGTTCCTTGGAGTAATGTCATCTCGCCCCTAGCGGGCGTTGACACAACTAGTAACCCTGGAGTTGGCTATGGAAGGATATAAGGGGCAAAGTTAATCCCAAACTAAACATAAAATATTAGTCTCAGCTAACAACAACTACTAATCAAAATGTATATACTTCTGGCTCTCTTACTAGAATTATAACTGAGTTACAATACTAAAGAAACTAACTTGCCGAACGGATTTGCCTTAACATACCCGGATCGCCGATTTCTGATTAGCTGGTGAGTTTCAATTCGTTCAGTATCCCTTTCAAACTATAATCATATTACTGGAAGAATGAAACTAGTTTCAGTACTAAATTTGGAAAAAAAGATAACTTTTAATACTAATATTAACTATACTTCAACTTAACAAAATATGATAAAAAACGTATAATTTCTCGAGAGTTTAGAAGGGAGAAATGCTTACTTGAAGCCTGTGATCGTATAGAAATCACTTTGGAGCAATTCTGACAATTACTACTTGACAGGGTTACGATTTGCCGGGCGAATTTCGAGAAACTAACTCCGTAGTAATGCTCCCTGCAAGCTTATATTCCGATATCTGAAGTTAATTTGAATTTAGAATGCGTTTTGCTGCGTAATCAGAAGAAATTTGAATAAAAGTAGCATGCTTCTCTTCTCTAGATGAAGATATGTATATATATGAAATGAAAACAAATGAAACATGTACTTATGTAATATTTGAGCGGTGGATAGGGGGTCCATGTCACGACCCCAATGCACCAATTTACGGGTGTGTCACGACGCCCAACGTGAAAGGAGGGGGTCCGTGAGACGCTGCTCCTGTTGCAGCTTGCTTCGGCCTTCTCTCTCGCTACCTCGGTTTCACGCTCGTTCAACCTTTCCTGGACCCTTTCTCATATGCGTCGTACTCTAAATTCTTAACGAACATATGAATATGCCAACTAAATGTTAGGAACTTACAGGGTGATACATCCTCCCCCCTTAGGAACATTCGTCCTCGAATGTCACTTTAACTTGTAGGAATCTAACTCTTTAATCTACTATTTTGGGAAAATTCGGTAGAGTCTCCCTAATATGCAAACTATCTGAAAACTTTGAAATGCACAAAAGCCCAATACAAATATCTAACATAAAACTCTTTCACAACAAAGTTATAGTCAACTGGATAATATAAGAATCATAATTCATAAAACAACAACTAAATCAACAACTTTACCTTATCTGCATAGTCTGGATTAACCCTTGAACAATTGAGGATATCTGGATCTCATGTCATCCTCGGCTTCCCAGGTCATCTCTTCTCTATTCTTGTTCCTCCATAATCCTTTAACAGAGGCGATGTCTTTTGTTCTCAACCTGCGAATCTACTGATCTAATATGACCACTGGAACTTTTTTGTAGGACAACTCCTCAGTAGCCTGGACGTCCTCGACAGGAAAAACACGGGACAGATCCCCTATACACTTCCGTAACATTGACACATGAAAGACCGGGTGAACAAACTTTAACTCGTATGCCACTTGGCCTATTCTCTGAAGGATTCGATACGGCCCAATAAACCTTGGAATAAGCTTTCCCATTTTTACCAAACCTCATTACTCCCTTCATTTGTTTGACTTTAAGAAATACCCTGTCGTCTATATTGAATTACAGGTCCCTACACTGCACATCAGAATAAGATTTTTGACGACTCTAAGCTGTCAGCAAGCGCTCTTTGATAAGCTTTACTTTCTCCTCTGACTGGTGGATTATGTCTGGCCCAATTAACCTTGATTCTCCAACCTCGAACCAACCAATAGGAGACCTGCACTTCCGCCTATATAAGGCCTCATACGGCACCATCGGAATTTTCGAATGGTAACTATTATGATAAGCAAATTCAATAAGGGTTAAATGTTCATCCCAGCTTCCCTCGAAGTCTAGCATGCATGCCCGTAACATATCCTCGAGCGTCTGAATTGTACGTTCCGCCTGCCCGTCTGTTTGAGGGTGGAAGGCTGTACTCAAGTTAACATGTTTTCCCAAGTCTCTCTGAAATGACTGCCAGAATCTAGCTGTAAAATGTGCTCCTATGTCAGAAATGATATATACTGGGACACCATGCAATTGAACTATTTCTCTGATATACAATTCATGATTGTCTTCCACTGAGAAAGTGGTCCTGACTGGCAGAAAATGAGCTGACTTCATCAACCTATCAACTATCACCCAGATAGAATCAGATCTGCATCTTGTACGGGGTAATCCGATCACAAAATCCATATTGATTGCCTCCCATTTCCATATAGGCACTGCTATCTCCTGTATCAATCCATTAGGTTTTTGATATTCCGCCTTTACCTACTGGCAGTTGGGGCAATGTGCTACAAACTCTGCTACCCCCTTTTTCATTCCTGGCCACTAGTAAATCTCTTTTATGTCATGATACATTTTTGTTAAACTTGGGTGAAGAGAATAGCGGGAATTATGTACCTCTGCCATGATCTACTGGTGAAGTTCTTCTACATCTGGAACGTAGAGGCGACCTTTACATCTCAAGACCCCGTCTTCGGTTACCTCGAAAACTGATACTTCCCCCTGTAGTATCTTATCTCGGAGCTGTGCTAAATGAGGATCTTCATACTTCCGTTCTTTTACCTCTACTACTAGGGACGATACTATCATATTCTAAATTATATCCCCATTGTCTCCTGAGTCTACTATTCAGAAAACTGCTGGCTACCTGGTGTAATTTTTGGGCCAATTCCCGCTGTTCGGGCATCAAATGTGCCAAACTCCCCATTGATCTAAGACTAAGGGCATCTGCTACGATATTAGCCTTCCCCGGTTGATACAAAATATTTACGTCATAATCTTTCAAAAGTTCTAACTATCGACGTTATTATAGATTCAACTCTTTCTGAGTGAAAATGTACTGGAGGCTCTTATGACTGGTAAAAATGTCCACGTGCACCCCATACAAGTAATGTCTCTAGATCTTTAAGGCGCGAGCTACTGCCACTAATTCCAGGTCATGAGTGGGATAGTTCTTCTCAAGATTCCTCAGTTGCCTCGAAGCATAAGCAATTACCTTACCGCGTTGCATCAGAACACACCCTAACCCAACACCTGAAGCATCACAATACACTACATAACCTTCTGATCCTTTTGGCAACGCTAGTACTGCCGCTGATGTCAATCTATTTTTCAACTCCTAGAACTCTTTTCACATGCTTCAGTCCAGTGAAATTTAGCTACTTTCTAGGTTAACTTGGTCAAAGGCACTGATAAGGTTCTCTTCTACAAACCTTCTTTAGTACTCGGCTAATCGTGGATTATGTGATTTGGGAGCAAGCATAAATTTGATGCCTTCATCGGTATTCAGAAAGTTAGGTCTAGGGAGTCCTAGACCCACAACAGTAATCTTGCAATTGGCTGATCGATCCCTAGCCAGACCTGATGGCATTGTGGAGGACATTCTGGTGCAAGTTGGCTCCCTAATTTTCCTGGTAGATTTTGTCGTGCTGGATTTTGAACCAGACGCGGAAGTCCCATTTATTTTGGGACATCCTTTCTTGGCAACCGGTAAAGCACTAATTGACGTAGCTGCGGGGCAGCTAACAATGCGAGCACATGACAAGGTGGAGGTGTTCGATGTGTAAAAGGCACACAAGCTCCCGATGGTGCACGAAGAACTCTCGGTGATCAATGTGATTGATCAAGGCGATGATAAGCAGATTAAGGATTCACGGGAGATAATGGGAAAACCACCGGAAAGGTGTAAGCACTACTGGGGGGAGGACGGTGATCGAGAGAAATCGTCCATCACCCTAGAGGACAACTGAGCTTAACGACGTCGAGCCGCGACGGTAAACCAGGCGCTGCCCGGGAGGCAACCCGTGGGAAAATTTTTTTTCTTTCTTTTTGTAAAGTGTAAATAGATTTTTCTTTTCTTTTTCTTTTTCTTGATTTACTACAAAATTTTTCGTTTTAGTTTTAGTTTTATTTGTATTTGGAGTGAAACCTATAATTCTAACCAATTTTGTATAGTGAGATGAATTTCAGGTCAAACGGAGGAAAATATGCACGGAATCGCGAAGGAAAAGTCGAGGTATGATAATTAACAAAAAGTGGCAAACAGTGAGCTGGGGCGATAGCTCCGTGTCACGGAGGTGGACCTCCGCGTTACCTCCGTGACACGTTGAGGTATAATCCGGAAATTTTAAAAATTTCCAGAACAGTCTCATGATGGCTTCGTGTCACGGAGGCAGTTCACCGCGATGCACTCCGTGACACGTTGCCTTGTATATCGCGACGGGTCACACCGGGTCGCAGGGTGACCCACGCGATTTCCCTACTTTTTAACCCCGAAAACCCTCCCTTTTCCCTTATTTTTCAATCTCTCCGCGACCAAACCCCCCAAAACCCATCCCCCATCAACATGACACGGAGTAGGCCAATAAATTCAACAAGTTTTCTTCGATTCTTCAAAGTCAAGGTATGTTTTTCGATTTCCTCTCAAATTCTTGTCGATTTTCTTCGATATTGAGCATGTGAGGTGAGCTAAATTGCCCTAAGTAGAAATTAATCATGAATTCAAGTTAATTGTTGTTGATGAATGTTCGGAATGTCGTTATGATTGCTTGAACTTGTCAATTTCATAGATTAATCGAATTTGCTTGACAATATCAATTCTAGGGCGTGTTTTTGAATTTGAAGTTGAAAATGTAGTGAACTTGTGAGTTTCATGCCGGGATGTATATGTTGAATGAGATGAGTCGATGTACTAGTTGTTAGGATGTTAATAGAACGACGGATTCTCGGGTTAAGGGAATGTTGAAATTTGTAAAAATTTGGTTAGTTGTATAGGTTCGTGTAGATAAATTTTTGTTGTTGTTTTCGTTTCTTTGTTTTTCCTTGCTAAGTGCGATGGGTAAAATGTTATCGATGGTAGTGATTATGATTAGCTGTACGAAGTCTGAGTAGTACACAGAAGATATACCGTCGAATTTTTCGAACGCACTAAGCATGATTGTATAGTTGGTTATTGTGTGTAAATAATGATAATCTTGCCGTATTGTTGTAACTGTAGCTAAGGACTAAGTGTGGGGTAACCTAGCGTAACCCGACCTTAGCTGAAGTTAATATCCGTTAGCTTAACATTGATCTTTTCTACTTGGATTGACAGGTAAAATGGCAAGCAGGCAAGAGAAAGGGAAAGGCGCATCAACTTCAGGCGCCGGAAGGAAGCGAATCAGACTGGGCACAGCTGTCCCAGCAGCACCAGCAGTTCCACGCGGCCAACGCCGCCAATACGAAACAATATGGGTGACTGATGAGGGGAAAACGTGGTACACAAAGCACAAAGAAAACAAATATTTCCCCAAGGAGCACATAGCACGGGAACCATTGGCACAGGAGTTCCCTAGGATGGTCCACCGAATCGAGGCAGTTGGGCTCAATTTCATTTTTGAAGAGCCCAAGGAATGCAATCTGCACTTGGTTCGAGAATTTTATGCCAACTGGAACCCAACTATCAGAAGTCACACCATCAATATCAGAGGGCAAATAGTCACTTTGGAGCCCCACCACCTCAATGCCATCATAGGAGCGCGGGACACATACGCCCATGTACTCCGACAGCTGAACATTACACCACCGTATGCGGACATCACACGCACATTGTGTGGGACCCGATCGACAGCTAGATGGAGCAGACACAAAGAGAGGGGCTACCACCAGACTTTGCCATATTCACAGATGAACAGGGAAGCCCGAATATGGCTGAGGATAGTCTGCTCATGCCTAATCCCGGGGGTACATATGACAGATGTAACCCGGGATCGTGTATGCCTGGTGTACGCCCTGATCAAAGGGCTGGAGATCAACGTGGGGCCGATAATTATCTCCGCCATAAAGAGAGCCCGGTTGCATCAGGGGCACAGGTATGGCTTCGGTGGACTACTCACCACCTTCCTCAAAGGCCTAGATGTCGAGGAGGAGGCCCTTGACTATATCCCGCAGATGGAGCGGCGGGCCTTAGATGTTACTAAAACTAAGGCTCCCGACACCACCCACGGGCCAGTGCTTACACTTGGCGAGCGACATGCTCGTGATGATCAATATATGGCTCGGATGTATGGGATGCAGATGCTCCAGCTGAGGATAGGCGGGAGGCCGACGACAGAGGAGGAGCTATGGCAGCTCGAGCTAGACTACCCCTTCGGCGAAAATGCCAGGGCTCTATGCCGAGTGGGGCCAGCATTTGTAGAGCCCACAGATGATGATATCCCCACACATGAGGAGACACGTCGGGAGGACTCCGATGTGGAGTCTGATGATGACGACAGGGGCGACTCAGACATGGGAGATGAAGCAGCAGCACCCGATGAAGAAGTGGAATACTTTGACTGATCAGGGAGTTCCACCACCCAATTTTGTGCTATTTTAATTTTTGTGAACACTGGGGACAGTGTACGAGCTAAGTGTGGGGTGGGAGTAGTTAGGTGCTGGGCTGGGCTGTTTTGTATGTATGCTCTATTCTGTTGTCATGCATGTGAAATTTTGTGTTCCCTGTGAGTTGTGAATTGTTAAAGTGTTGTTTTGCATTTGTAAATTTATGTGAAATTGATGTGTGTTGCTGAATGTTGCTAGCTGATTCTGATTCTGTACATATTTTTGTTATCGAAATGATTGATATTTTTTTATAAATTTTTAAAATATTTTGTACATATTTTTTCTATCGAAATGATCGATATTTTCAACATTTTTTTCTTTACTTCTTGGGTTTCTCGGCGTTTGTTTTCGGTTCTTTTACCGAGAATGGTCCCATTGAATCGAAGTCATAGTTAGTGACCGTTCCCTATGATGGATGGATGACGACCGTCTTAAGGGAAATGTAGTCGTTAGGAGTAGTTTTTTCAATTATTTTTCAGTTTTTTTCTTTGGTGGGTTGCATCCCAAAACCTGTAGTTACTGTATGGTTGTGAAATTCTGGTTGCGTGTTGTACATGATATTTAAAATGCAAAGGTGATTCGTATGAAAGCATGCAACTTTGTAAATATGTTGAGATACCTAGGCCATAGAGTTCCATTCAGTGTGATTGAGGCTTAATGTTTGAATTCCTGTAATTAGCTGATTGAAGAGTTTGTGAATACATCTTGAATTGAGCATGTGCAAAAAAAGTGTGAAGGGAGGTGTTGTTATTCCATGCTATTGTGAAGTGTCTAGAACTTACCTGGTGTGTGTACAAAATGAAATGAAGGAGGTGTATTATAGGAAAGGATGTAGGCATTTCTTTGTTTTAACCGAGAGTTTCTATTTTTCCTTGTCGTACACACCTTGATTGTATACCCTAGTCAGCCCGTTGAGCCTTTAGCCTATTATTTTTTTCTTTTGTCATAAAGTGTAAACCGAGCTTAATACCTTCTTTTCATTAGCCGTAAAGTCTATACAAAACTCTTAAGCGCTTAAGAAAAGAAAATTATTTTCCCGAAGTGTCGAAGAGTGAGAATGGTGAAAAGAAAAAGAAAAGCAGAGTGAGGGAAGAAAAGAAAAGGTTGAAGGTGCACTTGTTATAAATAAACGATAATGAAGGTGCATGAATAATCTTTGTTGTTGTGTCAAGTGTGCTTAATATGATGGGCCATACTAAATAAAAACATCAAGAATGGGATGATGAAAAAAAAAAGAAACAATGTCCATTAGTTGATGGGATGTGTTGAAAAGGCGCTTAAGGATGCTAGTGGCTATTATTGGCTAACCTAATATTCACTAGTTCCGTAGCTTCCATTACAACCAGTTAAAGTCCTACGTGATCTTACATCGCACTTCTTTATATTAGTGGAGTAATACACTAAGGGCAAGCTTATGGGTCATGACATGATGCCTGTGAATTCTTTTGGGAGAGAGAGCGAAATTGTGTTTACATGCCCCTGCTTAAAATTATGTGAGTCATATAAGCAAAAAGGGGAAGATTCTCTTGTGTTGTGAGGGCACATGCTTGATGAAAGATTAATTTTCGTGTCAAATATCTTGATCAGCTGATTTGCATGAGTTTTCCAATATCGAGAGTCAATTCTTAAAGTCTAGGAGGTCTTAATGTATTGAAGGTCATTGTATTGATAAGACCATGCATGGTTTCTTGATGATTTGTTGTATTGAATAATCGGTATGACCGTAGCCTAAATTGTCGAACCAAAGTAGCGAGGTTGGGATGTAAATTGCATGAAGTGTAGGATTGTTGTTCGAGGACGAACAAGGATTTAAGTGTGGGGTAAGTGATCTTGGGCAAATTTATATGCCCAAGTGATACTCAAAAGTACCATTTTAGCCTTGTTTATCTATCAATGTGTATACATTCTCATGTAATTGGTAATAAAATGTGAATTTATATTAACCAACATAATTAGCATTGTTTTGCAGGTAAAATGTGATTTTGGGAAGCTTAAATACATGTTGGATGATATTGGGGTTGGACTTGGATGCAAGCAAGGTATAAAGCATTGGACAGCATGAAATAAAGGGGCTCCGCGATGGAGCCGTGTCACGTTGCCATCGCGGAGGCCTTCTGCCTGGATAGGGAAATTTCGCCCAAATTCCAGAGAGGATCCGCGTCTGGTCCATGGCACGGTGGCTTGGCTCCGCGTTGCACGCCGTGCCACGTTGAGCTTTAATTCCTGGACCCCCAGTTCCAGTGAGGGTCCGCGTCCTTAGCGTGTCACAGAGGCAGTGCTCCGCGATGCACTCCGTGACACGTTGCTCGTTATTTCGGGAAAAATTCCTAGCAGTATAAATAGAACACTTAGGTTCATTTTTCAATATTCTGACTTGGTGGAGCAAGAACGTGGGTTACAGGCAGTTGAGGGACGAAAATATCAGGGTTTTTTCTCCCTTTCTTTCTTCTTTAATTCAATTGCTTGTATGATTAACACTCATTTAAAGATGTTTAATCCACAAATGAGTGGCTAATTCCTCTTCTTGCTGAGGTTATGAACAATTGTGATGAAATGTGATCATTGATTCTTTGGTTTTTTCATCTTTTCTTCCATGTTGTTCTATTAATTCTTGTTCTTACTGCATTAATGTGTGGCCTACGTTAATGTACATCTAAAAAGTTCGGTTTCACTTGAGCAAGCAAGAAATTGAAAAGTTGTGAATTAATAGGATATGTTCTTTACTTGGTTTGAAAAAATTGAGTATTGATTTGCTTTCAGGATAGAAATATACCAGAAAGTCGTATTAGTCAATTTAGGAACCGGGTTTGTATGGCTAGAACATGAATTGCATTTAATCACAGAAATGTAGGTGGATGGTTCATGATTCTTAAGTGAGGTTAAATACGAGAGTTTTAATCTCTTGGAAATTGTTCTTGGCTAGCAACCGGAGGAAAAGATTAACCAAATTATAATGATAATTAATTTCATTACATGTTCGTTTAACCTCAGCATGCTCTCATTCATAGTTCAGAGTCAAATTAGATAATTGTTTTAGTTTTAGTAAACAAATTATAAAACAAACTATCAAACTTTTGGTTACACTATTGTCTGCATTTTTAGAAGTAAAATATAGTACACTTGAGCAGATTGCACTTTATCCAAGTCTCTGTGGGATCGATACTTGGCTTACTAAAGCCACTTTACTGCTTGTTCGACCACGTGCACTTGCGTGTCGTTTTATAGACCCACAAATCACGCGAACAACGGTCTTGGTCCATCATTCTATATTGGCATAACATGGTGCTAGCCAATTCATACCCATAATTGCATCAAATTAAATCATTTCTAATTCCACCAAATCAGCTAAGGTTTGGCAACCAATAACCTCTACTGTGAAACCCTGGTAGATCCTTTTAGCTATAACAGAATCACCGATGGGTGTGGACACTAAAATAGGTCGCTGAAGAAATTCTAGTTTGACATCGAATTCTGGGCTACTAGTGGAGTCACACAAGAAAAAGTGGAACCTGGTCTATCAAAACATAAAAAAATGAGAGTAAATGTCCAGCATACCTGTCATCACATCCGGCAACGACTCTGACTCCTATCTCCCCGATAAGGCATAAGTGAAATCTAGACCGGTGCCTGAGATAGAAGCCCCGAACATACCTCGCCCTTTATCGGCTGGAGCCAAGGGCCTACGCCCTGCTGGAGATGCTTGGGCACATGACCCTACTGAAGATTTGTCCTATCGGTTCCGATCACTCTAACCCTTTGCTGGACAGTCTCTCATCAGGTGACCCTCTTTTCCTCATGTGTAACACACCAAAAAACCATACTTGCATGCCCCAGGATGACATCGACTACAAAGAGGGCAAAGTGGCATAGTGAATCTATTCTGCTCTAACCCTCTCTGCTGCTGCGAACTCGATGGCTGTGAGCTCTTACTGGGTCCTGACTGCCCCGACTACCTAGTCTACCCCCTACTGTTGTTGTGGAGGTGGGGGTCTGGGTGGCCTGCCCAATAGTCGTAGCCTTGGTCAACCCTGAAACTCTTCCTGCGCATCACTAGGTCTAGCCTTGCGGCGCTGCTCCTGATTTTCCCTTTCTATCTCCCGCTGCCGCTGCCTGATCCCCTCAATAATCTGAGTGAATTCCTGGACATGAGCAATATCCATGTCCTCTAGCAGAGTGGCTATAATACAAGTCTTTACGTATTCTAGAAGTAGCCCCATAATGAACCGGTGTACCTTGGCTGGCATAGTATTCTATGAAAGCCGGTGCATACCAGGAAAAGGAATCAAATCTCATAGCATATTCCTGAACACTCATCGAACCCTGCTCCAGATGTAGAAACTTATCTACTCGGTCCTATTGGATTTATCACGGCAAACAGTGGTCCAGGAAGGCCTCTCAAAAGTTGGACCAAGTTGGAGGGGGAACATCTCTACCTCGGGACCTCTCCCAACTCTCGTACCACAATACTGCTATGTCCCACAACCGAAATACCACCAACTCAATCAATTCTTTAGGTGTGGCATGAATTACCTTTACGATCCACTACAGCTGGTCCAAAAAGTCCTAAGGGTCATCATCTCGGTCCGTCCCAGTGAACTGCGGGGGACTTAGTGCGAGAAACTCTCGGACCCTCAAACTACCAAGTCCTCCTGAAGACTCTGCAACTACGGGTGCTACTGGCTGATGTTGTGCAGCCATCATCTGTGCTATCATAAAAACAACACTCCTAAGCTCTTGATCTAATGGTGTCGATATAGAAACTTCTGGAGGTGGTGCTGACGCATCTCGCTCTTGGCGGCTCCTAACGGGGCGGAGACTGCTCGGGAGATCGAGATAGAGTCTCCCTGTCGCCCTCAGATCGGGATAACTTTGACTGGGGCACCCGGCTAGTGCCCTCTCCTGCTAAGACGTCCAACTTTCTGCCAGTCGTGGTCTGTTGTATATTCAACATTTCTCTTTAGACAAGCAGAATATGGTGAGCATAGGGACTCAACCCTATTTCGTACAGCTCTATAGCACAACTGGATGAGAAAGAAGAGTAACCATCCTATCATGCCTCGCAGCCTCCTTCCTATAGAATGTGGTACAAAACACATCCATAGAGAAGACCTAATTAGCACGGCTTGCAGACTCCCTGAGATACGACCTACTCTACTACCAAGTTTTTCACGCCCCACCTTGGGAGGCATGACTGGAACCTGGTGCCCTACTAGGTTCTAAACTGACCTGACTGGGCTTATGCACTTCTAGTGCATGCCTAATCTTTAAATCAAGAAAACAACGAGCTATATATCGGCTATAAACACAACCCCCGACTGACAAGGCCTTATAGCCATTTCTTAAAGGAAACAGCTAACCAGAAATAGGTAATAGCAGGGAATCCTATGCAGGCCGACTAGACCAACATGATTTCTAGTTATAACTATAAATTAAATCCAACACTAAAATAAGCTATGGACGACTAGGCCGCTTACTGACATATAAGAAAGGCCCCACATAGCCAATATGTAAATAAAGCATACACGGGCCCCACGCGGCCAACAACAACTAACCACAGGGAATCTAAAACAATCCACAAGCCTCTAAGAGTGATATAATGGTCAAGACAAGGCCCTGACCTACCCATAAATTGTACTAACAAATAGAGTAAACCTTCTAGCTGTTAGCTCTGGAGCAGATGAGGTGCCTGCTCTGTGAACTTTGAATGAAAGCTAAGAAGATCCTGGTCCATGTCTATCGGCATTCGCAGGCAAGTAATGCAGTGCCTCAGGAAGGGCGTCAGTACAATATGTACCAAATATGTAAGGCAGTAACTGTAAATAATTGAATGAACTGAAATGGAATCGAAATGTAATTGAAACAGAGGGGTGGAATTACTACTTGAATAGCTGAACTTCCTACTTTCTAATCTATCAGTAACTAATGCAAACAAGAACCTTACCTGGCCCCCATAAGCCGGAAGGTACAACCAGCATAGAATACCCACCGGGGGCCCCCATAAGCCCTGGCGAGTACACTTCAATATATATACCCACTAAAAGGTCAAACTGAGTAAACTAATAACTATAGCCGTCCTACCAGGCCCTTGGTTCTGCAACTAAGCCCGCTCGACCCCTGAACTATAGCTGTGTCTGAGTCTAGTGGCCTCCTGATATCTACACCCCAGGCACCAGGCTCGACGGAAGGTGGCTCCGATACGGCATATAATAGTTAAGACATGGAATGGACTCTACGAGGACCTTGGAAACCATCTTATTCCCTCGAGGATGGCATACCGCTCCTTGGAGCAACGTCATCTCGCCCCTGGTGGGCGTCGACACAGCTAGTAACCCTGGGGTTTGTTACGGAAGGCTATACGGGGCAAAGTTAATCCCAAACTAAACATAGAATATTGGTCTAAACTAATCAAAATGGATATACTTCTGGCTCTCTTACTGGGATTCAATACAATACTAAAGAAACTAATGTGCCAAATGGATTTGCCTTAACATAAATGGATCGCCGATTTTTAATTAACTGGCGAGTTTCAATTCGTATTCAGTAGCCCTTTCTAACTACTCGGCAGGGTTACGATTTGTCAGGTGAATTTTGAGAAACTAACTCTGTAGTAATGCTCCCTGCAAGATTATAATCTGATATCTGAAGTTAATTTGAATTTGGACTGTGTTTAGCACCATAATCAGAAGAAATTTGAATAAAAGTGGTGTGCTTCTCTTCTCTGGATGAAGATATGTATATATATGAAATGAAAACAAATGTAACATTAACTTATATAATATTTGGGCTGTGGACAGGGGGGTCCGTGTCACTTCCCCCAACGCGTCAATTTATGGGTGTGTCAGTAGCGCCCAATGAGGAGGGAGGGGGGTCCATGACATGCTGCCCCTGTTGCAGCCTACTCTAGCCTTCTCCCTCGTTACCTCAATTTTTCGCTTGTTCGACCTTTTCCCAGGCCCTTTCTAATACGCGTCGTACTCTAAAACTCTTGACAAACATATGAATACGCCAACTAAATGTTAGGAACTTACGGGGTATAACATCTAATAATGTGACTGAGACTGGAAATGTATGTTTCAAATAAAAATTTCCACATACACTAATAATATGGGGATTTCAATCTGTTAGAATCAAGCTGCAGGGAGACTAGTTCAACCCGCAAGATTCTAATTCCTACTGAGTTGGGAACTAGGGCTAAATAATGAGGAAGATACCACTCGAAATTTTAAAGATAGAAGTCTGATAATCTTCTACATTTTGAATCCACAAGGCTAAACTGAAAAAGGAGAATAGCAAAGAATTTGGAGACACAAAATAAGAACTATTCCCTTGTTGAATTACCACATACCTGGTGATGGAAATATCTGAGAGAATCCCTCGAAAATCTGAGGAGAATTTGATTTCCCTAGCTTCTGCTCTAAGTCTTTTTGAGAGAATTCTACGTTCTAACTTTTGAGGGGATACGAGGAATGAAGTAAAACTGTCGGTTACCCCTCTAAATCTCCTGATTAAAACCTAAAATGACATAGTTTAGAGTCTAGGAGTTTAGGAAATTATGTAAAACACCCTATAAAATTCATAGGAAAAAGGACCCTGCCAGTACCCACGAGTCGTGAAGTCAGGGACAACTCGTGGTGCCGAGTCGTGAGGTGCACTGGAAATTTTTCTTAAAGTTCAACAGCCTGCCAACGACTAACTTTATGAGTCGTCAAGAGACCTAATAACTCGTGACATCTCCCATTGCCGCTGAACCAAGATTTTTCTTCAGGGGTCACCATGGCTACTCAACGACCCGTTACCGGTGACCACATCTCGTGGTCACCTCCCATCGTCCTCATAGCTGAAAACCATCTAGGGGTCACCATGGCTACACCACGACTCGTGGTGTCCCAGACGAGTCATGGTAAGGACCTGTTAAGTGCACTGCTTGAATTTCCCAACTTTCAGTCAACCCTTGACCACGACTTATATGATGGCTCGTGGTGTTGACCACGACTCGTGGTCACACCCATGGCCACTAAATATTCCCAAATTTTCATAAAATCCTGGACCCTTCCCATGAGTCACTCCACGAATCATGGCCTACCCCAAGGGTCACAGGATAACTCATTTTGTGACCTGGTGCAGAAAATTCTATTTTCTCCATTTCAACTCCGGGGTCTAATCTTAGGGTTTCCGGGGCATTATAATATCTCCCCCTTGAGAATATTCATCCTCGAATGTTGGAAAACAAATAGAAAATAGAGAATTGCAATCATTAAACTCAAATAATGATCATGAAAGCTGAAAACTAATGGAATGACTACCTCCGAACTGGACTACATTACTAAACTTAATTCACGAATCATACACACGTTCATTAAGATGAAAGAAACTGGGACACATGGAATAAACATGTAATTGAATAGAGTTTTAGGTAGAAAATTGATACCTTAAACTAAAACTGAGCTGGAAAGGAACAAATGTGGGTATCTAGCCATCATATCTGCTTTGGCTTCCCACGTAGCTCCTTCAACATGTTGATTCCTCCACAAGACTTTAACTGAAGCTACTTCTTTGTTCCTTAACTTATGAACCAAGACGGTCAAGGATCTGAAGTAGGACCTCTTCGTAAGAGAGACTATCTTTCGTTCCTACACTGTCTAGTGGCACAAGTAATATTGGATCACCGATTGAATTCTTCAATAGTGACACATGGAATATTGGGTGCACAGATGCCAACTTTGAAGGTAATTCCAGCTCATAGGCCACATTGCCAATTCACCTCAGAATTCTATAGGGTCCCATATAACTCGGGCTGAGTTTTCCTTTCTTAACAAATGTCATCACCCCTTTCAATGGTGAAATTTTTAGATTAACCCAATCATCCACTGCAAACTCTACCTCTCTTCTTTTGACATCAGCATAAGATTTCTGATGGCTCTGAGTTGTTTCCATTCTTTCTCGGATGAGCTGTGCTTTCAGCATAGCTTCATGAACAGAGTCTGGCCCTATCAAGGTTGCTTCAGAACCTCAAACCACCCTATAGGAGTTCTACACCTCCTACCATTTAATGCCTCAAAAGGGGCCATCTAAATACTGGAATGGTAGCTGTTGTTGTATGCAAACTCGATGAAAGGCAATGATCATCCCAACTAGCCTTGGAATCGATCACACAAGCTCTCAGCATATATTCAAAGGTCTGAATATTCCTTTCAACTTGTCCATCTATCTGTGGGTGAAAAGTTATGCCGAGCTTGACCAGGTACCGAGTCCCTTCTGGAAAGACTTCCAGAAATGCGAGGTGAATTGGGTACCTCTATCTGAAATAATGGACAAGGTCACCCCATAAGGTTTGACCAACTCCCCGATAAAAAGCCTAGCATAGTCCTCAGCTGAGTCTGTAGTTCTAACTAGGAGAAAATGTGCTGACTTGGTCATCCGATCTACTATCTCCTAGATTGAGTCGTGCTCCCTACGAGTCCGAGGTAGACCTGTAATAAAATCCATATTTACTTCTTCCCACTTCCGTGTGGGTAATGTTGATATCCCAAGTCATACCTCCTGGTCTCTGGTATTCCACCTTAACTTGCTGGCAGTTTGGGCACTTAGCTACAAATTTAGCGATGTCTCTCTTCATGTTGTTCCACCAGTAAATATATCATAAATTATGGTACACCTTAGTAGCACCTGGGTGGATGGAATATCTCAAACTCTATGCTTCAGCCAGTATCTGCTATCTCAACTCACCCACATCTGATATGTATAATCTGCCCTGGTAACGAAGCACACCATCTCACCCTTTGGAGAAAACCTCTATTTCTTTTCTGAGAACCGCCTCCTTAAGCTCAAGTAGTATGGGATCTTCATCCTTCCTTCACTTAACTTCAACTACCAATGAGGAATCTGATCCACTCTGCACGACTACTCTGCCCTCAGCTGTATCAACCAACTGCAGTCGCAGTCGAGCTAACCTGTGGATATCCTTTACTAGTCCCCTTTTTCCCTCTAAAACATGAGCCACACTCCCCATATACATCCTGCTTAGGGAATCAACCACCACAATGGCTTTGCTCGGGTAATAAAACACACTCATGTCATAGTCCTTCAGTAACTGCAACCATCTTCTCTGATGGAGATTTAGATCTTTCTGACTGAACACATACTGAAGGCTCTTGTGATCACTGAAAACATCCACGTGAGCCCCGTAAAGGTAGTGCCTCCATATTTTCAACGCAAACTCACCGTTGCCAACTCCAAATCATGAGTCAGATAGTTCTTCTCATGAACCTTGAGCTGTCTAGAGGCGTAAGCTAACACCTTACCCTGCTGCATCAGAATGCAATTGATTCCAACTCTGGAAGCGTCACAATACACTACAAACCCATCTGTTCCTTCCGGTAGGGTTAACACTAGATCGGTAGTTAGACGAGTCTTTAACTCCTGGAAACCCTTTTCATACGCATCTGACCACTGAAATTTCACCTTTTTCTTAGTCCACCTAGTCATAGAGGATGAAATAGAGGAGAAACAATCCACAAAGTGTTGATAATAACCGGCTAGACCCAAGAAACTTTTTATTTTGATTGAGGAAGTAGGTCTTGGCCAGTCTTTCACCGCTGCTATCTTTTGAGGATCTACCTGAATACCCTCACCCGAGACCACGTGACCAAGGAAAGTCACAGAAATCAACCATAATTCACATTTGTTGAATTTTGTGAACAACTGGCGGTCTTTGAGCGTCTGAAGCACTATCCGCAGGTGATTAGCATGTTCTTCCTTATTTCTGGAGTATACCAGGATTTTGTCGATAAATACAATAAAGAACATATCTAGATAATGCTTGAAGAATCTGTTCATCAGGTCCATGAAAGATGTGGGGGCATTAGTCAGTCCGAAGGACATAACCACGAATTTGTAGTGACCATATCGAGTTCTGAAAGCTGTTTTCGGTATGTCACAATTCTCTGACTCTTAGATGATGATACCCCGACCTGAGATCTATCTTAGAGAAATAACTTGCTCCCTGAAGCTAATCGAACAAGTAGTCCATCCTGGATAGGGGATACCTGTACTTTATTGTGACCTTGTTCGACTAACGGTAATCAATGCACATTCTGAGGGTATCATCTTTCTTTTGCATGAATAGTACTGGAGCACCCCGGGAGAGATGTTGGGTCTGATAAAATCTTTATCAAGAAGGTCCTTTAGCTGCTCCTTCAACTGCTTATGCTCATCTAGAGCCATTCTATAAGGAGGGATGGAGATGGGTTGAGTGTCTGGAAGAAGGTCTATGCTGAAATCTATTTCCCGCCGAGGAGGGACTCTAGGAAGATCTTTGGGAAACACGTCAGGGAACTTGGTGACAATTGGAACTGTTTGAATAGTCGGGGTCTCAGAGCTAGAATCTTTGACACGAACTAGATGATATATATACATTTGAAAATAAGCTTTCTGGCCTTAAGGTAGGAAATAAACCAACCCTTAGACGCTGAACTACTGCCTGTCCACTCTTAAGCTGGCTCATTTGGGAACTGAAACTTGATGACCCTAGTTCTGCAGTCGACTGAGGCATAACTAGAATGTAACCAATCCATTCAAAGAATGAGGTCAAAGTAAACCATGTCTAGCTCTACAAGATCAGCTGGAATAACCTAATTCAAGATTTGAGACTGGGCAGTTCCTATACACCTGGCTAGCTCTAACTGACTCGCTAATTAGGGTAGAGACTGAGAATGGTTCTGAAAGGTCCTCTAAACTGATATTAAACTGGATAGCTACATAGGGAGTCACGAATAAAAGTGTGGCTCCGGGATCTAGTAGGGCATGCACGTCTAGATGAAAAAGGCATAACATACCCGTGATCACGTTAGGTGAGCTCTCCTGATCCCGATGAGAGAACAAAGCATAAAAACAGTTTTGGTGTTGGACGCCATCTGTACCAAAAGTGTTGGCCTACTAAGCTGGTCAGCCTGCTGGAGCTACTGAAGTGGTGGATTATGATCTCCGTCGTCCTGCTAATGGGCATTCTTTGAGCGGATGACCAAGTTGTCCACACCCAAAACAACCCTCTCGGCCTTGAAGGCATTCTCCTGGATGATTCTTGCCATACTTAGGGCAAGCTGGGTAGCTATAGTGGTTGCTAGCGTTATGACTCTTGGAATGTGAGCCAGATACTCCACCCCTCCGATCCTTACAGGACCGAAAGGTAGGAGCACTGGCTGAAGTGGGTGCTGGAGCCCTCTACTGCTGTTGCTGCTACTGTGGGTGGCTACTAACACCAGATCTCTGGTGGCCATTATCTGACTAGCTGGTCCTTTCCCTCTTGTTCTCCAGCTCCAAGTCTTTTAGTTTTTTCACCTCAATCTGCTGGGCATGAACTATGAGACTGGAGAGATCGATATCTTTAATAAGCATGGTAGTCCTGCACTTCTTAAGGACAATGTTTAATACTCCTTTAACGAACTTCAGCATGCTAGCCCTTGGCTTGTCTACTATCTCTAAAGCATATTTAGACAACCTTGTACACTCCAGTGCATACTCTTCGACCGTCCTATTTCCCTATTTTAGATTCATGAATTCAGCCACTTTAGCCACCCTGAGCTCCCGGGGGAAGAATCTGTCTAGGAAGGCTATAGTGAACTCCTCCCATTCCATCGGTTCTGGTCCCGCTGGCCTCCTCTCCTTACACTGTTCATACAAGATCTAGGTTACCTTTTTCAACTAGTCGGCATCGAGGTCGACACTCTCAGAGGAGATCACACCCATAATTTGAGTGATCTTTATAATCTCATCCATGAACTACTGTGGGTCCTCTCCCACCTTAGATCCATGGAAAACTGAAGGGTTCATTTGGATGAAGTCCCAAACTCGGGCAGCTACTGCGGACCCATTATTATTGACTAGAACCACCTGTTGGTTCACTTGATTAGTGACTATCTGTGCGAGCAATTGAATAGCCTCTCTGAACATAACAGAGGACACTAAGTCGTCCTAAGGGACTGCTGGTGTTGGTGGGGTGGGTCGGTGAGCGTTGTTGGCCTTTCTTCCGTTACCACGTCGTGGTGCCATGATTTCACTGAAATGAAATAGAGTATGAGTTAGAAGAGCATTTTTGGAATTGAACTTCAACGCACGATAAAGAGTATGAACAAAAGGGAGTTTTCCTAATATCGTCTCATAGCCTCACTGTCATAAGCGTGGCGTTCTTCACACCCATGAAAAGGACTCTACTCAATGCGGCTTTTAGACATCCTAGGATACTCTAAACCTAGTGCTCTGATACCAAGTTTGTCACGCCTTGAGTCTATACTCTGGACGAGACACGATACTTGGAGTACAAGTAACCCCAAGTCAACCCACAGTCTATCATAACACTGCATTCTGAGTAAAAACATAGCGGAAGATTTAAAATAATAAAATAAAACATTTATGAAGAAGAACTAAATCATAAAGTTTAAAACTACTAAAACAAAGCTGAAAAATTTGAATCTATATATGTGTCTGAAAGCCATCTATTTGATGAGTTACTAGGACAAGCCCCCAACAAACTCTAAGTCTAACTGAAATAAATATAAGTGAAAAGAAATAATCCTCATCCTCGAAAGATGAGGACCACCAATGATGCAGCTGAAACTTCTGCGTGAGATCTACTAAAGGTGCTGATTCTAAGAACCTGCAGCTGTATCATAAAAAGATACAGCATAAAAGGTATGCATCAGTACTTTTAATGTACTGAGTAAGTAGGAGGAACATAACACGAAGAATAAAATAACTAAACTAGAAATACATGCAATGACCAACTGAAATGTTGAAACTGAAATACTGTACTGAACTGATTTGAACTGAGTAGTCTGAAACTGTTCTAACTGAGCCAATCTGAGATAAACTGAATTGACTAGTGGGAAGTCTATAACCGACATATAACGACGTGAGCTAGACGTGCAGTCCGATGTATACACCCCATCGGTAGGACCCAATATACCTTGCTAGTGTATAAAGGCATGAACTAAGTGATCACTGGTCTGGGGCCATGAGGCCAATAAAATATAACCTGCGGTGCAGCATAGTTTTGGGAACCTAAATGCGCTGGAACCCCTATCTGCTCGGTGCTAAGTCCTACTCCCACTGGAGAGTCCTAGACTGACTACTAAGCTAAGAGCTCGAAACTGGGTCCCATGACTAAGTCAGGAATACCTATCTGGAAGTACCCTAAGAGTCTTATCAGATTGGATTTTGTGACTGGTGTTCTAAGACTGGCCAGAGCTGCTTATCTGGAAGCATCATAACCATCTAAAGAACAAATTGTAATCTAAAGCTGGGGTCTAAGGCTGGTCAGAACTGCTTATCTGAAAGTGTCAAGACGACCTAAAGAACCACTAAAATATGATACTGAGTCTAATATTGATAATTGGGAGGCATCACGGACACCTCAAGAATTAACTGTACTCAAACTGATCAACTGACATTTTCTGGACAACACTGGGTCTAATAATCTGACTGAGACTGGACATGTAAGTTCCTGACTAAAATTTCCACATACACTAATAATATGGGGATTTCAATCTATTAAAATCAAGCTAAATGGAGACCAGTTCAACCCGTAAGATTCTAATTCCTACTGAGCTGGGAACTAGGGCTAAATGATTCTACTAGATATAGTTTTCACAACTTTCTAGAAATAGGGAATAATAAAGCAGCTAAATCATGAGGAATATACCACTCAAAATTTTAAAGATAGAAGTGTGATAATCTTCTACATTTCGAATCCATAGAGCTAAATTGAAAAAGGAGAATAGCGAAGAATTTGGGGACACAAGGGAAGAACTATTCCCTTGTTGAATTTTCACATACTTGGTGATGGAAATCACTGAGAGAATCCCTTGAATATCTGAGGAGAATTTTATTGCCCTAGCTTCTGCTCTAAGTCTTTCTGAGAGAATTCTATGTTCTAACTTTTGTGGAGATGTGAGGAATGAAGTAAAACCATCGGTTACCCCTCTAAATCTCCTGATTAAAACCTAAAATGACATAGTTTAGAGTCTAGTAATTTAGGAAATTATATAAAATACCCTATAAAATTCACAGGAAAAAGGACCCTGCCAGTACCCACGAGTCGTGAAGTCGGGGACAACTCGTGGTGCAGAGTCGTGAGGTGCACTGGAAATTTTTCTTCAAATTCAACAGCCTGCCAACAACTAACTTCACGAGTCGTCAAGAGACCTAACAACTCGTGACGTCTCCTATTTCCACGGAACCAAGATTCTTCTTCAGGGGTCACCACGGGCTACTCGATGACCCGTAGTCGTGGTCAACTCCCATCGTCCTCACTGCCAAAAACCACCTGGGGGTCACCACAAGCTACACCACGACTCGTGGTGTCCCATATGAGTCGTGGTGAAGACCCGTTAAGTGCACTACCCAAATTTCCCAACTTCCAGTCAACCCTTGACCACGACTTATATGACAGCTCATGGTGTTGACCACGACTCGTGGTCACACCCGTGGCCACTAAAATTTTCTCAAATGTTCAACCAAGCCCGGACCCTTCCCACGAGTCACTCCACGACTCGTAGCCTAACCCACGGGTCACAAAATGACTCATTTTCTGACGTGGTGCAAAAAGTCCTATTTTCTCTATTTCAACTCCCGGGTCTGATCTTAGAATTTTCGAGGCATTACAACATTAGAAACTTATAGGGTGTAACATCATCCCCCCTCTTAGAAACATTTGTCCTCGAATATAATCTGAAACTTAGAAGACTCAACTCCTTTAACAATTGCTAAAAATTTCCGGCAGAGTCTCTTGTGTAATATGGACCATCTAGAAAACTGAAATGCAGAAAAAGTCCATCATATGCATCTCACAGGACGCTACAAGATAAGATACAACATAGAGCCATATTAAGAAAGGGAATAACTAAACCATACTGATAATATAAGCAACAACATAATAACTGAACCACAATCTCACTTCAACTGTATAATTTGGTCAAGCCTGAAATAAGTGAGGATATCTAGACCTCATGTCATCCTCAACTTCCCAGGTCATCTCTTCTACATTTCTGTTCCTCCATAGGACTTTAACTGAGGCTACATCTTTAGTTCTCAATCTGCGAACCTACCTATCTAGTATAGCATTTGGGGTCTCTTTGTAGGATAGTTCCTTAGTAACTTGAACATCCTTCACTAGAACAACCTAAGATGGGTCTCCTATGCACTTTTGTAGCATTGACACATGGCAAACTGGATGAACAAATTCTAGACCTAAAGGCAGTTCTAACTAATATGCCACCCAGCCTATTTTTCGAAGAATTCGATACGGGCCAACGAACCTAGGGCTAAGTTTGCCCTTCCTGCCAAATTTCGTCACGCCCTTCATAGGCGAAACCTTAAGGAATACCCAATCATCGACATTAAACTTCAAGTCTCTACGCAGAACATCGGAATAGGATTTCTAATGACTATGGGCTGTTAGAAAACGCTCTTTGATGAGTTTCACTTTTTCCTCTGACTGATGTATCATATCATGCCCGATCAGCCCTGACTTTCCTACTTCAAACCATCCTAAGAGGGACCTACACTTCCGCCCATATAGGGCTTCGTAAGGTGCCATTTTAATAGCATAATGATAACTGTTATTAAATGAAAATTCAATTAGGGGTAGATGCTTGTCCCAACTTCCTTCATAGTCTAGTACACACGCCAACAACATGTCCTCGAGTGTCTGAATAGTGCACTCTGCCTGACTGTCTATCCTGGGATGGAAAGCTGTACTAAAATTAACCTGTATCCCCAAATCTTTCTGAAATGACTGCCCAAATCTAGTTGTGAACTGTGCCCTCTATCTGAAATAATAGATGCTAGGACACCATACAATCAGACTATCTCCTTAATATACTACTCGGCATAATTTGCATCTTAAAATGTAGTTCTGAGTGGCAAGAAATGGGCTGACTTCATCAACCTTCGACAATGACCCAAATGGAGTTAAATATATGCCTGGTGCGAAGTAACCCTATCACAAAGTTCATATTAATATCTTCCCTTTTCTGTATAGGTACAACTATCTCCTGAGTCCATCCGCCAGGTTTCTAATGTTCCGCTTTTACCTGCTGGCAATTTGGACACTGTGCTACAAGCTCAGCTACACCTTTCTTCATTCTAGGCCACCAATATATCTCGTTTATATCATGGTACATCTTAGTTGAACCTAGGTGAAGAGAGTAACAACAACAATGTACTTTTTCCATAATTTGCTGATGAAGCCCTACTATGTCTAGAACACAAGTTGCTAATGTGTTGTGAATTTACAGCACTTTCGACGCTCAAAACTAAGAAAATAGCCTGGACTTAGGTATATTTATATGGATATAAGGAACTTTTTCTTTGGTTACAAGATAAATAGGTGTTGGAGAAAAAATATGCAAAAGATAGCCTAAAAGTGTAGAAAATAGGCTTAACTCACAGTCCTCAGTACGAGCTGCAGGAAGGTGCTACAAGTCGTACTACTGGTCGTGAGAAGTTTTAGTAGGCTAAAGATGAAAAGGTGTATCCTACGACTCTCAGGACGAGTCATACAAAGCTTGTACGAGCCATAGTGAAGAAGTCATGGGAAGATTTAGGAAATTTACACAAGAGGCTGACTCCTGCTATGGATAGACAGTACGAGTCAGCAAGGTACGAGTCATACCAAAGCACTCGTGATGAACTTCAGAAAAATTTCAAAGTCTCAGAGTTAATCCACGAAAGCTCAGTACGACTCATAGGAAGCATGTATGAGTTGTACCAAGGTCCAAAACTTAGCCAAATTTAAGCCAATCGATGACCTACCAAAAGCAGGTATGACCCGTACATACCTATAGGACGAGTCGTGCTGCAGGCGGCTTCAGTTATGGAAATACACCCTATTAGCCTAGGAAAAGGATTTTTATGTCTGTATAAAAACGTTTTATGTTTTATTTTCAAGAGAGAGGCAATTAGGAGTGATTAGAATTGATTAGGAATGAAACTGAGGAGACTTAGATGTGAGAATTGAGTTGTTCAACTTGTGATCAACCTTTTCTTGATCTTCATATTGTTCTTGAGGATTTTGATGATTAATCAAAGAAGTTTTTCACTCATCCATAATTGTAAGTATTGATTTATGTATTTAAATATGAGTGCAAATCACAATCTTGCAACTATGAGAGGCTAAAACCTCTATAGCTAGTGTTGTGGGAACCATGGTGGATTAACAAGTTAGGGTTACATAAAAGTGATTCAAAACCAATGCGAAACACTTATATTGTATTCTCTTCATGCTTAAACATTTCTTAACAGTGTACAACGTTAGTACATGCCCGAATTCTTTACTTGCTTGAGTATAGAGAGGTAGAGATTAGGAGAAGAGAACTACAACAAAGCCTTGATAGTGATGATCATTGTATTAACTTGAGCTGTGGTTGCAGGATAGTTAAATTTGGAACATATTGATAACGGTTAATTTGCAATTGCTCATGAGACCTGACCTGGTGATTGAGTGTAGTCATTCAATAGGGACTGGCCGGTCATTTGAAAGAACCTAAGTTATCAGCTCTACAAGTAAGCATTGGTGATGATCACGTTTGTATATCCGAAGCAGTTATGAACCCATGGGGAACACATAACCCTAGTTATCTTTCATTCTTTATTTCAACTAAAGCTTTAATCGTGTTTTTTATTATTGTTTTCTTCAGAACCTCCCTATTTGGAGTAACTACCTAACAAGTTCACTTACCAGTTTTAGTGTAACTCTTCCATATTTCCTGATCGACCCCAACCTCTAGTTGGGTTCTTTAATAACAACATCCGCTTCATACTTCCGAAGGAGGTGTGGTTTAAGCTTTATCAAAAAATGGCACCATTGCCGGGTATACGGCTAAGTCTAGATTATTTGCTCGTATTTGAATTTGTTTAGTAGTTATTTCCTTAATTACATTTTCTTTTTGTTTTTAATACCCGCACGATGTTTTCTGGTGAATGCCGAGCAGTCGAAGTAGTGGAGATCTCCTGATTCTTTTGAACCCAGAAATTGAGCGAACACTACACAGGATGGAGAACCAGGAACAAAGAGATGCCCGCATAGCTGAAGAGGCTAGGCAAGCTGAGCTAGCTCGGCAAGATGCACTTCAGGATGCGGAAGATGTCAGAGAAGAGGTACTTAATGCTGGTCGACACGGGAGGGGCAACAGAGATTATATACTTGCCCCTCAGTTATTCGATAATGAGGACCCAAACATTGATGAAGTTGGGTCGACTGGAGCAATTGTGCCACCACCACTGCCCACTGGGGATAAATTTGACATCACGAGCACCATGATTAAATTTTTAAATATGAAAAGGGTGTTTAGTGGTCACATAGTGGATGACGCCAGCCTGCACTTGATGAACTTTGTAGTAATATGCAAGGAGTACAGGTTGCCCGGAGTTGGCCAAGATGCCATTCGACTAAGACTTTTCCCCTTCTCTCTAGAAGGGGAAGACACTTTATGGTTATTGGAGTTTCCCAACGACTCCATAACCAACTGGAGGGAACTCAAATAGGCCTTCTTGTTGAAATTCTTTCCCCCCACCAGAATGTTGCAACTAAAAGCCGAGATCAATAACTTTCGACAAATCAAGATAGAGGCACTTCATGAACCTGGTTGAGGTTAAAAAATAAGTAGAAAAAATGCCAAAACCATAAGATCCCAGATGGCATTTTGTTGGAAATTGTTTACAGGTCTTTAAATAATAGCACAAAAGCTATTGCAGACACGGTGGTAAGAGGAGAATTGATGAGTCACACCTGGAGCAAGTTTATACAATCCTTGACAGGGTAACTGAGACAAACAGGGCATGGCATACAAGGGAGGCTGATGCAGCGGTCAGTACATATACTGTTGGTTTGACCGTAGACCAACGTAGGAAGAAAGAAGAACGTGACCAAGAGTTGGCTCACATTTACACATCATTGGATTTGCTCACAAAGCACATCAATGTAGTGGGGACCCAAGGAATGGAACCAGGAGTTGATCACTCTAATTTCAAGGATGAGGGAAATTTCCTGGATAGCCAAGTGGTGGGTTTTCGAGCCAACGCCCAGGTGTCTAGACAAGACAATTGGCGCCAAGGTTCTGGAATGTTACACCCCGTAAATTCTTGACATTTAGATGGCCTATTCACATGTTGGTTAAAGAATTTTAGAATGCCATACATGATAGAGAAAGGCCCGGGGAAAGACCGGACAAGCACCACGTCGAACCATCGAGAGGAGGCTGGGCAGACCCCCTCCGCGATGGCCGACGTGTCACAAAGGGCTCACCTCCGCGATGGCCAATGTGCCACGGAGGTGAGGTTCATCCCCAAGTATATAAAGCCCCCACTTCGGCTTTTAGATGATAATTATAAATTTCCAAAGAACAAGCTAGAAAAATAGAGTGCACGAGAGATTTTGATGAAATTCCGTCAGTTTATGCTATTAAACGCGGTCAAAACTTGAATTAAACATGGGTAGTGAAGTATTAAGCTGCAGGGAGCATTCCTACGGAGTTAGTTTTGTGAAATTCAGCCTGCAATCATCACCCTACCGAGCTAAGGTAAGTGGAATTGCTCCAAATTAGTTTCAATATACTTCTAGCCCTAAAGTGAGTATTTCTCCCTTCTGGACTTCTGAGAAATAGCGAGTTTTCGGCTGTTTTTCGATCAGTCAAAGTTTGGGCTATATATATATTCAAAGTAGTATGTTCTTCCAGAATATTGATGAATTTAGTTCTAATTTCTATGAATATGAATGCAGTTGGAAGAAATAGCTGAAAATTAGTCGAGTTACGCCAGATACTAAGAAAGTTAATGGACAAGGTATGTGAAGGTAGTTTCTTTCGGCAAGTTAGTAATTCAAGTGGAGAAAACTAGTATAAATTCTAGCAGGAAGTTTTAGAAATAGTACAGCATGCCCAGTATGTAATTTAGTGAAGCACGTCAGGATATTATCGTGTTCAGCCGAAACTTAGTAAAGCAATAAAAGCTACTGTAAAGTATTTCAGAAATAGAATAGTAGCTTAATATGAATTTTAGAATGCATGTTAGAAATAGTAAACCATGTCTTCCATGAAACATAGTTATACAACATGATGCTCAGCAGAAATATTACATCTTCTTTCTAGTATCAGATTCAGTATAGTATGAAAGAAATTATATATATATATATATATATATATATATATATATATATATATATATATATATATATATATATATATATATATATATATATATACCATTATCAGTTTCAGCATGTATTATATATATAGACATTACTATCACTAGTTTCAGCATGTATCATATGCAGTTAGTATTATCAGTTGAGACTTGATTGTATTATTTTGGGTTGGATTACCTAGCATCCATGACCGCCCCAGGGTTAATAGATGTATCGACTCCTCCGCCAGAGGGAGAGGATACGTCGCTCTATGGAGTGGCATGCCGTCCCCTAGGGGACGAAGATGGGATGCCAGTTTCCCTATATTTTGCCTTTGTCGGCTTTTATACACCCCCGTTGAGCGGGTACACCAGGGGTGTTGATTTCAAGAGTCCTCCGGACTCGGGTACAGTTATAGTCAGGGGCTCAGTGGGCCCAAGTGCATACCCAGGGGACCGACAGGATGCTTATAGTTACTATGGCAGATGGGATGACCGAGGTAGGGGTATAGATTGCGTGTTGGTTGTACCTTCCGTCTTATGTGGGTCAGGAAAGGTTTATATGTGCTATGTTATGCTATATTATGCCATGTTATGTTAGTTATATATAGATAGATAGTAGAATGCCACGTTACCAGGTATGACTCCTACTCCTTTCAGCATAGTTGAGGACAGTCTTAAACTCATACTTTCAGTTAGTTACAACCTATTACTTCTATTTCAGTTCTATCAGTTATTTTGCTTGTCTTTAGTTATTTTCCAGTTGTTGCTTTGTATATGAGTACCAGCTGTACTGACGCCTGTTTGGGGGCACTGCATTCCTTGCCTGCAGGTACTCATAGACAAGGAGCTGATCCCTCGTATTTCTAGCTACCACACAGAGTCATCAGCTCCTCTCATCCGGAGCTAGATAGCTAGAGGTTTATTCCTTTTCTTTTGTTGTACAGTATGGGTTGGCCGGGGCCCTATCCCGACCATCTTATCATTATTCTTAGAGGCTTGCAGATTGTATATTCCCTATGGTTAGCTGTACCAATCGTGTGAGGCCGTGTGTATGTTTTAGTTTGTTTATGATGGCCGTGTGGGGCCTTATTCAGTTGGTAGTGGTGACCTTACTGGTCACGTAGTAGTTTAGCACTTGTTTTCTTGATTCACAAATAACTAGACAGCATGGTGGCCTTATCGGCCCGCATTAGTTCCCTATTGATTCAGTTGTTTTAGGTAGCTATTTTTTTCTTACAGGTGGCTATAGGCCTAGTCGTCCGGAGGCTGTATTTAGAGTCGTTATATAGCCCATCGTTTTCTCTAATCAAGGGTTAGAGTCAGCTTGGCAGTAAAAGTGCTTAGGATCAGCTAGTCCAGCAGTCCAGGTCCTAGTAGGGCACCAGGTGCCAGTCATGCCTCCCAAGGCAGGGCGTGACAAACTTGGTATTAGAGCAGGTTGTATCCCAGGGAGTGTGCAAGCCATGCTAAGTAGAATCTTGCCTATAGATGTGTTGTGCACCACCTACTATAGGCAGGAGGCTGCAAGGCATGATTGGATGGTTGCTTTTTATTCTTATTCGATCGTGCTGTAGAGCGGTACAGTATAAGGTTGAGTCCCTAGAGCTTACTACATTCTTTGGTTGCAGATAAAGTGTTAGACCAACGACATCCTATCACAAGCAGAAGATTGGACACTGCAGTAGGGGAAGGCACCAGCAGGATGCCTCACCCTCATTTAGAATCATCCCGATCAGAGGGCCATATAGAGGCATTGTCCCAACCTTCTCAGCAGTCTACACCACATCAGGAGCCACTTGGGGTGGCACCACCTCCAGCAGTCCCTATACCAATACCTTCCAACTAGGAGGTCAGGAGTGCAGTAGTCATGTTAGCACAAATGATGGCTGCTCAGCATCAGTTGATGCCGTTTAAAGTTGTGGAGTCGTCAGGAGGGCCCGACAATTTGAGGTTCTGGGAATTTTTGGCTCTGAATCCCCCACAGTTTACGGGTACGGACTGGACAGAGGACCCTCAGGATTTTCTAGACCAGATTCTGAGAATTTTCAAGGTTATGCATGCCACGCCAACAGAATTGGTTGAATTGGCAGCACTCCGGTTACGGGACATCGCCGTGTTGTGGTATGGGAGCTGGGAAAGGTCTCGAGGGAGAAATGTTTCTCCTCCAACCTGGTCCAGCTTCTCAGGAGCTTTTATGGATCACTATTTACCATGGGAGATTCGACAGGCCTAGGTGGATCAGTTTTTACATTTGGAGCAGGGGGCCATGAGTGTTCGAGAATACGCCTTGCGGTTTGATTCTTTGGCCCAGTATGCACCAGCCTTTGTTGATACCATGGCGTCTAGAGTACACCGCTTTATCATGGGGTTAAATCCAAAGTATGTTGATACTTGTATTACGGCTACACTGCGAGAGAAAATGGATATTTACCGAGTTCAAGCATTTGCCCATAATATTGAGGGCATCAGGCAGCGACAGCAAGAGATCAGGAGGACCAGTCAGGAACAGCGCCGCAGGGATAGGCCAGTCGAGTTACAGAGGGAGGTCCGGGGAGGACCCATGCCACGATTATCAGATATGCCGCCTAGACCCCTGCCTCCACCACAGCGGCAGAGGGGAAGATTTAGTCGCAGGGGCAGTCAGAGACTGGCATAGGCTCGCAGACCACAGATTCACCACTACAGAGGAGGGTAGATCAGAGTAGGTATACCCTGTCACTGTGCCCTATATGCAGTCGACACCATTCTGGAGCATGCAGATACGGATCCACCGGATGTTATATTTGTCGCCAAGAGGGTCTCTGATGAGAGATTGTCTAGCCAGAGGTCAGGATGACCGGGATAGACAGGACAGGGCATCTTCAGGGTCACGAGCTTCAGTATCCTCGGCAGGGCGCAGACCCTAAGTTTTAGCAGGCAGAAGCTGGGGCAGATCAGGGGACTCCAGTGTAGGTGCGGGTCCAAGCCACACATATGCTTTACCAGGGAGCCAGGATTCAGAAGCTTCACCTGATGTTGTGATAGGTATGATGACTATCTGCTCATACCCTGCTTATGTATTGATTGATTCAGGATCTACTCTGTCCTACGTTACCCCATTTGTGGCTCGAAAGTTTAGTGTTTCACCAGAGTTGCTTCAGCAACCCTTTTCAGTCTCCACACCCGTCGGTGAATCCATCATAGCTAGAAGGGTATATCGAGGGTGTAGAATAGAGGTTGCTGATTGTCAGACCACAGTAGATCTGGTAGAATTAGAGATGGTTGGTTTCGATGCCATTATAGGTATGGATTGGTTGGCTCTGTGCTATGCAAATGTAGAATGCTAGACCAAGATAGTCCGATTCCACTTTCCAGGGGAGGCAGTACGAGAGTGGACGGGCAGTACAATTACGCCAAAAGGTAGGTTTATTTCCTATCTTCAGGCGAGAAAGTTGATAGCCAAGGGGTGCATTTACCATATTATCAGAGTTCAAGATGTTCGAGTAGAGCCTCCAACTCTCTAGTCTGTTCCAGTGGTTAATGAATTCCCCGACGTATTTCTAGATGAGTTACCTGGTATTCCCCCAGAAAGGGAATTAGATTTTGCAATTGATTTGTTACCAGGCACTCAGCCCATATCAATTCCCCCATATCCCATGGCTCTTGTGCAACTCAGAGAACTAAATGAGCAACTGAAAGATTTGTTAGATAAGGGCTTTATCAGGCCGAGTACTTCACCTTGAGGTGGGCAAGTTCTATTTGTGAGAATGAAGGATGGCTCACTCCGCATGTGTATAGACTACCAGTAGTTAAATAAGGTTACTGTCAAGAATAAATATCTGCTCCCCAGAATAGATGATTTGTTTGATCAGTTAGAGGGGGCCAGATATTTCTCCAAGATTTACTTATAGTACGGATATCATCAGGTTCGTGTTCATAAAAGGGACATTCAAAGACTGCCTTCAGGACCAGATACGACCATTTTGAATTCCTAGTCACGTCCTTTGGGCTGACGAATGCCCCAACAGTATTTATGGACTTGATGAACAGCATCTTCAGACCATACCTGGACCTATGCGTGATAGTGTTTATTGATGATATTCTGGTGTATTCTCGCTCAGAGGCAGACCAGCAGGCTCATTTACGGACAGTGCTCCAGATTCTTATGGACCGTAAACTGTATGCCAAGTTCTCTAAATGTGAATTTTGGCTGAATTCAGTAGCTTTTTTGGGACACATCATGTCGGATGCTGGTATATAGGTAGACATGTAGAAAATAATGGAAGTAAAAACATGGCCCAGACCTACCACTCCAACCGAAGTCCGCAGTTTTATGGGATTAGCTGGGTACTATAGAGGATTTGTTGAGGGATTCTCCACCATAGCGGCACCTCCGACTAAGGTGACGCAAAAAGCAGTAAAGTTTCAGTGGACGGAGGCATGTGAGTAGAGTTTCCAGGAATTGAAAGACAGGTTAACCTTCGCCCCAGTGTTAGCATTGCCAGAAGGTACAGAGGGTTATGCAGTTTATTGTGATGCTTCGGGTATTGGGTTAGGATGTGTGTTGATGCAACATGGTAAAGTGATTGCTTATGCTTCCAGACAGCTGAGGAAACACGAAAAGAATTATCCTACCCATGAACTGGAACTAGCCGCAGTGATCCACGCCCTAAAGATATGGAGAAATTACTTGTATTGCATTCATGTGGATATTTTCACTGACCATAAGAGCCTATAGTATATCTTCACCCAGAGAGAGTTGAACTTACGGCAGCATCGTTGGTTGGAATTGTTGAAAGATTATGATGTAAATATTCTGTATCACCCAAGCAGAGCCAACGTAGTAGCAGATTCCCTTAGCCGTAAGTCTATGGGGAGTTTGTTGAACTTGTGGCCCGAGCAACGGCAATTGGCCCGAGAAATACACCAGTTAGCCAGTTTAGCCGTTCGTGTAGTGGAAACAGAGGACAGCAGAGCGGTAATGCAGAACACCGTAGTGTCGTCATTAGTTGTGGAGGTAAAGGAACAGCAGTATGAAGATCCTGACCTGGTTCAGCTTAAAGAAAGAGTTCAACAAGGAAAAGCGCCGGATTTTCAGGTAACTGAGGATGAAGTGTTGCGATGTAAAGGTCGCCTTTGTGTTCCAGATATTTCAGGGCTTAGCCAGCAGATTATTATCGAGGCACATTATGCCCGCTATTCTCTCCACCCAGGATCGACGAAAATGTACCACGATATTAAAGAAATCTACTGGTGGCCAGGTATGAAGAGGGAAATAGCAGAATTCGTAGCCTAGTGTCCTAATTACCAGCACGTAAAAGCGGAACACCAGAAAACAGGCGGATTGACTCAAGACATAGCTGTGCCTCTTTGGAAGTGGGAAGCAGTAAATATGGATTTTTTAGCAGGATTACCCCGTACTAGACATAGAAATGACTCAATTTGGGTAATTGTTGACAGACTGACAAAATCAGCCCATTTTCTGCCAGTAAGGGCTACTTTCTCCGCCGAAGATTATGCTGAGTTGTATATTAGAGAAATAGTCAAACTGCACGGTGTTCCAGTATCCACCTCAAACAGATGGGCAGGCAGAACGCACTATTCAGATGCTCGAGGATATGCTGCGAGTGTGTGTATTGGACTTTGGAGGTAGCTGGGATGAGCACCTACCACTTATTGAGTTTGCTTAAAACAATAGTTACCACTCAGCTATCCAGATGATGCCTTATGAGGCATTGTATGGGCGAAAGTGCAGATCGCTAGTTGGCTGGTTTGAAGTAGAAGAGTCAGCGCTGCTTGGGCCGGATATTATTCATCAGTTAGAGGAAAAGGTAAAGCTTATCATAGAACGCCTACTGATTGCTTAGAGCTGCCAGAAATCATATGCTGACGTGCGGCACAGAAACCTGGAATTTAATGTGAATGACTGGGTGTTTTTGAAAGTTTCTCCTATGAAAGGGGTGATGAGATTCGGCAAGAAAGGTAAGCTCAGCCCGAGATTTATTAGGCCTTATCAGATTCGCCGAAGAATAGGACAAGTGGCATACGAGTTGAACTTACCTCAAAAATTAGAGTCTGTTCACCCAGTTTTCCACGTGTCCATGTTGAGGAAGTATGTAGGAGACCCCTCCAGAGTTTTCCCAGTCTAGGATGTCCAGGTTACGGAGGAGCTGGCTTATGAAGAGGGTCTAGTAGCCATACTAGACCTGTAGATTCGCAGATTAAGAAATAAAGATGTTGCTTCTGTCAAGGTGTTATGGCGTAACAGGAACTCAGAGGAAATGACTTGGGAAGCCGAGGAAGATATGAAATTCAGATATCCTCAGCTGTTTCAGACTTAATCAGCCAGAGGTACGTTAGTATAGTTGTTTTATGAATTGCCTTATATTATGTGTAAAAATGAAATAGTTGGCTTAAGTCTATTGCGTGATGAATACTAGTATTGTGTGGAGTACCTGTATTGGGCTTTTCTGCATCTCAGGATCTTTGAGATAGTCCATATTACAGGGGAAACTCTGCCGAAATTTTCATAGAATAAGTCAAGTAAGTTGAAATTATTGCAAGTAGAGGTTTACATTCGAGGATGAATATTCTTAAGGGGGGAGGATGTTACACCTCGTAAATTATTTACATTTAGATGGCCTGTTCGCATGTTGGTTAAAGAATTTTAGAATTCCATACATACTAGAGAAAGGCCTGAGGAAATACCGGACAAGCGCCACGTTGAACCATCACAAGAAGAGGCTGGGCAAACCCCCTCCGCAATGGCCAACATGTCACGGAGGGCTCACCTCCGCGATGGCCAACGTGCCACGGAGGTGAGGTTCAGCCCCAAGTATATAAAGCCCCCACTTTGGCTTTTAGATGATAATTATCAATTTCCAGAGAACAAACTAGAAAAACATAGGGCATGAGAGATTTTGATGAAATTCCTTCCATTTACGCTATTAAATGCGGTCCAAACATGAATTAATCTTGGGTAGTGAAGTATTAAGCTGGAGGGAGCATTCCTATGGAGTTAGTTTTGTGAAATTCGGCCAGCGAATCGTCGCCCTACCGAGCTAAGGTAAGTGGAATTGCTCCAAATTAGTGTCAATATACTTCTAGCCCTAAAGTGAGTATTTCTCCCTTTTGGACTTCCGAGAAATAGCGAGTTTTCGACTATTTTTCGATAAGTCAAAATTTGGGCTATATATATATTCAAAGTAATATTTTCTTCTAGAATATCGATGAATTTAGTTCTAATTGCTATTAAAGCACATCAGGATATTATCATGTTCAGCCGAAACTTTTTGTAAAGCAATAAAAGTTCCCGTAAAGTATTTCAGAAATAGAATAGTAGCTTAATATGAATTTCAGAAAGCATGTTAGAAATAGTAAATCATGTCTACCATGAACCTTAGTTATACAGCATGACTCTTAGCAGAAATATTATATCTTGTTTCCACTATCAGATTCAGCACAGTATGACAGAAATATATGTATATATACCATTATCACTTTCAGCATGTATTATATATATACACATTACTATCACTAGTTTCAGCATGTATCGTACGCAGTTGGTATTATCAGTTGAGACTTGACTGTATTGTTTTGGGTTGGATTACCTAGCATCCATGACTGCCCCAGGGTTAATAGCTGTATCGACTCGTCCGTCAGAGGGAGAGGATATGTCACTCTATGGAGTGGCATGCCATCCCCTAGGGGACGAAGATGGGATTCCAGATTCCCTATATTTTGCCTTGGTCGGCTTTTATACACCCCCGTCGACCGGGTACACTCGGGTTGTCGATTTTAGGAGTCCTCCGAACTCAGGTACAATTATAGTCAGGGGCTCAGTAGGCCCAAGTGCATACCCAGGGGACCAGCAGGATGCTTATAGCTACTATGGGTGATGGGATGACCGGGGTAGGGGTATAGATTGCGTGTTGGTTGTACCTTCCGGCTTATGGGGGCCAGGAAGGGTTTATGTGTTCTATGTTATTCTATGTTATGTTATATTATGCCATTTTATGTTAGTTATAAATAGATAGATAGTAGAATGCCATGTTACCAAGTACGACTCCTGCTCCTTTCAACATAGTTGAGGACAGTCTTAAACTCATATTTTCAGTCAGTTACAACCTATTTCTTTCTATTTTAGTTCTATCAGGTATTTTTCTTGTCTATCAGTTATTTTCCAGTTGTTGCTTTGTATACGCAGCACCAGTGGTACTAACGCCCGTTTGGGGTTGCTGCATTCCTTGCCGTAGGTACTCATAGATGAGGAGCCGATCCCTCGTAATTCTAGCCAGCACACAGAGTCATAAGCTCCTGTCATCCGTAGCTAGACAACTAGAGGTTTATTCCTTTTCTTTCATTGTACAGTATGTGTAGGCCGGGGCCCTGTCCCGACCATCTTATCAGTATTCTTAGTGGCTTGTAGATTGTATATTACCTGTGGTTAGCTGTACCGATCGTGTGAGGCCGTGTGTATGTTTTAGATTTTTTATGATGGATGTGTGGGACCTTATTCAGTTGGTAGTGGTGACCTTGCTGGTCACGTTGCAGTTTAGCACTTGTTTTCTTGATTCAGAAATAACTAGACAGCATGGTGGCCTTGTCGGCCTGCATAGGTTCCCTATTTATTCAGTTGTTCTGGGTAGCTATTGTTTTCTTATAGGTGGCTATAGGCCTAGTCGGCCGGAGGCTGTATTTACACCCGTTATATAGCCCGTCGTTTTCTTGAATCCAGGGTTAGAGACAGCCTTGCACCAGAAGTGCTTAGGCTCAGCTAGTCCAGCAATCTAGGTCCTAGTAGGGCACTAGGTGCCAGTCATGCCTCCCAAGGCGGGGCGTGACATGAAATCCAAGGTCAGAACCAATATAGAGTCAAGTACAACCAAAATGGGTACAAAGATAGAAGCCACAATCGGGAGCGCGATGGAGACTTGAAAAGAAACGATTGTTACTGCAATGACCGGGAAGGAGTTTATGTGCCTCCCAATGCACAAGAGGGGGAGGCTGGGCAATCAAAGTTAGAGAGCATGATGGTTGAGATGTTGAAGAAGGTGAGGTCCACTAATGAGCAACTGAAGGAGATCTGTGGTGACATATCTAGTATGGGTCAGAGAGTGGAATCTCATGCAACTGCCATTAAGAAAATTGAGCAGCAGCTTTGGCAACTGTCAGCATCACTAAACCCTAGACAAAAGGGTACACTGCTAGCAACACCATCCAGAACCCAAAGAATGATGGCCATTGCATGGCGGTGATGACCACGAGTGGTAAGACCACAGTTGACACCCCTTTTCCGGTTGTAGTAGAATGGAAGGAAGAGATCATTATTAAGGAAAGTGATAAGAGTGCTGAGATGGAGAGTGTTGAATAGCAGAGGCCCCGATAGCAGAGAAGGAACCTGACATTGAAGAAGGAGCAACTCAAATGCACAGAGTTATCCCACGACACCCCACCATTCCCTCAAAGAATGTAGAAAGGGCGAAAAATGGTAAGTTCCAGAAATTCCTTTCGATGCTTAAACAACTATTTGTGAACATACCATTGGTACAGGCATTGGAGAAAATGCCGGGATATGGTAAGTTCATGAAGGACTTGGTGACAGAGAAGAGGTCCATAAGCTATAAGCCGGTAGACAATGTACATCACTATATGACGATAGCACACAGGTCCTAGCTCAAAAGAAGGAAGACCCATGTTGTTTCACTAAACCGTGCATCATTGGCAATGTTGAGTTTGCAAAGGTACTCTGTGATCTGGGAGCAAGCATCAATCTGATGCCCTTGGCAGTATTCAAGAGATTAGGCTTAGGAGCCCCCACACCGACCACTATGCAGCTACTGATTGCTGAAAGAACTGTGAAGAAGCCACTGGGGATTTTGTTCGATGTACTAGTCAAGGTGGAAAAATTTATATTCCCAACTGACTTCATGATTTTGGATTGCGAGGTTGATTATGAAGTCCCCATCATTTTGGGAGACCATTCCTCGCAACAAGGAGGGCCTTAGTAGATGTGGAGGCTGGCCAGTTGAAGTTCGTACTAAACAAAGAAGAGGTCACTTTCAACATCTGACGGACAATGCAGCAACCCAAGGAAGACAGTGTAATCTCAGCACTGGAAGATGAGTATGAATCACTTGACGAATTCTGAGTATTCAAGAGACTTGCGTCATTCTGCGACATTCAATCAGGCGCTTCTTGGGAGGTAGACGGGTCAAGGCATAGATAGATACAGCAACTCAGACTTTACATGCTGGCTTGGATGGATTTTAAAGCCTGTTTAATGTGCGGATGGTGGAGCAAATAGACACCAGCAGTCTCCATGAGGAGTTAGGGGCTATTTAGAGCTAAGTAGCCGAGTTGTCATCACGACAACCAGCAGTTATAGCAGCCCCCACTCTTCTAGAGCTAGATGCAGAGCTTGATGAGGAGATTGACTTGGCGATTATTGGGAGCCGATGGTAGCTGCTGGAGATACGGGAAAGAAAAGAGCTGTTGAGGATATTGGAGAGGAGAGTCTGAGGATGAAGAAGAAAAATGAGAGGAAATAACGCAAGTGGGCCAAAGCGGAGCGCCTACGGACTCATGACTCACATATGTCAGAGCTGCAGGAACAAGATAGAGGAGCAGGCAGCTCCACCATGACTCAGCCAGTCTTGACAGTGGTCGTGACCTTTCGAGTGAGCCACATGCAGCTCAGATTGACACCGAGGACATTGAAGCGGCCAAAATTACTGAGGGGTAACCACTCCCCCTGTGGATACTTCATTGAGTGCGCCGGCCACCGCTAGCTCCACGATTATAGCGGAGGTACCCCCTCTGCAGGACAATAGAAGCACCTAGAGTGCCACAGGTATGTTCCCTTCCCTATGTTCTTGTAGTTCATGCTTCGGGGATGAAGCATAATTTTAAAAAAGGGGAGGGGGTGTACTTGTGATTTTTGAGATTTTTTTGATTCGTCTGAGGTTTTTTCTTGCGGTGTTTCTTTTCCCTCGGACATGCTATCTAGTAAAACCGACATGTTGAGGATTTTATTTCTTATTTTGTGATTTTTATTTAATTAGGAAATAGCTTAAGAGTACTCATCCAATGAAAATGCACTAGTTTTGATTTTTGAAAAAATTGACCCTGCTTAAAAATTTTTGATGCGTTAGCTATGTATTTATGACTGCATGCATGATTTATGTGGATCTTTTGTTGTCATTTAGTTTATTAGCATGAGGAGTCTTGTTAAGCCATGTATTAACCAGACAGGTGAGGTGAATATAAGTCATGTACCATAAGTGATTGAGGTGTAGTATTTAGTTCGGTTTTGTGTTGAAGATCTAGAACTTGCCTAGTTGGTCTTTGCATCGACTAAGGATGGTTGGTTAGGATATGATCATAGGCCATTTTTTTTTGAAGCTCACTTTTATCCTAAATAACCCTACCAAAATCATATGATTCCCTTGATCCCAATTTTGAGCCTTTAATAGACCATTTTTCTTTGATTTACCTATTAACCGTACCCATTTCCTTATAATAAACTTGTTTTGTCCCTGGTCCTTCCTTGGAGATTGTGAACCTCAACATAGCCAAAATTCCTAAGTTGAGGGTGGCTAGAGTAGGGGTGCATAAGTCATGGGAACGAGAAAAAGGCAGAGAAAAGAGAAAAGGTTAAAATTGAGGTGTGGTGTAAATAGAAAAAATAAGGAGATGAAAAAAATATGTTGAAAAAAGTTGAAAATACACTACACCCATACAAATGTACACAAAAGAGGTGAAAAGGGAAGAAAAGGAATAACAAGCCAAAAGGGTGAAATAGGTGAATGGTGTAGCCAATATATGTAGTGCCAAGGAAGGGATAGTCACTTATAAAATCTTTCATATTTATCATGTCCAGCCCTAAAACCTACATTACAAGCCACAACAACTCCTATAGTGATCCTAATCCGACCATCTGATAAACCGAAGCAGAGAAAATAAGGGCAAGCCTTTGGTATCTGATACATAATACTTGTAACTTCTTTGTGAGAGTGAGCGCCTTACTTGTTAAGTCCCATGCAATGTTTCAAACTGGATATATGAGTGGGGACTTCATTTGTTGTGAGGGTACATGGATTATGTTTACTCATACCACTGGTCTGCATGAAAAATATTGGTGATGACTTGATTGCTTGTTGATAGCTAGATAACATGTCTTGATCCCTGTTTATCATGTTTTATGGTTACTTGTTGTACATTAGCTGATGTTGGTTCATGGAAAAGGGTAAGAAAATTGTTGATTATATAGAGCAAGTTTTATTTAGTATTGGCTGTAGTATCCTAGGTTTATTTTCTAGTTGAGCGTCGTGTTTAGTTTTTATTTTTCTTTTCCTGAGGACATGCAAAAGTCTTAAGTTGAGGCTGTTGATGTGCTGTGAGTTTACAACACCTTCAACGCTCAAAACAAAGAAAATAGCATGGACTTAGGTATATTTATATGGATATAAGGCACTTTTTCTTTGGTTACAAGATAAATAGGTGCTTGAGAAAAAATGTGAAAAAGATAGCCTGAAAGTGCAGAAAATAGGCTTAACTCACTGTCCTCAGTATGAGCGGTAGGAAAGTGTTGTGAGTCGTACTATTGGTCGTAAGAAGTTTCAAAAGGATAAGGATGAAAAGGTGTATCCTATGAATCTCAGGACGAGTCGTACAAAGCTTGTACAGGCCATAGTGAAGAAGTCATGTGATGACTCAGAAAATTTGCACAGAGGGTGACTCCTACTATGGATAGACAGTACGAGTCGTAGCAACAAGGTACAAGTCATACCAAAGCACTCGTGATGATCTTTAGAAAAATTTTAAAGTCTCAGAGTCAAGCCATGGAAGCTCAGTACGACTCATAGGAAACATGTATATGTCGTACCAAGGTCCAACACCAATCCAAATTTCAGCCAATCGATGACCTACGAGAAGCAGGTACGACCCGTACATACCTGCTACGGGCCGTAGGACGAGTTATGCTGCAACCGGCTTCAGTTATGGAAATACACCCTATTAGCCTAGGAAAAGGATTTTTATGTTTGTATAAAAATGTTTTATGTTTTATTTTCAAGAGAGAGGCAATTAGGAGTGATTAGAATTGATTAGTAATGAAAATGAGGAGACGTAGACGTGAGAATTGAGTTGTTCAACTTGTGATCAACCTTTTCTTGATCTTCATATTGTTCTTAAGGATTTTGCTGATTAATAAAAGAAGTTTTTCACTCATCCATAGTTGTAAGTATTGATTTATGTATTTAAATATGAGTGCAAATCACAATCTTGCAACTATGAGAGGCTAAAACCTCCATAGCTAGGGTTGTGGGAACCACGGTGGATTAACAAGTTAGGGTTATATAAAAGTGATTCAAAACCAATGCAAAACACTTTTATTGTATTCTCTTCATGCTTAAACGTTTCTTCGAATTCTTTACTTACTTAAGTCTAGAGAGGTAGAGATTACAAAAACAAAACTACAACAAAGCCTTGATCTTGATGATCATTGTATTAACTTGAATTTTGGTTTCAGGATAGTTAAAATTGGGACATATTGATAATGGTTAATTTTCAATTGCTCATGAGACCTGACCCGGTGATTGAGTATAATCATTCAATAGGGACTGGCTGGTCGTTTGAATGTACCTAAGTTATCAGTTCTATAAGTAAGCATTGGTGATGATCACATATGTATACCTGAAGCAGTTATGAACCCATGGGGAACACAAAACTCTAGTTACCTTTCATTCTTGATTTCAACTAAAGCTTTAACTGTGTTTTTAATTATTGTTTTCTTCAGAACCCCGCTATTTGGGGTAACTACCTAACAAGTTCACTTACCAACTTTAGTCTAGCTCTTCCATATTCCTTATGGGATCGGCCCCAACCTCTAGTTGGGTTCTTTATTAACAACATCCTCTTTATACTTCCAAAGGAGGTGTGGTTTGAGAATTATTAGTCACCCTCTAAACCTCAATACACTATCTCCTATCAACCCAAAGGCCGATGGTTCGCCCTGTTTAACATTGTCTTTGAGTTGTACTAGACTCGAGTCCTCGTACTATCGCTCCTTTACCTCTACAACCAGAGATGATACTGCTGTATTCTAAATCACCACTCTGCTATCTTATGAATCCACTACTCGGTCTGCTAGATTAGCTAACTGATGCAGCTCTCGTGCCATTTCTCGCTGTTCTAGCCTCAAATATGCTAGGCTGCCCATGGATCTGCAGCTAAGGACATCAGCTACAATACTAGCCTTCCCTGGGTCATATAGGATGTTCACATCATAGTCCTTCAGCAACTCTAGCCTAAAACGCTGCATAAATTCAATTCTTTCTGTGTGAAGATGTACCGGAGGCTTTTATGATCAGTAAAGATTTCCATTTGCACACCATAAAAATAATGCCTCCATATTTTCAATTCATGAACCACTGAATCTAATTCTAAATCATGGGTGGGGTAGTTCTTTTCATGCTTCCTTAACTTCCTCGAAGCATAGGCAATCACCTTGCCATGTTGCATCAAAACACCCTAAACCAACGCCTGAAGCATCACAGTACACCGCATTGCCCTCTGAACCTTTAGGTAAGCTAATACTGGTGTGATGTCAATCTATTTTTCAGCTCCTAGAAACTTTGCTCACAAGCCTCAATCCAGTTGAATTTAACTTCTTTTTTAGTAAATCTGGTTAACGGCGCTGATAAAGCAGAGAATCCTTCCACAAACCTTATATAACACCCAGCTAACCCCAGGAAACTACGAACCTCAGTTGGAGTCGTGGGTCTAGGCTATGTCTTTACCGCCTCAATTTTTTGTGAATCAACCTGGATACCCGCATCTGACACAATGTGACCCAAGAAAGCTACAGAATTTAACCAGAACTCACACTTCATGAATTTTTCATATAACTGGCAATCTTTGTGGATTTGGAGTAGTGTTCGCAAATGGTTTTCGTGTTCAGCTTCTGAGCGTGAATATACCATGATATCATTAATGAAAACTATCACAAACAGATCTAAATATTTCCTGAACATATTGTTCCTAAAGTCCATGAACACTACTGGAACATTAGTCAATCTAAAGGACATAAGCAAGAACTCAAAATGATCGTCCCTGGTCCTGAAAGTTGTCTTCGAAATGCCTTTCTCTCAGACTTGCATCTGGTGGTAACCTGACCTCATTTCGATTTTGGAGATAATCAAACAAGTCATCTTTCCTTGGAAGAGGATATTTGTTCTTAATAGTAACTAAATTCAACTATCGATAATCTATACGTATTCATAGGGAGCCATCCTTCTTTCTCAAAAATAGGACTGGCGCACCCCACAGCGAGGCACTAGGTCTGATAAAACCCTTATCCAACAAGTCTTTCAACTATTTTCAGCTCTTTCAATTCGACAGGGGCCATTCCTTACGGAGGAATAGATATGGGTTGTGTATCCGGTAGTGTGTCGATGGGAAAGTAAATTTCACTTTTGGGGGAATACCGGGAAGTTTATACAGAAATAAATCTGGGAACTCACTAACAACTGGAATAGACTGAAGGGTCAGAGATTCTGCCTGCATATCCCGAACCCTAACAATATGGTAAATGCAATCCTTCACTATCAACTTCCTCGCCTGAAGATAGGATATGAACCAACCTTTGGTCGTAGCTGCATTGCCTTTCCATTCTCGCACTACCTCCCCTGGAAAGAGAAATCGAACAGTCTTGGTCCAACACTCAACATTTGCATAACATGGCGCTAGCTAGTCCATGTCTATAATAACATCAAAATCAATCATTTCCAACTCCACTAAACCTGCTATGGTCTAGCAAAAACCTATGTTGTACAACCCTGGTAAATTGTCCTAGCAATAATAAAGTCACTGATGGGTGTAGACACTGAGAATGATCGCTGAAGTAATTCTAGGGTTATACAAAACTTTCGTGCCACTAACGGAGCAACATAGGACAAAGTGGAACCTAGGTCTATCAAAACATAAACTGAGTGAGAGCAAACGTCCAGCATACCTGTCACAACATCTGGTGAGGACTCTGACTCTTGTTGCCCTGGTAAGGCATAACTGTGATTCGTACCACTGCCATAACTATATGCCCCTAACCTACATCTACCTCTACTTGCTGGAGTTGACGGCGTGTACCCTGTCGAAGGTGCTGGAGCATATGAGCCTGTTGAGGACCTATTCTGCTGGTCCCGATCACCCTGGTGTCTAGTCGGACAATGCCTCATCATATGTCCCTCCTGTCAACAGGAATAACAGGCGGTGGAGCCGTATTTGTATCTCCCCAAATGTCGCCTATTATAGGTACTGCAATGTGGTGTAGCTGGTCTCATCTATCTGGACCCCTCTACTGCTATGAGCCTGATGGTCATGAACTTTCATTGGGACCTGACTGTCCACAATGATTTGATATGATTCCCTGTTGCTGCTAAAATGGGGCCCTAGGTGGCCTACCTGACAATGAGGCCTGGGTCCACCCTAAAATTCTTTCTGCAAGTCGGCAGGTCTATCCCTCCAGTGGTACTCCTGACCTACCCTGTCAATTGCGTACTAACGCTGCCTGATTTCCTCTATGTTTTGAGAAAAGGACTAAATCTATGAGATGTCCATATCCTCTCGTAGTGTGGCTGTGATGCAAGATTCCACATACTCTGGTGCAAGTCCTATAATAAACCTATGTACCCTGGCTGGCATAGTATCAACAAATGTTGGCGCATATCTAGCCAAGTAATAAAACCTCAACACATATTCTCTGACACTCATTCTGCCCTGCTCCAGATGTAAAAACTACTCTACTCTGGCCTGTCAGATCTCTCGGCGAAAATTGAGGTCTTTGAAAGCTTTAAAGAAGTTAGGCCATGTAGGTGGAGGTGCATCTTTGCCTTGGGTCCTTTCCCAACTTTCATACCACAAAATGGCTATCTCTTGTAATCAAAACACTGCTAACTGAAATGATTCTAAGGATGAAACATGTATAACCCTGAATATCCTTTGTAGCTAGTCTATAAAGTTTTGTGGCTCCTCTCTATGGTTTGTTCCAGTAAACTGCGGAGGACTCAAAGTAAGGAACTCATGGACTCTCGAACTCCCAGGCCCCTCAATAGGCTTGGCAATAGCTGGTACTACTGGCTGAGGCTGACGCTGGGCAGCCATCATCTGAACCAACATACATACTGCACATCTGACATCCTAATCTGTGGGTATATGAGGAATTGGAGGTAAGATTGGTACTTCTATTACCTTTGGAGGTTCCTAGTGTCCTGGGGAACACTGGGGAGACTGAGAGGATGTCTCTCTCTCATCTTCACGCTGGGCTATTCCCAACTATGACACCCTACTGGTACCCGCTCCCCCTGCAGTGTCTAACTCTCGTCTGGTTGTGGTATGCCTTGTATTTGACATCTTTATAGAAAGACATAACAACATAAGCTTAGGGACTCGACCCTATATAACTCATCTCTATAGCACGATTTGAGAAGAAAGAGGGGTACCCATACTATTATGCCTCATAGCTTTCTTCTTATAAAATGTGGTGCACAACACATTTTTAAGAAAGACTACACTAGACACGGCTTGCAGACTCCCTAGGATACGACGTTGCTCTAATACCAAGTTTGTCATGCCCCACCTTGGGAGGCATTACTGGCACCTAGTGCCATCCTGGGACATGGGTTGACCTAGCTGGGCATATGTACCTCTGGTGCTTTCCAACAATTCAAAATCAAGAAAACAACGAGCTATATCTCGGCTATAAACACAGCCTCGAGCCGACAAGGCCACATAGAAACCTGTGAAAGAAAATAGCTAACCCAACCAACAAGACGATAAAGGAATCCTCTACTGGCCAACAAGACCACCATGTTGTCTAGTCATAACAGAAGGAAAACAGGAAGTCATACATATACTACAACCGACAAGACTGCTAACTAGAAGCTACACTTGGCCCCATTGCCAACATACTAAATGAAACTGAATATACATGGGCCCCATATGGTCAACAACAAAAAACCAACTAAAACTATAGCCTGCAAGCCTCTAAGAGTGGAATAATAGTCAGGACAGGGCCCCGACCTACTCAAAACTATACAACAAAAAGAGAAAACCTTTCTAACTATCAACTCCCAAAGGAAAGGAGCTGATCTGCTAAACTTGGCTTCTAGCTAAGAAGGTCCTGAGCTACGTCTATTTGAACCTGCAGGAAAGTATATAGTGCCCCATGCATGGGTGTCAGTACACTATGTACCAAAATGTAAGGAAGTAAATAATGACTAAATGAAAGCTGATAAAGAGTTGGAGGTAATCGGTAATAAGGGCTACAAGTTAACCTGCAAAAATCTCACAATATAGACTTTAGCTACCAAGTATTATACAAACAAGAACCTAACCTGGCCCTATAAGTCTAGAAGGTACAAAGAGCACAAAATAACCTACTTAGGCCCCCATAAGCTTGGGTAAGTGCAAGCAATGGTACTCTCCCTAACTGTGTCACCATAGGCCCGAAGGCAGACGATAACTATGGTATAATTGTCTTTTGAAGCTATAACTGAGCCTTCTGGGCTCCTGTGGCTGTGTTTGAGCCTTCTGGCTCCTGTAACTGTATCTGAGCCGCCTGGGCTCTTGTAACTGTATCTGAGCCGTGTTGGCTCCTGTAACTGCATCTGAGCCATCTGGGCTCCTATAACTGTATCTAAGCCGTCTGGGCTCCTATAACTGTATCTGCGTGGAAAGAAGTTATTCTTCACTTGAAAAGATATCACCCGGTCTATTCGTCAACCTTGGTGCCACTAACTGGGAGGTAAGGTCATTCTATCATGATTCTAGTCTTTTAGGCATCAAGACATGCCAATGGTTTACAGGCTAACTTACTGTATATATATATAGAACAGAACATTGTCTCACGCAACTATGTTGTAGGTTTCCTAACTAATGAAGGGTGCTAACCGGTAATCTTAGGCCCCTTTGGCCTTAATGTGGAAATAACACATTACTAATCTCCACAAAAAGGTAGATAACTTAACAGTGTATCCCTTCATCGCCTCTGGCAATAGACAAAACTAACTACAACTTCCCGACAAGGGATACTATGTTATAACCTCAGTTCGTCTTGCAGCAGCTAACCAAAACACTACAGGAATAAGATACTGCACAGTTTTAATTGCATAAGCTAAGCAGCAGGAATAACTTGTCAAAAGGAATCAGCCTTAACATACCTTAATCGATGATTACTATTCACCTGAACAGTTTCAACTGGCTCCGGTAATTCCACTATTTAGCTTCCCTCACGCTGCGAGAATAAGGCTATTTCAATACTAAGAATCTACAAGAAATAAATTCTTAAAATATTATTAACTATAACCCAACTTCGTACAATTCAGCCGAGAGCTTACAATTTCCCGAGAGTTTAGAAGATAGAAATGCTTGCCTATCACTTGTAGCCGCTTATGACTCAATTAGAAGTGATTTATACAACTTTTACTCAGCAGGTTTTCGGTGCTTCGAGTGAATAACCAAGAAATAACTCCGTAAGGACATTCCTCGTAGGCGTATAACTCGTTATCTAGGATGAATTTGCATTTAGACGGAGTTTAGCGGCATAATTTGATGAGAAATAAATGAAACTAACATTTACTCTCTCTTTTATGTTGAGGGAAAATATTAAGAATGACTTGACCAAATCAATAAGGGATGTATATATAACTGAGGCAGTGGCAAGGGTGCAGCGCGTCGGCCATAATGCCAGGCCATTGGCTCAACACACCGGCTGGTGCGCTGGCATGGCCTACACGGCGCGGCGACCAACCTCCGACCCCGGCCTCCTACTCGCTCGATACAATGCTCACATACTCATCCCCTGAGTCCTTTCTCGCATGCGTCGTACCCCAAAACTCTCAACATACATACGCATGCATCGGTTAAACGATAGAAACTTATGGGCTGTAACAAATTCTTTCTAGGTATAGTGATTGCAACAGGTGGCCTTACTGGCCTAAGTGTTATAGTTTCAGTCTTTGTATAGCCGATTTCCTAATAGTAGTGTACTGAGTGCCAGTCGTGCCACTCCCCTATTCGGGGCGTAACAAACTTGGTAATAGAACAAAGTCGAGTCCTAGTGGGTCTATAAGTCGTATCTACTAGAGCCTTGCTTATGGGCATGTTGTGCACTATACTTATAATTAGGGGGCTACAGGGTATTTAGGAATTATTTCACTTCTTCTATCCATATATCATCCAAGTAGAGCTGAGTTAAGAAAATCACAGTACTACTCATGCCTTATTAGTATTAATGTGATGATCGAAATCGGGTTGAATGTTACTAAATGATGCAGATGAATGAAGCAAAGAAAATTGTACAACTTGAATTTTTATTAGTGGAATTTTTCCCCGTAAAGAGATTAGGCCCGGAGTATGAATGAGTTCTTGTGAATTTTTTGGCATGTGTGGATGAGAAAACTAAAGAAGATAGAAGTGATCCAGAAAATTTTAGCCCCCCTCATATGTTATTAGCTTCTAAGGGAACAATTGGCATGAAACCTAGTAGCCCCCCCCCCCTCTCCAGATTCAACTGTGTGATTCATTAAAGCTGGATAAGAGGATTGTATACCAAGTGTTAAACTCAAGAGGTAGTACTATAATAGCTATATTTAAAGCTTTTCAGTATATTTCAGGAAATTGAACAGAGGAGAAGTATAGATTAAAACATGAGTTCATAGAAGTATAAGAGATATTTCAAAATTATTTTAAGTCGCAGGTTCCCTACTGGCAGGTTTATTAGGTCAATGATGCTCTATTTTAGATACAAAATCTTAATTCAAGTAAGCCCAAGAGTGGAATGATAAGTTTAAGAAAGAGGAGATTGTATTATGATGAGTGCAGTGCATCCTAAGTTATAACGGGGAATCTGAAAGATATATTGCTTGTAAAGACTTACCAACTGTATGTATCAAGGAAGTATTTTCCGAATAGAGTAGTAGAAGGTAGTCCCCGGGGTTGATAGTACCCTTTGCCTACCTTCGGAGTGGAGGTTTATTCTTTCCTTCGAAGTAAGGTAAGGATATAGCAAACAAAATATTTAAATCTAGCAAGTCGAGAAAACCAGAAATGTTGCACAAGTTATAGTATAATAGTTAGGTTGGTTAGCCAGAAAATTATAATAGAATGAAGCTACCATATGAGATGGAAATTGTTAAGGTCAATTGCCAAGACTAAGTTAGAATAATTTGGATGCAACCATAAAGCATGACTTAGTTTATTCTGGAGTAAGTTGGCAATTAATATGAATAAGCAACCTAGTAATTCTTAAACATGACTTCACTTTTACTCCTAAGTGTAGGAGATAATATCTAAGGATCATGTTTATAGGTTAACTCAAAAAGGAATTGCTATAGAGAATTAGCAATTTTACGCTCGATCTTACTGGTTGAGGAATTTTGAAAAGGAATTATAAGATTTTCCTCCATGTAGAAAGTTGATTTTTCCATGGATGAGTCTCTATAGAAAAGATTACTTATATAATTAAGAGGACTTAATGAGTATCCTTAAAGGTTGGAAAGACTTTTTTGAAGTTATGGTTAGGATAATATGGGGTGAGAAGTAAAAAAGTGTCTATATAACACTCCAGAGCAACAAGTGAAAGATAGAGAGCTTTGAGATAAAGTTGGATCTAGTTCAAGATATCGAACAAATGAAGCTTTTACATATGATAATCCCTGTAAGCCAGGAATGAGGTACCCTCAAAAGGAAATATTATTAGAAGTTCGGGTGACTGCAACAATGTTTAAGTTGAACCTGTGTAAAAGAGGAAGGAAAGTATGCCATGAGCATATGTAGAATTAGCAAAAAAGAGTAAAGAAAAGCAAGAGAGGCTGAAAGAAGAAGAGTTGTAAGAATTACATTTTAACACTGAGTTACGAAGAAGAAATTTAGAAGAACAAAACCAGGATGTAAACAAACAATATGGAGTAAGAGTTATGGCCTTACATTATCATAAGGCCACAAAGTTTCACTGGACATAGGCATGTGAGAGGAGTTTTCAGGAGTTAAAGGATAGGTTGGTCTCAACACCTATCCTAACTCTTCTTGAGGGCACAGAGGGTTATGTTGTTTATTTTGATGCTTCCAAGATCGACTTGGGTTGGTACCTAATGCAACACGGAGAATTGTTGCCTGTACTTCGAGGCAATTGAGGAAACACAAGCAGAACTACCCTACTCACTATCTAGAGTTAGCAATAGTGTTTTTTGCATGAATACCTACAGTTACTATCTATATGGGGTTCATGTGGATATATTCACCAATCATAAGAGCCTTCAGTGCTTGTTCCAGTAGAAACAATTGAACTTGAGGCAAAGGAGCTAGCAAAAAAATTGCTAAAGGATTATGATGTGAGTATTTTATACATTTGGGAAAAGAAAATATAATGGTTGATTCTTTAAGTTGTAAGTGTATAGGAGATCTAGCATGTATTATGCCTGTCAAGTATGTTCAAATTACTAGAGCTTTCTATTATCAATTATCAAATCAAGAAACTTAGGATAAAAGAGGTTGCCTCAGTTAAAGTGTTATGGAGGAGTAATTATTGAGAAGATGACTTGGAAAGCAAAGGAGGAGAGAATTCCTTCGATATTAAAAAGTAAGTATACTGAATAGCCAATAGGTTTAAAATTTGTTAACGGTAAAGGGAATGCTACCAATAAATTTTAGAAAAGGAAATGGTTTGTTCTTATGAGATTTTAGTTCCCGTGAACTAAGAAAGGTACTACTAGCTTGTAGGTAAGACTTGGAGGTCCTTTGTTAAAGTTTAACCATTTAATGTCATAACTATTATTAAGGAAATTTAGGAGAAGAGTTGTTGCACAACATATAGTATCGATTACTAGGATAATTTGACGTAAAGTCAGTATAAATAAGGAGCTTGTTTGAAGGCTCATATGAGTTGAAAGTTGCTATAGACTAGATTCGATTTTATGATACAACAAGTTAAGATTCATATGTCACTTGAGATTCTTATAAGTGAAGACTATTAGAAGATACAAAGGCATTAAGCTATATTTATGAGTTAAGGTAATGTGAGAGGAATCTTAGATTATATAGAAAATATCTTGAGAAAGGGATCGAAGATTCAGCACTAAGATGATGAAGAGGTAATAACCCTGCAAAGGTTGATGTTGTATACAAATATATGGGAAGTTAAAGGAAAAGTAAAAGAAGTTATGAAATTAATATTGTCATTTGATTTACATGTATTACACGCATACAATGACGATTGAGGGAATAACATGACTGAGCCGAGAAAAGGACAAGAGGAATGGTGTTATAAACTGTTTATGAAGTAAAATACGACCTTATGAGGTATTTTAATAACCTTCTATCTAGTTTTGGGAATGTAAATTTTAAAGGTTCTTTGAGTGGAGTAAGATTTATAAGGTGGAAAGGCAGAATTCTCAAAAAGATGTTGGGGTGGATATTTTTTCTACTGAATTTACTTATGATGCCAGATATTGTGTGAGCATTTGGATAGCTCTAGATGAAGCATAAAGTAGCCAAATATTGATCATTGAATGATTAGTTTAATATGGGAAAAGAGGAATGATTAAGATAGGATTTGGTATATCAGGCTATGGATAAAATGGAAGTTATCAAAAGTAAGATATAAAAAGCTTGATACAGACATAAATCCTAGATAGAGGAACAACATTAGGTGCAGAATTGATATTGATAATTGGTTCTCTCAAAAAGTATCACCTATTGAAGGAACTATGCATTTTGATATGAAAGGGGGGAAAGTTGAACAATTATTGAGAAAGCATAAAATAAAACCTTGAGTTTAGAAGAATACGAAATAAGTTGTGAAATATCCCGATATAGTATGAGTTTCAGAATTTCAAAGAGGTGTAAAGGTCATGCTTTAAAACTATGTGATGTTAAGGGGATGAAATCCTTTACTTGTGACCTAAGCTATATTACAAAGCGAAGACAAAATAGAGAGATCAAGGAGCAGTAGGAGTGCAATACTAGAGATGCTTATAAGAACATACGATACTAAGTGGTTTTGTCGTCTTGAAGCAAATAAATACTAAGAATTGAAAAAGAGTGGAACCAATTAGAAGGACAAAACAATATAGTGGTCCTATGTGGATAAAGAAGAAGAGTGGTACCCATTATGCTTAAACGAGTATATGATTACTATGTGTTTTTAACCATCGTGAAGTAAGCTAATTTTGTGAATTGACTTTACTCAAGATAAGAATAAAGAACCTGAGAAGACAAAGTAATGTGATGATCCTATATGGGAGGAATATGGAAAGGAAGGAGAAGCACTTTTTCAATTACATGATAAGATTAAAGTAGAGTTGACATGAATAGATGATGGTGAAGGATATATTTATGGTGATGAGGGATTTAAGAGCATGACCTACCTCCGGTGATTTGGAATATCATTTTGAATCTAGTTTAATGTTAAAGTAAGGTCAAAGGATGTTAAGACTAGAACTATACCTACTTAAGTATGATCCTTATTTGAGGACGAATGATTATAAAGTGTGGAGGATGTTACACCTTGGAAATTTTTTTGTTTGATTGGACATGTAGGTAAGTATGTTGAGAGTTAAAAATTGTATGCTTTTTACGTGGAAGTGTGGTTAGTGGTTGAACATGTAAGCGAGTTGAAGAACAAACGGATAGAAGAAGATCGAAGCTTGGCTAAGGTGCCCTGCATAATGAGCTTCACGTCACAGACCTTGCTCCTCTTCAAGGGGCTATGCATCACGCCCTTCCCTCTATGCAATGGGGCGTGTGATGCACACCAAGTGTTGCGGTGGATTTGTATATATAAGTTAAGTGTTGTGTTATGTTGGGTCTTTATTTTATTTCACAAAAGCTGTAACTCAGTTAGATGTATAGTTCTCTCAAAGTTTATCATCTATTAGAGAATATTAAGTCATCCAATAAACGTCAATCATTAATTCTTCTTGGTTAAAAATTTTTGAAGCTAAGGAGAACACTTCTGCAGAGTTGCATGTTGAAATTAGCTAAACCTACTTGGATTGAAGAAGCTCTAGTTAGTGAAAGTTGAGGAAACTTATTTCTAGCCAGACCAAGGTCATCTACATTTTATGGTTAGTATTTTCTACCATTAAATTCATAATAAATTATGAATTTGCACAGTGTTAAGGCTATAGTAATTACGGTTGGTTATTGTTTTGTTTTGCAATGTTGCTGGCTATTCTTGGTAAGAACTATAGCCATGTTTTGATGGACCACGAGTTGGAGGATCGGAGGAGCTACAACTTTGAGTAATGAGGTGTTGTTGGTTGAGCTAAAATTCGACGAAACTAGGTATGTAGAGGCGCTTCTTCTTCTTTCAAATGCACAAATCCTAGTCCTGGATTGTCATTGAGTTATTGTACCTAAAGTGTTTGATGAATTGACTCATAGAGTTCCCTAAGTTGAAATGTGAAGTGATATTTCTTCAAGATTATAAGCTTACTAACAAATTTTATGCCATGAAGTGAATGAATGGGCTACAATGTATAATGTATAGGGAATGCTGTGATATCATTCTTGATTTAAATGGAATAATATTAAGTCTCCATACTCTTTCTATATTATTTTCATTTAACTCTTACCCTATGTGTGAACCTAATAGCCTTAAGTCGTTGAGTTCTTTGTGTTGAAATTGTGCTTATAATGATGTATCATAAGAGAATAGCTATTGATGAATTACCTAAGTAAGGAGTAAATGTTCCTAATGAGTTAAGAAGTAGAATGATAGTATCATTAAAGTTATCTAGAGTAAATTTAGACTCATGATATGTTCGCACACTTGGCTAAGTTGAAGAGATGTAAAGAATGTGAAAGACGGTTATTGTGGTAGTTATCGGTGTGATTTAGTGGTCATGAGTGACATTCGATACCATCTTATAGACAACGTAGTTAAGCCAAGATAATGGGTGATAGTTTAAAGTCTAAAAAAGTATCCTACATCATGCCAATCCCTAGAACATTAAGCCATCTACCTGAAGTCTCAAGCCTAAACATCTAAAGTTAATCCAAGATCTATATGATTCCAAGTTAATGTTGAAATGAGACCAATAATTCCCTAGAAAGGCCCTTAAGTTTATCTTAAGTCACAGTCAATCTCAGTGAATTCGTGAATCATTTGCATCAGTGAGTTGATAACGCTCAAACTCACACTCCTGATAAAGTATAAAGTGGAGTTGCCAACAGAGAACCCAACAAAGAGGTTGAGGTTAAACTCACAGGGAATATGGAAGGATATAGAAGAATGCTAGTACTTAAGCTTTGGAGTCAATTATCTCCTAAAGGGGGCGGGGGGTTTGTAAAAGTAGCAGCTAATATTATTAGAAATTGAATGTTTATTCCAAATTAATGCAACTAACTAAAGTAAGCGTTCCCCATGGGTTCATAACTACTTTGGCTTTTACACTTGTGATCTATCCCAATACTTTACTTGAAGACTTGATAACTAGGGTTCATTCAAACCATTGGTTCGTCCCTATTGGATGACTATACTCAATTACCAGGTTAGGTCTCATGAGCAATTTTGATTTAACCATTATCAATTTGACCCATATTTAACTATCCTGCAACCACAGCTAAAGTTAATACAATGATCATAAAAATCAAGGCTTTGTTGTAATTCTCTTTTCCAAAGATATACCTTTCTAGGCTCAAGCAAGTAGAGAATTCAGGCAAGTCCTAACGTTGCGCACCATTAAGAAATATTTAAAGATGAAGAGAATACAATACAAGTGTTTATTATTGGTTTAGAATCACATCGTGCAAACCCTAGTTCATTAATTCATCATGGTTCTCCCAATCCTAGTTGTGGAGGTTTTAGCCTCTCATAATTATAAGTAAATTAATAGCATTCATAGACAAACACATAAATTAATACTTACAAAGATGATATGAAGAAACTCACTTGATTATTGCAAAAATAAGGAAGAATAATTCAACAATAAGTATCTCAGTAAAACTTCGAACTCTCAATTATAAGTTCTAAAACTTCTCAAAAACTTGTCTAAAACATTGCTCACAAATTCTCTTCTAAGTGTGTTAAGACTTCTCTCTCATTACTTAAAAATAAAGGGTATTTATAATTGTAAATTTATGTCTTGTTTACTCCTTTAAAGATTTATTTTGGCATTTACAGCTTCTATTTCTAGTAGAATTGGGATTTGACTTTTTCTGTATGTCCAAACCTGCATGTGCCTTGCGCCGCCTATAGTACCTAAATGCAGGTGCGTCGCACCTCTCGTTGAGCAGAAATGGTTGTGTGGCGCGCAGGCCATAGCACCATTATGCTGGTGCGCTGCCAACTTCTATATATTCATCTCGTCAACCACGTTTTGCCATTTTTGCACTTTTAAGCCTCAAACAAGCCCAAAATCATCAGTTTAAGCCCTGAAAGCATCTAATCAGGTGCGTTAGCTCTTTTCCAAAAATATATGGGCACAATATAGCTAAGAAGTGTGGAAATACACCCTTCATCACCACACCATACTTAAACTATTATTTGTCCTCGAACAATCTACTACTTCCCTTCTAAAATTTAGGCACAAAATTCATCCTACAAATAGGTCTACTTGCACGTAGAATCATGAGAAAAACCAATATAGCTTCAATAACTCACTCACATGTATATAGGAGAAACATTAAAATGTCAAAGTTTGAAATATCTTAGCTTTTGAAAACTAACTCATCAAGACATATTTGGGCCAACATGAATCATATGTGATTTTGCAATCAAGATATACCAAAGTATTACCATTGTGCCCCTCACAATTTGGAGATATGCCCTCTTTCACACAAGATATAAGTTAATATAAACTTGGGCATAAATAAAATAATTTCCACTCACTCTCCCAAAAAAACTCAACATGCATGCAAAAGACGACTCATAGGCTTGCCCTTAGTGCAATACTCCACTAATATAGAACTTTTGAATAAAGGATCAATTCGGACATAACATGGTTGTAATGTAGGCTAAGGGATGGGTAGGAACTATTTTGCCAAGATAGTGACTAATCTCCCCAAGCACTTTAATACTTCACAACACTTTGATTGTTAGCATATTCTTCAATTTCCCATTTTTCTCCTTATACCTCCTTTTATTTTTCAATTTACAAGTTAGGACTAGTGGGGATTTTTTTCAACATTGAGCTCATTCTCACATTTTTTCATCATCATTATTTTCAAAGATTTTTCTTCTTTTTGTTTTTCCACTAATGTCACCCTCCTTGCATAGAAAATTTCACCCTTTTCTTTTCTTCTAATTTCCGCACATTTTAGCTTTTCACTTCACTTATACAATTATGCTCCGTTCGTACAATATTTTGCAATTAAAGTGCTCTAGGAGTCATTTGGATCAAATACAAGTCAACAAAATAAAAAGGGATTTAAGCTTAATAATATGGCTATAAAAAGAATAGGCTAAGGTTCAAACTGGCTAACTAGGACAATTATATAAAGGTAGGTAAAATAGGATAAAAACAAGGCTACCAATGAAATGCTTATATCACTTCCTAAATTCATCATTCTTATTTCTCTTTGCACACACATCGGGAAAGTTCTAGACATTAATTTACAAGCATGGAGTATATCAAAAATTCCTTACACATTGGCATAAAATGGTTTAACAATGGAAATCAAGATCACATAAACACATATATTCATATTGCATGCATAACATAATTAAGCCCACTTTTTCAAGTACAAGAATCAAGTTCCAAAAGACTAAGTGTTTCTATCTTTTTCATGCATTTTTGAGTAAATTCCTATAAAGTCCCAATGATACATAAGTTAAGCACCTAGCATTCGTAAGGTCCAAGTTCTTGTTCTTCCTAATGACTAATTTACACTTAAGACTGTTGTCATCCATCCATCATCGGCCAAAGTCATGACTCAATGACTAAAAAAACAAAAATCTAGACTCTCTAGTTAGTTCTATGAGACTTTCCACCGGAAAAGTACCGAAAACAAAAACCGGAGGAACCCAAAACAAAATAAAAAAACTACTACAATTTAACAAGTATGCAAGATAAGTCATAAATCTCAAAAAATTAGGCCTACCATGTGCAAATTTAGAAATTACGAAATGCATGGTAATATGAAGTTCACTTCTCCCACCCCACACTTAATTAGTTTTACTGTCCCCAGTGCTAAAACAATAAAGCATAAATTAAAAGAGTGAAAAAAGAACTCCCTGGGCCTCTATTCCTCATCATTTGTGGGGGCAAGAGCAGCTTCCCCCATCTCTGTATCATCTCCTCGCGTTGCAAAGACCAAAGAGTGGTCAAAGCTCCGCGATGCGAGGTTCATAGCAGCTACTCGACTGTGTGCCACAGTCTCCAATTGCTGTACCGTTGAAGTTCGGTAAAGTATCTCTTACTTTTCTCTTTTCAATTATCTTTATATAAATATTAATATTATATTGAATTCAATCCATTGAGCTTCCTTCTTAATTTCCTTATACGATTTTTCATTTTTAATTTGTTTTTGCTCTAAATTTCTTTTACAATTTATGACTTAATTCCTGCACACTTGAAAAAACACATCAACTCAAAAAAAAATCAAAAATTATATTTGGTTGCCTCCCAAGTAGCTCCTTATTTAATGTCACGACACGGCACATGTATCTTGATTACTCAGACTTGATCAAAGTACCTATTGAGATCGTGGTCACATTTTGGCCGCTTGTCTTACCACGCTAACCTGTGACATGTCAGAAAAATAGAAGAAAAATGTAAAAGAGGAAATAAAGACTAAAAGTTAAACACAAGCAATTAAACTAATCTTAAGCCGTATTCCTCGGCAATGGTGCCACTTTTCGATAACGCTCAAACTCACACTCCTGATAGAGTATGATGCGGATGTTGTCAATAAAGGGCCCAACAAAGAGGTTGGGATAGAACCCACAGGGAATATGGAAGGATATAGAAGAATGCTAGTATTTAAACTTTTGAGTCAATTATCTTCTAAAGAGGGGGGGGGGGTTGTAAAAGTAACAAGTAATATTGTTGAGAAATTGAATGTTGTTTCCAAATTAATGCAAGTAACTAGTATAAGTGTTCCCCATGGGTTCATAACTACTTCGAGTTTTACACTTGTGATCTATCCCAATACTTTACTTGTAGACTTGATAACTAGGGTTCATCCAAACGACTAGTTCATCCCTATTGGATGACTATACTCAATTACCGGGTTAGGTCTCATGAGCGATTTCGATTTAACCGTTATCAATTTTTCCTAAATTTAACTATCCTGCGACCACAACTCAAGTTATTACAATGATCATAATAATTAAGGCTTCGTTGTAATTCTTTTTTTCCTAATCTCTACCTCTCTATGCTCAAGAAAGTTGAGAATTCAGGCAAGTCCTAACGTTACGCACCATTAAAAAACATTTAAAGATGAAGAGAATACAATACAGGTGTTTAGTGTTAGTTTAGAATCACGTCATGCAAACCCTAGTTCATTAATTCACCATGGTTCCCTCAACCCTAGTTGTGGAGGTTTTAGCCTCTCATAATTATTAGTAAATTAATAGCATTCATAGACAAACACATAAATTTAATACTGACAAAGCTGATAGGAAGAAACTCACTTAATTATTGCTAAAATAAGGAAGAACAATTCAACAACAAGTATATCAATAAAACTTCTAACTCTCAATTCTAAGTTCTCAAACTTCTAAAAAACTTCTCTAAAACATGGCTCACAAACTCTCTTCTAAGTGTGTTAAGACTTATCTCTCATTAGATAAAAATAAAGGGTATTTATAATAGTAGATTTATGCGTTCTTTATTCATTTACGGATTTGTTTTGGGATTTGCAGCTTCTGTTCCTAGTAGAATTGGGATTTGACTTTTCTAGATGTCCAAACTTGCCTGTGCCTTTCGCCGCCTATAACACTGAAATGTTGGTGCGGCGTGCCTCTGGTTGTGCTGAAATGGCTGCGCTGCGCGCCTTTGGTTGTGCCAAAATGGTTGTGCGGCGTGCAAGCCATAGCACAGTTATGCCTGTGCACTGCCAACTTCTATATATTTGTCTCTTCAACCCCCTTTTTCCATTCTTGCACTTTTAAGCCTCAAACAAGCGCAAAATCATTACTTTAAGACCTTAAAAATCATGTGCATTAGCTCTTTTTCACAAATATATCATAAAACACATGCAAACACACATAATTTATTCTTTAAACATAATAAAGTATGGGAAAAATATGACTAAGAAGTGCATAAATACGCAAGGGGGTGTGCGTGTGTGTGTCATGACCTGAGCGTGGACTCTGAACCGCTAGATGGGACCTAAAACCATGAATGACTCCAAGACAACCCATGGCACATACATAGCATGAATAAGAGTATCACTAAAGAGGAAATTAAGCATGAACATAATATAAGAGGAAGTCTGCAAAACATAACAACATGAACATAAACATAAGCCAACATTACTGAACCATCTATACAAAGTTCTCTTAAAAGACTCTAAACATATAATGAGTTGATGGGACAACACTCCCAAATTGCTCACTACTCCTGAAACTAAAGGACATAAGTGAAAGTGACATAGGAAAAATTGGAATCCTAAGATCTTGAGGACTCACCAAAACTGTGTTCGAACTGGACTAGAATGGGAGCGAGCTAATGTCAAGATTGATTCTGATCACCCGAACTTATATCATGAGATGAGACAACATAGAGCATGTGATCAGTACTTGGAATATACTAAGTATGTAGAGAAAGTAAATCATGCTACTAAAATGAAAGCTTGAAATCATGAACATAAATCAAGATAAAACCTAAGAGTAAGGAAAACATGCTAAAAACCATATTCCTGAAGCAAACACAATCATGAAGTATTCATCATAAGATGAGCATAATGACCCAAGGTTTAGAAATAGAAATTATGCAGTGTACCATACTTGAAATCATAAGTGAAACTCATAAACTGATCAATAGGTCAAGTATACTGTTAAATATGATATCATAAGACATGAAAATGAGTAACTAAAAAATGAGGAGCAATGGGAGGCTCCATCATAACCGACACCATCATGATAGATCTTATGTGATGCCCAACTATCTTGCTCAAGTGGGCAGATCTATTCTAAGCCTTGACGGGAAAAAAATGATGAAGGTGTGATATCATTGGTGTGCCCTCGGACGGGGGAAACACTCTCTTGTGAGGTCCCAAATATGAGTATATACCCACGGTGGCGCGTACTTATGAGACCTAGGTCCTCGAATTCCATGGACTACCCGGTGCTAGACACTACTCCCATAACATTCATATTACTCATAATCATATTCTCAAAATGTAGCTTCAATCTATTTCTTAGGAGTCTTGACTCCAAACATCTCTGTAAAACTGATCTTGTAAGCCTTGGCTAAAATCATGATAAAACATACTTGACTTTACATGGTCTTTCCCAAATCTTGAAACCATACATTCTTGAATAATATCTCATAATTCGAAATGGAGGAATCATAAGTTTAAGAATTCGTAAACATTCATGCATACTTCGACAATTCATCATACTAGAAATCATAGGTTCATAAGCTTGAAATTCATAAATCGTGCATAATAGGCAAATTCATCATAAGCTTGAAATAATCAATTCATGAGGATTGTGAGAGTTAAATCTACCCTAATAACTATATTTCATCAATCCGAACATGAGAGAATTTCACCCATAAATAAATGAATGGAATTGGATTAAAACCTAAAATTTCAACATAACATGCTTGGAGGCTTAAAATCATAGAATAGGGATGAAATTAGGTATGAGGGTATAAGGATTTCCCCATTCATAACCCTACATACCTGGGAAAATTGATCCTTTAACTTTCCTTGAAAACCCAAGAGAAATTGAGATAAAGGGGATGATGAACCCAACTTGATTTGAGAGAGGACCTTCAATCTAATGTTGTTTTGAAATAATAATGTCTTAGGCTAGGTTAAAACCCTCAATACACTTTAAGAATCCCAAAACCACGTCACTTAGGGGTTAGAATCTTAGGAAGATACAAAAATACCCTGGGAAGTCGTATTTAAAAGCTATCCCATCCAGTGCTATGGTTCGTCCTACGACTCGTATGACCTTACCGAGACTTGTACTGAGTTTAATGGTCTTAGGTCCTACCCCTGATCATTCTGTGAACTTCACGTCATGGGTACTTACCATGATCTGTACCTCCTTTCCACAGGTCGTACCTAAACTCCTAGTTCCCCTCATTATCTCAGAACACTACTTTGAATCTCTTCCTATGACTCCCTAGTACAACTTGTACCATCTAGGTAGGAAGAATAAATCCCTGTCATAGTCTCAATCCATCGCCCCTAGACAACATGCTACGACCACTAATATGACATGTACCACCTAGCAATGAGTTATACAGAGGAATTTCTCAGATTTTTCTGCTGGTCAAATTCCAAATCCTGAGTCTAGCTTGAGGAAACTTTGGGGTGCTACATTATCTCCCCTTGGAAACATTCATCCTTGAATGCAGACTAACTAAGCTGGAAGGAGAGGTAAAGAGCTATAATCCCAGAAAGGAAAGCCATAAACTGAAAACTGACGAAGTGACTAGCTCTGAACTGAGATACATGACTGAACTGAATTTATAAAACATACATGCATGCTATAACATGAGAGGAATTGAGAGACATAAACTTGACATGAAAGTGAATAGAGTACTAAGGAGGAAACTGGAACCTCATGCTGGAACTGAGTTGGAAGGGAAGAGATACAGGTATGTAGCCATCATATCTGCTTCAGCTTCCCAATGTAGCTCCCTCAACAAGCTGATTTCCCCACAAAACCTTCACTAAAGCTAATTCCTTGTTCCTCAGCTTCTGAACCTAACAGTCAAGGATCTCAACCGAAACCTCTTCATAGGTAAGGCTATCCTTCACACCCAATTCTTTCTACTGAAACAACTAAAGTAGGATTACTAATGCACTCTTTCAACAGAGACACATGGAACACCGGATGCACCGAAGCTAACTCTGTTGGTAGCTCCAACTCATATGCCACCATGCCTAATTGCCTTAGAATCCTATAAGGACCAACATATTGGGGACTAAGCTTCCCTTTCTTACCAAACCTCATAACTATTTTTATGGGAGAAACCTTCAGAAATACCCAATCATCGACCTCGAACTCAAGCTCTCTCCTCCTAACATCTGCATAAGATTTTCGTCGATTTTGAGCTATCTTCAACCTTTTCCTAATAAGTTAAACTTTCTTCGTAGTCTCATGAACTGAATCTGGCCCTATCAATGTAGCCTTACCTACCTCGGACCATCAAATAGGTGATCTATATCTCCACCCATAAAGAGCCTCAAATGGAGCCATCTGAATGTTGGAGTAATAGTTGTTCTTGTAGGCAAACTCGATGAGAGGCAAGTGATAATCACAACTACCCTTGAAATCATTCAAACATGCTCTCAACATGTCTTTAAGAGTTTGAATGATCCACTCGGCCTGACCATCTGTTTGTGGGTGAAAAGTTATGCTAAGCTTCACCTGAATACCAAGTCCTTTCTAATACAATAGCCAGAATTGAGAGGTGAATTGAGTACCCCTATCTAAGATAATAGATAAAGGAACTCCATGAAACCGAACCAACTCCTAGATGTATAATCTAGCATAATCCTCAGCTAAATTTGTAGTTTTGACTGGTAAGAACTGAGCTGATTTGGTCAACCTGTCCACAATCACCTATATAGAGTCACACTGTCGGCGCGTATGAGGCAACCCCATAATGAAGTCCATGTTGATCTCTTACCATTTCCAAGTAGGAATGCTAATGTCTTGAAGCATACCTCCAGGTCTCTGGAGCTCGACCTTCACCTGTTGGCAATAGGAAACTTAGCCACAAATTCCACCATGTCCTTCTTCATGTCATTCCACCAATAGACTTTCCATAGATCACGGTACATCTTGGTGGCACCTGATGGATAGAGTACCGAGAACCATGATCCTCACACAACATCCTCACTCGTAAGTCATGTATAATTGGAACATATATTCGCCCCTTATATTGGAGTACACCATCTCCCTCTTGGGAGAAAACCTCCACTTTCTGATTTTGAACTACTTCCTTCAGATTCCCTAGGATAGGATCCTCATATTGGCATGCTTTAACTTCCGGCACCAATGAAGATTCTGACCCATTCTAAACAATAACACCACCATCCAACAACTCTGTAAGGCAAACTCCTAAAAGAGCAAGCCTATGGACATCCTTCACTAACTCCTTTCTCCCATTCTTGACATGGGACACTCTCAATGGACAGCCTATTAAGAACATCTGCCACTACAATGGCCTTGCTCGGATGATAAAGGACACTCATGTCATAATCTATTAGCAGCTCTAGCCATATCTTTTGCCGCAAATTTAGGTCCTTCTGGGTAAACATGTTCTGTAGGTTTTTATGGTCCGCTAATAAATTCACATGCACCCTATATAAATAATATCTCCAAATATTTAAGGCAAACACCACTGCTGCCAACTCTAGCTCATGCATCAGGTATTTATTTTCATGAGTCTTAAGTTGTCTAGAGGCATAAGAAATAACCTTACCATGTTGTATCAACACACAAGCAAGACCAACCCTAGAGCATCACAATATACAATGAAATCATCTGTGCCCTCTGGTAGGGTCAATATTGTGGCTAAAGTGAGTCTAGTCTTTAACTCCTGAAAATTCTTCTCACAAGAAACAACCACTAAAAGTTGACCTTCTTCTAGGTCAGCTTAGTCAACAGTGTTGCAATGGATGAAAATCCCTCTATGAACCTCCTGTAGTAGCTAGGTAAACCAAGAAGCTCCTAATATCTATGGGACTGACAGGTCTAGGACAATTCCTCACTGCCTCTATCTTTTGATAGTCTACCTGTACACCTTTACTAGACACCATGTTCGGGTGTTCCGGTATGGGTTAAAAACCGACACGCAAGTGCACGTGGTCAAACAAGTAATAAAGTGGCTAAGTAGCCAAGTATCGATCCAAGGAGGCTCAAGATATGTAAAGTTGCCTAGTTTACTATATTCCTATTTCACTTCTAGTTATGCTAACAACAATGTAACCAACAGTTACTTGAGTTTTTGTTTCTAAACTATATATACTAAAATTAACAACAAATATTTACTGTGAATTTAGACAATGGATATGAACATGTCAAGGTTAAGAACAAGTAATGAACTTGATAATCATGATAATTTGGTTAATCTCTTCTTCATGTTGCTAGCCAAGAACATTCGCCAAGAAATTAAAACTCTCGTATTTAATTTCACTTTAGAATCATAAACCATCCATCTACATTTCTGTGAACAAATGCAATTTATGACCTAGCACTACAATTCCGGTTCCTAAATTGACTAATACAGCTTTCAAGTATATTTCTATCAGGAAAGCACATCAAAACCCAGTTTTTCCAAATCAAGTTAAGAACAATACCCTATTAATTCACAACTTTCCAATTTCTTGCTCTCTCGAGTGAAATTGGACTTTTTAGATGTACATTAATGTTGGCCAAGCACTAATGCAGTAAGAACAAGAATTAATAGAACAACATGAAAGAATAAGAAGAAAACCATATCAATTATAATCAAAATTCATTACACATGTTCAAAACCTCAGCAAGGAAGAGAATTAGCCACTCATTTGCGGATTGATCATCCTAAAATGAGTGTAAATCATACGTACAATTGATAGAAAGAAGAAAAGAAGAGAAGAAATCCCTTAGCTTTTTCATTCCTCAACTGCTCCTAACCCACGTCCTTGCTCTCCACTTTTGAACTCAGTCTAAAAACTAAAAACTGCTTAAAATAAACCTAAGTGTGCTATTTATACTAGTGGGAAATTTTTCCCGGAATAACAAGAAACGTGTCACGGAGGCCAACGCGGAGCACTGCCTCCGTGACACGACGTGGATGTGGACCTTCACTGGAATTTCAGGGTCCGGTAAATTAGCCTAAACGTGGCACGGAGGCCAACGCGGAGGTCTCTCTCCGTGCCACGGAGCTGACGCGATAGCACACTGGAAATTGCCATTTTAATTCCTGTTCAGGCAGTGTGCTGCCGCGATGGTAGCGTGGCACGGCTCCATCGCGGAGCCCCTATAAAATGTGCATTCCAAGGTCTTTTCCACGCTCGCATCCAAGTCCAACTCCGACATAGTTCCAACATGCATTTTAGCTCCTAAAAATCACATTTACCTGCAAAACAAATGCTAATCATGTTGGTTAGTATAAATTCACATTTTATCACCAATTACATGATATTATATACACATTGCAAAACAAACAAGGTAAAATTGATACGTTTGAGTATCACTTGGGCATATAAATCTGCCCAAGATCACTTACCCCACACTTAAATCCTTGTTCGTCCTCGAACAACATATACACAAATCATGCAAATTACATCCCAACCTTCGTGACTATGGTGCAACAATTTACGCTACGGTCATACCGAGTATTCAATTTTTGCAAATCATCACGAAAACATGCTTGGTCTTACAATACAATGACCTTTAATACATCAAGGCTTCCTAGACTTTAAGAATTGATTCTTGATATCGGCAAACTCATGCAAATCAGCTAATCAAGAAATCCGACACGAAAATCAATCTTTCATCAAGCATGTGCCCTCACAACTAGAGAGAATCTTCCCCTTTTTGTTCATGCAACACACAAACATGCAAGTAGGGGCATATAAAAATTAATTTCACTCTCTCTCCCAAATGAATTCACATGCCTCATGTCATGACCCATACGCTTGCCCTTAGTGTATTACTCCACTAATATAAAGAAATGCAATATAGGATCACGTAGGACTTTAATGGGTTGTAACGGGGCTATGGATCTAGTATATATATATTGGATTAGCCAATAATAGTCGCTAGCATCCTTAAGCGCCTTTCCAACTCATTCCCATCGACTTATGGACATTGTTCCTCTCTTTTCTCTTTTTCTCCCACTCATGCTGGTTTACTTTCGTACAGCCCATTTCATCAAACACACTTGACACAAAACAAAGGGTTTTCATGTACCCTCACTATCATTTAATTACAACAAGTGCCTCTTCAACATCATCTTTTCTTTCTTCACTCTGCTTTTCTTTTTCTTTTCACTCTTTAACACTTTGGGAAACATTGTTTTTTCTTTGTAAGCGCTTAAGAGTTTCGTATAGCTTTTAAGGCTAATGAAAAGAAGGAATAAAGCTTAGATTATACAATTTTGGACAAAAGAAAGAAAAAAATCGGCTAAAGGCTCAACGAGCTAACTAGGGTATACAACACATAGAAAGGTAGAATTTGACAAGAAAAAAATGGAATCTATTGGTTAAAACAAAGAAATGCCTACATCCTTTCCAACACAACACTTCCTTCATTTCGTTTTGTATACACACCAGGCAAGTTCTAGACAATTAACAATGGTATGGAATACCAAAACCTCACTTCACACGTCATGCACATGCTCGAATCAAGATGCATTCACAGACTCTTTAATTAGTCAATTACATGAATTCAAGATTAAGCCTCAATCATACTAAATCAAATTCTATAGCCTAGGTAACTCAACATATTTATCAAATTGCATGCTTTCAAACGAATCATTTTCACATTTTGAACATCAGTTACACACGCAACGAAATTTTAGCAGCCATAAGCAACTACAGTTTATTGATGCAATCCACCAAAGAAAAAATTAAAAACAAATAAAAATCCTACTGCTACCGACTACATTTCCCTTAAGACGGTCGTCATCCATCCATCATAGGGAACGGTCACTAACTATGACATCGGTTCAATGGGACTATTCTCGGTAAAAGAACCGAAAACAAACTCCGAGAAACCCCAAAAAAAATAAAAATCGAAAATTTTTGCAACACATCGATCATTTTGATAGAAAAAAAAGTATTTACAAGTGCGAAATATTTTGGCGAAAATTTGTGAAAAATATCGATCATCTCGATAGAAAAAAAATATTTACAAACTATTTACAAAATATTTACACTGACAACCATAACTTTTTTCATAACACACATCATTAGCCACAAAACAAATATATACAGATACATCACCAAACAGTTCACAACAGGGAAAGCACAAACATTCATCCAAACCAAGGAAAAACATACAACAAATTAGAGCCCAAGTCCCAGCACCTAGCTACTCCCCACCCCACACTTAAATTGAACACTGTCCCCAGTGTTCAAAACAATACAAAGCACAAAATTTTGGGTGGTGGAACTCCCTGCTCAGTCGAAATATTCGACTTCTTCATCTGGTGCTGCGGCCTCATCGCCCATGTCTGAATTAGCTCCATCGTCGTCATCGGACTCCACATCGGAGACCTCACGATGTGTCTCCTCATCAGTAGGGACATCGTCATCAGTCAGCTCCACGAAGGCTGGTCCCACCCGACATAATGCTCTGGCGTTCTCGCCAAAGGGGTAGTCCAGCTCCAGCTGCCATAATTCTTCCTCGGTGGCTGGTCTCCCACCAATCCGTAGCTGAAGCATCTGCATGCCGAACATACGTGCCATGTACTGATCGTCACGAGCATGTCGCTCGCCCAAAGTCAGTACTGGTCCGTGTGTAGTGTCGGGGGCATTAGTCTTTGTCACATCGAGGGCCCTCCGCTCCAACTGCGGAATGTAGTCCAAGGCTTCTTCCTCAATGTCGAGGCCTCGGGGAAGGTGGTGATGAGTCCGCCAAACCTGTATCGGTGGCCCTGGTGCAGTCTGGCTCTCTTCATGGAGGATATTATTACCGCCCCAACATTAATCTCAAGCCCTTTCATAAGGGCATACACCAAGCAGACACGGTCCCGGGTCACGTCCGTCATATGAACTCCCGGGATCAAACACGAACACACAATCTTCAGCCATATTCTGGCCTCCCTATTCATCTGTGAATAAGGCAGAGTCTGGTGGTAACCCCTCTCCTTATGTCTACTCCATCGGGCTGTGGATCGAGCCCCACACAACATACGTCTGATGTCGGCGTATGGTGGGGTGATGTTTAGCTGGCGGAGAATGTGGGCGTCTGTGTCCCGCGCTCCAACGATGGCATTCAGCTGCTGGGGTTCCAGAGTGACAATCTGCCCTCTGATTTTCACTGTGTGGCTTCTGATGGCTGGGTTCCAGTTTGGATAAAATTCCCGGACCAAGTGAAGGTTCCACTCCTTGGGCTCCTGAAAAATAAAGCTGAGCCCAGCTGTTTCATTCTCTGTACAATACGAGGGAACTCCTGTGCGAGTGGTTCCCGTGCAATATGTTCTTCCGGGAAGTACTTTCTCTCCTTATGCTTAGCATACCATTTCTTTCCTTCCTCGGTTACCCATCTTGTTCCGTATTGGTGGCGTTGGCCGCGCAGAACAGCGGGTGCAGCTGGGACTGCGGTGCCCAGTCTCATCCTTTTCCTACCGGTGCCTGAGGTAGAAGCACCCTTGCCTTTATCTTGTCTGCTCGCCATTGTACCTGTCAATTTACACAAACAAGCACAAAGTTAAGCTAAAAACTTGTTAACTTCGGCTAAGGTCGGGTTACACGACATTTACCACACACTTAGGCCTTAGATACTTCTACAAAATTACGGCAAGGATAACTCTAATTACACCATAGACAACACTATACACTCCATGCTTAGTGCGTTCACAAAAATTTCGACAGCATAACGGTTAGCGTACTACTCAGACTTCATACAGCTAATCCAAATCCTACTATAGCTAACAATTCACACATCGCACTTCGCAACAAAAACAACAACAAAATAAAAACAACGCTAAAAACATTCTATATACAATCTAATCCAAACAATCTAACCAATTTACACACTTTTTGCATTTTCCCAAAAAAAATCGAGAATTTGTCGTCTTTTAACGTTTACACAATATTTACCACGACTTCTCTCAATTTACAAACACATCCCGGCATCTAATTTGCCGACTTATCAAGTCGCTCAAGTTAAATTCAACAATTCATGCCCTAGAATACAATTCTATAATCAAATTCGAATTATTTACGCAATCGATAAGTTCAAATGCTAAATACAACAATCCAAACATGTATTAATCACAAATAATCCAACATTCATGTTTAATTTCTACCTAGGGTGATATATCTCACCTCACATGCCCAAATTTGACAAAAATCGCCAAAAAAATTGAGGTAGATGATGAAAACATACCTTTGAATTGAGAACCCGAAGAAACTTGACTTATTCCTTGCCTAGGAACGTGGCATGGTGTTTTGGGAGGGGGAAATAGGTGTTTTGGTCGCGGAGGGAAGAGGAAAGGGGAAGAAATGGGGCGAAATCGGGGGTTTTAATTTAAGAAAACACGCGGGTCACCCGGCAACCCGGTGTGACCCGGCACCAAATACACGGCAACGTGTCACGGAGGGTAACACGGAGACCCTCCTCCGTGACACGGAGCCAACGCGTTGGCTTACTGGAATTTTTGAAAAATCTGGATTTTGCCTTCAATGTGTCACGGAGGGAACGCGGAGCCCTACCTCCGTGACGCGGCGCCAACGCGCCAGTGCACTGTTTCTTCAATTAATTTAATTTTTCATACCTTGCCTCATTTTCTCGATTCCATGTATATTTCCTCCGTTATACCTGAAAATCACCTCACTAAAACAAAAATTGGTTAAATTAATAGATTTCCCTAACTAAAATAAAAAATATTAACTAAAATGAAAATCTAAACCTAATCAAGAAAAGAAAAAGAAAAATAAAACTTGGAAATAGGAAATAAAAACAAAAATAAAGATAAAAACTAACTACACTGTGCAAAAAGAAAAAAATAAAATATTTTTCTCACGGGTTGCATCCCGTGCAGCGCCTGGTTTACCGTCGCGGCTCGACGTCCTTTATGCTCACTTGTCTACTAGGGTGATGGACGATTTGTCCCGATCATGGTCATCCCCCCAGTAGTTCTCAACCTTATCCGGTGGCCTACCTAGTAACTCTCGGGAATCACTCATTCCATTAGCCTTCCCATGATCAATCACGTTGATCACCGAGAGTTCCTTATAAACAGTCGGGAGCTTAGGTACCTTGTACACATCGAACACTTCGACCTTGTCATGTGCTCGCATAGTGAGTTGACCCGCAGCTACATCAATTAATGCTTTTCCGGTTGCCAAAAAGGGTCGTCCCAAAATAAATGGGACTTCAGCATCTGGTTCAAAATCCATAACAATAAAATCGACCGGAAAAATGAGAGAGCCTACTTGCACTAACACATCCTCAACAATGCCATCTGGCTTAGCTAAAGACCTGTCTGCTAGCTGCAAGATTACCGTTGTAGGTCTAGGACTCCCTAGACCTAACTTTCTGAATACCGAAGATGGCATTAGATTTATGCTTGCCCCCAAGTTGCATAATCCACAAGCTCGGATACTTTGCCCAATCGTAAGCTGGATAGTAAAACTTCCAGGGTCTTTCAGTTTTGTGGGCAACCTATTCTGAATACGGGAAGTGCATTCCTCCGTTAAAGCTACTGTGGCGTACTCAGTCAAACGACTTTTGTTAGCCACGATGTCTTTAATATATTTCGCATATTTTGGCACTCCCTGCAAGACATCAACAAGAGGTAAGTTAACATGTACCTTTTTAAGTACCTCCATGAATTTCTGGAAACACGCCTCCTCCTTGTGTTTCTTAAGTCGTTGAGGGAACGGGGGTGGAGGCCTTTTTGGTTCAGCTTCTTTAGTCTTCCCCTATCAGAACTTTGTTCCTCCTCAACATCTGCTGCTCCTGAGTTTTGAGGCGGTCTTTCCGGTTCCACCTCCTTTAACTGTAAACCACTCCTCATGGTCACTGCATTTACCTGCTTCGGATTAGGATCCGTGTCGCTAGGTAGTCCTCCTCTGGGTCTCGTATTTTGGGCACTAGCAAATTGCCCAAACTGATATTCAAGAGCCTTGGTGGCCAATTGATTATTCTTCACTTCGGCTGCCAATTTAACATAGTCAGCCTGCAATTGCGCATGATTAGCGATCATGGTTTTGAACATCTCCTCAATGGTAGGTGATGGTGGTGGAGGAGGGGCATTGTGATTTCTGAATTGAGCTTGATAATTTTGTTGCCCTCCTTGGTTTCTGTGCATACCCTGCCCGGAACTTTGACCTTGTTGATTGTTGCTACCCCATGAAAAATTCGGATGGTTTCTCCAATTTGAGTTGTAGCCACTACCAAACTGCTGCTGATTTCTCTGTGCATTGCCCACAAAGTTAACAGAATCAGGATTTGCACCACAGCATTCAGCTGAATGCTCACTACTACCACACACTTCACACCACATCTGTTGAACTGCATTGACTGAAGCTGAAGGCAGGTTCAAATTCATATTGCTGAAGTGAGTGTTTAACTGATTTTGCAAAGCAGCTATCTGTGCAGCGATAGCTGTAAATCCATCCACTTCAAGCACTCCCGCTGCTTTCCTTGCTCCACCTCGAGATGAATCTGCATTCCATTCTGGATTGCCTTGTGAAATTCGGTTGAACAAAGTGTACAGCTCCTCATAAGTCTTTTCCAGCGCTTGCCCTCCAGCTGCTGAATCTAACAGAATTTTAGTGTGGGGTTCCAAACCCTCAATAAATGTGTGTACCAACACCTCATTGGACTGATGATGATGAGGACAGTCCCGCAACATGGATTTAAATCTTTCCCAGGCTTGATATAGATTTTCTCCCTCCCTCTGTTTAAAACTTAGAATTTGACTTCTAAGTTTGGCTGTTTTACCAGAAGGGAAAAATCTAAGCAGAAACTTCCGTGCAAGATCATCCCACGTTGATATAGAATTGGGTGGTTCAGATTTTAACCACCTCTTGGCTTCACCAAGTAAGGAAAATGGAAATAAGGTGAGCCGAACATAATCAGGTGACACTCCAGCGGGTATATAAGTGTCACTTATCTCCAAAAAGTTTTGGAGATGTTGTTGTGGATCTTCATGAGGGAGACCGGTAAATTGCCCGCTTGTGTGCAAAAGTTGCACCATATTCTGCTTTAATTCAAACCTCCCTCCAGGCTCTGGTTTGCGGATGCTAGAATGTACATTGTTGGCGTGTGGAATTGCCACCTCGCGAACCGGCCTTGCTGCTGCTTCATCGGGCACTAACACTGCCCTCACAACTGGTGGATTTTGTTGCTCCATAATAGACTGTTTAAGCAACTGCAGCTTCTTTTGTAGAGCTTCTCTACGTTGACTATGAAATTCACGTTCAGGCTCTAAGTAAGATTCCACCAGCTCCTTGTCCCTTGCCAGTGTTCACAGAAACAAAATCTGCAAAATACAGGCTAAGACCAAGTTATTAACACTTAAGAAAATAAAAATAAAAATACAGTAAATTTACACTAAACACAATTTCACAAATCGCCTAGCCTCCCCGGCAGCGGCGCCAAAAATTTGTTCGGGTGTTCCGGTATGGGTTAAAAACTGACACGCAAGTGCACGTGGTCAAACAAGTAATAAAGTGGCTAAGTAGCCAAGTATCGATCCAAGGAGGCTCAAGATATGTAAAGTTGCCTAGTTTACTATATTCCTATTTCACTTCTAGTTATGCTAACAACAATGTAACCAACAGTTACTTGAGTTTTTGTTTCTAAACTATATATACTAAAATTAACAACAACTATTTACTGTGAATTTAGACAATGGATATGAACATGCCAAGGTTAAGAACAAGTAATGAACTTGATAATCATGATAATTTGGTTAATCTCTTCTTCATGTTGCTAGCCAAGAACATTCGCCAAGAAATTAAAACTCTCGTATTTAATTTCACTTTAGAATCATAAACCATCCGTCTACATTTCTGTGATCAAATGCAATTTATGACCTAGCACTACAATTTCGGTTCCTAAATTGACTAATACGGCTTTCAAGTATATTTCTATCAGGAAAGCACATCAAAACCCAATTTTCCCAAATCAAGTTAAGAACAATACCCTATTAATTCACAACTTTCCAATTTCTTGCTCTCTCTAGTGAAATTGGACTTTTTAGATGTACATTAATGTTGGCCAAGCACTAATGCAGTAAGAACAAGAATTAATAGAACAACATGAAAGAATAAGAAGAAAACAATATCAATTATAATCAAAATTCATTACACATGTTCAAAACCTCAGCAAGGAAGAGAATTAGCCACTCATTTGTGGATTGATCATCCTAAAATGAGTGTAAATCATACGTACAATTGATAGAAAGAAGAAAAGAAGAGAACAAATCCCTTAGCTTTTTCGTTCCTCAACTGCTCCTAACCCACGTCCTTGCTCTCCACTTCTGAACTCAGTCTAAAAACTAAAAACTGCTTAAAATAAACCTAAGTATGCTATTTATACTAGTGGGAAATTTTTCCCGGAATAACAAGCAACGTGTCACGGAGGCCAACGCGGAGCACTGCCTCCGTGACACGGCGTGGACGCGGACCTTCACTGGAATTTCAGGGTCCGGTAAATTAGCCTCAACGTGGCACGGAGGCCAACGCGGAGGTCTCTCTCCGTGCCACGGAGCTGACGCGATGGCACACTGGAAATTGCCATTTTAATTCCTGTTCAAGCAGTGTGCTGCCGCGATGGTAGCGTGGCACGACTCCATCGCGGAGCCCCTATAAAATGTGCATTCCAAGGTCTTTTCCACGCTCACATCCAAGTCCAACTCCGACATAGTTCCAACATGCATTTTAGCTCCTAAAAATCACATTTACCTGCAAAACAAATGCTAATCATGTTGGTTAGTATAAATTCGCATTTTATTACCAATTACATGATATTATATACACATTGCAAAACAAACAAGGTAAAATTGATACGTTTGATTATCACTTGGGCATATAAATCTGCCCAAGATCACACCACATGACCCAAGAATGCTACAGAGTTCATCCAAAATTTGCACTTGCTGAATTGAGCAAACAACTGATGATCCTTGAGAGTCTGTAACATAATCTTCAAATGAGAGGCATCCTCCTTGCTCCAAGAGTTTATGAGGATATCATCTATGAAAACAATCACGAACATATCCAAATACTATTTGGACGCCCTGTTCGTCAAGTCCATGAAAGTTGTAGGAGCGTTCATTAGTCCAAAAGACATAATTACAAACTCATAGTTACCATACCATGTCCTAAATGTTGTCTTCGGTATATCGCACTCCCTAACTCTTAGCTGATGATAGCTAGATCTAAGGTCTATCTTCGAGAAGCGCTTAGCACCTTGAAGCTGGTCAAAAAAGTCATCAATCTTGGGGAGGGGATACTTACTCTTGATTGTGACCTTGTCCAACTGTCGATAATCAATACACATTCTAGGGGAACCATCCTTCTCCCAAACAAGAGAACTTGAGCACCCCATGGGGACTTACAAGTCCTGATGAAACCCTTATCTAGGAGATCTTTCAACTTCTCTTTTAACTCCTTTAGTTCAGCTGGAGCCATTATGTAAGAAGGAATGGATATGGGTTGCTTATCAGGGAGAAGGTCAATAGCAAAGTTAATCTCCTGCTCAATAGAGACTCCTGGTAGATTATTTATGAACACCTTTGAATATTCACATATAACATGAACTAAATGAAGAGTCGGGGTCTTAGATGTAGAATATTTGACCTGAACTAGATGGTATACACAACCCTTGGAGATCATATTTCAAGACTTTAAGGTAGGAAACGAAGCGACCTACAGGAACAGCTGAACTACCCTTCTATTCATGCACTAGTTCGCTAGGGAAACAAAACTCTACCATATGGTGTAATTCCCCCGGAAACCCTAAGACCAGACCAAGAGTTGAAATGGAGAAAATAGATTTTTCTACACCAAGTCACAGAACGAGTCGTCCTGTGACCCGCCAGGACCACCACAAGCCATTAAGTGACTCGTGGTAAGGATTTTTGATTTGTTTGGAAACTTTCAAAATGGGTTGACCACAGGTGTGACCACGAGTTGTGGTCATCCCCACAAGCCGTTAGGCCGCCCGTGGTCAAGGGCAGTTGAAGGATGAAGGAAGGGTCGGCAGTGTACCTCATGATTGGACACAATGAGTCGTGGTCAATGCCACGACTCGTAGGTGAGTCTTGGTCAGCAATTGGTTAAGGATTAAATAATTTTGAGAAGTGAAGGTAACTAGAGGTGACCACGAGTCGGGGTCACCAGTAATGAATCGTTAGGCCCCTCGTGGGGACACTTTGAGGAAAATGGGCAGTGTACTTGACAACAAGAGACCACAAGTCATGGTCAAGGGTAATGACTCGTCTAGTCCCTCATTGGGACTAGTAGTTTGTTTTTCCCTGCGAATTTAGTAAGGGCAATTTTGTAATTACTATGATTATAAGGCCTAAACTATGTCGTTTTAAGCTATGAATAATGAGTCTTAATAGGGGTAAGTTCATTCTACGATATTCCTATTCATGCATGAAATTTTAGAAGTCAAGAGAGGTGATCAAGCTTATTTTCTTACAAGTTCTTCTCAATTCTTCCTTGGGCAATCAGAGAAGTTTTAGAATCAGATTCTCTCGGGTATTTAGGGTTATGAATGGGTGAATTTGTTCACACACATGCCCAATCCCTCTCCAATTCATGAAAATCTATATGTTGATCCTATGGGGTTTTAACCCAAATGCATGAATTTCCTAAGTTCTATCATGGGTATGATCCAAGCATGTTTCTATTGTTGAATTATGATGGGAAAGTTTTACAATGTTTTCAATTATAAATCATGTTTTCAAGTTTTATAAATTATGATGTCCATCCATAAAAGTTCATGAAAATTGAGATCTATGATGTATGTTCAAATATGATGAGATATTTATGATGATAAACATGTCTTAAATTTACCAATGTCTGTAATCATGTTTTTAAGTGAATTAAGTATTTTCAAGCATGTTTAAGTATTGGGCAAGCCCATATGTTCAAGTATGATTTATGATTTCATGTTCATTAGCTTACCACATGGTTTTGGAGTCTAGACTCCCAATTTTAATCATCTTGTGGTATGATTTGAGCCAAGGCTCCTTATGTTATGATTTCCGATTATGCATGTATGATATTATTCAGCTTCGTTACTAGAGCAATGGTCAGATTCATTTAAAATGATGGAGAGTATAGGAATGTTTTTGGGAGTAGTGTCTAGCACTGAGTAGGCTAAGTGTCAGTCCACCCGATGCCTCAGAACTACGTGCCAATATTGGTTTACTTATATACTTTGGGACCTCCTTTGGAGCTTTCCCCTATCCCAAGGGGCCTTGAGCTTGATATCGATATCATGGTATCTTCCTTAGCCCTGGCAAGGATTTGGACGGCTTTACCCACTTGAGTGTGATAGTCGCGACGACATAAGTTCTATCGTGGTAATGCCGGTTGCAAGACGAGTCTCCCATTATTCCTCATGATTTCAGTTATGCATGTTTATCATTCATGATATATATATGTGTGTGTGTGTTCAAAAGAAGGTTTGACCCAATGTTTTGTTTTAGTTATGATTATTAGATTTCAACTTTGGGTCATTTAATTCAGTTATGATGTTCAGTTATGTTCAAATCATGATTTCAGAAAATAGCATGCAAGCCCTACTTTCAGATTCTTATCTTGATTATGCTTTATATTGTGCATGTTTTAATGATTTTACTTATGCGGTTTTACTTACCTTGTATTCTCGATACAATGCATGTACTGACTGCATACTCAATGCTGTATCTTTTTATCATACAGGCTCCGATCTTCAGACTCAGTCGCATCACTATCCAATTCAAGAGTTAGCATCAAGTCTCTATTGGTGAGTCCTCATTTGTCGAGGTCCCCTTTCTATTGAGTTATGTTTATGTATTTTCAGTTTTAGACTTAGAGAGTCAGTTGGGGTCTTGTCCCACCAACTCATCAGACGTAGCGACTTTTTAGACGTAGATTGTATTCAGCTTTAGACTCGTGTTGTATGTTCTAATATTATGTTATGTTTATAATTTTTCTATTTTCATTATGATTGATCTTCTATTTTAATGATGGATTTAGATGTATGTTCATGCCATGGGTTGACTTGGAGTCTCTCGGGGCTCCTTGTCCCGTGTCTCGATCTGGGCCCATGCTCAGGTTGTGACAAACTTAGTATCAGAGCATGAGGTTTTGAAGTGTCCTAGGGTGTTTGAAAGTTGCATTAAGTAGAGTCTTTTTCATGGGTTTGAAGCGTGCCACACTTAGGACGAAGAGGCTACGAGACGTTTAGAAAATGTTCCCTTCTTTCATGATCTATGTCATGTGGTGAAATGTCTCTCTATCCTTCTAAATCATGCTATTCGTGATTGTAGAATCATTCCTCCCCATAGAGTTAATGACAAAATAAATGGAAATGGAAATGGCCACGAGGATGGCTATGGGGATGGGCACCAATAGTTCCCACCAGCCCATGAGCACCATGCATCGAAGTCGGTTTCCCATGTTGAATTCAGTGCAGCCATTCATATGCTAGAACAGGCCTTGACTGCCCAAGTCAACCAGCAAGCGGTAGCACATGTCCCTCAGAATGGGAATGTAGTGGAAGCAAGAGTCAGATATTTCTTGAGGAAGAACCCTTCAGAGTTCCTTGGTTCAAAGGTGGACGAGGATCCACATGTGTTTAACAATGAGATTCTAAAGATCACCTAGGTCATGGGGTTGAATGGAGAGGGGTGCACTAACTTAGCATCTTATCAGCTGAAAGGGGTTGTGCATATTTGGTTAAGGAAATGGAAGGATGGCAGGGCATTTGGAGTAGGCCCTATTAGTTGGGATGAGTTTCACGTTGCTTTTATGGATTGGTTCTTCCCTCTTGAGATGAGGGAGCTGAAAGCGGCTGAGTTTGTGAATCTAAAATAAGGAAAGATGACAGTGCAGGAATATGCCCAAGAGTTCACTCGTCTGTCCAAGTATGCACCAGAGTTAGTGGTTGATCAGAGAGCTCGAGTGAGCAGGTTTGTACATGGAGTGGCGGACTACCTGGACAAGGATTGCAGGACCGCCATGCTCCACCAGGATATGGATTTTCCTCAAATATTTTTGTATGCCTAGCAGATGGAGGCGGCGCATGTGAGGGAGAGAGAGGCCAAGAGGGCCAGGATAGAGAGCTATAGTTTCTCTCAGCTGAGACCAGGTGGTGGGCAGCGACAGCGTCCCACCAAAGATCTTTAGCCCCTGCATCTTCGGCTATGAGTGTGCCATCAAAATCTAGGCACCACAAGAGAGGACGAGCATTAGGCTTGAGAGGTTAGTGTAGCAGACCCATCGAGACAAGCCCTTCAGAGTGCCACAGATGTGGCTGGGGATACACAGGTCAGTGTTTGGAGAGTATAGGTGCTTGCTTCTAGTGTGGAAAGCCCAGACATATGCTAAAAGATTGCCCAGTAGCTATAGAAGGCCATGATACAGACCGAGGCCCAGCTTCTAGTGCAGTAGATCCACTAAGACACCTAGCTAAGCAGGGGGCATCTACTAGCACAGGTGGCGGTTAATGCCAAAATAGATTCTATGCCCTAGCCTCCCGCCAGGAGCAGGAGGTCTCCCTTGATGTAGTCACTGGTATGTTACGTGTTTTCCACCTTGATGTACATGCTCTGTTAGATCCAGGGGCTACTTTGTCTTTTGTGACGCCCTATGTTGCTAGTAGTTTCAGATTCAGTCCCAAAATCCTATCAGAACCCTTCTCAATCTCTACTCCAGTCGGTGATCCAATTATAGCTAGATAGGTGTATAGAGATTTCCCTATCACAATTCTTTAGAAAATCACCTCAGCAGATCTGGTATAGTTAGCTATGATCGATTTTGATATTATTCTCGGCATTGATTAGCTATTTATATGTTATGCCTCAGTGAATTGTAGAACTTGGGCAGTAGAGTTCAAAGTTTTGGGTGAGCCAGTCTTAGAGTGGAAGGGTAGTTGATCTTGGGCAAATTTATATGCCCAAGTGATACTCAAAGGTGTCATTTTAGCCTTGTTTATCTATCAATGTTTATACATTCTCATGTGATTGATAATAAAATGTGAATTTATACTAACCAACATGATTAACGTTGTTTTGCAGGTGAAATATAATTTTGGGAAGCTAAAATGCGTGTTGGGAGAGATTGGGGTTGGACTTGGATGTCAACAAGGAAAAAATGCAAAATTTGGCCTGTGGTGGAACAGCAACGTGTCACGGAGGCAGTGCTCCGCGATACACACCGTGTTACGAAGGCAGTGCTCTGCGATACACAACGTGTCACGGAGGCAGTGCTCCGCGATACACTCCGTGACACGTTGCTTGTTATTCCGGGAAAAATTCCCACTAGTATAAATAGAACACTTATGTTCATTTTTCAATATTCTGACTTGGTGGAGTAAGAACGTGGGTTACAGGCAGTTGAGGGGACGAAATTATCAGGGTTTTTCTCTCTTTCCTTCTCCTTGTATTCAATTTCTTGTATGTTTAACACTCATTTAACGATGTTTAATCCACAAATGAGTGGCTAATTCATCTTCTTGCTGAGGTTATGAACAATTGTAATGAAATGTGATCATTGATTCTTTGGGTTTTCATCTTTTCTTCCATGGTTGTTCTATTAATTCTTGTTCTTACTGCATTAATGTGTGGCCTACGTTAATGTACATCTAAAAAAGTCCATTTTCACTCGAGAGAGCAAGAAATCGGAAAGTTGTGAATTAATAGGATATGATATTTTCTTGGTTTGGCAAAATTGGGAATTGATTTACTTTCAGGATAGAAATATACCTGAAAGTTGTATTAGTCAATTTAGGAACCGGGTTTGTATGGCCAGAACATGAATTACATTTAATCACAGAAATGTAGGTGGATAGTTCATGATTCTTAAGTGAGGTTAAATATGAGGGTTTTGATCTCTTGGAAAATTTTCTTGGCTAGCAACCGGAGGAAAAGACTAACCAAATTACATCGATAATTAATTTCATTACATGTTCGTTTAACCTCAGCATGCTCTCATTCATAGTTCAGACTCAAATTAGATAGTTGTTTTAGCTTTAGCATAAAAATAATAAAACAAAATATCAAACTCTTGGTTACACTGTTGTCTGCATTTTTAGAATCGAAATATAGTACACTTGAGCAGATTGCACTTCATCCCAGTCCCTGTGGAATCGATACTTGGCTTACTTAAGCCACTTTACTACTTGTTCGACCACGTGCACTTGCGTGTAGTTATATACCCATATAACACCTCAAACAGTAGTTCAGTTATTCCTGTAGGTCATTTCATTTCTTACCTTAAGGCCAGAAAGATGATCTCTAAGGGTTTCGTGTACCATCTAGTTAGGATTAAGAATGCTACATCTAAGACCCCGACTATTCATTCAGTTCCGGTAGCATGTAAGTATCCAAAAGTCTTCCCAGATGATTTACCGGGAATTCCTCCCGAACGGGAGATTGGTTTTGGTATTGACCTTCTTCTTGATACGCAACCTATATCTGTTCCTCCCTATAGAATCGCTCCAGCCTAGCTAAAGGAGTTGAAGGAGCAGTTGAAAGACCTCCTAGACAAGGGTTTCATTAAACCGAGAAAATCCCCATAGGGTGCACCAGTTGTATTTGTCCAAAATAAAGATGGTTATATTCGTATGTGTATTGATTATTGATAATTGAACAACGTAACCATCAAGAACAAGTATCCTCTTTCCAGTATTGATGATTTGTTTGACCAGCATCAAGGTGCTAAGTGCTTTTTGAAGATAGGTCTCAGATCCAGATACCATAAGCTCAGGGTTTGGGAGGGTAATATCCTGAAGACAGCTTTCAAGATGCGGTATGGTCATTATGAGTTTGTATTATGTCTTTTGGACTAATGAATGCTCCTGTAGCTTTTATGGATTTGATGAAGAGGGTGTTCAATCCATATCTAGATATGTTTGTGATTGTGTTCATAGACGACATCCTAATATACTCTCGAAGCAAAGAGGAGCATGTCGCTCATTTGAGGGAGGTGCTACAGACTCTCAAGGATCGCCAATTATATTCTCAATTCAGCAACTGGGAGTTTTTGTTGAAATCAGTGGCATTATTGGGACATGTGGTGTCAAGTGAGGGCATAAAGTTGGACTCTCAGAAGATAGAAGCGGTGAAGAATTGGCCTAAATCGGTGAATCCTTTAGATATCAGGAGTTTCTTGGGTTTAACTGGGTACTATCGGACATTTGTTGAGGGTTTTTCATCTATTGCAGTGCCATTGAACAAATTGACCCAGAAGAAAGTGAAGTTCCAATGGTCAGAGGCTTGTGAGAAGTGCTTCCAAGAATTCAAGGCTTGACTCACCTCAACATCGGTGTTAACCCTACCTGAGGGTACTGATGAGTTTGTCATGTATTGTGATTCTTATAGAATCGACCTTGGTTGTGTACTAATGCAAACATTGTAAAGTTATAGCATACTGATGTAGGGCGTATTTACACACTTCATAGACATATTTTTTCCCATACTTTACTATTTTTTGAGAACAAATTATGTGTGTTTGCATGTGATTGTGTTATATATTTGTGAAATTAGCTAACACACGTGATGAGATTTTTTAAGGGATTAAAATGATATATTTGAAGGTACTTGAGGCTTATTGATCAAATGTGAAGAAGTGAATTTGAAGAATAAGGATTGAATTAATCAAAATTTAAGGGAAAAAATAGTGCAAGTGCACTGCCACGCCCGCGCGACCAGTAGCGTGAGGCGTCAGCACCTCAGCACAACCAGCCGCGTGAAGCAGCAGCAGTGCAGCACCCTGAGACGCGTGAGGCGCCAGAAGATTAGGAGCTAGGACAAGCGCGAAGCGCCAGCAGATCCTGCGCATCGGCACGCACGAAGCAGCCCCTTCTCCGCGCGATGGGAAGCGTGCAGTAGTACTATCCAGGCGCATTGGCATGTGCAACGCGGAAATAGAAGGTGTGATGAAGCTAAGGTGTTTCACAAAGGCCAAAAACCAATTCCTACTTCATCTAGGAAAAGGAAATTTGAATCCCAAGTCAAATTCATCAAGAAACAAGCAAAGCATAAATCTACTACTATAAATACCCCTTTATTTTCATGTAATAGCTATCAAGTTTCAAGTTCAAATGTCTTCAAGAGTGGAAGTTTTACAACAAGTTTTTATAGTAAATTTTAAGACGTGTAAGAAGACATATTTTTGAGACGATTGTAAAATTGTTCTTCCGAATTTTGCATTAATCAAGTGAAGGTTCTTTCAATCATTGTTGTAAGTATAAAATTTAGTTTTTATTTATGAATTTTATTAATTTACATATAAACATGATAGGCTAAAACTACCACAACTAGAGTTGTGGGAACCATGGTAAATTAACAAACAAGGGTTTACACGAAGTGATTCTAAACCAATACTAAACATTTATATTGTATTTTCTTCATCTTTAACATTTCTTAATGGTGCGCAACATTAGGAAGTGCCTGAATTCTTTACTTTCTTTGGTCAAAGAGGTGGAGAGTAGGAAAAGAGAATTACAAAAACACCTTGATCTTGATGATCATTGTATTAACTTGAGCTGTGCTTGCAGGATAGTTATATTTGGAACAAATTGATAATAGTTAAATGAAATCGCTCATGAGACTTGTTCGAGTAATTGAGTATAGTCATTCAATAAGGATTGGTTGGTCATTTGAATGAACCTAAGTTATCAGTTCTATAAGTAAAGTATTGAGATAGATCACTAGTGTAAAACTCGAAGTAGTTAAGGATCCATGGGGAACACTTACCCTAGTTAATTGCATTAATTTGGAAACAACCATCAATTTCTCAACTCTGTTACTTATTAATTTTACAAATTACCCCTCTTAGGAAATAATTGACTAAAAAGATTAAGAACTAGCTTTCTTCTACATCCTTCCATATTCCCTATGGGATAGACCCCAACCTCTAGTTGGGTCCTTTATTGACAATGTCCGCTTCTCACTTCAGTAAATGGTGTGGTTTGAGCGTTATAAAAAAGTGGCGTCGTTGTCGGTGAATACGGTTTAGTTAGATTAATTGATTGTGTTTAACTTTTCACTTTATTTCCTATTTTGTTGTTTTTCTTTTATTTTTTGACGTGTCACAGGAGGCGTGGTAAAACAAGCGTCCAAGATATGACCACGTTCTCAATACGTATCGTGATGAAGTCTGAGTAATCAAGATATCTGTGCCGTGCCGCGATGTTATATTAGGCGCTACTTGGGAGGCAACCCTAGATAAATATTTTATTCATTTTTACGTGTTTGTTCAAGCATGCAGGTGATAGGTCATAATTTTCAATAAAGATTGAGCTTAAATATTGAATACAATGAGTAGATGCCCAGGGAGTCCTTCTTGCACTCAATTACTTTTTGCTTATTTGTTTTAGCACTAGGGATAGTGTAACCAATTAAGTGTGGGGTGGGAGATGTGAACTCCATATTACCATGCATACCTTAATCGCTAAATTTTTCACATGGTAGGCCTAGTTTTTGGGATTTATGATTTGTCATGCATGCTTGTTGGTTTGTAGTTTTTATTTTATTTTATTTTATTTTGGGTTCCTCCGATTTTTATTTTCGGTACTTTTCCGGTGAATAGTCCCCTAGTACTGACTAGAGAGTCTATAATTTTAATTTTTTAGTCATTGAGTCATGACTTTGCCCGATGATGGATGGATGACGACCATCTTAAGGGTAAATTAGTCATTAGGAAGAACAAGAACTTGGATCCTATGAATGCTAGGTTCTTCACTCTAGGTGTCATTGGGACTTTTATTTAATTCACTCAAAAATGCATGAAAAAGGAAGAAACACTTAGTCGTTTGGAAATTGACTCTTGTACTTTAAAAGAAATGGGCTTAATTATGTTATGCATGCAATATGGATATATGTGTTTATGTGATCTTGATTTCCATTGTTAAACCATTTTGTGCCAGTGTGTGAGGAATTTTTTGATATACTCCATGCTTGTAAATTAATTTCTACTTGCCCGGTGTGTGTGCATAGCGAAATATGAATGATGGATTTAGGAAGTGATATAGGCATTTCTTTGACAGCCCTATTTTTATCCTATTTTACCTACCTTGGTTGTAATTATCCTAGTTAGTCATGTTAATCTTTAGCCTATTTTTTGATAGCCATATTATAAGCTTGAATCCCTTTTTGTTCTCTTAACTTATATTTGATCCAAATGACTCCTAGGGCACTTTAATGATTTTTTTTTGTATGAAAGGAGCATAATTGGAGAAGTTAAGGGAAAAGCTACAAAGTGTGGTGAATTGGAAGAAAAGAAAAAGGTGAAATTTTGCTAAACAAGGAGGGTGAGTTTTAGTGGGAAAACAAAAAGAAGAAAGATCTTTAAAAAAATTGAAGATTTACCGATTAACCGTAATCATTCATTTACAATGAACCTATTTTGGCCCTAGTCCTTCCTCGGATATTGTGAACCTCAACATAAGAAAAATTCTTAAATTGAGAATGGATAGATTAGTGGTGCGTAAAGGGTGAGAAAGGAAGAAAGGAAAAGAGAAGAGAAAAAAATGTGTGAATAAGCTCATTGTTGAAAGAAAAATCCCCCACTAGTCACCTAAGTTGAAAAATTGAGAAATAAAAAGAGGTATAAGGAGAGGAGGAAAATGCTAAAAATCAATGTGTTGTGAAGTATTAAAGTGCTTAGAGAGCTTAGTCACTATCTTGGCCAAATAGTTCCTACCCATCCCTTAGCCTACACTACAACCAAATTAAAGTCCTAATTGATCCTTCATTCATAATTCTATATTAACAAACTATTACACTAAGGCAAAGCCTATGGGTCGTCTTTTTGCATGTATGTTGAGTTCGGAGGTGAGTGGGACATTGTTTTATTTATGCCCAAGTTAATCTTATTCTATATCTTGTGTGCAAATAGGCATCTCTCTAACTTATGAGGGGCATAATGGTAAGACTTTTTTTTAATCTTTATTGAAAAATTACATATAATTCATGTTGACCCAAAATATGTCTTGATGAGTTAGTTTTCAAAATCTAAGTGATTTCGAACTTTGACATCTTCATATTTAATCTATATGCATGCGAGTGAATTGTTTGAGCTTTATTGGTTTGTCTCATGATCCTAAGTGTAAGTAGACCTATTCGTAGGATGAATTTTGTGCTTAAATGTGAGAAGGGAAGTAGTAGATTGTTTGAGAACGAACAATAGTTTAAGTGTGGGGTGTTGATGAAGGGCGTATTTACGTACTTCATAGACATATTTTTTCCCATACTTTACTATGTTTTGAGTACAAATTATGTATGTTTGCATGTGATTCTGTTATATATTTGTGAAATTAGCTAACACACGTGATGAAATGTTTTTCGGGCTTAAAATGATGAATTTGAAGGTATTTGAGGCTTATTGATCAAATGTGAAGAAGTGAAGTTGAAGAAGAAGGATTGAATTAATCAAGATTTAAGGGAAAAAATAGTGCAAGTTCACTGCCACACTCGCGCGATCAGTCGCGGGAGGCGCCAGCACCTCATCACAACTAGTCACACGAAGCAGCAACAGTGCAGCACCCTGAGAGGCGCGAGGCGCCAGCAGATCAGTAGCTAGGACAGGCGCAAGGCGCCAGCAGATTTTGCGCGTTGGCACGCGCAAAGTATCCCCTTCCCTGCGCGATGGTAGGCGCGTGGCAGCACTTTCTAGGCACGTTGGCATGTGCGACACAACACTAGGAACGGGGAAATAGTAGATGCGATGTTGCTAAGGTGTTTCATATGGCCAAAAATCAATTCCTACTTTAACTATGAAAAGGAAATTTGAATCCCAAGTCAAATTCATCAAGGAACAAGAAAAGCATGAATCTAGTACTATAAATACCCCTTTATTTTCATGTAATAGCTATCAAGTTTCAAGTTCAAATGTCTTAAAGAGTGGAAGTTTTACAACAAGTTTTTATAGTAAATTTTAAGACATGTTAGAAAACATATTTTGAGACGATTGTAAAGTTGTTCTTCCGAATTTCGCATTAATCAAGTGAAGCTTCTTCCAATCATTATTGTAAGTATAAAATTTAGTTTTTATTTATGAATTCTGTTAGTTTACTTATAAACATGACAGGCTAAAACTACCACAACTAGGGTTGTGGGAACCATGGTAAACTAACAAATGAGGGTTTACACGAAGTGATTCTAAACCAATACTAAACACATATATTGTATTCTCTTCATCTTTAACGTTTCTTAACTGTGCGCAACGTTAGGAAGTGCCTGAATTCTTTACTTGCTTTGGTCGAAGAGGCAAAGATAAGGAAAAGAGAATTACAACAAAGCCTTTATCTTGATGATCATTATATTAACTTGAGTTGTGGTCGCAGGATAGTTATATTTGGAACAAATTGATAATGGTTAAATTGAAATCACTCATGAAACTTGGTCGAGTAATTGAGTATAGTCATTCAATAGGGACTGGTCAGTCGTTTGAATGAATCCTAAGTTATCAGTTCTATAAGTAAAGTATTGGGATAGATCACTAGTGTAAACCCGAAGTAGTTAAGGATCCATGGGGAACACTTACCCTAGTTAATTGCATTAATGTAGAAACAACCATCAATTTCTCAACATTGTTACTTATTAATTTTACAAATCCCCCCTCTTAGGAAATAATTAACTAAAAAGCTTAATCACTAGCGTTCTTCTACATCCTTCCATATTTCCTTTGGGATCAACCCCAACCTCTAGTTAGGTTCTTTATTGACAACTTCCTCTTCTTACTTCAGTAAGAGTGTGGTTTGAGCATTATCACATACGCTTACAGGCAGCTAAAGGTTCATGAAAAAAATACCCGATCCATGATCTTGAATTGGCGGCGGCGGTGTTTGCCTTGAAGATTTGGAGACATTATTTGTATTGGATCCATGAAAATGTATTTACGGACCACAAGAGCCTATAATATGTATTTACCTAGAAGGATCTAAATTTGCATCAAAGAAGGCGGTTGGAGCTACTCAAGGATTATCATATAAGTTTCCTTTATCATCCGGGTAAGGCTAATGTAGTAGAAGACACACTTAGTAGGCTCTCTATGGAGAGTGTGTCCCATGTAGATGAGGGGAGGAAGGAGCTGGTGAAGGATGTGCATCGACTTGATAGGTTGGGGTTCATTTGGTTGACTCGACCAATGGCGGTGTTATTGTCCAGAATGGATTAGAATTGTCCTTGGTGACTGATGTAAAAGCTAGACAGAACGAGGACCCTATTTTTGTAAGTTAAAGGAAGTCTTTTAGAATCAGAAGGTGGAGGTCTTTCTCCAAAGGGGAGATGGTATGCTTCGATATTAGGGTCATTTTTGTGTTTCGGATGTTGATGATTTGAGAAGTCAGATGTTTCACGAGGCTCATGGTTCCAGATATTCCATACATCCAGGTGCCACCAAGATATACCGTGACCTATGAGAAGTCTGTTGGTGGAATGACATGAAGAAGGTAGAGGAATTTGTCACTAAGTGTCCCCATTGTTAACAGGTGAAGGTTGAGAATCAAAGATCGGGAGGTGTGCTTCAAGATATCAGTATTCCTACTTGGAAGTGGGAAGATATCAATATGAACTTCATTATAGGTTTGCCTTGCACTCGTCGGTGGTATGACTCCATTTGGGTGGTCGTGGACAGGTTGACCAAAGCCGCTCATTTTTTACAGGTCAAAACCACTGATTCAGTGGAGGAAGAGCTAGTTCAGTTGCATGGAGTGCCCTTGTCCATCATATCAGACAGAGGTACTCAGTTTACCTCCCATTTTTTGAGATCGTTTCAAAAGGGGCTTGGTACTCAGGTTAAGCTCAGTACAACATTTCACTTGCAAACGAATGGTTAAGCAAAGTGGACTATTTAGACTCTCATGGTCATGTTGAGAGCGTGCATGATTGACTTCAAGGTTAGTTGGGATGATCATTTATCTCACATTGAGTTTGTGTATAACAACAACAACCATTACAGCATTCAGATGGCTCCGTTTGAGGCTTTCTATGGGCGGAGATGTGGATCACCTATTGATTGTTCTGAAGTTAGTGAAGCTGTGATGATTGGGCCAGATTCAGTCCATGAGGCCATGGAGAAAGTTTAGATCATACCGGACAGGTTGAAAATGGCTCAAAGTTGCCAAAATTCCTATATGGATGTGAGGAGGAGACAACTTGAATTTGGAGTTGATGATTGGGTGTTTCTGAAGGTGTCTCCCATGAAGGGAGTGATAAGGTTTGGAAAGAAAGGTAAACTCAGCCCCCGTTATGTTGGCCCGTACCGGATTGTGGAACGGGTTGGCAAGGTAGCATATGAATTGGAGTTGCCCTCAGAATTAGCTTCAGTCCATCTAGTCTTTCATGTATCGCTCTTAAAGAAGTGTTTGGAGGATCCAACTCTAATTGTTCTGGTGGACAGTGTCGGTGTGAAAGACAGGTTCTGGTGGAGATATTGGATCGGAAGGTTGTAGGCCAAGAAATAAATAAGTAGCTTCAGTTAAAGTTTTATGGAGGAATCAGCATGTTGTGGGAGCTACTTGGGAAGGCAAAACAAATATGATGGCTAGATACCCACATCTATTCCCTACCGACTTAGTTTCAGCTTGAGGTATTAGTTGTTGCCATAGACTCTATTCAGTTTCATGTTCAGTGCATGTGCCCCAGTTTCTTTCATGTCTATGAATGTATGTATGGCTCATGAATTTAGTTCAGTCATGTAGTTCAGTCGGAGGCAATCATTCTATCAGTTTTCAGCTTATATGATCAGTATTTGAACGTGATAATTGCATTTCTTAGCTTTTGTGTATGTTTTCCAATATTCGAGGACAAATGTTCCCAAGGGGGAGATATTGTAATGCCCCGGAAACCCAAAGACCATACCCAGTTGTTGAAACAGAGAAAATAAGATTTTCTGCATCAAGTGACAAAACGAGTGATCCTGTGACCCGTCAGGATGACCACGAGTTGTTATGTGACTCGTGGTGAGGAATTTTGATTTGTTTGGAAATTTTCAAGTTGGGGTGACCAAGTGAACACAAGTCGTGGTCAGCCCCACAATCCGTTAGGTCACCCGTGGTCAAGGGCAGTTGAAGGATGAAGGAAGGGCCGGTAGGTGTACCTCACGACTAGACAACACGAGTCCTGGGCAATGCCTCGATTCATTAGGTGAGTCGTGGTCAGCAGTTGGTTAAGGATTAAGTGTTTTTAAGCAGTGAAGGTAACGAGAGGTGACCATGAGTCATGGTCACCAGTGAACAATTGTTAGGTCCCTTGTGGGGACCCTTTGAGGAAAATGGGCAGTGTATTTGACAACAGGAGACCAAGAGTCATGGTCATGGGTAATGACTCTTCCAGTCCCTCGTTGGGACTGGCAGTCTGTTTTTCCCTACGAATTTAGTAAGGGATTTTCCATAATTCCTATGATACTAATACCTAAACTATGTTGTTTTAAGTTATTAATAATGAGTCTTAAGACGGGTAAGTTCATTCTAAGCTATTCCTATTCATGCATGCAAGTTTAGAAGTCTGGAGAGGTGATCAAGCTTATTTTCTTCCAAGTTCTTCTCAATTCTTCCTTGGGCAACTAGAGGAGTTGTAGAATTAGATTCTCTCAGTTATATAGGGTTATGAATTAGTGAATTTTTTCACACCCATGCCCAATCCCTCTCTAATTCATGAAAATCTATATGTTGATCCTATGGGGTTTTAACCCAAATGCATGAATTTCCTAAGTTCTACCATGGGTATGATCCAAGGATGTTTCTATTGTTGAATTATGATGTATGGGCAAGTTTTACAATGTTTTCAATTATAAATCATGTTTTCAAGTTTTATAAATTATTCCCAACCATGAAAGTTCACAAAAATTGAGATCTATGATGTATGTTCAAGTATGATGAAATATTTACGATGAAAAACATGTCTTCAAGTTACCCATGTCTATAATCATGTTTTCAAGTGAATCAAGTATTTTCAAGCATGTTTAAGTATTGGGGAAGCCCATAGGTTCAAGTATGATTAATGATTTCATGTCAATTAGCTTACCACATGATTTTGGAGTCTAGACTCCCAATTTTATTCATCTTGTGGTATGATTTGAGCCAAGGTTACTCATGTTATGATTTCTGATTATGCATGTATGTTATTATTCATCTTCTTCACTAGACGATGGTCAGCCTCATTGAAAATGATGGAGAACATATGTTTTTTGGGAGTTGTGTCTAGCACCGAGTAGGCTAAGGGCCAGTCAACCCGATGACTCAGAACTACGCGCCAACATAGGTTTACTTATATACTTTGAGACCAACTTTGGAGCTTTCCCCTGCCCCAAGGGTCCTTGAGCTGGATATCGATATCATCGTATCTTCCTTAGCCCTGGAAATGCTTTGGATGTCTCTACCCACTTGAGTGTGATAGTCGGGACCACGTAAGCTCTATCATGGTAATGTCGATTACAAGACGAATCTCCCATTGTTCCTCATGATTTTAGTTATACATGTTTATCATTCATGATGTATATATATATGTTCTAAAGCAGGTTTGACCCAATGTTCAGTTTTACTTATGATTATCATATTTCAACTTTGGTTTATTCGATTTAGTTATGATGTTCAGTTATGTTCAGATCATGATTTCAGAAATAGCATGCAAGCCCTACTCTCAGATTCTTGTATTGAATATGTTTTATATTGTGCATGTTTTAATGATTACTTACTTAAGAGGCTTTACTTACCTAGCATACTCGGTAAATTCCATGTACTGACCGCATACTCTATGTTGTATCTTTTTATGATACAGGCTCCGATCTTCTGACTTAGCCCTGCCACTAGCCAGTTCCGGAGTTAGCATCCAGTCTCAATTGGTGAGTCCTCATCTATCGAGGGACCTTTTCTATTCAGTTATGTTTACATATTTTTAGTTTCAAACATAAAGAGTGAGTTGGGGTTTTTTCCCATCAACTCATTAGACATAGAGGCTTTTCAAACATAGATTGTATTCAGCTTCAGACTCGCGTTGTATGTTCTGATGTTATGTTTAGACTTCTGCTATGTTCATTATGATTGATGTTCCATTTTAATGATTGATTTAGATGTATGTTCATGCCATGGGTCGACTTGGAGTCTCTCGGGGCTCCTTGTCCTATGTCTTGATCCGACCCATGATCGGGTCGTGACATACGGGTTCTATAATTAATCCAAGTGTAACAAGCATGCAACTAATCCATACTAAAGATAACACCAAAATCAGTCATATCTAACTCAACGAAGCCAGTTGAAGTGACTTTATGAAGAATCATGATAAGGCAATTTCTGTATACTTATCAAGCTAAAATTGACTCACTGATAGGAGTAGAGACTGAGAAGGGTTCTGATAGAATTTTAGGACTCACACCAAAACTAATTGCAATATAAGGAGTCAAAAAGTATAATGTAGCTCCCAGATCTAACAATGCATAAACATAAGATGACATACTTGTAACATACCAGTAACCACTCGGGTGAGCCCTTCTACTCCTGGTGAAATAAATGTGCGTAGAACCTGTTTTGGCGCTGTCCGTCACCTGCACTAGAAGAGGCTCCCTACTGAGATGGGTGAGTTGTTGGATCTGTTGAAGTAGTGGCGGGGGCACAACCTCAACTGTCCCTGTCTAGCTGAAGGACAATCTCTGAGCATATGTCTGGTCATTCCACACCCGAAGCAGCTACCGGAGCCAACCAAGAGCTCTCTAAGATGCTTCCTACCACACTTCTTATAAGTTTGGAAAGTGCACTCTCCTGTCATGCTTCCCTAACCCTTAGAGCCTGATGCTTGACCCGTCTGATCAATTCTAGGTCTGGATAGTACACTAGCTAATTATAGGGCAAGGGTTGATGACCTCAATGAGACTATGAGCGATGCCCTCCTCTTGTCGTCTGCTAGAAATGCCCATAGCTCCCTGTCCTGGACCTCTTAGCCGCACTCTCCTTATCTGCTGGGCATAAATCATCAATCAATAGATGTCAATATCACCGATCAGCATGGCAGTCCTACACTCCTTGACTAGTGAATCTACAACCCTATTCACGAACTTGCTCATATGAGCCCTTTGATCAGCAACCATCTCTGGACCGTACTAGGACAGTTGGGTAAAATTGAGGGCATACTCTTGAACTGTCATGTCATTTTTCTTCAAGTTGATGAACTGTACTGCCTTTGCTTCCCTCAACTCTCGAGGGAAGAATTTGTCCAAGAAAGCAGTAATGATCTCATCCTAAGCAACGGGGACTGCACCAACCCCCCTGCTCTCCTTCCACTGTCGAAATCATATATGAGCAACCCCCTTGAGCTAATAGGAGGCCAAGTCTGCACTATCCTCTCTTGAAACAACCATAATCTGTGTAATCTTGTAGACCTTCTCAATAAACTTCTGTGGGTCCTTTATCCACTTTGACCTATGAAACTCAGGTAGGTTCATCTTAATGAAGTCTAGGACCCTAGCCACCGCCACATTCCCATTTCGTTTTATATGAGCCATAACTTTCTAGTTGACCTACGTTGTTATAGCCTATGCTAACATCTGAAATGTAGCCCTGAACTCTGCATGAGTAACCTGCTCTAGCAAGGGATCAGTTGGAGCTAGCAGGGCTGGCAGATGCCCATCTCTATTGCCATTTCCATTGCCGTTCTTCTTTTTTTGACTCAATAGGGAGCCATATTTCTTCAAATACATATAGCACAAGTTTGAGGATCAGAGAGACTTCATCGCCCGACATAAATCATGAAAAAGGGAAGTTTCCTAGAATATTTTGTGTCCTGTTTCCATAATTGTGGAAAGCTTCACACTCATGGAAAAGACTCTACTTAATACAGCTTTTAGACACCCTAGGACACATCTAAACCTTAGCTCCGATACCAAGTTTGTCACAACCCGAGCATGGACCTCGGACCGCGACACAGAACCTAGAACAATGAATGACTTTAAGACAACCCATGGCATGTACATAGCATGTATAAGAGCATCAATAAAGAGGAAATTAAGCATGAACTTAATATAAGTGGAAGTCTGTATAACATAACAACATGAACCTAAACATAAGCCAACATCGCTGAACTATCTATACATAGTTATCTGAAATGCCTCTAAACATATGATAATTTCATAAGACTTGAACATGAGTAACTGAAAACATGAGGAACAATGGGAGGTTTCATTATAATTGACACCATCATGATAGATCTTATGTGATTCCCCAACTATCTCACTCAAGTGGGCAGAGCCTTCCTAAGCCTTACTAGGGAAAAGAACGACGAAGGCATGATATCACTGGTGTGCCCTCGACCGGGGGGAAATTGTAACACCCCAAAGTTTTCCAAAATTAGGTTCGGGAAGTTGAATATGTTCAGTAGAGGAGTCTACAATTTTCTCTTAGTATTGACTAGTGGATTGATCTTCCATTTTAATGATTGATTTAGATGTATGTTCATGCCATGGGTCGACTTGGAGTCTCTCGGGGCTCCTTGTCCTATGTCTTGATCCGACCCATGATCGGGTCGTGACATACGGGTTCTATAATTAATCCAAGTGTAACAAGCATGCAACTAATCCATACAAAAGATAACACCAAAATCAGTCATATCTAACTCAACGAAGCCAGTTGAAGTGACTTTATGAAGAATCATGATAAGGCAATTTCTGTATACTTATCAAGCTAAAATTGACTCACTGATAGGAGTAGAGACTGAGAAGGGTTCTGATAGAATTTTAGGACTCACACCAAAACTAATTGCAATATAAGGAGTCAAAAAGTATAATGTAGCTCCCAGATCTAACAATGCATAAACATAAGATGACATACTTGTAACATACCAGTAACCACATCGGGTGAGCCCTTCTACTCCTGGTGAAATAAATGTGCGTAGAACCTGTTTTGGCGCTGTCCGTCACCTGCACTAGAAGAGGCTCCCTACTGAGATGGGTGAGTTGTTGGATCTGTTGAAGTAGTGACGGGGGCACAACCTCCACTATCCCTGTCTAGCTGAAGGACAATCTCTGAGCATATGTCTGGTCATTCCACACCCGAAGCAGCTACCGGAGCCAACCAAGAGCTCTCTAAGATGCTTCCTACCACACTTCTTATAAGTCTGGAAAGTGCACTCTCCTGTCATGCTTCCCTAACCCCTAGAGCCTGATGCTTGACCCGTCTGATCAATTCTAGGTCTGGATAGTACACTAGCTAATTATAGGGCAAGGGTTGATGACCTCAATGAGACTATGAGCGATGCCCTCCTCTTGTCGTCTGCTGGAAATGCCCATAGCTCCCTGTCCTGGACCTCTTAGCCACACTCTCCTTATCTGCTGGGCATAAATCATCAATCAAGAGATGTCAATATCACCGATCAGCATAGCAGTCCTACACTCCTTGACTAGTGAATCTACAACCCTATTCACGAACTTGCTCATATGAGCCCTTTGATCAGCAACCATCTCTGGACCGTACTAGGACAGTTGGGTAAAATTGAGGGCATACTCTTGAACTGTCATGTCATTTTTCTTCAAGTTGATGAACTGTACTGCCTTTGCTTCCCTCAACTCTCGAGGGAAGAATTTGTCCAAGAAAGCAGTAATGATCTCATCCTAAGCAACGGGGACTGCACCAACTCCCCTGCTCTCCTTCCATTGTCGAAATCATATATGAGCAACCCCCTTGAGCTAATAGGAGGCCAAGTCTGCACTATCCTCTCTTGAAACAACCATAATCTGTGTAATCTTGTAGACCTTCTCAATAAACTTCTGTGGGTCCTTTATCCACTTTGACCTATGAAACTCAGGTAGGTTCATCTTAATGAAGTCTAGGACCCTAGCCACCGCCACATTCCCATTTCGTTTTATATGAGCCATAACTTTCTAGTTGACCTACGTTGTTATAGCCTATGCTAACATCTGAAATGTAGCCCTGAACTCTGCATGAGTAACCTGCTCTGGCAAGGGATCAGTTGGAGCTAGCAGGGCTGGCAGATGCCCATCTCTATTGCCATTTCCATTGCCGTTCTTCTTTTTTTGACTCAATAGGGAGCCATATTTCTTCAAATACATATAGCACAAGTTTGAGGATCAGAGAGACTTCATCGCCCGACATAAATCATGAAAAAGGGAAGTTTCCTAGAATATTTTGTGTCCTGTTTCCATAATTGTGGAAAGCTTCAAACTCGGTGGAAAAGACTCTACTTAATACAGCTTTTAGACACCCTAGGACACATCTAAACCTTAGCTCTGATACCAAGTTTGTCACAACCCGAGCATGGACCTCGGACCGCGACACAGAACCTAGAACAATGAATGACTTTAAGAGAACCCATGGCATGGACATAGCATGTATAAGAGCATCAATAAAGAGGAAATTAAGCATGAACTTAATATAAGTGGACGTCTGTATAACATAACAACATGAACTTAAACATAAGCCAACATCGCTGAACTATCTGTAGATAGTTATCTAAAATGCCTCTAAACATATGATAATTTCATAAGACTTGAACATGAGTAACTGAAAACATGAGGAACAATGGGAGGTTTCATTATAATTGACACCATCATGATAGATCTTATGTGATTCCCCAACTATCTCACTCAAGTGGGCAGAGCCTTCCTAAGCCTTACTAGGGAAAGAACGATGAAGGCATGATATCACTGGTGTGCCCTCGACCGGGGGGAAATTGTAACACCCCAAAGTTTTCCAAAATTAGGTTCGGGAAGTCGAATATGTTCAGTAGAGGAGTCTACAATTTTCTCTTAGTATTGACTAGTGGTACGGATCGTGGTCAGCTGTTACAAGTCATAGGAAGAATCGTGGTAAAGTTCAGAGGCTCATCCCCCAGACCACGAGTCCACTTAATGATTCGTTAATTGGTGGTATGATTTGTGGTCACGGAGACGTAGCATGCTATTGAGTTTCCAGGTTATGGTCATACGGGTGATTGTACGACTCGTAGTAGGGAACTACGGTCATGGTATGCATCCGTGGAATTAATTAAAGAGTTGGATAAATTAGACTAGCTAGCCACAAAAGTAAACCATGAGTAGTTGGTTGGTGGTAGACTCGTGGTAGAAGTCATAGTGACTGCCAGTGACCCTTTTTCCAGACGAATCATTAAGGGCATTTTCATAATTTTTGAGCTCCTAACTTTCTAATGACGTTGTTTTAAGCCCGAAAAGTAGTGTTTTATGAGAGTTTAGTCTACTCTAACCCATTAGACTCCCATGCATGAAAGATATTGAGATTCCCCTTCAAGATCAAGCTAGAATTCTCCCCAATTTTTCCCCATTCTCTTGGGCTTTAAAGGCTAGTTTGAACATTAGATTACCCAGGTATGTAGGGCTATGAATGAGGGTTTCCTTCCGTCCTCGTGCCCAAATTTCTCCTCAAGTTCATGAATTCAAGTTCTTCATCAAGTGTAATGATTTCTAGGGTTTTAACCCAATTCTTTTGTGAAATTCTCTATGATATATTTATAGGTCTAATCCCCTCATGATCTAAAGTATGTTTTAAGTCTAATGGAAAGATATTATACACAATTTGATAATAAATTCATGTTTTCATGTTATTAGAAACTATGCCCTATTATGCATGTTTTATGAAGATCAAGCTTATGATTCCATGATTTCGAGAATGAAGAATTATCAAAGTATGTATCAATGTTTATAATTCTCAACTTGTAATTTCATAATTTTGACTTATAAAGTCTATTTCAAGTATGCATAATTTTACTACTTGGGCAAGCCCATGCAAGTTAAGTATGCTTATTATTATTTTATCCAAGGCTAACAAGATCTGTTTATGATATGATTTGGAGTCAAGACTCCCATTGCAGTTTATAATATAATTTGGAGTCAAGACTCCTAATGTTAAGATTGAAGCTATGTTTTTAGAATATGACTGTATGAGAAATATACATGTTTCGAGAGTAGTGTCTAGCTTTGACAAACTAGGGATTCCGAGGTTCCCCGGTCTCATAAACTACGCACCAACGTAAGTATATATTTGGAACCTCTCAAGAGAGTCTTCCCTCACCCAAGGGCACACCGTGATTTCACACCTTATTTGTTCTTTGCCCTGGCAAGGCTTAGGAAGGCTCTCCTCTACGTGGACAAGATATGGGATCATCATGCACACATATATGGTGGTTGTTAGTTATGATGAGACTCCCATTATTCCTCATGCTTTCAGTAATCTACGTTCATATACTATGACAGTATGTTTTACAACAGATTTGACCCAATATTCAGTTTATGAGCTTTTACTTATGACTTCAACTATGAAAAGTCAAATGATTTCTATTTCTAAATCTTGGGTTATTATGTTTCATTATGTTAACTACCTTATGATTATGTATGTTTCAGATACAACTTAGCATACAGTCCTTATTCTCATGATCTTTTGGTTTACAAGCATGTTTTCAACTAATGATTTATTAAGCATGTCATGCCCCACCTTGGGAGGCATGGCTGACACCTGGTGCGCTACTAAGACCCGAACTGCTGAGTTGACTGAGCCTGAGCACCTCTGGTGATGGGCTAACTCTAACTCTAGAATCAGGAAAAAAACCGGCTATATAGAGGCTGTAAATACAACCCCCGGCCGACAAGGCCTATAGCCACCTATGAAAGTAAACAGCTAACTAGAGACAAACAATTATAGGGAGTCCTATGCGGGCCGACAAGGCCACCATGATATCTAGCTATAACTGGAAAGTGAAATCAGATGCTAAACTGAGCTATGAATGACAAGGCCACCAATCAAAAGCTTAACTGGGCCCCACACGGCCAACACACATAGTCTAAACACATATGGGCCCCACAGGCCAATATCATCTAACCACAAGGAAGTAATGCAACCTCTAAGCCTGTAGGAGTAATAAGATGGTCAGGACAGGGCCCCGACCTACCCATACTGTACAAACAAAAGATATAAACCTCTATCACACAAGCTCCGGAAGAAAGGAGCTAATGGCTCTGTACAGCTGACTGGGACTACGAGGGACCTGCTCCTCGTCTATGTGCACCTGTAGGCAAGTAATGCAGTGCCCCAGAAGAGGGCGTCAGTACCACAGGTACTGAGTAAGTAAAGCAGTAACTTTAAATAACTGAAAGTAAGAAATAGAACTGACAATAATTGAAGTAAAGAAATCAGACTGAAGATGACTGAAGAAGTGAAATCAGGACTAAACATAACTGTAATAAGGTGGGTAGGGCTCATCCCAAGAAAATGAGGCTTCTTACTGTCTAACTATCAATAACTAAAGCAAGCATAAACCTTACTTGGCCCTTATAAGCCGGAAGGTACATTCAACACAGAATAACCCACCTGGGCCCCCATTAGCCCTACTGAGTACACCACAATCTATATACCCCTATCCAAGTCATACTGAGTCAACTATCAGCTATAAGCATCCTGCCGATCCCCTAGGTCTGCAACTGGGCCCGCTCGACCCTGACTATAACTGTGTCTGGGTCTGAGTCCAGAGGACTCCTAATATCTACACATCAGGTGTAAATGCTCGGCGGGGGTGTGTATAAGGCCAACCACGGAAATATGAGGATTTGGATCCCCATCTTCGTCCCCTGCGGACAGCATGCCGCTCCGTAGAGCGACGTATCCTCACCCCTGGCGGGCGGTGACACATCTATTAACCCTGGGGTGGTCACGGAAGCTATACAGGTATAATCTAGCCCAAAACAATATAATTTACGAGTCTCAATTGACAACAACAACTAAACATGATAACATACTCCTGACATGCTTTACTGGGATTCATACTAGATTACTATGCTGAAGAAACTAACTTGCCGAAAGAAAATGCCTTAACATACCTCGTTCACTGTTTACCGATTTACTGGAGAGTTTCAATTAGTATTCAATAGATCTTTTCAACTGAAACCATGTTACTGGAAAGATAGGACTAGTTTTAACACTAAATTCGGCAAAAAGGAAAACTTTATATATAAATATTAACTATATTTCAACTTTACAGAACACGGTCGAACCCTCGTTATTTCTCAAAATTCTAGAAGGGAGAAATGCTTACTTTAAGCCTGGGATCGTATTGGCACTAGTTTGGAGCAATTCCAACAAATTTGGCTTGGCGGGACGACGATTCGCCGGGCGAATTTCACAAAACTAGCTCCGTAGAAATACTCCCTATGGCCTTATACTTCGATACCTAAAGTTAATTCGGATTTGGACGGTGTTTAGAGGCATAATCATATGAAAATTATATGTCTCCTTCATCTCTATTCTTTGTTGGTCATGTTATGTATGAAAAATAACATGAAATCTAAGGTTGAGGCCTATATATACTGGAAGCAGCATACAAGGCAACGTGGCATGCTAGCTAACGCACCATTCATCTTCGTGCCACGTTGGCTAACGCGGAGGATTAGCTCTGCGCTACTTTGCCCCTCTGGGCAGCTTGATTCGCCCTCCTCTCGCAAAATCCCGACTTGGCACTCGTTTGGCCTTTCCTCGGGCTCTTTCATCATACTTATGGCACTCTAAAACTCTCAACCAACATACGAATAGGCCGACTAAATGCTAGAAACTTACGGGGTGTAACAAAGCATATTTTACTTACCTTATATACTTAATACATTTCAAGTACTGACTGCATACTCTATGTTGGCGATCTTTGAGAATTTGGAGCACTGTCCATAAATGATCCTGGTGATCTGCCTCTGAACGGGAATACACCAGAATATCATCGATAAATACTATCACGAACAAGTATAGGTATGGTCTGAAAATTTTGTTCATCAGGTCTATGAACACTGCTAGGGAATTTGTCAGTCCGAAGGACATGACTAAAAATTCAAAGTGGCCATATCCGATCCTGAAGGTAGTCTTTGGAATATCTCTTTCATGAACCCGGACCTGATGATATCCTGACCTTAAGTCAATCTTTGAAAAATACCTCGCTCCTGGTAACTGATCAAATAGGTCGTCAATTCTGGGAAGCAGGTACTTATTCTTGATAGTGACTTTATTCAGCTGCCAATAATCTACACACATATGGAGGGAGCCGTCCTTCTTCCTCACAAACAGAACTGATGCACCCCATGGTGAGGTACTCGGCCTGATAAAGCCCTTGTCTAGCAAATCATTCAATTGTTCCTCTAGTTCTTTGAGTTCAGTAGGAGCCATCCGATATGGAGGAATAAATATAGGCTGAGTGCCTTGTAACAGATCAATTGCAAAATCAATTTCCCTTTCTAGGGGAATACCAGGAAGCTCATCTGGAAATACGTCGGGAAATTCATTAACCACTGGAATAGACTGAAGGGTCGGGGGCTCTTCCCGAACATCCTGAACTCTGACAATACGATAAATGCACCCTTTTGCTATCAATTTTCTCACCCGAAGATAGGAAATAAACCTACCTTTTGGCGTGGCTGTACTACCTTTCCACTCCCGTACTCTCTCCCCTGGAAAGTGGAACCGGACAATATTGGTCCAACATTCAACATTGGCATAGCATGGAGCTAGCCAGTCCATACCTATAATAGTATCAAAATCAACCATTTCTAGTTCTATCAGGTCTGTTGTAGTCTGACGATTGGCAATCTCTACTGTACACCCTCGGTAGACCCTTCTGGCTATAATAGAGTCACCAAACGGATGTAGACACTGAGAAAGGTCGCCGAAGTAATTCTGTCATAATACCAAACTTTCGAGCCACTAACGGTGTAACATTGGACAAGGTAGATCCTAGATCTATCAACACATAAGCAGGATGAGAGCAAATGTTCAGCATACCTGTCACGACATTTGGTGACGACTCTGACTCCTATCACCCCGGTAGTGCATAAGTACGGTCCGGGACGGCACCTGAACTGGAGGCCCCTGATTTGCCTCGGCCTTTACCGGCTGAAACTGAGGGCCTACGCCCTGCCGGGGATGCTAGAGCTCATGATCCTTCCAAGGACCTATCCTGTCGATCCCGGTCACCCTGACCCCTAGCTGGAGAATTCCTCATCTGATGACCCTCCTGTCCAGAAATGTAGCATGCGCTGGAACCATACCTGTATGCTCCAGAGTGGTGTCGACTGCAAATGGGGCAAAGTTGTATTGTAAACCCACTCTGCTCCACCCTCCTCTGCTGTTGTGAACCTACTGCTTGCGAACCTTCGCCGGGTCCTGACTGCCCTCGCCGACTAGACCTGCTCCTCTGCCGCTATGGTGGAGGCGGGGGTCTAGGCGGCCTATCTAATGACCGTGGCCAAGGTCCTCCTCAGGACTCCTCCTGTAATTCACCCGGTCTATCCCTACGGTGCTACTCTTGACTTATCCTCCTGATCTCCCGTTGTCGCTGTCTGATACCCTCAATATTCTAAGCAAAAGCCTGCATACGGGCGATATTCATATCCTCTCGCAGTGTGGCTGTGATGCAGGTGTCAACATATTCTGGGTTCAACCCCATAACAAAGGGGTGTACCCTAGTCGGCATTGCGTCCACAAAGGCTAGCGCATATCAAGCCAAGGAATCAAACCGCATGGCATATTCCCGAACACTCATCGACCCCTGCTCCAAGTGTAAAAACTGATCAACCCGGGCCTGTCAAATCTCCGCGGTAGGTAATGATCCAAGAAAGCCTCTGAGAAGCTAGGCCAGGTCGGAGGGGAAACATCTCTCCCTTGGGACCTCTCCCAACTCTCATACCATAATACAACGATGTCCCGTAGCCAGAATACCGCTAACTCAACTGACTCTGTGGGTGTAGCATGCATCACCCTGAAAATCCTCTACATCTAGTCTAAGAAGTCCTGAGGGTCCTCAGTCCGATGACATAGTGCTAGGAACTCTCGGACCCTCGAACTACCAGGCCCTCCTAATGATTCTACAACGGTAGGTGGCACTGGCTGGCGCCGAGCAGCCATCATCTGTGCTAGCATAACCACCGCGCTCCTGACCTCCTGGTCGGATGGTACGGGTATAGAAACTGCCGGAGGCGGTGCCGTCACACCGGCCGTCCCAAGAAGCTCCTGACGTGGTGGAGATTGCTGGGGAGGTCGAGATGATACCTCTGTATCGTCCTCAGATCAGGCCGATTCTGATCGAGGCTGAGGCACCCTGCTGGTGTCCTCCCCTGCTGCTACATCTAACCTCCTGCCTATCGTAGGGTGTCGCTGGTCCAAAATTTCTCTATAAACAAAAGTGTATAATGAGCCTAGGGACTCAACCCTATACTATACCACTCTATAGCACGACCGAATAAGAAGAAAGAGTAACCATCCTATCATGCCTTGCAGCCTCCTGCCTATAGTATGTGGTGCACAACATACCCATAGACAACACTCTACTTAGTACGGCTTGCAGACTCCCTAGGATACGACCTGCTCTGATACCAAGTTTGTCATGCCCCACTTTGGGAGGCATGAATGGCACCTGGTGCCCTACTAGGACCTGAACTGCTGAGCTGACTGAGCCTGAGCACCTCTGGTGATGGGCTGACTCTAACTCTAGAATCAAGAAAACAATGGGCTATATAGCGGCTGTAAATACAACCCCTGGCCGACAATGCCTATAGCCACCTGCGAAAGTAAAAGCCTAACCAGAGACAAACAATTATAGGCAGTCCTATGGGGCCGACAAGGCCACCATGATAACTAGTTATGACTTGAAAGCAAAATCAGATGCTAAACTGAGCTATGACAGACAAGGCCACCAATCAACAGCTTAACTAGGCCCCATACGTCCAACACACTTAGTCTAAAACACATATGTGCCCCACGCGGCCGATATCATCTAATCACAGGGAAGTAATGCAACCAGCTAGCCTCTAGGAGTAATAAGATGGTAGGGACAGGGCCCCGACCTACCCATACTGTACAAACAAAAGTAATAAACCTCTATCACACAAGCTCCAGAAGAAAGGAGCTGATGGCTCTGTACGGCTGATTGGGACTACGAGGGACCTGCTCCTCGTCTATGTGCACCTGCAGGAAAATAATGCAGTGCCACAGAAGAGGGCGTTAGTACCACAGGTACTGAGTATGTAAAGCAGTAACTTTAAATAACTGAAAGTAAGAAATAGAACTGACAAAAACTGAAGTAAAGAAAACAGACTGAAGATGACTAAAGAAGTGAAATCAGGACTAAACATAACTGTAAGAAGAAGGGTAGGGTTCATACCTAGAAAATGAGGCGTCTTACTATCTAACTATCAGTAACTAAAGCAAGCATAAACCTTACCTGGCCCCCATAAGCCAGAAGGTACGATCAACACAAAATAACCCACATAGGCCCCCATTAGCCCTAGTGAGTACACCTCAATCTATATACCCCTATCAAGGTCATACTGAGTCAACTACCAGCTATAAGCGTCCTGCCGATCCCCTGGGTCTACAACTTGGCCCGCTTAGCCCCTGACTATAGTTGTGTCTGAGTATGAGTCTGGAGGACTCCTGATATCTATACACCGGGCGTAAATGCTTGGCGGGGGTGTGTATAAGGCCAACCACGGCAATATGAGGATCTGGATCCCCATCGTCGTCCCTTGCGGACAGCATGCCGCTCTGTAGAGCGACGTATCCTCGCCCCTAGCGGGCGACGGCACAGCTATTAACCCTGGGGTGGTCACGGAAGCTATACAGGTATAATCCAGCCCAAAACAATACAATTTATGAGTCTCAACTGACAACAACAACTAAACATGATAACATACTCCTGACATGCTTTACTGGGATTCATACTGGATTACTATGCTGAACAAACTAACTTGCCGAAAGAAAATGCCTTAACATACCTCGTTCATTGTTTACTGATTAACTGAAGAGTTCCAATTAGTATTCAATAGCTCTTCCCAACTAAAATCATGTTACTGGAAAGATAGAACTAGTTTTAACACTAAATTCGGCAAAAAGGAAAACTTCATATACAAATATTAACTATATTTCAACTTTACGGAACACGGTCGAACCCTCGTTATTTCTCAAAATTCTAGAAGGGAGAAATGCTTACTCTAAGCCTAGGATCGTATTGACACTAGTTTGGAGCAATTCCAACAAATTTGGCTTGGCGGGACGATGATTCGCCGGGTGAATTTCACGAAACTAACTCTGTAGAAATGCTCCCTACAACCTTATACTTCGATACCTAAAGTTAATTCGAATTTGGACGGTGTTTAGAGGCATAATCATATGAAAATTATATGTCTCCTTCGTCTTTATTCTCTATTGGTCGTGTTATGTATGAAAAATAACATGAAACCTAAGGGTGAGGCCTATATATACTTGAAGCAACATACAAGGCAACGTGGCACGCTGGCCAACGCACCGATTCATCTCCGTGCCACATTGGCTAACGCGGAGGATCAACTTCATGCCACTCTACCCCTCTGGGTAGCTTGATTCGCCCTCCTCTCGTGAAATCCATACTTGGCACTCGTCTGGCCTTTCCCTGGGCTCTTTCCTAGTACGTATGACACTCTAAAACTCTCAACCAACATACGAATAGGCCGACTAAACAATAGAAGCTTACGGGGTGTAACAAAGCATATTTTACTTACCTTATATACTTAATACATTTCAAGTACTGACTGCATACTCTAAGCTATATCATTTCATGATATAGGTTTAGGTGATCCAGTTCGGTCTCCCCGATAGCTTTCTCCCATCTCAATCTAATTTAGCCCCTGTTTGGATGAGTCCTCATCATTCAAGGACATCTATCAGTTTAGCCTTGTTGTTTCAGTTTTGTTTCAGACATGGAGATAGCTGGGGACTTGTCCTAGTATCTCATAATGTAGTAGAGGCTTATCAGACATAGACTAGTATGTTCATCTTTGAGATTTAGCGTTGTGATGGTATCGCTTGATATACGCTTTACGATATTCAGACTTTCACTTATACATGCTTATGTGTTAAGTTTCCACTTTAATTTATGCTCTTGAGTTGCTATGCACATCCCATGGGTTGAATTGGATCCATTTGTGGTTCTAGGTCCCGTGTCTTGATCTATGGTCCCTGCTTGGGTCATGAAAAACTTGGTATCAGAGACAAAGGTTTAGGTGTGTCCTAAAGTGTCTGAAATCCATGTTAAGTAGAGTCTTCTCCATGAGTGTGAAGCACGCCACACATGTGAGGAAGAGGCTATAATACATTTTAGGAAATTTCCCTTATTTCATGATCTATGTCGTACGATGAACTACCTCTTTATTCCTCTAACTCGTGCTATAAGCATTTGCAGAAATATGCCTCTATGCCGAGTTAATGATAGAAGAAATAGCAACAGAAATGGCCACAATAGTGCAATAGAGATGGGTATCAGCAAGCCGCGCCAACACCAATTGATCCTTTGCCTGAGCAGGTCTCATATCGAGTTCAGAGCGACATTTCAAATGTTGGCATAGGCCATTACTACTCAGGTGAACCATCAGGCAGTGGCCGATGTTCCCCATAATGGGAATGCATCAGCAGTAAGGGTGTGAGGCTTTCTCATAATGAACCCACTTGAGTTTCTAAGGTCGAAGGTGGATGAAGACCTGCATGAATGTAACACCCCGGAAGGGCCTACGAATAGACCTGGGAGTTGAAGTTGAAAACTGCATAAGACCTAGAATTTGCACTAGTACGACTCGAGGTACGAGTCATAGTGAGGACCTACGACTCGTGACTCGAGTCGTGAGGAAATCGGGAGCCTGAGGTTGTGTCACGGGTAGTCCTATGAACTTTGGTGATAAGGGATGACTCGTGGTTAGGAGTCATGATGAATATCTCAGTGGTGCTAGAGTGAGTTGTCACGGCTCATGGTACGACTCATAGGATGAAGCAATGAGTCGTGGTGAGGAGTTGTGGTTAAGTATTGGTTTGGGTAGATGGTACCACGGTTTACAGTACGACCCGTAGGATGGTGGTACGAGTTGTGGTATACCAATCGTGGACAAATTAATAAAGTTAGGAGAAAGGGTGAAGTGACCACTAGAGGAAACCACGAGTCATGACTTAATGGTACGACTCGTGGTCGGGGCTAGAACTGTTTTTCAGGGAAACTTCAGTAAGGGAAATTTCAACTTTTTTTACGCTTTTGGACCCTAAACCACTTCGTTTTGAGGTAGGAACTGGGTCATTAAGGTATGAAAACTCCTGCTATGTTAATTTTATCAATTACAAATGTTAGAGAAGGGAGTCGGAAGGGTTTCAAGCAACTTTCATCAAGATTCTTCAAGCTTTCACTTTGGGTTCTTCAAGGGAGTAGGAAATCACAAAATTTTCAGGTATGTGGGGTTTTGAATGGGTAGATTAGACCCTACCCACGCCCATTTCTTTTCATTTCCTATGATTAAGTTACCAAATTCTTATGGGTCTTAACCCAATTGCATGATTTCTCACAAGTTTACATGAAAGTGTGGTAGTATGTTTACATTATGAATTTTGAAGTATTTGGACTGATATTGCTTGTATATTTTATATTTCATGATTTAAAACTCTAAAAGTATGGATGCCCAATTATGAAGGATTTTTAGTAAAATTCATGTTCATGATGATTCCGCAAGCTTAATACGAACTTTTGAATTTCAAGCATGTCTTCAAGTTTTCTATTTCTTATGTTATCATGATTATGTTTGGCATAAACTAAGCATTTCAATCATGATTAAGATTTTGGGCCATGCTCATATGTTGTGTATTATTTATGAACTACGCTTTAGCTGACTCATGGGCCCAAATTCCATGGCTAGTATTATGAACGTTCAAGCATGGTATGATTTTCATAATTAAACTAGTTGTGCATGTTATGTATGAATTTCTATGAGCACGTTTCATGTTTTGGGAGTACTACTTAACACCGAGTAGGTTCGTGGCCCAGGTTACTCCCTGAATCTCAAAACTACGTGCCACTGTAGGATTATGTTTGGGACCTCCTCAGTGACTGTCCCCTATGCCCTACGGGGCCTTCATGAGTTATATCACGCCTTTCATGGTTCATACCCTTAGCAAGGTATGAACGACCTCCCGACTTTGCGTACTAGTCGAACATCATGTGTGCTCATGTGGAGTATGTCGATTATAGAAATCTTCCATTGTTCCTCATGGTCTTGAAATATGCATGATTATGTTCTTTTGGCTCAAGTTATGATTTATGAAATGTTTTTCCCGCATGTTATGAATTTGATGGGTGTATGAATATTTTTTCTTGAAAATATTGAGCCTTACAATATACTTACGATTTCAGTCCTATAATCATGATATCCCCACTCCTTTAACTTTTATGTTTTTAAGCATTGCTTTCCATACCTTACATACTCAGTACTATCCAAGTACTGACCCACATATTTTCAGGATTCGGTTCGCAGGTGCAGCATCGTTCCTAGCTTGCGCTCAGTTCCGCTCAGTCTTCAGTGGCGTATCCTCATGATTCAAGGGCTTCATGTTCATACTTGTTTAATAGTCTTATGTTTTCAAAATGTTTGGGTTAGTTGGGTTCTTGTCCCTTCAACCCACCTTTTATGATTAGAGTCTTTCAGACTTATGTATAGTATTTTGTCATTGATGAATGTATTTCGGTTTGTCGTTCCTTACAATTCATGATATAATTTTCAGTTAATTTATGATTGATAAGTTAATTTTTCCACCTTTTTATGAATGAATTAGTATTATTCTCACTCCATGGTTTAACTTGGGGTCTCTCGGCACTCCTTGTCCCATGTCTACGATCCGAGTGTATTCTCGGGTCATGAAAAACTTGGTATCTGAGCAATAGGTTTAGATGTGTCCTAGGGAGTCTGAAAGCTACATTAGGTAGAGTCTTTTTCATTGGTGTTAAGCGCGCCACACTTATGATGAAGAGGCAACTGAACGTTTTAGGAATATCCCATTCTTTCATGATCTATGTCGTGCGGTCAAAATCTCTCCCTCTTTCTAATTCGTGTTGTTCGTTACTCTAGAAAATTTATGGCTCCTAGAAGGATAAATAGAAGCAGGAACAGAATGATGAAGCACACGGGGGTGGCAATAATTATAGGAGTCAGCAAGCCCTGATCTTGGGCAGATTTATATGCCCAAGTGATACTCAAACGTATCATTTTCGTCTTGTTTATTGTGCAATGTGTATACATTTTCATGTAATTGGTAATAAAATGTGAATTTATACTAACCAACATGATTAGCATTGTTTTGTAGGTAAAACATGATTTTGAGGAGCTAAAATGCATGTTGGAACAATATCGGAGTTGGACTTGGATGCGAGCACGGAAAAGACATTGGAATGCACAATGTAAAGGGGCTCCGCGATGGAGCCGTGCCACGCTACCATCGCGGAGGCACACTGCATGGAGGATGAATTCATTTGGCAATTTCCAGTGAAGCCTCGCGACAGCTCCGTGGCACGGAGGCAAGCCTCCGCGTTGCATGTCGTGCCACGTTGAGGCTATATTCCCGGACCCTAGATTTCCAGTGAGGGTCCGCGTCCACGCCGTGTCACGGAGGCAGTGCTCCGCGTTGGCCTCCGTGACACGTTGCTTGTTATTCCGGGAAAAATTTCCAATAGTATAAATAGAACACTTAGGCTTATTTTTAATAAATTCAGACTTGGTGGAGCAAGGACGTGGGTTACAGGCAGTTGAGGGACGAAAAAGCTAAGGGTTTTTCTCTCTTTCTTTCTTCTTTCAATCAATTGTTTGTATGATTAACACTTGTTTTAGGATGATTAATCCACAAATGAGTGGCTAATTCTCTTCCTTGCTGAGGTTATGAACAATGGTGATGAACTTTGATTATTGAATTGTATGGTTTTTCATCTTCTTCTTCTATGTTGTTTTATTAATTCTTGTTTCTACTGCATTAGTGTGTGGCCGACATTAATGTACATCTAAAAAGTCCGATTTCACTCGAGAGAGCACGAAATTGGAAAGTTGTGAATTAATAGGGTATTGTTCTTAGCTTGATTTGGGAAAATTGGGTTTTGATGTGCTTTCCTGATAGAAATATACTTGAAAGCCGTATTAGTCAATTTAGGAACCGGAATTGTATTGCGAGGTCATAAATTGCATTTGATCACAGAAATGTAGACGGATGGTTTATGATTCTTAAGTGAGGTTAAATACGAGAGTCTTAATCTCTAGGCTAATGTTCTTGGCTAGCCACTAGAAGAGAAGAATAACCAAATTATGATTATAATCAAGTTCATTACTTGTTCTTAACCTTGGCATGCTCATATCCATAGTTTCAATTCAAAGTAAATATTTGTTAATAGTTTTAGTATATAATTTATAAACAAAAATTCTTTAACTTTTGGTTACGTTGTTGTCAGCATAATTAGAGGTAAGCTAGAATATAGTATACTTAAGCAATTTTACTTATCCAGAGTCTCCTTGGTTCGATACTTGGCTTACTTAGCCACCTTAGTACTTGTTTGACCACGTGCACTTGCGTGTCGGTTTTTAACCCCTACCACAGCATCGAACAAGCCCCACCTATTCAGGAGCCCCAGGCACCCGATCCAACTGCCCATTTCGAGTTTTGGGCGGCTATTCAAATGCTGGCGCATGCCTTGACCGCTCAGGTCAACCAACAGGCTGTTGCGCCTGTTCCTCAAAATAGAAATGCAGCGGCAGCCCAAATCATAGACTTTTTGAGGATGAACCCTCCCCAGGTCACAGGCGCAAAGGTGGAAGAAGATCCACATGAGTTCATCGAAGGGATTTTAAAGGTCACTCATGTCATGGGAGTGACAAGTGAGGAATGTGTTGATTTGGCCTCTTATCAACTGAAGGAGTTCTTTTACATTTGGTTCAAGCAATGGAGGGATAGCAGGGTAACGGGAGCAGGCCCTATCAGCTGGGATGAGTTCCACATAGCCTTTCTCGATAGGTTTTTCCCTCGGTAGATGACGGAACTAAAAGCAACTGCGTTTTTCAACCTTAAGAAAGGAAAGATGAAGGTACTGGAATATGCACTTGAGTTCACTCGCCTGTCAAAATATGCCCCAGATTTTGTGATGGATCAAACGACATGGGTGAGTAGATTCGTGCAGGGAGTAGCTAAGTATCTAGATAAGGACAGTAGAACAACCCTGCTTCATCAGGATATGGACCACCCACTTATAGTCCTCTATGCTCAGCAGATGGAAGCAACTCATATGAGGTAGAGAGAGGCCAAGAAGGCTAGAACTGATAGCCACAGGTTCTCCTAGCCTAAGCCAAGAGGTGAATTTTACCAGCAATCCCAGCACAGGACCACAGCACCAACACCATCTTCAGCAAGTACTCCATCCAGCCCACAGGACGGTCAGAGGAGCAGGGCCTCAGGTTCGAGGAGTCAAAACAGCATGCGCGTAGAGCGCACATTCCCATTTTGTGCTACTTGTGGCAAGAACCACCCAGGGAAATGTTTGGTGGGCTCAGACGCGTGTTTCGAGTGTGGCAAACCCCGACACTAACTTAGGGATTGCCCTCCAGCTAGGTCAGGGGGTAGTGGAGCCCGCACTTCAGTAGCCAGTTCAGCCGTCCTAGTAGCAGGTCAGAGTCAGCAGGGATCTCCGACTGGCTCAGCTGACGGCCAGTGCCAGAACCGGTTTTATGCACTTGGCTCTCAGCAAGAGAAAGAGACTTCTCCCGATGTGGTTACGGTATGTTGCGAGTTTTTCAGATTGATTCTTACTCTTTATTAGATCCAGGAGCTACACTATCTTTTGTGACACCTAACATTTCTAGTCTCTTTGGAGTCAGTCCTGAAATCTTGTCCGAACCATTTTTTGTCTCTACCCCGGTTGGCGGTTTAGTCACAGTGAGGCAGGTATATAGAGGTTTCCCTATTATAGTGTTACATAAGGTTACCTCAGCAGACTTAGTTGAATTGGCTATGACTGATTTTGAGATCATCTTAGGCATGGATTAGTTGTTTGCATGTTATGCCTCTATTAACTGTAGGACTCGGGCAGTGGAGTTTCGGTTTCCAGGTGAACCAATTTTAGAATAGAGGGGGGGTTCAGTGGTACCTGTAGGTTGCTTTATCTCCTATATAAAGGCCAGAAAAATGATTTCCAAGTATTGTGTTTACCACTTGGTTAGGGTTAAGCATTTCCCGTCCGAGACCCCGACCATTCAGTCAGTCCCCATGGTGGGTGAATACCTCGAGGTATTTCCTGATGACCTCCCAGGTGTCCCTCCTGAGAGGGAGATTGATTTTGAGATTGACCTTTTACCCGACATGCAGGCCATATCAATTTCTCCCTACCGGATGGCCCCAGTCAAGCTAAAATATTTAAAGGAGTAGTTGAAGGATTTGTTGGATAAGGGTTTCATTAGACCGAGTAAGTCCCCATGGGGTACCCTAGTGTTGTTCGTCTGGAAGAAAGATGGTTCCGTGCGGATGTGTATTCACTATAGACAGTTGAACAAGGTCACCACCAAAAATAGATATCCCTTACCTAGTATTGATGACTTATTCGATCATCTTTAGGGTGCCAAATACTTCTCTAAGATAGATCTCAGGTCCGGGTATCACCAGCTCAGAGTTCGGAAGAGCGACATTCCGAAGACTGCTTTCAGAACCTGGTATGGCCACTATGAATTCATTGTTATGTCTTTTAGACTAACCAATGCCCCTGCATCTTTTATGGATTTGATGAACAGGATATTCAAGGCATATTTGAATATGTTCGTGATCATGTTCATTGACGACATATTAATATACTCCCGGAGTGAGGAGGAGCATGCCGCACACCTGAGGGTAGCACTCCAAACCCTCAAGGATAACCAATTATACACCAAGTTCAGCAAATGTGAATTTTTTTTGAAATCAGTTGCATTTTTGGGGAATCTGGTGTCAAGCGACGGTATAAGGGTGGACTCCCAAAAGATAGAAGCAGTAAAGAATTGGCCTAAACCGGTAAACCCTTCAGAGATCAAAAGCTTTTTTGTCCTTATGGTTGCTATCATAGGTTCGTGGAAGGTTTCTCATCCATTGCAACCCTACTAACGATATTGACTCAGAAAAAGGTGAAGTTCCAATGGTCGGAGGCTTGTGAGGAGAGCTTCCAAGAATTGAAGGCCAGACTCACTTTAGCACCGGTGCTGACTTTACCGGAGGGTACCGATTGCTTTTTTGTATATTGTTATGCTTCGAGGGTCGAACTGGGATGTGTATTGATGCAGCATGGAAATGTCTTAGGATATACTTCTAGACAGTTAAAAACTCACGAGAAGAATTACCCGACCCATGATCTTGAGTTGGCCGCGGTGGTATTTGCTTTGAAGATATGGCGACACTTCTTGTATGGGGTTCATGTAGATGTATTCACAAACCACAAGAGTTTAGATATGTGTTCACGTAGAAGGAACTAAATCTTCGACAACAGAGGTGGTTGGAGCTACTTAAGGACTACGACATGAGTGTCCTTTATCACCCTGGCAAGGCCAACGTGGTAGCAGACGCTCTTAGTAGACTTTCATGGGAAGTGTGTCGCATGTAAGTGTAGACAAGAAGGAGCTGGTAAAGGAGGTACATCGACTTGCATGGTTGGGAGTTAGGTTAGTTGGTTCGACCGATGGTGGGATGGTAGTTCAGAACATGTTAGAGTCATCCTTGGTAGCGGAGGTGAAGGCTAAACAAGATGAGGACCTAATATTGGTAAAGTTGAAAGAAGCTGTTCAAAATCAGAAGGTAGAAGTCTTCTCCAAATGGGGAGATGGTGTGCTTCTGTACCAGGGTCACTTATGTGTCCCTAGCGTGGGTGATTTGAGAAGCTGGATGTTACGTCAGGCTCATGGGTCCAGATATACTATACATCCAGGTGCCACCAAAATGTATTATGCCATGCGGGAAATCTACTGGTGGAATGGCATGAAACAGAATATTGCAGAATTTGTAGCTAAGTGCTCGAATTGCCAACAAGTGAATGTCGAGCATCAGAGACCGGGGGGTGTACTCCAAGATATTAGCATTCCTACTTGGAATTGGGAAGAAATCAACATGGACTTTGTGACAGGTTTGCCCCACACTCCTAGATAGTATGACTCCATTTGGGTTGTGATGGATAGGTTGACCAAGGTTTCTCATTTTCTACTGGTCAAAACCACTGATTCATCAGAAGATTATGCAAAGTTATACATCTGAGAGTTGGTTAGAAAACATGGAGTGCCCTTGTCCATTATATCAGATAGAGGTACCCAGTTCACCTCTCAGTTCCGGAGATCTTTGCAAAAGGGACTTGGCACCCAGGTCAAGCTTAGCACGGCATTCCATCCGCAAACGGATGGTCAGGCGAAGTGTACTACCTAGACTCTCGAGGACATGTTGAGAGCTTGTACTAAGGGCAGTTGGGACGAGCATTTGCCTCTTATTGAGTTCGCCTACAACAACAACTACCACTCTAGCATACAAATGGCACCATTCGAGGCCTTTTACGGTTGACGATGTAGATCGCCCATTGGGTGCTTTGAAGTCGATGAGACTTTGTTAGTGGGACCCGATTCAGTCCATGAAGCTATGGAAAGAGTTCAGTTAATAAGAGAAAGGATGAAAACGGCTCAAAGTCGCCAAAAGTCTTATGCAGATGTGAGGAGAAGGGAGCTTGAGTTCGAGGTCAATGATTGGGTGTTTCTGAAGGTATCTCCCATGAAGGGAGTGATAAGATTTGGAAAGAAAGGAAAACTCAGCCCCTCGCTATGTTGGCCCATATCGGATTGTGAGGCGAGTGGGTAAGGTAGCCTATGAGTTGGAGTTACCTTTAGAGTTGGCTTTGGTTCACCGCGTGTTTCATGTATCGCTCTTGAGAAAGTGCATGGGAGATCCAGCCTTAGTGGTTCCGGTAGAAAGTATTGGTGTGAAGGATAGCCTTAGTTATGAACAGATCTCTGTTGCAATCTTGGATCATCGGGTTCGAAGGTTGAGGAACAAGGAAGTACCTTCAGTAAAGGTGTTATGGAGAAACCAACATGTTGAGGGAGCTACGTGGGAAGCTGAAGCGGATATGATGGCCAAATACCCCCATTTGTTCCCTATCGGCCCAGTTTCAATTTGAGGTATCATTTTTGTCCTAAAACTTCCATTCAGTTTTTCATGTTCTGTTCACGCGTATAACTTTGTTTTATGATATGATGTATGCAAGTGATGTATGAACTCAGACCAGCTATGTGGTTCTTTTCGAGGGTAGTCGTTCCTTCAGTTTTCGGACTGAATAATTATCATATATATATAGTGATTGTATGTTTCTATTTGCTGCTTATTTCCCAACATTCGAGGACGAATGCTTCCAAGGGGGATATATTGTAACATCCCGTAAGGGCCAACGAATAGACCCGGGAGTTGAAGTCGAAAACTGCAGAAGACCTGGAATTTGCACTAGTACGACTCGAGGTACGAGTCATGGTGAGGACCTACGACTCGTGACTCGAGTCGTGAGGAAACCAGGAGCCTGAGGTTGTGTCACGGGTAGTCCTACGAACCATGGTGATAAGGAACAACTCATGGTTAGGAGTCATGGTTAATATCTCAGTGGTGCCAGAGTGAGTCGTCATGGGTCATGGTACAACTCATAGGATGAAGCAACGAGTCATGGTGAGGAGTTGTGGTTATGGCGTATTAATTTGGCTGGATGGTACCATGGTTGATAGTGCGACTCGTTTGATGGTGGTACGAGTTGTGGTATACCAGTCGTGGACAAATTTAGAAAGTTAGGAGAAAGGGTGACGTGACCACGAGAGGTAGGCACGAGTCGTGACTTGATGGTACGACTCGTGGCACGACTCATGGTCAGGGCCAGAATTTCTTTTCAGGGAAATTTCAGTAAGGGCAATTGTGACTTTTTTTTTACGCTTTTCGACCCTAAACCATGTTGTTTTGAGGTCGGAATAGAGTCTTTAATGGATGAAAACTCGTATAAAGTTTATTTTAGCAATTACAAGTGTTAGAGAAGGGAGTAGGAAGTGTTTCGAGCAAATTTCTTAAAGATTCTTCAAGCATTCAATTAGGGTTCTTCAAGGGAGTAGGAAATCATGAAATTTCCAAGTATGTGGGGTTTTCAATGGGTAGATTATACCCTACCCATGACCATTGCTTGCCATTTCCTACGATTAAATTACAAAATTCTTGTGGGTCTTAACCCAATTGGATGACTTCTCACAAGTTTACATGAAAGTGTGGTAGTATGTTTACATTACGAATCTTGAAGCATTTGGGCTGATATTGCTTGTATATTTTATATTTCATGATTTAAAACTCTAAAAGTATGGATGCCAAATTATGAAGAATTTTTAGTAAAGTTCATGTTCGTGATGATTCCGCAAGCTTAATACGAATTTTTTAATTTATAGCATGTCTTCAAGTTTTGTATTTCTTATGTTGTCATTATTATGTTTTGCATAAACTAAGCATTTCAAGCATGATTAAGATTTTGGGCCATGCCCATATGTGGTGTATGATTTATGAACTACATCTTTGGCTGACTCATGGGCCCAAATTCCATTGCTAGTACTATGAACTTTCAAGCATGGTATGATTTTCATGATTAAACTAGTCGCGCATGTTATGTATGAATTTCTATGAGCACGTTGCATGTTTTGGGAGTAGTACTTAACACCGAGTAGGTTCGGGACCCAGGTTACGCCCCGAATCTCAGAACTGTGTGCCACCGTAGGATTATGTTTGGGACCTCCTCAGTGGCTGTCCCCTATGCCTTACGGGGCCTTCATGAGTGATATCACAACTTTCATGGTTTATACCATTGGCAAGGTATGAATGGCCTCCTGACTAGGTGTACAAGTCGGACTTCATGTGTGCTCATGTGGAGTATATCAGTTATATAAATCTCCTATTGTTCCTCATGGTTTTGAAATATGCATGATTATGTTCTTTTGGCTCAAGTTATGATTATGAAATGTTTTTCCCGCATGTTATGACTTTGATGGGTTTATGAATACATTTTTTTTTGAAATATTGAGCCTTACGATATACTATATCGATTTCAGTCCTATAATCATGATGTCCCCACTCCTTTAAATTTTATGTTTTTAAGAATTTCTTTGCATACCTTACATACTCAGTACTATCCAATACTGACCCACATATTTTTAAGGATCCGGTTCACAGGTTCAGCATCATCCCTAGCTTGCGCTCAGTTTCGCTAAGTCTTCAGTGGTGAGTCCTCATGATTCGAGGGTTTCATGTTCAGACGTGTTTAATTTTCTTTTGTTTTCAAAATGTTTGGGTTAGTTGGGGTCTTGTCCCTTCAACCTGTCTTTTATGATTAGAGGCTTTCAGACTTATGTGTAGTATTTTTTCATTGATGAATGTATTTCGGTTTGTCATTCCTTACAATTCATGATACGATTTCCAGTTAGTTTGTGATTGATAAGTTAATTTTTCTGCCTTTATGAATGAATTAGTATTATGCTCACGCCATGGGTTAACTTGGGGTCTCTCGAGGCACCTTATCCCGTGTCTACAATCCGGGTGTACTCTTAGGTCGTAACAATGAATTTATTGAGGAGGTGCAAATGATCACTAAAATTATGGGGGTGATGGGAGAGGAAAGTGCTGACTTGGCCTCCTATCAGCTAAAGGGGGTTGCTATGGTTTCATTAGTGGAAGGATAGCAGGGGAGTTGGTGCAATCCCTGTGAGTTTGGATAAGTTTGTGACTTCTTTCTTGGACAAGTTCTTCCCTAGAGAGTTGAGGGAGGAAAAGGTGGCAGAGTTCGTCAACTTGAAGCAAACCCACAGGACCATCCAAGTGTATGCCTTGGAGTTTACCTGGCTATCTAAGTAAGCACCGTTAATCATTGTGGATCAGAGGGATCATATGAGAATGTTTGTGAATGTAGTAGCAGATTTGTTGGTCAAGGAGTGCAGGACCACCATGCTAAATAGTGACTTAGATTTCTCTCAGTTTGTCATATATACCCAGCAGATAGAGGTGAAGCAGATGAAGGAGAAGGAGAGAGAGGCCAGGAGGGCCAGGACAGGGAGTTATGGGTAGTTCCAGCAGAGGTCCAATAGTGGACATAGCCCTCAGTCCCACCAAAGATCATTAGCCCCATCTCCATCGGCAGTCAGTGCACCGTCCAGATTGAGAGGAGATTAGAGAGTAGAGCATCAAGCTCTATGGGGTAGAGGACCATATCCGGGGAGCACATTTTTTCAGCTTGTGGAAACTATGGAAGGAGGCACCTTGGTGAGTGCATGGTTGGTATGGATTTTTGCTTCGGGTGTGTGAAGCTTGAGCATATGCGCATGGATTGTCCGTTGGCTAAGCAGGGCGACAGTAGAAGTTGTGCCCCAACAACTCGCCCACCTCAGCAGGTTACCTCATCTAGTGCAGGTGGCGACTAGCACCAGAACAGATTCTATGCACTATCTTCTTGTTAGGAGCAGGAGGCCTCTCCCGATGTGGTCACTGGTATGTTATGAGTATTCCATCTTAATGTGTATGCATTGTTAGATTTAGGGATACCTTATCTTTTATGACTCCTTATGTTGCTGTTAGTTTCAAAGTTAGTCCTGAAATCCTATCAGAATCCTATTCCAGTTAGTGAGTCAGTTATAGCTCGACAGGTATATAGAAATTGTCCTGTTACAGTCCTTTAGAAAGTCACTTCAACAGACCTAGTAGAGTTACACTTATCAATTTTGATGTTATCTTTGGAATGGATTGGTTGCATGTATGTTATGCCTCAGTCTATTGTAGAACCTGTATGATAGAATTTTGATTTCTGGCTGAGCAAATTCCTGAGTTGAAAGGTAGTTTAGTTTTGCATGTAGGTCGCTTTATTTCAAATCTCAAGGCCAGGAAGAAGATCTCTATGGGTTGTGTGTATCACCTAGTTTTGGTTAAGGATACTTCATTCGAGACCCTGACTCTTTAGTCAGTTCCTATAGTATGCGAATATCTTGAGATGTTTCCTAATGATCGGCTACGGATCCCTCCTAAGCGAGAGAATGACTTTGGTATTGACCTTATCCCTGATACGCAGCCTATATCCATCCCTCCTTATAGAATGGCTCCAGCTGAGCTAAAGAAGTTGAAAGAACAACTAAAAGATCTCCAAGATAAGGGTTTCCTCCGGCTTAGTAAATCCCCATGGGGTGACCCACTTTTCTTTGTTAAAGAAGGATAGTTCCCTTAGAATGTGCATTGATTATCAATAGTCTATCAAGGTCACAATCAAGAATAAGTATCCCCTCCAAAGGTTGATGACTTGTTTGACTAGCTTCAGGGTGCTAAGTGTTTCTCAAACATAGACCTCAGATCCGACTATCATCAACTCAGAGTTAGAGAGAGTGACATCCCGAAGAGTACCTTCAGGACTCATTATGGTCACTACGAGTTCGTAGTGATGTCTTTTGGACTAATGAATGCTCCCACAACTTTTATGGATTTAATAAATAGGATATTCAAATAGTATTTGGATATTTTTGTGATTATTTTCATAGATGATATCCTCATATACTCTCGGAGCAAGGAGGAGTCTGCCGCTCATTTGAGGATTGTGTTACAGACTCTCAAGGATCGTCAGTTGTTTGCTAAATTCATCTAGTGAAAATTTGGGCTGAACTCGATAGCATTGTTGGGTCATCTGGTATCTAGCGAAGGTGTATGGTAGATTCTCAAAAGATAGAGGAAGTGAAGAATTGACCTAGACCTATCAGTCCCATGGATATTAGGAGCTTATTGCGTTTAGCTGGCTACTAGAGGGGCTTCGTAGAGGGATTTTCACCATTGCAAAAGCATTGACTAAGCTAACCTAGAAGAAGGTCAAGTTTTAGTGGTTGGATTATTGTGAGAAGAGTTTTCAGGAGTTAAGGACTCGACTCACTTTAGCCCCAGTATTGACCCTATTGGAGGGCACAGATTCTTTCGTTACATAATATAATGATCTAGGGTTGGTCTTGGTTGTGTATTGATACAACATGGTAAGGTCATTGTGTATGCCTCATAAAAAGAATTACCCAATGCATGACCTAGAGTTGGCAGTGGTGGTGTTTGCCTTAAAGATTTGAAGGCATTATTTATATAGGGTGCGTGTGAATGTGTTCGTGGACCATAAAAGCCTACAGTACGTGTTTACCTAGAAGGACCTGAATTTGAGGCAAAAGAGGTGGCTAGAGCTTCTCAAAGACTTTGACATGTGTTCTTTATCATCTGGGAAAGTCTGATATGGTGGCGGATGCTCTTAGTACGCTATCCATGGAGAGTGTGTCTCATGTGGAGGATGGGAAGAAAGAGTTGGTGAAGGATTTCCATAGGCTTGCTCATTTAGGGGTTCGCCTTATAGATTTAGCGGATGGAGGTGTGATTGTTCAGAATGGGTCGGAATCTTACTTGGTGATGGAAGTTAAAGCTAGGCAATATGAGGATCCTATACTGGTGAAGTTAGAGGAAGTTGTCTGGAATCAGAAGGTGGAGGTTTTCTCCCAAGGGGAAGATGGTGTACTCTGTTATCAGAGCCAGTTGTGTGCGCCAGCTGTTGATGACTTGAGAGAGCGGATGTTGAGCGAAACTCGTGGCTCTCGATATTTTATCCACTCAGGTGCCACCAAGATGTACCATGATCTACGAGAAGTCTATTGGTTGAATGGAATGAAGAAGAACATAGAAGAGTTTGTGGCTAAGTGTCTGAATTGTCAGCAGGTGAAGGTCAAGCATCAGTATCACGACCCGAGCTGAGACCCCAGATCGAGACATTGGACCTAGAGCCACGAATAACCCCAAACTAACCCATGGCACATGCATATACCATTAAAGAGCATATCTAAAGTGGGAATTTAAAATATTTCATGAATAAAGCGGAAGTCTAAATACATATATCATAAGAGCATAAGAAGAATCATCGCTCGACAAAACTAAAATTCAACATAATGTCTGACGACCCTTTAAAGTTTCTGATGAGCTGATGTGACAACACCCTCAACTAGCTCTAAAGTCTGGGACTAAATAACAAAAAAAAAAACTAAACTAAATGTCCTTGAAAGATAAGGACTCACCAACACTGGTCAAACTGGATTGATATGGAAGTAGAACTAATGGCATGATTGAGTCTGATCACTTGGACCTATATGATGAAACAATACATCATTGAGTATGCGGTCAGTAGTTTGAATGCACTGAGTATTCAAGGTAAGTAAAAATGGACTAATAAAATACATAAGAGTTCATAAGAGTAGGACAATTTAAAACATGAAGGTATAGCCATAGCATAAATATGAGGGCTCAAGGTTTTTAAGACTATTAATAAACTAGTCATAATCGTATTCATAAGAAGAACCTTTTAAATCATAACTTGAGCCAAAGTATCGAAAACATGACAATGCATAAATCATAAAGGAACAATGGGAGGACTCATGTTAACCGACACCATCATGATAGAGCTTACATGATGCCCCAGCTATCTCACTCAAGTGGGCAGAGGTTTCCCAAGATTGCCAAGGCAAGGAACGTAAATGGCGTGATATCACCATGAGGGACCACTTAGGGTCAAAAAAGTATATAAACCTACAATAGCATGTAGTTTTGAGACCTCTGAGTTTACTTGAACGTCGGACCTACTCGATGCTAGACACTACTCCCAAAAACATGCACATAATGTCTCATATAATATCGTGAAATCAAACATAAAGTTCATAGGCTAGTTTAAATCACGATATGCGTGAACATGGTTGAAATACACGATCTAGGCATGAAAGGAAGGCCCGTGCGTCAACCATTTCATAAAATTGATAATGTAAAAGTCATGCATACTTGAGAAAAATCCTTATACTTGAAATTCGTAAATTCATGAAGAGTCTTTGTAGGAAATCATGTATCATAAATAATAAAACATGAAGTAGGCTTGTGAGAATTGAAATCATAAGAGGATCATAGAATTTCATAAAAAGAATTTAGCTCTAAGAGTACATAATCATACTTGTAATATAGGAAACCATAATCTCTTGAAAAACTTGAAGGGACATAAAACCCTAATCACAAAATCATTAATTTAATCAAATTAACTATACCCCTAACAGAATCATGGATGAATTTGAAAATGCCCGATATGAACCTTAAGAATTTCGAAATTATGGCATAGGGAATGGGTGGTCATAGATTTGATAAGGTACAAGCAATCATAATCATAAGAACACAAATTGAATCTTGAGGGAACTGATTTTATGGAAGAACATGAAAGAATTCATCCACAATAAGCTTGACACTGAAATTCAAAAATTAAGGCATGAGAGGTGAGAATCATGAATTCAATTTGAAAAAGGCACGAGGGTGGAAGGATTTTCACCATTTATAACCCTACATACTTGGGTTGATGATCCCTTGACTTGTCTTGAAGAGGCCGAGAAGATTTGAAGAGGTTTGAAGAAGAACTCTAGCTCCTTTCTTGAGAGAAAATCAACTATCGTTCTTTTTGAGTGGGTGAGGATTTAGGATAGGTTAATCCCCTTAATCTTACCTTTAGGAATCCCAAAACGATGTCATTTAGGAGTTAGAAGCATATGAGTTCACTAAAATGCCCCCAAAATATCAAATTAAATCCTGCAACTGGTAATTACTATGACCAATATTACGGGTCATGGTTTGATTGTACGAGGTGTACCAAGGTTCATACAATGCCTGGTGCTGCTTCATTATATCACTCATAACATTTTACTCCAAACCCCGATTGATGCAAGGTTAGATGCTTTGGAAAGAAGACTCAAAGGGCTTCTATTTGCTATGCTGAATCACCCAAAAATACTTTGCAAAATGGGATTTATGGTTACTTTGAGGTTGATCCTTTTAAGAGCTGATACAAAAACCCAATCGGTAAGAAGGCTCTCAACTCAACTTTATACTAGAGGTTCCTTATGGCCCAAGTTTGTATCCAAGGATTTTTCGTACTTAACAATTGGTCTAACACATAGTTTTCATAAAATTCATCAGTTTCAGGCCTATCCACACACTTAGAAGGGTTCCAAACTTATCCTGAATGTCTGAGGCATTACAATATACCAACTCACGACTGAAACGATGATTTGTACCATCATATTATGACTCGTACCACCAACCTACAACTCGTGGTTTCCTACAGTGACTAATGAGCCCCATTCCCCAACTCTCTAAATATTTCAACGGACGCATACCACGACCCATCATTCCCTACTATGAGTCGTACCATGAATCGTACAACCAACACTTGGAAAATCATAGGCAAGATAAGACTCTTGACAACTAGTCATACCTATAAACTACAACTCGTAATGGGGACTCATGGTATAGGGAACTAAAATCTTTTCTCTAAACCATGGGTTTTCCTACGACCCGTGCTACCAACCTACGACTCGTAGATTGAGTTGTACTGAGGAAATTTTCTCCATTTTTCTTCTAATCACATTTCAAATCTCAAGTCTAGTCTTAGGGACTTTCGGTATATTACAATATTTCCCCCTTGGGAACATTCGTTCTCGAATGTGGATTAAGCATGCTGAATAATTGGGGAAAGAATTGCAATCCTAAATACTGAATATCTGAAGTCAAAATTGACGGAGTGATTGACTACGGAATGATACACATGACTGAATTGAATCATACATACATGCTAGAACATGAAAGGAATTGAGAGATATGAACTTGAAATGAAACTGAATAGAGTTCTAAGGATGAAATATATACCTCTTGTTTGATCGAAACTGGAAGAGAATAGGTACGGGTGTCTAGCCATCATATCTACTTTGGCTTCCCATGTAGCTCCCTCAACAAGATGATTCCTCCATAAAACCTTCACAGAGGTTGCTTCGTTGTTCCTCAACTTACGAACCTAATGATCAAGGATCTCAAATAGTACCTCCTCATAAGTAAGGTTTTCCTTCACCCCAATGTCCTCTATCTGAACAACTAGAGATAGATCTCCGATGAATTTCTTCAACAAGGACACATGAAACACCGGATGCACCGAAGCTAACTCTGCTGGTAGCTCCAACTTATAGGCCACCTTGCCAACACATCTCACAAACCTTTATGGCCCAACATACTTGTGAATAAGATTTCCCTTCTTTCCGAACCTCATAAATCCTTTCATGGGGGACACCTCAAGCAATACCCAATCGTCAACGGCAAACTCGAGATCCCTCTTCCTAACATCCGCATAAGATTTCTGCTCAGTCCGTGATGTTTTCAGCCTATCTCTAATAAGTTGAACTTTATCCACAGCCTCATGAACAAATATGGCCCTAATAACATAGCCTCACCTACCTGAAATCATCAAAAAGATGGTCTACACCTCCGTCCATCAAGAGTCTCAAACGGAGCCATCTGAATGCTGGAATAATAACTGTCATTGTAGGCAAACTCGATAAGAGGTAAGTGATCATCCCAATTACCCCTAGAAAATAATTACACATGCTCTTTATGTATCCTCAAGAGTCTGAATGGTCCGCTCGTCCTGACCATCTGTCTGCGTGTGAAAAGTTGTGCCACACTTTACCGAAGTACCATGAGCCTTCTGAATCGATCCTCAAAACTGAGAGGTGAACTAAGTACCCCTATCCAAGATAATAGACAAAAGAACTCCTTGCAATCGAACTAACACCTGGATGTAAAATCTAGCATAGTCCTTGTGCTGACTAGGTCATTTGATCTACAATCACCCGATTAGAATCATGTAGCCGACACATATGAGATGACCCTGTAATGATACCCTATAGCGTACTTCCCTTTACTTGATGCTCAGTCTCCCCATCCTACACTCCTCCCCATGCTCTTATTTATACTAGAATCTAAGTCCAACGGCATACTTCAACCAAGTTCAAGCTTAACTCGACCACACCTCCTATAACCAAGAGTTACCCACCAAGAATATTACTTACCCCTTGCCAAGTAAGTCACACAAGTCAGAGCTCTAATCAAGTCACTAGTCATACCATACTATGGTCTACCTGCACATCACCTCCTCGTTCAAGCCTATCACTTATGATCAGCCCATTGCTCCATGTAGCTAACACTATTCCAAAATTCCCCAATCTCCTGGCTTGGATAATAACTGTGCTTCATGAACTTCTACATACCTAGCACCTACGGCATGAATAGTGAGTTATCCTAAATGTACATGTTGTAACCATCATTTCCATCATGGCGAACATACATGGGGCTTAGAGTAAGGAAATCGTAAGCACGAATCATTCAAGAAGTCTAAGTTGGGCACATGGCTAAAATAGCATGATCTGATGAGCCTCTAAGGAAAATCTTAAGGACTGAGTTCATAGAGCTAAGCATGCTTAGAGACATAGGTTTAAATATAGAATGAGTGTCATGACATGAAGTTGAGTTTCACGGAGTAATGGAGTAAGATCGGGATTGCTGACCGAAGCGGTTACCTATCATTCCGGGAACCCAAATATAAGCATGAGTAAAGCGTAACATCGACTGATACATAAAGTAGTACATTTGAATGGGAAGGAATTTACACCCCATAGATACTATTTTTGGAACTTCCTTACTAGAAATAACTCAAGATTTGACTCAGCCTCTTGACTTAGCATCTCCCGCCTTAGCTTAAAGTCATCATTCAATGGACCTTAGATCACTTCTTAAGGCTAGGTTGACATCACTAGCTCTTGACTTTACCTTCACCCACCAAAGCTATCACTGAAGGCTTCATGCTTATAACCATTTCTTACCCTCCGTGGGATGAATCTCATACTAAAATGCAAGAAGGGACCTCATACCTTAGACTGGGCTCCTGGGCCTTGCAACATGCAACGATCAATATGAAAATATCATGACATATCTGCAACTACATCTTGAGCTAGCTACTACCTACACTAGATAACCCGCCCTGCTGAGATGGGCGAGCCACCGGAGCTGCTGATCTGGTGGTTGGAGCACTGGATCTACCCTTGCACTGACTAGCCAATAGGCAATCACAACGCATGTGTCCGGGATTACCACACCTGAAACAACCATCTCTGCCAACACTCTTTCGGGTGTATTCTACCACATTTCAAGCATACTGGCCAACTAGATAAGGTTGTTTGAGGGGTGGACGGGGTACATCTATCCACTCTGCTTGGCCGATGGGCAGTCTCTGAGATGGTCGGGCTGGCCACACCAAAAGCAATCATATAAACCCATCAAGCATTTCCCTAGGTGGTTATTCCCACCTCTTCTACACACTGGGTATATAATCTCCCTTACCTTAGATTTGTTCCTTCAAGTCGGAGCCAAAGATCTCTATTGAAGCTGAGGGTGATTTCCACCACCTAACCGTTGCTAGGAAAACTCAAAGTTCCCCGTCCTGGCCCTCTTGTTTTCGTTTCCTCTCCCCTTGAACCCCCTATTCTCTTTCGAACTAAGAAACCTAGGCGGACTCTTTTCCGTGAAGTCTTGAACCTTAGTAGTTGTCGTCTCTCTAGTGGAGTCCGCGGATGTGATGGCCTAGTGATTAAGTTGAGTGGTCATAGCTCGTACCAACACTCTGAATGTAGCCCCAAGCTCTGCATCCGTAACCTGTCAAAAGGGGGCCCATTGGAGTTGGTAGGGCTGGCTGACCTCCATTGGTTCTTCGGGGAGACATGCTTCTACAAACACATATAACATGAGTTAGGAGAGTAGAGAGTTGAGCTTCATAGCACAAGGTATAATCATTAAATAAGGGAAGTTTCCTAAAACATTTTATAGCCTCTTAGTCATAAGTGTGGCACGCTTCACACCCATGGAAATGACTTAACCTAACGCAGCTTTCAGACACCCTAGGACACTTCAAAACCTAATGCTCTGATACCAAGTTTGTCATGACCTAAGCTGAGACACCATATAAAGACATGGACCTAAAGCTACGAATGACCCCAAGCTAGCCAATGGCATATGCGTAACCATTCAAGAGCATAACCAACGCGGGAAGTTGAAATAGTTCATGAACAAAGCAGAAGTCTGAATACATATATCATAAGAGCATAAGAGAGTCAACACTCGACAAGATTGAACATATACGTAATGTCTGATAAGCATCTAAATTGTCTAATCAGATAATAGGACAACACCCTCAACTTGCTCTAAAGTCTAGGACTAAATAACAAAAATACAAACTAAACTGAATGTCCTCGGAAGATAAGGACTCATCAAGACTGGCTAAACTGGACTGATAAGGAAGCAGAACTAATGCCACGGTTAAGTTTGATCGCTCGGACCTATATCAGGAAATAATACAATATTAGAGTATGTAGTTAATACTTTGAATGTAATTAGTATGCAAGGCAAGCAAAAATGGACCAATAAAATACATAAGAGTTCATAAGAGTAGGATAGTTCAAAACATGAAGTGATAATCATAGCATAAACATGAGGGCTTAAGGTTTTCAAAACTATTCATAAACTAGTCATAATCGTAACCATAAGAGGAACCCTGTAAATCATAACTTGAGACAAAGTATCGTAAACATGACAATGTATAAATCATAAGGGAAAACGCGAGGACCCGTCTTAACCGACACCATCATGATAGAGCTTACATGCTGCCCCAGCTATCTCACTCAAGTGGAAATTGTCGTCCAAACCTTGTGAAGGAAAGGGATGTAAATGGTGTGATATCACTATTAGGGAACCCGTAGGGTAAACTATGAATATAAACCTACGGTGGCATGTAGTTCTGAGACCTCGAAGTTTACTTGAACGCTGGGCCTACTCGGTGCTAAACACTACTCCCAAAAATATGCACATTAGGGCTCTTATAAATATCATCAAATCTTACATGAAGTTCATGGGCTAGTTTATATCATGATATGTGAACATGGTTGAAATATGTGAGCTAGCCATGAGAGGAGGGCCCGTGAGTCGACCATAATCATAAACATGATAATCACAATACTTGAGAAAAATCCTCATACATGAAAATTTTAAATTCATGAAGTGTCATTGTAGGAAATCATGTATCATAAATCATAAAACATAAAGTAAGGCTTGAGATAATTTAAATCATAAGAGGATCATAGAATTTCATAAAAAAATTTATCCCTAAAAGTTCATAATCATACTTTTAATATAGGGAACCATAATCTCGTGAAAAACTGAAGGGAACATAAAACCCTAATCGCAAATTCATTATTTTAATCAAATTAGCTATACCGACAACAGAATCATAGATGAATTTAACAATACCAAACATGAGCCCTAAGAATTTTCGAATTAGGGAATGGGGAATGGGTGATCAAGGATTTGATAAGGTACAAGCAATCATAATCATAATAAAATAAATTTAATCTTAAGGGAACTTATTTCATGGAAGAACATGAAATAATTTATCCACAATAAGGTTGATGCTAAAATTTTGAAAATTAAGGCATGGGAGGTAAGAAACATGAATTCAATTTGAAATGAACATGAGGGTGGAAGGATTTCCCCATATATAACCCTATATACTTGGGTTGATTATCCCTTGACTTGTCTTGAAGAGCCCAAGAAGATTTGAAGAGGTTTGAAGAAGAACCCTAGCTCCTTTCTTGAGAGAAAATCGAACTATCATTCTTTTGGAGAGGGTTAGTAGTTAGGCTAGGTTAATCCCCTTATTCTGACCTTTGGGAATCCCAAAATGACATCATTTAGGATTTATAAGCACATGAGTTCACCAAAATTCCCCCATACAATCTAATTAAATATTGCAACTGACAGTTACTACGACCAATAGTACGTGATGTGGTTTGATTGTATGACCTGTACTGAGGTTCGTACATTCCCTAGTGCTGCTTCATTAAACCACTCATAACTTTTTACTTCAAACTCTGATTGACACAAGGTAAGATGCTTTGGAAAGAAGACTCAAAGAGCTTCTATTTGTTATGCTGAATCACCCAAACACACTTTGCAAAATAGAATCTATGGCCTCTTGAAGTTGACCCTTTTAAGAATTGATATGAAAACCCAATCGGTAAGAAGGCTCTCAACTCAACTTCATGCTAGAGGTTCCTTATGACCTTAATTTGTATCCAAAGCACCTATCACACTTTAGAATTGGTCTAACACATAGTTTAAATAAAATTCATTGGGTTCGGGCCTATCCACATACCTAGAAGGGTTCCAAACTTACCTTGAAAGTTTGAGGCATTACAATATACCAACTCACAACTAAATGATGATTTGTATAATCATATTACAACTCGTACCATGAGTCATAGAACCAACCTACAAGCATGGTTTCCTTCTATGACTAATGAGCCCCTTTTCTCCAACTCTCTAAATATTTCCACAGATTCATACCATGACCCATCATTCCCTACTACAAGTTGTACCATGACTCATAAAACCAACACTTGGAAACCCATATGCAAGCTATGACTCTTGACCACGGGTCATACCTACATACTACAATTCGTAGTGGGGACTCCTGCTTTGGGAACCAAAATCTATGCTCTGAACCACGGGTCTTCCTACTACCTATACTACCAACCTATGATTCATAGGTTGAGTCGTACTGTGGCATTTTTTTGAAATTTTGTGCTGATCACATTTCAAATCTCAAGTCTATTCTTAGGGACTTTGGGTATATACAATTAGAGACCTAGAGGTATGCTTTAGGATATTCGTATTCCTACTTGGATGTTGGAAGAGATCAATATGGACTTCATTACAAGCTTGCCTCGTACTTGCCCATAGTATGAATCTAGTGTGAGTGTGGACAGGTTGACCAAATCAGCTCATTTTTTACCATTGAAAGCCACTAATTCAGCTGAGAATTATGCTGGATTGTATATTTGGGAGTTGGTTCGGTTGAATAGAGTTCCTTTTACCATCATTTTAGATAGGGGCACTCAATCCATCTCTCAGTTTTTGAGGTCATTTCAGAGGGCCTTGGTACTCAAGTCAAGCTTAGCAAAGCTTTTCACCCGCAATCAAATGGTCAGGCTGAGCAGATTATTCAGACTCTTGAGGATATGCTCAGAGCGTGTGTGATCAACTTCAAAGGTAGTTGGAATGATAACTTGACTCTCATCGAGTTTACTTATAACAACAGTTATTAATCTAGCATTCAAATGGCTCCATTTGAGGCTCTTTACGGATGAAGGTGTATATCGCCTATTGGTGTAACTCCCTAGAATTTCCTAAGACTATCCTTGAGATATAAAACTTGATTCTATAGAAATCTGGGAAAAAGGTCTCAATACAAGTCACAGTACGACTCGTACAACTGAGGTACGGATCATACCTAGACTCTTAACTGGAGAATAGAGAAACTCAATGAATAAGGTTGGAGAAACCATGACTCCATGTCACAATTCGTACCACCCTAGTACGGATCATACTGACCAGTCATACAAAAGTTCATAGAAATGTTCAGGGAAACTCTGGGTAACACGAGTCATAGTAAGACTCGTTATATGATTGTATGATTCATAGGATGAGTCATGAGTGGGGTCAGAGGGAAAACTCAGGACTGAACTATGGATCATAGTACAAGTCATAGGATGATGGTACAAGTCGTAGTATGTATCCATGGAAAACTTCAGAGAGTTGGATTGAAGTAGAGCCGCTAACCATGAGTGGTAGTACGGATCATAGTATAGTGGTATGACTCGTAGGTTTGGTCATACCATCTGATGGGTAGAATTTCTATTAAATGTTTCAGGGGTAATTTTATAAAACCCTATTATCCTAAATCATAAACTACATCGTATTAGGATTTTTAGGAGGGATATAGAGGAATAGTCAATCCTCTCCCTCATTCTTTCCCCAGAAGTCAGATAGAAGAAGCACAAAGTACTCATACAATACTTTTAGAGAAATCTAGGGATTTCATGTTTCCTTCTCAAATTCATAAGATTTTTTCCAAGGAATTCTATTCCAAGTATGTGGGATTTCAATGAGGGAATCATTCTTCCCTTGTTCCCCAAAACCTTCCTAAAATCTTTACCAGTTCAAGCCCTTTTTTTTATCAATATTAGGGGTGTCTTTCAGCTAGAATATGAATTTTCTTCTTGTTATAATTTTTCATGACTTTGAAGGTTGTAGGTAGTTATACTTTATGTTGATATCTCTTTCTATGAAATATGTGTTTACCCCTAGTCTATAAATGTGACTTGAAAAGTCCTATATAATTATCTAGATACAAACCTTGCTTGATTCTGATAGTTTTGTAATCAACAAAATAGTACGGTTAGATTATCAAAAATGTTGAATTATTAATTATTTAGTCCCAGTGTGTACTTAGCCTTTTCAGTATTTTACAAAAATGTTAGCTAATCAGTTTGACTACACTCAGTTTTTTGAGGAGTTCAATAAAACTCCGTAGTCTCAATTATCAGTTGTCAGGGTGTTCTTTAGATTATTATGATGCTTTCAGCTAAAGTAGCTCTGGCCAGTCTTAGAACCATTAGTTTTAGTTATCAGGTCCTTCAGACTCTCAGGTTACTTCCAGATAAGTATTCTTGACTTAAGTCTTGGGACATCAGGTTCAATCTATCAGCCTAGTAGTCACAGCTAGAAAGTTTTTATGGGAGTAGGACTTAGCACCGAGAGGGTCGGGGTTCAGTGCACCCAGGTTCCTAGAACTATGTTTTCACCATAGGTTTTAGCTCAAATTGGTATCAGACAGTGATCACCCAGTTCAGCTACAATACCCTGGCAAGGTATAGTGGGCCTTCTCTAATGGGGGGTTATACATCAGACTCCATGTTTAGCTCGCATGGTTACATGTCGGTTATAGTCTCTCCCACGATGTCCCACAGTATAGTACAATACCTCTCAGTTCTGAACAGTCACAGTTTTTAGTTCAGTTCAATTACGTAGAATTTAGTATGTAGTGAGGATCCTCAGTCAGTACCTGGGTTACAGTCATATTTAGTGTTTATTAGTTCAGTTGTGAATTTCTACTATTCTTACATACATCTTTCATACTCAGTACATTCAAAGTACTAATGCATATTTTTCTTGTTGTATCGTATTATGATACAAGTGCAAGTTCTCAGTCACAACATCGTCAGTAGTTCCCTTCATATGATTTCAGCAACATTATCTTGGTGAGTCCTTATCTTTTAAGGACGAGGTTTTAGTTCTTTTTCAGTTTCTTACTTTTAGATGTTATTGTTAGATGGGGGCTTGTCCTAGCAACTCGTCAGTTCATAAATGGCTTTCAGACACAGTTTTATTTTGTATTTTATCAAACATGTATTCTTTAAAAGTGTTATTTAGTTATGTTTATACAACTTCTGCTTCTATTTAATTTAGTATACCAGTGTGATGTTAAGTCATAGGTTAGCTTGGGGTAACTTGTAACGCCAAGTACCATGTCGCATCCAGGGTGTAGACTCGGGTCATGACAATTGGATGGTGTGAGGTAGGTGATACATCATTGATAGGACCAGATTCAGTTCATGAGGCTATAGAGAAGGTTCAGCTTATTAGAGAAAGGCTGAAAACAGCTCAGAGTCGTCAGAAATCATATACAGATGTTAGGAGGAGAGAGCTTAAATTTGAAGTTTGTGATTGGGTGTTTCTGAAGGTGTCTCCTATAATGGGACTGACGAGGTTTGGAAAGAAAGGGAAGCTTAGTCCCTAATATGTTGGTTCTTATCGAATTCTGAGGTGAGTTTGCAAGGTGGCTTATGAGTTAGAGCTACTAGTGGAGTTGGCTTCAATATCATCCATTTTTCCATATATCTTTATTGAAGAAGTGCATTAGTGACCCATTCCTAGTTGTTCTAGTGGAGAGAATAGGTGTGAGAAATAGTCTTACCTATGAGGAGGTTCCGGTTGAGATCCTTGATCGTTAGGTCCAAAAGTTGAAAAATAAAGAAGTAGGTTTAGTGAAGTTGTTGTGGAGGAATCATCTTGTTGAGGGGGCTACATGGGAAGCCAAAACAGATATGATGGCTAAATACCCGTATCTTTTCCCTTCCGGCTCAGTTCCAGCATGAGGTATCAGTTTCATCCTTAGTACTCTAGTAAATTCATGTCAAGTTCATGTCTCTACATTCCTTTTATGTCATTGCATGTATGTATGTTTCACTAATTCAGTTTAGTTATGTATTTTATGTTCGGATTAAGTCACTCCATCAGTTTTCAGTCCATAATTTTCAGTTCTAGGATTGCGGCTTTTTCCCTACCCTCCAGCTTAATTAGCCTCTATTCGAGGACAAATTTTCCCAAGGGGGGAGAGAATATAACACTCCAAAGTTTTCTATGACTAGGTTTAGGAAGTCAAATATATTCAGCAGAGGAGTCTGTGATTTTCTCTCAGTACGACAAGTGGTACAGGTAATGGTCAGCTGTTACAGATCATAGGAAGACCCGTGGTAAAGTTTAGAGGCTCATCCCCTAGACCATGAGTCGTAGTTTGGTGGTACAACTCATGGTCACGGAGTTGTAGCATGCTACTAAGTTGCCAGGTTATGGTCATATGGGTGATTGTACGACTCATAGTAGGGAACTACAGGTTGTGGTAGGCATCTGTTGAGTTAATTAGAGAGTCAGAGAAATTGGACTAGCTAGCCAAGGGAGGAAACCATGAGTCGTAGGTTGGTGGCGCGACTCGTGGTACGAGTTGTAGTGACTGGCAGTGACCCTTTTTCCTAACAAATCATTAAGGGCATTTTCATAATTCTTAATCTCCTAACATCCTAATGACGTGGTTTTAAACCCTGAAAGGAGTGTTTTAAGAGGTTTTAGTATATTCTAAGACATTATACTCCCATGCATGCAAGATATTGAGATTCCCTTTCAAGATAAAGCTAGAATTCTACCCAATTTCTTCTCCATTTCTTTTGGGCTTTCAATGCTAGTTCAAAGATCAGTTTACCTAGGTATGTAGGGCTATGAATGAGGATTTCCTTCCACCATCATGCCCAAATTTCTCCTCAAGTTCATGAATTCAAGTTCTTAATCAAGTTTATTGATTTCTAGGGTTTTAATCCAATTTTTGTAAAATTCTCTATGATATGTTTATGGGTCTAATCCCCTCATGATCTAAAATATGTTTTAAGTCTAATGGGCAAATTTTATACACAATTTGATTATAAATTCATATTTTCAAGTTATTAGAAACTATGCCCTATTATGCATGTTTTATGAAGATCATGCTTATGATTCCATGATTTCAAGAATGATTAATTATCAAAGTATGCTTGAATGTTTATAAATTCTCAACTTATGATTCCACAATTTTACTTATGAGTATACATGTTTTGGGAGTAGTATCCAGCACCAAGAAGGTTAGGGGTTCGGAGGTTCCCTGGTCTTATAAACAACACACCAACATAGGTATATATTTAGGACCTCTAAAGAGAGTGTTTTCGTTTCACGAAGGCACACCGTGATATCACACCTAATTCATCCTTTTCCCTGGAAAGGATTAGTATGGCTTTCCTCCACGTGGGAAAGATGTGGGATCATCATGCACTCATACATGGTGGTTTCGTATTATGACGAGTCTCCCATTGTTTATCATGCTTTCAGTTATCTATGTTCATATGCTATGATAGTATCTTTTATGGCAGATTTGACTCAATGATCAATTTATGAGCTTTTACTTACGATTTTAGCTATGAATAGTCATATGATTTCTTTTTCTAAATCTTGGATCATTATGTTTATTTATGTTAACCAGCTTATGATTATGTATGTTTCAGATACAACTTAGCATGCAATCCTTATTCTCATGATCTTTTGGTTTACACACACGTTTTCAACGAATGATTTATTAAGCATGTTTTACTCACCTTACATAGTCAATATATTCCAAGTACTGACCACATACTCTATGCTATATTGTTTCATGATATAGGTTCAAGTGACCGAGCTCAGTCTCGTCGATGTATTGTTCTTACCCCAGTCTAGTTCAGCCTCTGTTTGGATGAGTCCTCATCATCCGAGGACATCTATCAGTTCAGTCTTATTTTGTCAATTTTGTTTTAGATTTGGAGATATCTGGGGGTTGTCCCAGCATCTCATCATGTAGTAGAGGATTATCAGACATAGATTAGTATGTTCAACTTTGAGATTTAGCATTCTGATGGTATCGCTTGAGACATGCTTTATGACATTCAACTTCCGCTTATAGATGTTTAAGTTTTAAGTTTTTTCTTTAATTTATGCTATTCAGTTGCTATTCACATGCCATGGGTTGACTTAGAGCTATTCATAGTTCTACGTCGCATGTCTCGATCCGATGTCCCAGCTAGAGTCGTGAAAGAAATGCTCTCTTGAGAGGTCCCGAATATGAGTATATACCTATGGTGGCGTGTAATTATGAAACCTAGGTCCTCGATTCTATGGCCTACTCGGTGCTAGATACTACTCCCAAAACATGCACATTTCTCATAATCATATTCTCAATAAATAGCTTAAAACAATTTTTTAGGAGTCTTGACTCCAAACATCTCTATAAAACTGAATATTGAAATTATTCCCAGTTCGAGTATCAAAATTCCTACGGGTGATTATATGAGATTATACCCGATCTGAGTATCGAAAGGCCTATAGGCGATCATAGAATACTATACCCAATCTGAGTATCAGAAGACCTACAGGGGATTGCATCATTACCATACCCGGTTCCAGTATCAGATGAAGGCCCTGATAAGTGGGCAAATATAGAAATTTTATGCATAGCATGCATTCAGTGTTTCAGGTAGCAGATTTACAAGTTACCTCTTCCTCTCTTTCTCTCTCTCTCTCTCTCTCTCTCTCTCTCTCTCTTTCTTGGATAGTTTCCAGTTATCTTTGGTATTGCTTATTTTTATAGTTTTCATCCTTACATATCAGTATCTACTATTCGTACTAACGTCCCTTCGCCTAGGGACCTGTATTCGTACCGCAGATATAGGTAAAGGCTCGGATAGCAAGTTGCCATAGGACTCCCAATTCAGCTGAGGGTTGGTATGCTATTTTCCTTTTGGAGTTATGGTCTAGTTTGATTGTACTATCCATGAGCTAGTTGCCTCTCCCCTCGGCTCCCACCTCGGCCTAAAGTGGGCTGATGACCTCGTCTCGGAAGGTGATCTGGAGATGATGAAGTTGCGGATGATACTGATTACTGAGCAGGCTGGCCCTTCCCTCTATTCGCACAAAACCACTTAATATGCCCTGGTTTCCCACAATCATAACATACAATCTACCCCTGATGATATGGACCTCCATATGTTCTTCTACACTGCGAATAAGGGGGCATTGGTTGCCTTACCTGCTCTGGTCGCTCCTGCCACTGTGAAGGAACTAAGATCTAGTCCCGTCTCTGCCCCTATGGTAGAAGTGGGGCACTCTCTACAGATCATGTCAATTGCCTAGATAACTGATCCCCTGAGTCACCCCAAGGCTCTCTGTAACCTACAGTCCTAACCCATTTCCTTTGCTCCTTCCACCTAAGAGTACCCCCCAGCTAATGAATCAAATCCTCCGTCTCTGGGTGAAACCCTGAATCCATGCAATATCTATATGCTCCTAAGTAGATAACCCTAAATAATCACGAGCTATATGGGGTCCTAGTCCCAACACAAACTGGTGAACCCTATCCTCTCTCGTCTAAACCATGTGTGGAGCATACCTTGCCAAAGAATTAAACCAAAGGCAATACTCCTGCACACTCATGCTTCCCTACTCTAGGTGCAAGACTTGCTCAGCTCGAGCTTGTCAAACCTCCTGAGGTAGATACTAGTGTATAAAGACCTCCGAGAACTCTTCCCACTTAGATGGCTGTGCATTAGCTCCTCTGGATTGAGCCCAAGACTCATACAAAAATATAGCCATGTCATTACAGTCTGAATGCCACCAAATGTACACCTTCTATCTTTGGGCCTGCATAACCTGCAATACTTTGTATATCTGATCAATAAAGTCCTAAGGTCCCTCACTCGGGTCTGATCCAGTAAACACTGGAGGGCTCAACCCAATAAGTCACAGGCTCTTAAACTCTCAACTACATGACCTCTATGTCCCTCCATCACCTCCAACTGTTGCTCCTTTCCATCAGTAATATGAGCGATCAGCCGAACAACCCCATCCAGACCACATCCTTCTCGAGCAACCGAAGGTACCATAGGCGTCGAAGGGTGTGCCACTCTATTCCCTCATGTACTGCTAGTGCAGGAGAAGCTGGAGGTCTATCTTCCACTGCTCTAACTAGGGCTAGAGGAACTGTATTACCTATAGCAGGAGACTCACTCTTAACCTTTGACCTGTCTCCTTGTTCCAATAGAAGGAGATTAGTACCCTCTCCTGCGACTGTGTCAATTAACTTTGTAGTCATCTTTCTCGTCACAGGCATACTCTGAAACAATAACATGATTTAAATATGGCAATACTTATGACCTCACTCTATACACGAACTATTAGTAAAAGAAGTGAAATGACTCCTAGATGTTCTATAGACTCTTGATTATAAGTATGATGCACAAGATACCCATAAGTAAGACCCTACTAGATATAGCTTTACAGACTCCTTGGGACATGACTTTTCTTTGATACCAAGTTTGACACGCTCCAGAATTGGGGAAGGGCGGAACTGGCAAAGACAATCAAGAAACTAGCTATATAGTGTCTATAACAACAAGGCAGAGACCAACCTGGCCATCTGCTAAAGTTATCTACAATAGATATTGGACCCATGAGGTCTCTGAAACAACAATTAAACAACTAAAAAGTTGACAAGGCTACAATAAGCTAAACTACACAACAAAAGACCGACAAGGCCATATGACCCGAACAACTATACAACTAGTCAACACAAGCCTTTAGTGAGTAAGTAACTAAACTGAATGGGAAAGGGCCCCGGCCTACCCAATAGTACACAAACTCAAAACAGTCGAAAAGGAAACATAGCTCCAGGAAAAAAGGAGCATACCACTTCTTTGCCGAAATTAGGCTCCTATTGCGACTATTGATCCAAGCCTCTACCAGCACCTGTAGCACAATTACAAGAAGGGGGTACCCAGGTGAAGGGACATCAATACGAATGAAATGTACTGGTATGTAAGGATGAAACTATAAACATAGATACATCTAAGATACTGAAAACCGGGGTAGGGAATAGATACAACCTGCGACTCTGGAAGCTGATATCTTAACAAAATATGAAACATCATGTGAATACAATAAGGTAAGCACATATAAAAGTCACACTGCATTATCCATAAGCTCAGTCCCTAATCAAATAATGACCTAGTTTGATCAATCAATATTGTCTTACTGAGATGACCATCTCAGAGGTATCATAACTAATGGGACATCTTCCCATCTGACATAACTGCATCGGTGGTGAGTTCATAGCCTCATATCTGAAGGACACCTGCCACCTAACATAATCACATCGGTGGTAAGGTTATAGTCTTATATCCGAAGGACAACTGCCCACCTGACATAATCACATCGGTGGTAAGGTCATAAGTCTCATATATCAAATATGCTAAAGGACAACTGCCCACCGGATGTACCAGATCGGTGGTAAAGTCATAGTCTGATATCTGGAGCCTACTGGGCTCATATCATGTCTAACACATATGGCATAAAAAATGACAAACTTCCAGACTGCAACCTGAAAAGACCTCTTTCATAATTCATCGTCACACATAAGCACATATATCACATAAACCTTTCAAATAACACTTATATGCATATACTCAATGACTTTCACAATTATAAGAAGGTTCAAATTATATAAGGAATTCAGTGAGCTCCACATTTAACACTTAGGCACATTTTGAATTTGGGAACTCAATAACCTGACGTTTAGCTTAAGGGAGAGGAACCACGAAATCTCCTCTTAGCCTCACCTACCTGATAACATATACACAAGATAAAGGACAACCATGAAAGGCATTTCCACTTTGACAAGCTCATTTACCCTTACTAGATTATGACATTGATTCTTAGCTTAAACTCGCTTACACATCGCTGTCTTAACTCTTTTCTCAATTTCTCTTGACAATCAGACCTTTAAACATACTTAAAAGAACATATACACATAATATAGTAAAGTACCAGCTTACAGTACCATGTATTTTGCCTCACTTTTACTTATTCCAAACATGTTTAATGATTAAATCTCAATGTCATTCAGTTTTAGACCTTCGGGTAGAATAATACTTGCTTCAATATGAGTGTGAAGAAATATTTATATTGTCCCTTTGGGCAGTATATATCTCTGCTCAAACAACGAGGATAGGACGCCTTAACATACCTCGCTCCGATGTGTTCTTTTAGCTGACTTCCTTCTTCAACACCAGCCTTCAACCTCCTAAACCTATTGAATATATATGCATGTAATAATACTAATTTTTATCTAAATGTTTAGACAAAACAATTCCCCAACCGGCAGCCACAACGAGAACAACAACTAACGAGAACAACAACATTAGTCATTTCTATACTAGTTTTCATCAAATTTTGAGGGGAGAAAAGAAGAGGAGAATTGCCTAACTTCTTTTGAAATTCATCCCTATCATGTGAAGTATATTCCCAGCCAATAATACTGCCAAAATCCTAGGGAAAATGAAAACAACCTAGCCAAAAACAGTCCCAACGGCAGCTCATCTAGCTGCCAATTTTCCAACTTTCCAACTATCAAATTGATGAATTTAAAGGGGTAAAATACTTACCTTCCTTGTTGACTTAGGTCCTTATTTAAAGGGGAACATATATGCAGTTCAAAACGGTTCTAAAATGCAGCAACTCACCCCAAACTAGCTGAGAAAAGGATCTCTGAATACCCACCAACACACCTTGCACACTTGGTAACCAACTCCCTCTCCTAGTTTGTATTTTGGTTGAGTTGTTCTTGGTGTTTTCTCGTTACTCCTTCTTGAATTAGCTGCTGGAAACTAGAGAGGATTTATGTGTAGACAAGTATCTCACATTCTGGAAAAGTTGAAAGTGATTTCATTACACAACACTTCAAAATATAAAGGGGTGAGGCGGTGGCCACGTTACTGCTTGATAGTTTCCCAGTAAAAAACCTATAACTTTTTACTTCGAAATTCGATTGATGAGCGATTTGATGTTCTGAAATGTAGACTCAAAGACCTTAATTTGGTTGGTAGTAGGACATCTAACTCATTATAGATTTAGAGATATGATCATTTAAAGTTGACCCTTACTTATGAATTTCACATACTCTTCGCTTTTCCCTCCTCACCTATGACCAATATACAACCTATATTTCCCTTACCAAAGTATACAATTATCGAATAATCACCAAAAACTTTTTGGGGTGTAACAATACGTATTTATTAAGGGCATGGTTCTTCCATTACATACTCCGCAAGCATAAAGTTCGTACAACATATACATATGGGCATCATAGACAATTCGTAACTAAGGCATCTTATCACGACCCTAGCATAGATTCCGGACCTAACACAGGACCTAGAACTACGAATGGCTCCAAGATAACCCATGGTAGATGCAAGCATAAGTATAAGCATACATTAACTATAGAATGATTGTAAGATATATCATAAGTGGAAGTCTAAGATGTCATAAAACGCATCAACTGGAACAACAGGTTAACACAATTAAATATCTATACATCAAGTCTGAAAGCCTCTACTAATAAGACAACCTGAAGGGAAAAAACCCCCAACTAGCTCTAATAAGTCTTAAAATTGAAATGACTAAAAGTGAACATAAGCCAAAGCTAACATCCTCGAATGATGAGGACTCACCATTACTGAGCTGAATTTAGGACAGGAGCAAATCTAGCAGTTGGGATGCGACTGAACACCCGAACCTATATCATCAGATTATATAGCATAAAAGTATGCGGTCAGTACTTTGAATATACTAAATATGATGGATAAGTAAAACATAAGGGTAAGGACTACATGATGTAAATAATGATGGTGAGATAGCCATAAAACGTGAGTCGTTCATCATAAACTAAGGTAAAATGACCTAAGGTATTCAAGACAACATCATAAAACTGATTATGGTTGAAATCATAAATAAAACTCATTGATCAGGGTAAAAAAATACTATAAGTCATAACATAATGAAACATGAACATGAAGAATCCTAGAAACATGAGGAACGATGGGAGATTCTCATAAATGACACCATCATGAATGAGCACACAATTCCAACTATCTCGCTAGAGTTGGCAGAGCCATTCAATGCCTTGCTAGGGCAAAAAATGATGAAGGCATGATATCAATCATAATCATGAGCCCAGTCGGGTTTTGCATGGACTAGGTAAAATTATGAAATTCATAAATTTGCTTAACATAGGTGAACTAACCATGAAAAGAATGATAAAAGTTCAGCCATGATACATAAGCTTGATATTCATGAGATTCATACATACTTGAGTAAATTATCCTAACTTGAAAACAGAGATTCATGAGAGTTTGTATAGAAATCATGTAATCATAACCATAAATCATAGAAAGAATCGTTAGAGAATACAAATCATAAGAGATTTATAGAGTTTTGTGAAAAAAGGGCCTAACCCTAGAAGTTCATGAAATTCATAATTGGAGACTTGGAGAAATTGAAATAATGAAATTAGACTTGAGACTAAACATGAGGGTGGAAGAAATTCCCTATTCATAACCCCACATACCTGGTCTTTGATGAATTCTTTCTTAGACTTGAGACCTAAGAGAGTTGAGAAGAAGAAGAACCCTAGTTGCTTGAGAGCCTTGAGAAGTTTGATCTTCAATCTACAGTGTTTTGAAGAGAATGAAGGTTTAGGCTCAGTAAAATCCTCTAATTAACCTTTTAGGAAGCCCAAATCGACCTCATTCAGGAGTTAAAAGTATAAGAAGTTACAAAAACTCACTTAGGAAATCATACTTAAAAACAACCTGTCTAGAGACGACGGCTCATTGTACCATAACACGACTTGTTGTGACCCCTTGTGGTCATTAAGCCCTATGGTTAGCCTCTGGGTCTCTTTGTACGAATGGATTGTATGATCCATACCATAGTTCTATGATCCATCAAATGCTTCTTGTACCATCCAAGCCACACTGGTCATTCTCAGAACCTCATCCTACAGAAGGCCTACCATGACCCATACCATCATAGTACTGTCCGTAGGTTCCTCTCGCGGTACTTGGATTGTTCTTGGTTATTCTATGAACCTCCTACCATGCTCACCATGACTAGTACCACTATACCGAGGGTCGTACCATGGCTTGTGGTTACTGAAAACATTTGGACATTTCTCTAGATCTCTTGGTATGATGTCATAACTCGAGCATAGACCCCTGATGTAACACTGGACCTAAAATCATGAATGAGTCCAAGATGACCCATGGCGCATGAATAACATAAGTATAAGCATACATAAGTGGGACAAACATAATATAAGGCATAAGAGAAAGACTAAGATATCATAATGTGTAAAAACTAAGGCAACAAGTCAAACAGCCGAATATCTATACATCAAGTCTGAAAAGCCTCTAAAACATAAGATGAGCTGAAGGGACAAACCCCAACTACCTCCACTAAGTCTAAAAACTAAAATGACATGAAAGAAAAGAATCAAAATTGACATCCTTGAATGATGAAGACTCGCCTAGATTGAGCTAAATAAGGAGTAAGATCGAATCTAGCGATGGGCCTGAGACTGATCACATGATCTTATATCATGAGACACTATAGAACAAAATTTTGCAATTAGTACATTGGATGTACTGAGTATGTATGATAAGCAAAACATAATAGAAGGTCAACATGCTAAAAAGTATAGTTGATAACGTCTAAATCCAATGCTCAAAGTGAGAGAGTGTACACGAACATATACAATATAATTTACCCAACTATGAGTCGGGGATTGAATCCACAGGGAATGCGGAATGATTGCTACTAAAGTTGTAAATCAATAAAACTAACTAGCATAGTTGTATAACAATTTGTAAAGTAAATTTTAGGGGAAAATAAGATCACTATACGCCTCTAAATGCAATAACAAAATAATGCAATGTGAACTGAAGTAACAATTAGAGCAAGTACTAGGGATGTTCTATTGACGGGGCGTTGATAGGATTGGGGTTAACTGATAAGTCTAAAGAAACCAATTACAAGCATGAATAGTCATGGACTAGTTTGTACATGATCTTTCTCAACCACTTGGGTATATTTTACTTGACTTCTCTCGAACCCTAAGGTCACATAACAAATTAGCCATATTAACTTGGAGAAGAGTTAAGTTATTTCTAGCCTTAACTTTTGAATGAGTTATAAAAATGGGTCTTGGCTATCTCTTGCCCAACCTCACACCTTCAAAACTCAATTCCCCACTAATGCTTTTTCACCCAAATCCTACTTCTCTTTCTCAACCAAAAATAAGATAAGTAAACACAATTTATGTTTGCAACCATGAATATTTCAATTGAAACTTTGAGAAAGAAATAGATTCATGCAAAATAAGTGATTCTAAGACTAAAACAAAAAACACCCAATCCATTCTAAGCCCTTATCAAGAACACACCTCTAGCAATAAAATTAGCTATTCATGAATGAAGATAAGAAAAATATAAAAATAAATAATTCATTAACATTCATCGTTGAATAGAAAACTCAAGCTTTAAAATGTGCTTCAATGGTTTTGCCTTAGCACCTTGAAGAAGAATAAAGAAAAGCTCTCACTTCACTCTATCATCCTCTCTCAATGATATGATATGTTCAAAAAGTTCTCCTCTTCCTATTATCAAGGTGGCGTAAAAATTAGGAAAAGGTTTCTCCTCTTCCTTGTGAATAGATTCCCATTTTTGCCCTTAGAAGCATTCAAACTATATTTGTGCCAAAGCTGGACAATTTTAACCTTTTTAGCATGAAGCTCACTTATGCAGCACCTGCATTGCGCAGGTGGCCATCCACGAGATGCAAGTCCCTCACAGATCTGGGTCAGAGAAAACTAGGTGTGTCCTATAGTAAACGCAGGTGCTCTTTAGCTTCCGACTAGTGCGACTCTACGCGGAACTTGCATTTCGCAGGTGCCAACCTGCGAACCGCAGATCTTGTTCCTCCAACACTTCTCTTTTTAGTTCAATTCCTCTGTTTTCCCTGTTTAAGTTAAATACCTGCAAAATTAAAGAGAAAGGGAATAAAACCTTCCTAAATTAGTTGCAAACAAAGCAAAAGCTCATGCTTAAAAACCTAATGAGTTGGTAAATTATCAACTCTAAACTTGAACCATTATTTGTCCTCAAGCAAGGCATTTCCTCATAGCTAAGATATTGACTTAAGCATGTCATAACACAAGAGTTGCCCACAAAGGACCACTAAAAATTAGGACAACCCCAAAATCGCACACCGACTTAATACAATTAAGAGATTAAAACATGTTGCACACACTTCAAGAGATGACCACAAACAATTGACATATTTCACAAGGGGCCTAGCTAATCAAATTATGATCCAATAGTATCTAATATCATTAAAAATCCAGCTAATCAAATTAAGATCCAATAGTATCTAATATCATTAAAAATCCACATTCAAGGTTTGCCTTCAAGTTCACAGCACACTTGTCTTATTCACACTTTTCAAATTGAAACACACTTTAGCATATACCCCAAGGAAGTGATGCCACTCACACAAAGGGAGAATCACATTCAATTTCATGCATTTCACACACATCGGGATTATAGGATAAATAAAATATACTCACCCCCATAAAGAAATTAAAGTGCATCCAAATTGACCCATAGGCTTGCCCTTTGCGTAAGTCACCACTAATGTAGAGCTACTGCAATCGGAATCACTAAGGTCTTGAGGGTCATAATGAAGGCTCAGGGTAAGGGTAAGAAACATTTTTAGTTCTAGTGACTAAACCTTCCTAAATCCTTTTGTGAAGATATGCAAACATTCCTCTTCATAATTGGGATCACTCCATATTATCTCTCTTTGTTCATTATCTTCATTTTTTATCAAAAACCACCCTTATAACACCTTGGCTTCCACAATTAGCCTCTTTTAAGAAAGAGATAGCACCTTTCACACATTCTTTTTCTTGTAATGATAGGAGGTTTTAACCAACCTTTTTAGTCATTTCATCACAATTTTCTACTACCACTCGTTGAAACTCACATATTCTTCCCCTTTTTACAAACCTCCAAACTTAGTCTTTTGCCTCATTTCTTCTTTATCTCTCCCCAAATTTTGGGCATCAAGCCCCTTTTTTCATTCTTTAAACATTAACAACTAGGGAGGATGGGTGCCAAGAGAGGGGTTACAAAAGGGTTATAGGCTTGTAATGCAGTTTTCAAAGAAAAGGGACAAAGGCTCAAACCCTTTTGGGTGAAGTGACCATCTAAAGAAATCCTAAGATCATGTTCTAAGTGTAGCCACATCTAGAATTTCGCCTCGAGTCACACTTAGGGAAAGTTCTAGACAATTATGCACACATGAGAATTCAGCTAAAGACCTTACCATACAAGACATCACAATCAAAAGAGTTTGCAAATTTTCAAGATGACATCAAGAGTATGATTTTAGACAAGCTAGCATGCGAATCAAAAAGCAAATTAAAGAATGTGCAACACAAGACAAGAGAATGATTATTTTCAATTTCAAGTGCTCCCTTTTTTTTTCAAAACTCATTTGCAATGTCAATAATAAAAAAATTTTGGGTTGTATCTTTTTAAACAAGTGCCACAAAATACTCACAAGGACACTAGACTTGGTGTTTCTCCTTAATAAAGTCTCCTCTCAATCTATCATTGAGTAATTTAATCTGATTCAACAAAAAAAGAAAACAAAGAAAATTTTGCTCCTTGGGAAAGAACCGTGGTAAAGAAAACCCTTGGAGTTTATTGTTATATAATATGAACAAAGAAGAATTTTTAAACATAGGTCATGAAACATTTGGCAAAGTAAAATAAACCCATCAATGGCACTCACAGCGCCAATGCAAAAGCAACAAAAAATCATTTCAAAGTAAGTTCAACAAGGACGTTCATTACATAGCAATCCTTGAATGAGCATACCCCTCCCCTTCACAAAATCTTGCATTGTCCCCAAAGCACATTAAGAGTAAAAGAGAGAAGGAGGGCTCCCTGATAGATGTAGAGAGTAGCAAGATTGATCCATCATGGGAGTTTTCATGATGTTGGCTTGGGTATTGGAGGCATCAACGGGTTTGGTGGGAGTCCAAGTGGCTTATCGGGAGAAGAGACTATCCAGCGTTTTGGAAAAGCCTGGTCTCATGATAAGAGTAAATTGGAGGCACCCAGTATGGATCACCTGAGGTCTCCACCTGATGAATAGTAAGCATCTCTGGGCGAGGTGGTTGGATGTGATAAACCTCTTCATCCGACACCACCTCGGATGAGATGTCATACCCTACAGACCAATCATCCAACGAACTCTTATTCTCAATAGGTGGTGCATTTTATGCTGTTGGGATATTGATAACGCTCAATCTCACACTTTCTAACAAAGTATGAAGTGATTGTTGTCAATAAAGAACCCAACTAAGAGGTTGGGGTCAAACCACAAGGAATAGGGTATGATCTAGACTAATGCTGGTAGTTGAACTTGCTGGTGAGTTATCTCCAAATTGGGGGTTTCAAAGAAAACAATATTAAAAAACATATTGTAATTCTGATTTAAATCAACATTTTCAAACAACTAGGATAAGTGTTCCCCATGGGTTCATAACTACTTCAAGTATAGACATGTGATCAATTCTAATGCTTACTTGTAGAACTAATAACTAGGGTTCATCCAAACGACTGGTTCGTCCCTATTGGATGACTATACTCAATCATCGGGCAAGGTATCATGAGTGATTTCAAACTAACCATTATCAATATGTTCTAAATTTAATTATCCTGCGACTACAGTTCAAGTTAATACAATGATCTTAAGACCAAAGCTGTGTTGTAATTCTTTTTTCCTAATCTCTCTTCTCTAGGTTCAAGCAAGTAAAGAATTCGGGAAAGTACAAACATTGTACACCATTAAGAGACGTTTAAAGATAAAGAGAATAAAATAAAAGCTTGTCGCATTGGTTTTGAGTTGCTTTTGTGAAACCCTAGTTCATTAATCCACCATGGTTTCCACAACCCTAGTTGTGGAGGTTTTAGCCTCTCATGGTTGTAAGATTATAATTTGTATTCATGGAAAAACACATAATTAAATACTTACAACAATAATTGGAAGAAAACCAGATACGAATATCAAAGATATCTCAAGAATAATGTAGAAATTCATGAATTTGATCCCAAGAATTGTTCCTCATACTTGATAAAAATTCACAAAAACTATTCTTCACATGTATACTAAATCGATTCTGTCTTTCTCTAACTAAAATAAAACATAAAACCTATTTATACAGACATTAGAATTCTTTTCCTAAGCTGACAGGGAATTTTTCATATCTAGAGACGACTGTGTCATGACTGGACCTGCGAACCGTAGCAGGATTCACCATGGCTCCTGGTACGGTTCATATGTTGATGCTACAATTCTGAGTCCATTCGTACCAGGAGTCTGCATTTGTGCAATTTTCTCTGGATAATTCCAGGACTCTAGTTATGACTCATACCATCTTTATACGGCTCGTACTGAGAGTTGTACATTGCCTTCTTCTAACTTCAGCCTTCTGACTTTCATCACGATTCTCAGTACGGTTCGTACTGAGACTTGTACTTTGGCTGATTTTCTACATTTTAAGGCTTCTTTTGCACATCTTTTCGCCAACACTTATTTTCCCTGAAATCACAGTAAAAGTTCCTCATATCCATATAAAAATACCTAAGTCCATGCTATTTTCTCAAATTTAAGCATCAAAAGTGTTGTAACCTCATAGCATACCAACACCCTAAACTTAAGACTTTTGCATGTCCTTAGGCAAAGAAAAATAAAAACTAAACACGACGCTTAACTAGAAAATAAACCTAGGATACTATAGCAACATCAAACAAAAATTGCACTATTAACTCAAAAAGCTTTTGATCCTTTTCCCGTGAACAAAATCAGCACATGCACTGCAAGCAATCACAAAACATGATAAGCAGGGATCAAGACATGTCATCTGGCTATTAACAGATAGTTAAATCATCACTGATGCCTTTTACACAGACCACTGGTAGAGTTAAACACAAACCATGTACCCTCACATCAAATGTAGTCCCCCACTCATAGATATAGTAAAATATATAACATTGGACTGAACAAGCAAGACTCTCACTCTCACAAAAAAGTTTCAAATAATGCATATCGGATACCATAGGTTTTCCCTTGTTTTCTCAACTTCGGTTTGTCAGATGTTCAGGCCAGGATCACTATAGGACTTTCTTTGATTTGTAATGTATGCTTTGGGGCTGGGTATGGTAGATATGGGATCTTTTTAAGTGACTAAATCCTTCCTTGGTACTACATACATGCGGCTCAATTTTTTTTTACTCTTTTTTACCCTTTTTGCTTCTTTCACTTTTTCCTCTCTGTTCAACTTTTTTACTCTCCAACATCCTCAGAGACCCTCTTTTTCCTTTTTTCTTTCCCTGCTCCTGTGGGCTCCCTATTAGCCACCAGATCAAGCTCCTAATCTATATCAACATCGAGGTAAGGAAGAGCGGGAGATGTTATGACTCTTAGATGCCGTGATGACAGCTCGGCCACATGGCTCCGAAGAGCCCCCAACTCCTCATGGAGCCTGCCCATTTTAGTTTGCTCGTCCAAGCGCATATTGAATCTTCTTTTGAACCCATCTAATCTGGCATGTAGGGCCTACGCAACTGTCTCTATCTCATCTTTCACCCAGGGCTTGAAATTCTCCATCATCAATTGAATCTTCCTCTCGGCCATGGTCAGTCTCTTGGCCAACATTTGGAGAAATTCCTGAGGCACTAGGATGTACCCGGCTGGAGTCTGGCTCGGGAGGCTTGTTGGTGGTGCGAGAGAGGTGCTGAGAGCTGCATCTAAATAACCAGCATATGTAGATGGTGTCTCGTCGTACTCCTGTGAGGGCGCACATTCACCTGTGTGCTCCCAACTAGCCAAGTTAGTGGGACTGCGGTGGAAAGTCGGGCCCGACTTACCGGGTTCATCTCATCATGGATCAGGACAATTTCAGCAATCCATTATCCTCCAAGAAGGTTCTCCTCACCACGACGTGTTGTACTGCCTAGCTCTGTGCATAATCTGAAAAAAAGAATCAGGAATGGTATGGTAGTTCTCAATCCCATAGCCCGATCTCGCATCTCCTCTGCAATGACCCTCAGAATGTTGATGGTGTACCTGGACATGATACATGCCACCAAAGCTGCTTTATCTGCACTTAGGGTATTTTCATAAACCATCGATGCCAACCGATGATGCACTAACATCCAGCAGGCCTTTGCTATGAAATTTAAGGAGTTCTTCGTGACCTGCTTACAGCTAGGGACCCATTCTTCCTCTTCTTTGTCCTCAGCGATCACACCAGACAACCACTATACCAGTCTTCTCCTCTCATCAAAGCTGAGCTACTTGATATATTTCAATGCCTCCACCCCATATTCAAATTTTGGCATCGCATGAGGTGGTATGAACTGGGGCCCATATAACATCCGAGCAATAGTGCACTCAGATATATCAACGTCTCAGCCTTTGACCATGACGCTCTCCACCTGGGGCAAATCTTTCAACTTCTACCCCTCTTTCACCTTCTGCTCCATGGTTGCCAAATATTTGTCTTAGAACTCCCAGACGATTTCTGGAGTGTATTGGTTCAGGGCCCTAGCCTCCACTCAAATTCGTAGAAACTAAATATTTGCTTCATCTCCTCCACCTTATTTAATGAATTTGTGAGGATACGCAACCCATCTTAAATGCTCTGCCTAGGTTTATTTTTGGCGGAAAGAGCAATGACCTATTCATATATCTCCTGGGCTCCTGGTACTCTCCACCGGAGAGTGCGGTTCTCCCTAGGCGGAGTCTACTCCTGCTCGGGATTTGGTGCCTCCTCCTCTGATCTAGTTCCACTGCTTTCCTCTCCAGATTGGGCCTCCTTGGACCCCTCTTCTTCATTACAACCATTTCACGACTCTTGAGCTCTTTCCTCAACTCTCTCCTCAGACTGGAAAGCACCGACAGATGTGGCAGTGACCGCCACAGCCTGGGTTTTGGCCTTCGCCCTAGTGGTTTGAGTCTCATCTATGTAAGAGATGTTGACCCTGTATTCCTCTAATGAACCACTATGGGAGCTTCCCACTTGATCGGATTAGGAGGTCTCATCAAGTAATGTCCTTCGAGAAGTTGTCTTTGATTTTTTACGCTTTATCGTCATTATACCTGTGGAGAAAAGGGTTAGAATTCCATATCTGAGAAAAAGAAAGAAAAAAATTCCCCTGTAGTTTATCACAGGTAAACGGTACGGTTCGTACCTTGGAGGTACAATTCATACTAAGACCCATAATATCTCAGGTTAGTGTTACACCTTTGAGGTATGACTCATACCATAAAGGTACGGTCCGTACCATGAGTCATATGAGGATGCCCCTTTAAAACAATTGTTCTGCATTTTTCCACGACCCATGGTACGATCGGTAAGTCGATTCCATGAGTCGTAGAAAGGATCGTACTGTCACTTGTGTACTTGACCCCTTTCAGATTCTTGGTACGACTGCCAGGTATGACTCATAACAGTAAACTACAAGCAGTACTAAGATTCCTACCTTGTGATTCTTTCAAATTTATCTTGGGACAGTCCCAACGAGCTATCATATGAGTCGTAGTATGAAACCACGAGTCCTAGGAAAGCTTGTGAAGCCTATCCCTTCCTTAATTTTAGTTCAATTTGTAGGGGGTTTTAGTTTAAGGTTAGGTACTCAGAATTCCCAGGTCCAGGATGCATTTTACCAGTTTTACATCTACTCATTCCTCCCCTTTTTAATCATGACCCATAACTTCAATTTTTAACAGTTCAACGCATAATTTTCACAAGTTCAAGCTCCTACCTAGTCGTACTTAGCTTGTTTACATCCCTGGTCATTGTCCTTTTCTAATTTTTTCAAGCATTGAGAGGACTCTCAGGGGGTTTAGCAAGTTTACATCAAGCAAACAAGTTATATCTACCAATTTCGAGGAAATACACTTACTTGAATGATGTTACTCCAACTATCAATCAAGACTAGGGTTTGACTTGGGATTTTCGATGTAATCTTGAGCAAGAACTTGTTCAAATAATTGTGAATGATGAGTTACGGGTGTGAAGGAGTCACGAGTTTAGGTTTTGAGAGTGTGGGGGAAGGGTATGACTTATTTGAGCTTTTATTGGTTATAGGGCCGATTTAAAAATCTGGGTCGAGTCGGGTAGATTTAAAATTTTTGACCCATCAGGACTCGTACCATGAGTCATAGGAAGGTCCTAGGACTCATCCCTTGGACCGTAACAGAGAGATTGAGAAACTTACCCATGGACCTATGATCACATCTTATGAATCGTATAATTGGGGTACGGTTCATACTATGACTCGTAGGTCTTTTCTTTTTATTGTGGTCCATGCCTTGCATAGTTCATAGCCACAGTGAGTACTATGACCTGTCCAATGAGCTTACGAGTCATAGGACCAACTGTATCCTGAACTTATGCACTGAAGTACATCTCTAGCTCTCACAATGACTTGTCATACGACTCGTACAACCCTCTCACGAGTCGTACTGAGAGCCACAGCACCTGCCTGTTCAGTAATTTTTCTGCCACCAGTTTTTGTCTCCCCTGCACACTAAACACACATTAGTTAAATTAACTTGGGTTTCCTCCCAAGAAGCGCTTGAGTTAATGTCGCGGTATGATGCAGGTGTTTTGGTTACTTAGAATTCACCAAACCACCACATGGGTTGCCTCTGAAGAAGCACCTGATTTAACTTCACGGCACGACGCAAGTCTCTTGCCTACTCAGACTTTGTCAAAGAACTTTGATTCATCTTCTATTGCTGACACAACTCTATATTCTTCTGGTTGCTTCATTGACTGACAGACGTTGAAGGTTACCTCTTCTTTATTGAGTCTAAATTTCAATTGGCCAGCCTCCACATCTACTAAGTCTCTCCCAGTGGCAAGGAATGGTCGCCCCAAAATAATGGGGACCTCAAAATCAACCTCGCAATAAAGGATCACGAAGTCTGCTGGGAATATAAATCTATCAACTTTGACAAGACCATCGAATAGGATCCCCACAAGCTTCTTCACAGTTCTACCGGCCATCACTAGCTGCATGGTATTTGGTGTGGGGGCTCCCAAGCCCAGTTATTTAAGCACGGCCAATAGAATCAGATTGATGTTTGCACCCAAATCACAGAGTGCCCTTGCGAACTTAACATCACCAATTGTGCATGGAATAGTAAAGGCACCTGGATATTCCTTCTTTTGGGCCAGGAACCATGAAGCTATAGCACTATAATGGTGTACATTATGAACAGGCTCATAGCTCACGGACCTCTTCTTCGTCACAAGGTCCTTCATGAACTTGGCATATCCCGACATCTATTCCAACGCCTCAACCAATGGTATTATTACACCCCAAAAAATTTCTGGTGATTATTTGATATTTGTATGCTATGTTAAGGGATGTATGGGTTGTATATTGATCGTAGATTACAGGGGAAATGTGTACGATTGGAAATGCAAAGAGTATGTGAAGTTTATGAATTAGGGTCAATTTTAAATGACCATATCTCCCAGTATATAATGAACTAGAAGCCCACGATGTATGAAATTAAAGATCTTTGAGTCTAGTTTTCATAACATCAAACATCTCCTCAACCAGAGTTCGGAGTAAAAAGTTATAGACCTTTTGTCGTGACATTGTCGGGAAGTGAGGTGGCCACCGCCCAACAACCTTTATATTTTAAGCTGTGTGTTATGAAATCATTCTCAACGTTTCCAGAATTGAGGTGCTTGCTTATCCTCTGAAATTCTCTCAAATTTCCAGCAAACAACTGAGGAGAACACCAAGCTAAACTCCATTAAAAGTAAAGCTATGTGAAGGGGAGCTCATAAGGAGTAGGTGGTGTGTTGGTGGCTGTTTTGGCAGCACTTGGGCAGTGTTGCTTTGATGAATTTTCTGCGTTTTTGTAGCTTTCATAAGCTACATATATGTTCCCTCTTGGTATTTATTATACACAAGTATAAAAGGTAAGAATTCTACTACTAACCTTTCTTGAATTCTTGATTAAAAGACTAGAAGTTGGAGGTGTGTTTGGTGTGTTGGAGAACTGTTTTTGCTGCATTTTGGACAGCAGGGTTGCTGCATTATTTAACAAGAAGTTCAGGTAAATCACTCCTATTTTTAACCAAGACAAACCCCCATAAAAAGGTAAGGATTTCCCCCCTTTTAAACCTCAAATTGTAAAGCAAAAATCTGGAAATTGGCAGCTAAGTGAGCTGCCGATGAACTGTTTGTGAGCTGAGTTTTGCTCGTTACTCTTAGGCATTTTGGCTGTTTATTTTGATGGAATTATACTTCATATTGAGGGGAAAAATTAGTGAAAACTAGTTGAGAAAATGGCTAATCATTGTTGATGTTGCCGTGTGTTGTTGTTGCAATTGTGACTGCCTTTGGTTAGTTATTTTGGCAGAAATTTGTGCTATAGATTAATCTTGTCGTTGGCCTATAAAACCACTGGATTAAGGAGGTTGAAGGCTAATCATTGAAATAGGAAATCAGCTAGCGAAAAGCTCATTGGAGAAAGGTATGTAAGGCATTCTTTGTCTCTTGATTTTCAAGCATGAATTCATGCCGAGGATTAATCCGGCATTGCCCTGTACTTGAGCTTCTATATTAGCATATTATGGTTCTTCCCAGTTTTTAGAATTACTTGGTATTAAGTTATATATTTGCTAAAGAGTTGGAATGCATGAATGTGAAGCGGAGAGGGCAATTGCCTTCGATTATGGTCATAGTTGTAAAATGAGTATGAAGTCCCCTCGGCATAGGCACTTTGAGCTGGTACTTTACATTATGTTATGTATTTTTTGTGTCAAATTTGTTTCACATTATGGTTGCTAAGAAAATTGGTAAATATGGCAAGACGACTATGCGCGAACAATCCTAAAAATTGAAATCGGTTTTAACTTTGTAAGGGATAACGAGGGTAACGAAATGGAATTTCCTTATGAAAGTTACCTACCCTCTTATATTCATGTTTTAAAAGGTACCTAGGGCCATGAGATGGTTCCCCGGTCCCTCTCCCTTAAGTTAAGCAACTAATTAATGTGTTTCTTAATTAACAAATATGTTAAACTTGGAAAATAGAACCAGAATGGGTAAACTACTGATATTTCTGTGGAACCATATTTATTGGAAGGTTATTCACAATATCTTGATGTTAACAGGTTATACGAAAATCATATTATATACATTTATGCTTACATTAAAATTACGCGCTAAAGCGACAAGGATTGCCTTTAGAAAGTCTCTATATGTTTATTAGAGCTCTTGAGTTATCTAGACCTCCTGAAAATTGCTTAAGGCTTTAAGTAGACACGTCGCATGTTCTTTGAAAGTTGTAGATGTGCAAGGATATTACCCTAAGAGTAAAGGTTGAGGCTCTATAAGCAATGGAGAGATAAGAGTAAATATTAGATCTTTTAAGGTAATATATGAGTTATATTCCCTCTATCCGTAGTTGATTTCAAGAACCTTTGAGCAACGTTAAAATATGATCAAGATGATGTTTAAGAGATAAGGTTGGCAATTAGGTAAAAAAGTTAGTACGTATAAGAATTGCTGGAATAATGAACTCGAGAGTAAATAATTAAGTAGGGAATCAAGAATCCTGTTTGGGAAAGAATTTATGATTAATACGAAAAGTAAAGCTCAAGGTTGTTAACTTAGATGATAAGTGTTCCGATTTTTAACAAGTTGGGCACATGGCCAGCAAGATTTACCCTGTTCTAATGACATTTAGCAAAAAAAGTTATAAATAAAGTTGTTTATGTTCAATTTTGTTAAGCTAATGAAAGGCAAGCAAAGTGTTAACTTCTTAAGAAATGATTAGAATCGAATATTTTAAGATAGTGACTCAAGTTAAGGAGAAGTTTTTCATCGTACTTTTTAAACAATTATCTTTGGTTATTTGTTCTAAGAGTTGGATTAACTTTTTCAAGTTTTAAAGGATTTTTTTATTGGAAGTTCCTAAACTATTTATAATGCTGCTAAGATTTTCTAAACTCCTCGTATATTGAAATGTTTCACACGAGCTTTTCCTACGTTGTCTGAAGCAAGACTATAAGTCTTTATTTATCTTAAGGCAGCCCCTAGACAGTTTCCTATAATTTTTATGTTAAAGAGCTCCAAGTTTGAGATACGCAAGTTATGTCTTCTTATTCATAGTTACCTCAAGATGTGATATGATGTGCAATGAATGAGGTATACTCACAATTCTTGATATGAAAGTATGAAAGTGAAAAGAATATAAGCATGAAATGAATGTGAAGATTGGTAATAGAAAATTTTAAGTTAAGCTCTTCCTCTCTGCTCCTAGTGCTAGAATTGCTAGGAGATGTTTAAAATCATGAAGGTGTGTCTACACAGTGTTTATGATATTCCAGTTCTAGGAACTTCCCCTAGAATTCATTCACAACATATGATGTATTTAAATGCAAAATAAAAGACCTATATGTGTATGGCATAATTGTAGTATTAGGGGTCGTAGTAAGATCCTACACATGTTATAGTTACTGAGTTGGCATATTTCATGTTATTCAGTATTCAGGTATTCTATATGAGCCTTATCAGCTCCATTTATGATTGGGATTGAGATTTGTCTTTGTTTTACCCTGGTATGGTACACCGGCTGGAGATATTTTTATTTTACCCGATGTGGTACACCGACTGGAGATATTTTTATATTACCCCGGTATGATACACCGGCTGGAGATATTTTTATTTTACCTCGGTGTGGTACACCGGCTAGAGATATTTTTATTTTACCCCGGTATGGTACACCAGTTGGACGTATTTTATATATGGATTTATGGTTGGTTGGTCACTGGCATTACAACAATAGTTTCTTTCTTGTGCATTTCTTAATTGTATTTTCATCTCATTATAGAGTTATTATCAAGTTTCGATTTCCAGGATTTTGGATTGTTACTATTCCTTATTCCTGGTTTAGTTATCTTGAGTTCACTTATGATATAGTAAGTTGTTATCAATTACAGGCTGTAGAGTTCTAGGTTATATCCATCCTTTATATGTTTATCTGTTGAGTCAGCTATTACAGGTTTGTTATCTCATGTTTACAGTTTCAGCCTTACATGTAGTACATTTCATTCGTACTGACGTCCCTTCACTTGGGGACCTGCGTTCGTTCCGAAAGTGCAGGTAAAGGTTAGGATTGCCAGTTGAGTAGCAGTTCGTGAGATCAACGGATGGTTGGTATGCTCCTTTCTTCCTGGAGCTAGGTCTTAGTTATTTATGCTTGAGTTTTGAGATGCAGTTATGGGTATGTCGGAGCGCTGTTCCGACCATCAGTCAGTTTACTCTTTAGAGGCTTTGTGGACTTAGTGTGCACAGTGTTATTCAGTTTGTGGCCTCGTTGGCTTATTGTTGCTTGTTTTACCACACTTATTTCCTTGGTTGTATTTTGGTTGTTTACTTTGCATTGTTGAGACCTTATGGGTCCAGTTTATACTCCAGTAGATTGTGACAGGTGGCATGCAAGGCCTAAGTGTTATAGTTACAGATGTCATATAGCCGGCTTCTCCATCAATCATGAATCGAGTGCTAGTTGCGCCCTACCCAAGTTTTGGGGCATGACAGACTTGGTATTATAGCGAAGTCATTTCCTAGGGAATCCATAAACCGTGTCTAGTAGTGTCTTGCTTATGGGTATGATGTGCACCATACCTGTAATCAGGAGGCTACAGGGCTTCTCAGAGTTGTTTCAGTTTGTTCATTAATAGATTGTGCTATAGAGCAAAGATGTAAGGGTTGTTTGAAGTCTAAATCGTGATTATGTTTTAGAATTCAACTGGAGTAAGGCAGATGGCTATGAGATTTATCGACACTGATTCTTCAAATGGTCCCAGTTACCCTCCTATCGATCCAAGAAATAGATTATATGCTCAAAGTGAGTTTTGTTTACTCCCTGTGTTACAGTTCCTCTGGTTCCAGTCAGAGCTACTGTGGGAAGGGATTTCGCCCCTTATGTTGTCCCAATTTTAGTAGAGCCTAGAGGAGGTAGAGTTGTTTATCTCCAACACCCTTAGCTATATCAAACAGATGAGATTTTGAGAAAGCATTTCAGATGTAACCCCAAATAGTGACGTTTCAAAAATCAGCTATTGAAATTAATGGCAGGGTCTAGGGGAATACTTCTGAGAGCTTTAGTGCCCGTGGGTTTTGAGCCTAAATCCCCTAGCATTTACGGATTAGTACTTACCACGGGAACTTCAACGAGTTCTAGTTAGTATGTTTTTGTACCTAAAGCAGGGCACATGATTATTTGCGAATATAGTCTCAGGTTTAATTCTTTGGTCCGATATGCTTCAGATAGGGTGCAGAATATGAGGGATAGAGTATATCAATTGTATTAGGTTTGGGACCCTATCTGGTTTGAGAGTGTTTGGGAATGTCTACCCAGACAGAATGACTATTGTTTGGGTATAAGAATTTTCTCAGAATATAGAGGAATCTGATTCACTATTTTCAAGTACCAACAAAGAAGTACAATAAAGTGGGTAGACCGGGTCAATAGGATTATTTAAGGCCCCATATAGTGTTTCAAATCCCCGGGTGGCCAGACATTCAATTTCTCCTAGAGATTTAGTTGCTTCTTCATCCCTACATCAAGCTTTAGTTTCTGTTATCAGGACCGCCAATAACAGGCCATGGTAAAAGCAAAGGTAAAGAATGCTGGCAAGTCCTAACGTTGTACACCTTTAAGAGATGTTTAAAGATGAAGAAAATACAATACAAGCTTTTCGCATTGGTTTTGAATCACTTTTGTGCAACCCTAGTTCGTTAATCCACAATAGTTCCCACAACCCCTAGTTGTGGAGGTTTTAGCCTATAATGGTTGTAAGATTATAATTTGCATTCATAAACAAACACATAACGAAATACTTACAGAAAAATTGGAACAAAACCAAATTGGAATATCAAAGATCAATCTCAAGAACAATGTAGAAATTCAAGAATTTGATCCCAAAAATTATTCGTTAAAACTTGATAAAAATTCAAAAAAATTATTCTTCACACATCTACTAACTCGGTTCTTTCCTTCTCTAACTAAAATAAAATATAAAAGCTATTTATACAAACATTAGAAACCTTTTCCTAAGCTAACAGGGAATTTTCCATATCTGGTGTCGACAGTGTCATGACTATACCTATGACAAGTAGTAAGATTGTACGGGTCATACCAGCTTCTCGTAACTCCTAGGCTGCTGTAGATTTGGCTAAGTGTTGGAAGGATGGTACGACTCGTACCTTCATCTTACGAGTCGTGCAATGTTTCCGTGGTTTGTCCTTGAGAACTCTAACATCTTTTTAAATTCTCCACAAGTGTTGAGTCACGACTTGTACCTTCTTCCTATGACTCGTACTGTCTATAGTGTCTGAAGTTCTACCAAGTATTGAAGAATCTTCTGATGATCACCATGGCTCCTGGTATGGTTCGTATGTTGATTCTACAATTCTTGAGTCCATCCGTACCAGGAGTCTGCCTATGTGCAATTTCATTTGGATAATTCCACGACTCCAGTTACAGCTTGTACCATCTTGGTACGGCTCGTACTGAAATTCGTATGTTGCCTTCTTCTCACTTCAGCCTTCTGACTTTCATCATGGTTATTAGTATGGCTCGTACAATTAAGGTACAGCTCGTACTGAGACTTGTATTTAGGCTAATTTTCTGCATTTTAAGACTTCTTTTGCACATCTTTGCTCCAACACTTATTTTCCCTGAAATTAAAGTAAAAGTGCCTCATATACATATAAATATATATAAGTACATGTTATTTTCTCAGTTATAAGCATCAAAAGTGTTGTAAACTCATAGAACATCAAATATTCATATCAATCTCTCTAGGTGACATCAATTCTTTGTGTCTATCCATATCCTTATGGCATCAACTTCGTTCTCCAACACTTCGACTCTCCTACATAATCCTGTAATTTTTTCAAACACTGGTTACATATCCTCTTTGATGACTTGCTGAATTATGGGAGAGATGGCTTTGGCCAACTTCAATAGTTGAGCATTATGAGAACGGGTCATTTGTGCAATTTTCAGGAGATCCCTTGCTGAGGGCGAGTTATTCTTGTCTACTTGTGGTGAATTAGAGGCACTACCAGATGGCACACCATACGGAAGATTTGGTTCCAAAGTCAATTTAGGCCACTTAGAAGTTGGAGAATCCTTATCCTCTTTGGTAGCTAGAGTGAACACTCCCTCAACTCTCTTTGTCTTGTCCAATGGTCGGAATTGCAGACAGTTGGCCCGGAGGCAGAGCAAACTAATGAGGATGGGTAAAGCATAGAGGTAGCCTTTTGCCCAGCCTTCTGCATAAATTACTCACAAATGATTTCCCCCACATTAATATGTCTTCGATCCATGATGCATGCTATAAGGATGGCCACCCCAATGGGAACATGCATTGTGTTTTTGGAGGGAATAATGCGGGCGCTCACTAAGCCAAGCCACATATGAGCTTCAAATTTAAACTCATGGAGATGAATTTCACCTTTTAACACTGCCTATTGTGGTCTACCTTCAGCGATGATTCTGGCCACTGCTCGACTCAAAAACTACATGCAAGTGCACGTGGTCGTAGAAGTAGTAAAGTGGCTTTATTTCAAGCCAAGTATCGATCCCACAGGGACTGAACTACGGTATTAATTAACTTAATCGTCAGTGAACGATATCTCTATGAATGCAGACAACCAAATAAATAATGTTTTATGAGTTAAGATCACTAATTAATAAGAATCTAAGTCTAGATTATAATTTTAGTCTGAACAATAGCAATGAACAAGCAGAGGTTAAGGCAGGCATGCAGGGATGTACTTTATTAATTCAATTCAACTAATCTTCTCTTCGGTTGCTAGTCAGGAATTAATTGCCTATGGATTGGATCTTTCGACTCCTATCCAATTAAAGAATCATGAAACCTTATTCTACATTTCTGTGATATAAGAATCTCATTCTCTAGCCATACATAACCGATTCCATAATTGACTAATAAGACTTTCAGATATATTTCTATTCTGAATGTAAATTAATTCTAAATTTTCTCAACTAAGAAAAGATCATATCCTACCAATTCACATCTGTCTAATTTCTTTCCTTTTCAAAATCAAAATTGGATTTCTAAGATATACATTAACATTGGCCAAACATTAATGCAGTAAAAAAAAGAATTGATAGAACAACCATTGAAGAAAAGATGAAAACTGAAATGATCGATAATTACATTCCTCTACAATTATCCTTAACCTCAGCAAAAAGTGAATTAGCCACTCATTTGTGATGTAAACATCTTCAAATAAGTAAAATTCATACAAGCAATTGAAATTAAAGAGAAAAAGGAAGAGAATAACCGTAGAATCTTCATCCTCTCAATTGCCTGCAACCCACTTTCTTGCTCAACCAAGTCAGAATGTTTAAAATAAAACCTAAGTGTGATATTTATACTATTAAGAATTTTTCCCGGAATAACAAGCAACGTGGCACGGAGTGTATCGCGGAGCACTCCCTCCGTGCCACGGGGATATCGCGGACCCTCACTGGAAGTCGGCTGCCAGGTAACTGCACCTCAACGTGGCACGACTTGTATCGTGGAGCCTTGCCTCCGTGCCACGGTGCTATCGCACCTTCACTGGAACTTGAGGTTCCAGGTAATCACACTCAACGTGACACGGAGTGCATCGCGGAGCACTGCCTCCGTGCCATGGATGTAACGCGAACCTCCACTGGAATTTGACATAAATAATTCATCTGAGGCAGAATGCCTCCGCGATAGTAGCGTGACACGGCTCCATCGCGGAGCCCTTATTTGCCACTTTCCCTTGTCAACTTTCGCTTCTTGCTTCCAAGTCCATTCCCGCACTTCACCAACATATATATTAGCTTCCAAAATTTCCTTTTACCTGCAAAACAACACTAATAATGTTGTTTAGTATAAATTCACATTTATCAAATAATCACATGAGAATATACACATAATAATAGATAAACAAGTCGAAATGAAGCATTTGAGTATCACTTGGGCATGCAATTCTGCCAAGATCAGCCACCCATGCAAACTGTTTGTCCTTGCCCTTTAGTTTCCTTATGAATGCTAAATTTGGATGTATCGGATCAGCCCAATAAATAGAATTGATGTCTTCTGAGGTGATGTTAACTTCCTAGCCTCATACTAATATAGATGATAAGCAAGGCATCACGTCCATTCGGCCTCTGTGCTTTAAGAGGCTCGGCTGTGCCCTATAGGAGGCGTAAAACTCCCACACCAACTCTGGAAAGTAAGGGTCCAAAGGCATAGTAAATGGCACCCAATCACGAATTTTAAAATACTCGTAAATATCGGGAAGTCATCCTTGAAAGAGTCGACCTCAAATCGATCCTCCGATGTAATGGACCGTTTCTCCTTGAAGGAGAAATAATAAGCTTCCATTTTATCAAGCCCAAAGCAGAGTTGAGAGATTCACTTGGCCTCTTTCGCCTCTGCTTCCTGGGATGGGGAAGCTACCATAGGAGCTTTCCCTATATCCTGACGCTTGGATGATGTCATTCTCCTGCAACAACATGTGAGCAGCACACACCACTAACATCTTTTTGCATAAGGCATTAGAGAAATAAAATCAAACAACTATGTTGAGTGAACAAAAACAAGGAAAAGAGATTATATATCAAACAAAGATGGAACATAAATTTTGAATCACTGGAGGCACCTGCACTGGACCTGCATTTCACAGGTCGAGACCCGCAGATCGTAGGTCCACCGCAGGTACTAGGCAGATTCTTAGAAATTTGTAGGAGCCCCTATATTGCACCTACATTCCATAGGAGGTGATCGGTGGTTCATAGGTGTGGCAATGGATGGGGTAGTGCACCTGAAGCTGAAACCGTCTCCTGCGTTGCAACCTGTATTTCATAGATCGCCATCCACAATTCGCAGGTAATCAACAATATAAAACATCGAATTTCATCACTATGTTTTGACAAGTATCAACCCAACCAATATCTAACGGGTACTCAGACTTCCCCGAACGATTTATTAACCATTTAGACATCCACAAAGACCGTTGGGAGCACTCAACGCCTTCCCTTAAGATGGACGTTACCTCGTCTATCATCGGGAAACATCAAGTGCACAGACAAACCCAAATTTAGAAAATTAAATGCATAATTCACCCAACTCCATCGTAATATCATATTGTTATTCATCCTAAATCACAAAAGAAAAAATGGCGATTTTTCCATAAGAAGGATGTCAACCCGTCCATCATCGAGAAAAATCTTACATTTCAAGCATATGGTTACTCAGACTTCACCGCAACTAACATCTCTAGACATACAAACACATGAAAAATTTAGCATTATGAACAAGAATCTCTACCCATATGATTTTTGCAATATTGATCTATCCCCCCCCCTCCACACACAAAATACCCATAATAATCAATGCTAGCTATATGATGAAGAACACATAAGGGGTAATGGGAGAAACATCGGTGAAGAAGAATTCAAAAAATTGCATGCTTTATTTTGTACCACAATTATAAATAACCATGGAGAATAACAATGAGAAGCACACATACCAAATGAGATGAGAGAAGAAATGAACTTGAGAACTTGAACTTTTTTTTCCAAATCACCAACCTAAAACTTTTCTTTCTGGTGTTTAGTAAGAGAAGTTTTGAGTGATGGTATAAAATGGTGGAGATGCGTGGAATTTATAGGTAGTGTGAAAATGAGTGGATTGGTGGGCTTAAAGGTGGGAGTAAATGGGTTTAATGGGGAAAGTAAAGGTGGTTGGTTCAGGGGTTATGCAAAAAAAAATACTGAAGAAAATGGGGTGGCGGGTTGGGGAAATGGGGAGGAGTTTAAAAGACTTGGCTCGACCATGGGTTAGGTTCAGTAAATAGGTCAGTTAAAATTTTTAAATTTCCTCATACCTGCGCATGCGCCAGACTTGCGGGCATAGGAGGGCTCATGCGAACCGCAGTTCTAATCGTAGGTGGCCTCTTTCTTACCTAGTTCATTGTGATACACCTATGATAGGCTTTCATTTCGCGGGTCTGCAACTGTGTTTCGAAGGTCTATAAGTCATCTCCTCTTTTCCCAGAATTTTCTACGTATTCTAGTTTTTTTCTGCGCCGAACCTACATTATGCGGGTTGACACCTGCATTTTGTAGGTGAGGCGCAGAATCCCTCATTTTTCTCAGCCTTTCTGGTCCCTGTCTACTGTAATACCCCAGGAAGGCCTTAGAATAGACCCAAGAGTTGAAGTTGAAAAGTGCAGAAAACTGGCAAAATATCACAAGACGGACCACAGAACGACTCGTGGTATCAAACCACAAGTCGTTGTATGCTGTCGTTGGTTAGGGAAATGTTGGTGGCAGTGGAGATAACGAGAGGTATGATGACCCGTTTTGGAACACAATGGGCCGTCCTTTTCAGTCGTGGTTAGGATTAGGCTGGGTGGCAGTGTGAACCACGAGAGACAGGATGACTCGTTGTGGGAGAACAACGAGCCATCATTAGCTATCGTGGGAAGGAGCTAGGATCTTCAGGATGCCTTCAACGAGGTGAGACCAGGACAAGTTGGAAGAAACCACGGGTCATGGTGAGGCTCGTGGTAAGTGGGATCTGATTTTCTATTGAGAAAACAACGGACGATGCAACGGACCGCGGTTTCATAGGACGGGTCATCCTGTCCATCCGTTGGTTAAGTTCTGAGAGAAGGCCTTCATCAGTCCATACTACGAGAGACAGGACGGATCGTGGCTGGTTTCCACAACCCATTGGTACCCCTCGTGGGTTCCATCCGGCCAATTTTTAGGGCAAGTTCATCAAGGGTATTTTTGACTTTTTCACTATATAAGGCCCTAAACTATGTCGTTTTGTGTATTTTTTGAGTGTGATAAGATGGGTTAAGTCCCTAATGCATTCCCATTCCCATGCAAGAGATTTTAGAGAGGTTTTAGGGAGATTCAAGGTCTACTTCTTCAAGTTTCCATCAATTACTTTGTGGGTATTCAAGGGAACATTGAAATCAGTCCTTTTCCAGGTATGTAAGGTCTTCAATGGGTGGATTCATCCACACCCATTCCCCTACTCTATGATTTTACTCAAAATTTATTTAAAAACTTATGGGATTTTGTCTTTTATTTATATAAAAACTACTGATTTAATTATGGGTCTTGTGATTTTGAATCATTATCATAATTTAAAGATTTTAATCATCTTTTGAGATTCAAAGTGATTATAATGTTTTTGATTTTGAATTCTAAGAAATTAAGCTTTATTATGCATGATCAATGATGAACTGATTTATGATCTACTATTTCCATTATTGATTTTTAGAAGCCCAGCATGATTTCTGATTTGAAATATGAATTTATTTAAATATCCACTATGATTTGATGATTTTCAAGTCATATGTATGATCTACAAGTATGCATGAACCTATGATTTATAAATTATGTTTTTGGCCAACTCACGGGCCTCAAGTCATGGCTATTTCATGTACGCTCAAGCATGTTTATGATTATAATGATTTAACTAGCCCATGAATTCATGTATATATGATTATGAGAACTATTTATTTTTTGGGAGTAGTATCGAATGCCGAGTAGGTTCAGGGTTCCAGTTAAGCACTGGATCTCATGAACTACGTGCCACCGTAGGTATGTTGGGACCCCTTTCATGTTTGTCCCTGGCCCAAATGGCCCTTTTCATGTGTGATAACGCCCTTCATGGTTACTAGCCTTGGCAAGGTACGAACACCCTCCCGACTAGGGCAACAAGTCGGGCTTCATGTGTGCTCATATGGGGTTTGTCGGTTAAGAGAATCTCCCACCTTTCCTCATGGTTTATGCATGTTATTATTATGCATGTTTGGTAAATTTATGTTTATAAATCTCTTCTATTATGATTATGGAGATGCTTATGTTATGAATGCTTTGAAAACCTTGAGTCCTATGATATGTTATAACAATTTATGATACGAGCATGTTGTCCTATTTTTATGAACTCATATATGTTTTAAATGTCCATTTTACTTACCTTGTATGCTCAGTACATTCACATACTGACCACATACTTTCTATGTTGTATCGTCTCATGATACAGGTCCTAGTTCTCAGGCTTATCCTCACCTGTAGATAGATTAAGACTTAATCTCATCACACTTTGTGAGTCCTCATGTTCCGAGGGATATATGTTCACACTCCATGTTATTCCTTCAGTTCCTGGATGTTGGATTAGTTGGCGAGTTGTTCCATCAATCTGCCTTTCATGATTAGAGGCTTATAAGACTACAAGTTGTAACCAATCGTATTGTTTAAGTCTTGTACTGATTCTTTTTTCCTTATGCTATGTTATGATTACGTTCTCTATGTTAAGTCCTCTACTCATGGGATTGAATTAGATGTATGCTCATGCCATGGGTCGACTTGGGGTCTCTCGGGGCTTCTTGTCCCGTATCTACGATCCGGGTGTATGTTTGGGCCGTAACAAACTTGGTATCAGAACCATAGGTTTATGTGTCCTACGAAGTCTAAAAGCCGCATTAAGTAGAGTCTTTTCTATGGGTGTGAAGTGCGCCATACTATGACGAAGAGGCTACTAGACGTTTAGGAAATGTTCCCTTCTTTCATGATCTATGTCGTGCGATAAACATCCTTTACTCCTCTAATTCGTGTTATTCGCATTTGAAGAATCATGCCTTCATGTCGTGTTAATGCCAGGAGGAATGACAATGGTAATTATCATGAGGGTGCCCATGATGGTGAGTATTATCCAGCTCCACCCGTTCACGAGGAGCACGTACTAGAGCCAGCTGCCCATGCTGAGTTTAGGGCGGTGATTTAGATGCTGGCACAGGCCATGACTGCCCAGGTCCCAAATCAGACAGTGGCACATTTCCCTTAGAATGGGAATGCAGTGGCAACTAGGGTGAGGGATTCTTGAGGATGAGCCCTCCGGAGTTCACAGGGCCAAAGGTGGACGAGGACCCAAACGATTTTAAAGAGGATATTCTGAAAATTTCTCAGGTTATGGGGATGAACAATGGGAATTGCATTGACTTGACCTCCTACCAGCTAAAGGGGGTAGCACATATATGGTTTAATCAATGGAGAGATGCCAGGGCGGCGGGTGCAAGCTCAATAGGTTGGGATGAGTTTCACACTGCATTCGTGGATCGGTTCTTCCCTCTGAAAATGAGGGAGCTCAAGGTGACAGAGTTTCTTAATCTGAAGCAAGGTAGCATGTCTGTCCAAGAGTATGCATTGGAGTTCACCCGGTTATCTAAATATGCTTCAGAATTGGTGGTGGATCAGCGAGCTCGGGTGAGCCGGTTTGTGCATAGAATAGCAGATTACATGGATAAAGATTGTCGGATTGCCATGCTTCATGGGGACATTGACTTTCCCCGTATTGTATTACATGTGCACCAGATGGAGTCGATCTATAGGAGGCAGAGTGAGGCCAAGAGGGCCAGGATTGACAGCTACGGGGTTTCTTAGGTTAGGTCAGGGGGTGGACCACGTCAGCAGATCCAGCACAGGTCCATTGCTCCAGCTCCATCGTTGGCCAGCATGCCATCTAGGTTCAGGGGAGACCTGAGGAACAGGGATATAGGCTCGAGGGATCATGAAAGCATGCAGGTGGAGCGCACTTTCCCAGCTTTTGTGACACATGGCAAAAATCATCCCAGGAGGTGCCTGGTCGGTGCGGATGCTTGTTTTGGGTGTGGCAAACTCAGGCATAGGATCAGAGATTGCCCTGCAGCCAGTTCTACCGCTCCAGCAGCACGACCCCCTCAGCAGGGTGCCTCCACTAGTTCAGCATATGGTCAGTGTCGAAACAGGTTTTATGCCCTAGTGCCTCGCCAAGAGCAGGAGGCTTCGCCAAATGTGATAACGGGAATGTTGCAAGTCTTCCATATTGATGCTTATGCTTTGTTAGATACAGAAGCTACCTTGTCTTTTGTGACCCCATACATTGCTAGTAGTTTTGGAGTTAGTCCTGAAATTCTGTCAGAACCGTTCTTCGTATCTACTCCAGTCAGTGAATTAGTTGTTGCTAGGCGGGTATATAGAGATTGCCCCATCATAGTGTTGCATAAGGTTACCTCCGCGAACCTAGTAGAGTTGGCCATGACAGACTTTGATATAATCTTGGGTATGGATTGGTTGTTTGCATGTTATGCTTCGATTAGTTGTAGGACCCGTGCAGTGGAATTTCAATTTTCGGGTGAGTTAGTTTTGAAATGGAAGGGTAATTCCACTGTACCAGCAGGTCAATTTATTTCATACCTTAAGGCCAGGAAAATAATCTCTAAAAGTTGTATATACCATCTACCTAGGGTTAAGGATATAGAGTCCGAGATCCCGACTACTAAGTCAGTTCCAGTGGTGTGTGAGTATCTCGAGGTAATCCGCGGTGATTTGCCAGGTGTTCCTCCTGAGCGGGAGATTGATTTCAGAATAGATCTTCCTGACACGCAGCCTATATCTAATCCTCCTTACAGGATGGCTTTAACCGAGTTAAAGGAGTTAAAAGAATAGTTGAAGGACTTGTTGGATAAAGGTTTCATTAGACCAAGCAAGTCTCCATGGGGTGCATTGGTTCTCTTTGTTCAAAAGAAGGATGGATCCCTTCGGATATGTATTGATTATCGGTAGCTTAATAAGGTCACTGTCAAGAACAGGTACCCCTTGCCCAGGATTGATGATTTATTTGACTAGGTCCACGGTGCCAAGTGTTTTTCGAAGATAGATCTTAGGTCCATATATCACTAGATCAAAGTTTGGGAGTGTGATATTTCAAAGACAGCCTTCAAGACTCGGTATGGCCATTATGAGTTTGTAGTTATGCCATTTGGACTAACCAATGCTTTTGCAACTTTTATGGATCTAATGAATAGGGTATTCAAGGAATATTTGCACATGTTCGTGATTGTGTTCATTGATGACATCCTTATATACTCCCGGAGCGAGGAGGAGCATGCCTCTCATTTGAGAGTAGTGCTTCAGATCCTCAAGGATCATCTATTGTATGCAAAGTTTAGCAAGTGTGAATTTTGTTTGGACTCGGTGGCATTTCTGGGCCATGTGGTGTTGAGTGAGGGAATAAGGGTGGATTCTCAGAAAATCAAAGCGGTGAAGAATTAGCCTAGACCGGTGAACCCTTCAGAAATTCGGAGTTTGTTGGGCTTGGCAGGTTACTACCGAAGATTTGTTGAGAGCTTTTCATCAATTTCAGCCCCACTGACCAGGTTGACTCAGAAAAAGCTGAAGTTCCAATGGTCGGATGCTTTTGAGGAAAGCTTCCAAGAGTTGAAGACCCAACTCACTTCAGCATCAGTGTTGACTGTACCCGAGGGTACTAATGCCTTTGTTGTGTATTGTGATGCTTCGAGACTCGAACTGGGATGTTTTGATGCAACATGGGAAGGAAATAGCATATGCCTCGAGATAGCTGAAAGTTCATGAAGAGAATTACCCGACGCAGGATCTTGAGTTGGCTGCGGTGGTGTTTGCATTTAAGATATGGTGGCATTACTTGTAAGGGGTCCACGTGGATGTACTTACGGATCACAAGAGCTTTCAATATGTGTTCACATAGAAAGATCTAAATCTTCGGCAAAGGAGGTGGTTGGAGTTATTAAAGGACTACGACATGAGTGTCCTCTACCATTCGGGCAAGGCTAATGTGGTTGCGGATGCGCTTAGTAGGCTCTCTATAGAGAGTGTGTCCCACGTGGATGAGGGAAAGAAGGATTTGGTGAGAGATGTCCATCGACTTGCAAGGTTGGGGGTTAGATTGATCGACTCAACCGATGGAGGCGTTGTTGTGCAGAATGGGTCAGAATCGTCCTTGGTAGTTGAATTCAAATCCAAGCAAGGTGAGGGTCCAATTTTAAGGAAGCTGAAGGGAGCAATGCGGAGTGAAAAGATGGAGGTTTTCTCCTAGGGGGAGATGGTGTACTACGGTGTCAGGGTCGGCTATGTGTTTCGGACATTGATAATTTGATGGTTCGGATATTGCATGAGGCACATGGTACCAGATTTTCCATCCATCGGGGATCCACAAATATGTATCAGGACTTACGGGAAATCTATTGATGGGATGGTATGAAGAAGGATATCGCAGAGTTGTAGCCAAGTGTCCAAACTGTCAGCAAGTGAAGGTCGAACATCAAAGGATGGGAGGCGTACTTCAGGATATCAGCATCCCCACTTGGAAGTGGGAAGAAATTAACATGGATTTCATTATAGGCCTACCTCGTACTCAGCAACACTATGATTCCATTTGGGTGATGGTAGACAGGTAAACAAAGGTTGCACACTTCCTACCAGTCAAGACCACCGATTCAGGGGATGATTATGCCAAGCTGTATATTTCGGTGTTGGTTTGGCTTCATGGAGTGCCCTTGTCCATTATTTCATAACGAGGCACTCAGCTTACCTCCCAGTTCTGGCAGTCTTTTCAGAAGGGACTTGGGACTCAAGTCAAGCTCAACATGGCCTTTCGTCTGTAGACGGATGACCAGAAGGGACTTGGGACTCAAGTCAAGCTCAGCACGGACTTTCATCCGTAGACGGATGGCTAGGAAGAACAAACAATCCATACTCTCGAGGACATGTTGAGGGCATGTGTTATGGATTTTAAAGGTAGTTGGGATGATTATTTATCCTTAATCGAGTTTTCTTGTAATAACAGCTATCATTCTAGTATCCAGATGAAACTATTCGAGGCTCTTTATGGGTGAAGGTGTAGATCTCCCATCGGATGGTTTGACGTTGGTGAGGCAACTATGATAGGGCTAGATTCAGTTCACGAGGCGATGGTGAAGGTGCAGTTGATGAAGGACCGATTGAAGACCACTCAGAGTCATTAGAAATCATATGCTGATATAAGGATAACGGATTTGGAGTTTGATGTGAATGACTGGGTATTTCTAAAAGTATCCCCCATGAAGGGAGTCATGTAGTTCGTAAAGAAAGGGAAACTCAATCCCCGCTATGTTGGTCTCTACCGGGTTGTGAGGAGAGTTAGTAAGGTGGCGTATGAGTTGGAATTGCCCTCGGAGTTATATGTGGTTCATCCTGTGTTTCATGTGTCACTTTCTTGGGTGATCCAACTTTAGTAGGCCCGGTGGACAGTGTTGGTGTGAAAGACAACCTCAGTTATGAAGAGGTACCCGTGGAAATATTAGATCGTCAAGTTTGTAAGCTAAGGAACACAGTAGTAGCGTCAGTTAAAGTTTTATGGAGAAATCAGCATGTTGAGGGAGCTATGTGGAAAGCCGAAGCGGATATGATGGCTAGATACCCACATTTATTCTCTACCAGCTCAGTTCCGACTTGAGGTATCAGTTCTACTCTGTGACCCCATTTAGTTTTAATGTTAAGTTCATGTGTACAAGTTTCTTTTATGTGCATAAATGTGTGTGTGAGGTTTGAGGTCAGTTCAGCTATGTGGTTCGGTTCAGAGGTAGTCATTCCGTGAAAATTTTGGTTAAAATGATCAGTCTATGGCTATAATAAATTGTATGTTTCTGTTTACTGCTTGTTTCCTACATTCGAGGATGAATGTTTCCAAGGGAGAGATATTGTAATACCCTAGGAAGGCCTTACAATACACCCGAGAGTTGAAGTTGAAAAGTGTAGAAAACTGGCAAAATATCACAAGACGGACCCCAGAATGACTCGTGGTATCCAACCATAAGTCGTTGTATGTTGTCGTTGGTTAGGGAAATTGTCACGCCCCGCCTTGGGGGGTATGACTGGCACCTGGTGCCCTACTAGGACCTGGACTGCTAGACTATTGAGCCTGAGCACATCTGGTGCCTGGCCGGCTCTAACTCAGATTTCTGGAAACAAAGGGCTATATAACAGCGGTAAACACAGCCTCCGACCAACTTGGCCTATAGCCACCTGTACCTGTAATGACAGCTAACCAGAAACACCTCAATATAAGGGAGCCTATGCGGGCCGACAAGGCCACCATGCTGTCTAGTTATCTGTAACTCAACACAAGACTACTTTAAGACTACGTGACCAGCAAGGTCACCACTACTGTCAAACTAAGGCCTCACACGGCCAATATAAACTGAAATGCTAAACAGCTATAACAAACCGCACGTCCTCACACGACCGGCTCAGCTGACCACAGGGAAATATATACAGACTGCAAGCCTCTAGGAATACTGATAAGATGGTCGGGACAGGGCCTTGGCCTACCCATACTGTACAACAAAAGGAAATGATATAAACCTCTGAAATATCAAGCTTCGGATGACAGGAGCTGATGACTCTGCACTGGCTAGGATCACGAGGGATCGCCTCCTGGTCTATGAGTACCTACAGGCAAGTAATGTAGCGCCCCATTGGGCATCAGTACCACTGGTACCGAGTATGCAAAGCGACTGAAATAATACAACTGAATACAGATAACATAACTAACAAGTCTATGAGCAGAAAATAACTGAATCCAAAGAGCTGATAGGAACTAGATCAAACCTTTCTGCACTGATAGGCAGGAGCGTGTCTGTAGTCACGGCGGCCTGCTGTCTATTAACTAATATATATAAGCACATAAATACATATACATTTAGCAAGCAAGAGCCAATACCAACCCCCATAAGTCGGATGGCGCCAAGCAAGCAAACAATCTATATACCCCTACCCTGGTCAAAACCAGCAAAAAATAAGTCACTCCACTCATCTTCTCACTTCGGAACTCCTCTACCGGCCCCCTGGGTCTCCGGCTCGGGACACAGCCTCCAATATAAGCAACCGTGTTTGGTTCCGAAGGACTCCTGTGTAGACAATAACAGGTAGGGTCTGGATCCCCAAAAACAACTCAACGGGGCTACCTAAAATCGGAGCTACACCTATAATAACTGAATGTACAGACAGTAACAGATAGGGTCTGGTTCCCTGGACATAAAACGCAACAGGGCTATCTAAAATCGGAGCTGCACCTGTAATGCTGATCAGACTGCTATGGGGAAAGCTTCATCCCATCTTCGTCCAAACTGGGGACGGCATGCCACTCCTTGGAGTGACGTAAAACCCACCCGCTCAGTGGGCAACACGATTACCAACCCAGGGGCAGCGAGGACGCTCAATAGGGTGCCCTCACGCCACATCAAGTCTCAACAAACGAATAGCACATATAAATAGCAAGCATGTATAACTGAAAAAGACTATCTGAAATTTGATTTCTTATTCTGATCTGTTTCTATACTGAACTGATTCATTACTGATTATACTGATTCTGAAATCTTTATTTAACTGCTTGGCTAATCTGTAGCCAGGATACTATCTGTCTAAATGGCTAATCTGTAGCCATAAAACTGTCTGTCTATCTGATTTTACTTTATTAGCTTTTATTCTGAAAATCTGTATCTTTTTATTCTACAACATGCTTGCTAATCATACAATAAGCTATACTGGATCTGGAATGCTAACTCGCCCTTTGGCGCATGCTTTACTAACTTTCGGACTGAATACGATACGGCAACACAACTCAGAATCCATCATACTAGCTTAATTCTCAACATTCAACTCCGAGAGTTTCAAATACAGAGTTTACTATGATTTACCAAGCTAAGGCTTACTAACTTGCCGAAGAACAACTTCACATACCTTAACCTCGAGTTATTCGACCGTCGGACAAGGCTCGGTCAGTATTCCAGCTAAATCGCCCCAACTGCATTCATAAACACGTCAATTAGTACTAAATACAATATTATTCTGAAGGACGGCGTCACTTTCGATATAATTATAGCCTAAACTTAGGCTTATCGAAAGATGGTCGAAAACTTACTATTTTTTAGAAGTCCAGAAGGGAGAAGTATTCATTCCACAGCTAGGAACACATAGACACTAGTTTGGAGCAATTCCACTTACCTTAGTCCGGTAGCACGACGATTTGTCAGCCGAATTTCGCGAAACTAAATCCGTAGGAATGCTCCCTGCTGCTAAATACTTCGATATCTGGAGTTAATTTAAGTTTGGACAATGTTTGGCAGCGTAATCGAACGATTATATGATAACCTCCTTCGTCCCTCTCTGTTTTGCTGTGTTTTCTCTGGAAATTATAATGAATAACTGATTTAAAATCGAAGTGGGGCTTTATATACTTGAGCCTGGACAGGCCCAATGTGTCACGGAGCCAACGCGGAGGCTCCACCTCCGTGACACGTTGCCATCGCGGAGGGGTTCTGCCTCGGCTCCTTCCGCGATGGTTCGACCGGTTACCCGTCCGATCCTTTCCCAGGCCTTTCTCTAGCACGTATGGATTTCAAGTATGCTTAACCAACGTGCGAATAGGCCATCTAGGTGTCGGAAATCTTACGGGGTATAACATTCTCCCCCCCTTAGGAACATTCATCCTCGAATGGAAACTGCTATCTAGAGGACTTCTCAACTTACTTATTTAGAAAATATTCGGCAGAGTTTCCCCTGTAATATGGACTATACCAAACACCTGAAATGCAGAAAAGTCCAACACAGGCACAGTACATAATACTTTAAGATTCACTGGATAGCTACACATCAATCTTTCTCATTTATGTATACACAACCACAAAGTACTGCATAAGTAATAATACGGACATACCTGTCGCCTGACTTGGCCTAGAATAAGTGAGGATATCTAGCTTTCATATCCTCCTCAGCCTCCCATGTCATCTCCTCCCGGTTCCTGTTACACTACAATACCTTGACAGACGCAATATCTTTAGTTCTGAATCTACGAATCTGTCTGTCTAGGATGGATACTGGAACCTCTTTATAGGCCAGCTCTTTTGTAACCTGGATATCTTGGACTGGGACTGCTCTGGACGGGTTTCCTATGCATTTTCTCAGCATAGACACATGAAAGACTGGATGAACGGATTCCAATTCTGGAGGAAAGTTCAACTCATATGCTACTCGGCCTATCCTTCGACGAATCTGATAAGGCCCAACAAACCTCGGACTGAGCTTACCTTTCTTATCGAATCTCATCACCCCATTCATCGGAGATACTTTCAGAAATACCCAGTCATTTACATCAAATTCCAGGTCTCTACGCCGCACATCTGCATATGATTTTTGGCGGCTCTGTGCAGTCAGTAAGTGTTCTCAGATAAGCTTTACCTTTTCCTCTGACTGCTGGACAATGTCTGGTCCAACCAATGCTGATTCTCCTATTTCAAACCAGCCAACACGCGATCTGCATTTTCGCCCGTATAAAGCCTCAAAAGGCGCCATTTTGATGGCTGAGTGATAGCTGTTATTATAAGCAAATTCAATTAACGGCAAATGCTCATCCCAGCTACCACCGAAATCTAGCACGCACGCTTGCAACATATCTTCGAGCGTCTGAATTGTGCGTTCAGCCTGTCCATCTGTCTGAGGGTGAAATGTGGTACTCAAATTAATCTGCATTCCCAGACCTCTCTGAAACGACTGCCAAAATCTAGCTGTAAACTGTGCTCCTCTGTCTGAGATAATGGATACTGGTACTCCGTGCAACCTGACTATTTCTCGGATATACAACTCCGCATAATCTTCGGTCGAGAATGTAGTTTTCACTGGTAGGAAATGAGCTGATTTTGTCAATCTGTCAACTATCACCCATAAGGAGTCATGTCTGTATCTGGTAGGGGGTAGTCCTGCTACAAAATCCATGTTCACGGCTTCCCATTTCCAGAGAGGCACAACTATGTCCTGAGTCAAGCCGCCTGGTTTCTGATGTTCTGCTTTCACCTGTTGGCAGTTAGGACACTTGACTACAAATTCAGCAATTTCTCTTTTCATACCTGGCCACCAGTAGTTTTCTTTGATATCATGGTACATCTTTGTTGCGCCAGGGTGGAGAGAATAGCGGGCGCAATGTACCTCGTTCATGATCTGCTGGCGGAGGCCTGAAACATTGGGAACACATAAACGGTCTTTACAACGCAGCACTCCATCCTCTGCTACCCGAAATTCTGGCGCCTTCCCTAGCGGAATATAATCTTTAAGCTGAACTAGATCAGGATCCTCATATAGCCATTCTTTTACTTCCACAACTAATGACGACACGACGGTGTTCTGAATTACCGCTCTGTTGTCCTCTGTTTCTACTATACGAACGGCTAAGCTGGCTAACTGATGTATCTCCCTAACCAATTCCCGCTGCTCGGGCTGCAAATGCGCCAAACTTCCCATTGACTTACGGCTGAGAGCATCTGCTATAACATTGGCCTTTCCCGGATGTTACAGAATATTCACGTCATAATCCTTTAACACCTCCAACCAGCGACGTTGCCGCAAATTCAATTCCCTCTGAGTGAAGATATATTGTAGGCTCTTATGATCTATAACAATATCAACATGGACGCCATATAGGTAATGTCTCCACATTTTTAAAGCGTGGATCACTGCGGCTAACTCCAGGTCGTGGGTAGGGTAGTTCTTTTCGTGTTTCCTTAGCTGTCTGGAAGCATATGCAATCACTTTACCATGCTGCATCAACACACAACCTAACCCAATGCCTGATGTGTCGCAATACACTGAAAAGCCCTCTGTACCTTCCGGTAATGCTAACACTGGGCGGAGGTTAATCTGTCTTTTAACTCCTGGAAGCTCTGCTCGCATACCTCTGTCCACTGAAACTTCACTGCTTTCTGTGTCAATTTGGTCAGAGGTGCCACTATAGTAGAGAATCCCTCGACAAATCTCCTGTAATATCCCGCTAGTCCCAGAAAGCTACGGACTTCAGTCGGAGTGGTAGGCCTAGGCCATGATTTGACTGCTTCTATCTTCTGCTTGTCAACCTGTATACCAGCATCCGACACGATGTGCCCTAGGAAGGCTACTGAGTTAAGCCAGAATTCACACTTGGAAAACTTAGCATAAAATTGGTGGTCCCTAAGGATCTGGAGTACTGTCCGTAGATGAGTCTGGTGATCTGCTTCAGAGCGAGAATACAACAGAATATCATCAATAAACACGATCATGAACAAGTCCAGGTATGGTCTAAAAATACTATTCATAAGGTCTATGAATATTTCTGGGGCATTTGTCAACCCAAAGGACATAACTAGAAATTCAAAGTGTCCATATCGGGTCTTCAACGCCGTTTTAGGAATATCTCTTTCACGTACTCGAACCTGGTGATATCGGACCTCAAGTCAGTCTTAGAAAAGTATTTGGCTCCCTGTACTAATCAAATAAATCATCTATCCTGGGGAGCGGATACTTGTTCTTCACTGTAACTTTGTTCAACTGCCGATAATCTATGCACATACGGAGCGAGCCATCTTTCTTCCTCACAAATAGAACCGACGCACCCCATGGTGAAGTACTTGGCCTAATGAAACCTTTATCTAGCAAATCTTTCAACTGCTCCTTCAACTCTCTGAGTTCTGCAGGAGCCATACGATAGGGAGGAATTGATATAGGCTGAGTGCCTGGTAATAAATCAATAGCGAAATCTATTTCCCTTTCTGGGGGAATACTAGGTAACTCATCTGGAAACACATCAGGGAACTCGTTCACCACCGAAACAGGCTGGAGTGTCGGGGATTCTACCCGAACATCCTGAACTTTGACTAGGTGATAGATACATCCCTTAGTTATCAATTTCCTCGCCTGAAGGTAGGAAATAAACTTACCTTTTGGAGTAGCTGTGCTACCTTTCTACTCCCGCACCGCCTCTCCTGGAAAGTGGAATCGGACCAAATTTGGTCCATCATTCTACATTGGCGTAGCACGGTACTAGACAATCCATACCCATTATGGCATCGAAGTCTATCATTTCCATATCTACCAGATCTACTATAGTCTGGCGGTCAGCAACCTCCACGGTACACCCTCGGTAAATTCTACTAGCTATAATAAAGTCACCGATGGGCGTGGATACTGAAAAGGGCTGTTGTAATAATTCTGGTGCAATATTGAACTTTCGTGCCACAAATGGGGTAATATATGACAAGGTGGATCCTGGATCAATCAATACATAAGCAGGGCATGAACAGATAGTCAGCATACCTATCACTACAACTGGAGACGCCTCTGGATCATGTCTCCCTGGTAGTGCATAAGTAAGGCTTGAACCCATACCCGAACTGGAAGCTCCTGATCTACCTTGGCCTCTGCCTACTGAACCTGAAGGCCCACGCCCCACTAAGGCTGCTGGGGCTCATGGCCCTGCGGATCCCCTGTCCTGACTGTCTCTACTCCCCTGACCTCTGGTCGGACAATCTCTCATTCGATGCCCCTCCTGTCCGCAAATATAACACCCAGTGGAGCCATATCTACAAGCTCCGGAGTGAGGTCGGCCGCAATTAGAGCAGGGTGGGGGTGCAAATCTGCTCTGCTCTCCCCTTCTCTGCTGCGGAGATTCTTCTGTTCTGAAACTTCCACTGGGCTCTGATTGCCCTCTACGAACATATCTACCTCGCTGCTTCTGCTGTGGTGGAGGTGGGGGTCTAGGGGGTCTATCTGATAATCGAGGCCTAGGTCCTCTCTGAGCTTCCCTTGGTATGTCATCTGGTCTGTCTCTGCGGCGCTGTTCCTGACTAGTCTGTCTACTACTCTGTTGCCGCTGTCTAAGACCCTTTATGGTCTGAGCAAAAGCCTGTACTCGGGCAATGTCCATATCCTCTCGCAACATCGCCGTCATACATGCCTCAGTATATTCCGGGTTCAGGCCCATGATAAATCGGTGGACTCTCGCTGGCATGGTATCAACAAATGCTGGAGCATAACGGGCTAAGGAGTCAAACTGTAAAGCATACTCGCGTACGCTCCTCGCCCCCTGCTCCAGATACAAAAACTAATCCATCCGATCCTGTCGGATCTCTCGTGGCAAGTAACGGTCCAGGAAGGCCTCCGAGAAGCTGATCCAGGTCGGAGGGGTAACATCTCTCCCTCGGGACCTTTCCTAACTCTCGTACCATAGTACTGCTATGTCCCGCAACCGGAACACTGCCAACTCAACAGATTCTGAAGGGGTCACATGCATAACTCAAAATATCCTCTGCATCTGATCTAGAAAGTCCTGAGGGTCCTCTGCCTGATCTGACCCTGTAAACTGTGGGGGACCCAGTGCCAAAAATTCCTGGACTCTAGAACTGCCTGACCCACCTGAAGGCTCTGCTACTACAGGTGGCACTGGCTGGCGTTGTGTGGCCATCATCTGTGCCAACATAACTACAACGCTACGAACCTCCTGATCTGATGGCGAAGGCACAGGAGCTATCGGGGGCGATGTAGTGCCCAACGGCTCCTGATGTGAAGGGGACTACTGAGAGGGATGTGATGAAGCCTCTATATCGCCCTCAGATCGGGTTGACTCTAACTGAAGCTGAGGCATCCTACTAGTGCCTTCTCCTGCTGCTGTGTCTAGTCTTCTGCCTGTGGGAGGGTGTCGCTGATCTGGCATTAATATCTGTAGACAAAGGATACGATAAGTTTTATGAACTCGACCCTATATTGTACTGTGCTATGGCACGACTGAGTATGAAAGAAGAGTAACCATCCTATCATGCCTCGCAGCCTCCTGCCTATAGTATGTGGTGCCCAACACATCCATAGACAAGACTCTACTTAGCACAGCTTGCAGACTCCCTAGGACATGACATGCTCTGATACCAAGTTTGTCACGCCCCGCCTTGGGGGGTATGACTGGCACCTGGTGCCCTACTAGGACCTGGACTGCTAGACTACTGAGCCTGAGCACATCTGGTGCCTGGCTGGCTCTAACTCAGATTTCTGGAAACAAAGGTCTATATAACGACTGTAAACACAGCCTCCGGCCAACTGGGCCTATATCCACCTGTACCTGTAATGACAGCTAACCAGAAACACCTCAATATAAGGGAGCCTATGCGGGCTGACAAGGCCACCATGCTGTCTAGTTATCTGTAACTCAACACAAGACTACTGTAAGACTATGTGACCGGCAAGGTCACCACTACTGTCAAACTAAGGCCGCACACGGCCAACATAAACTAAAATGCTAAACAGCTATAACAAACCGCACGGCCTCACACGACCGGCTCAGCTGACCACAGGGAAATATATACAGACTGCAAGCCTCTAGGAATACTGATAAGATGGTCGGGACATGGCCCCGGCCTACCCATACTGTACAACAAAAGGAAATGATATAAACCTCTGAAATATCAAGCTCCAGATGACAGGAGCTGATGACTCTGTGCTGGCTATGATCACGAGGGATCGCCTCCTCATCTATGAGTACCTGGAGGCAAGTAATGCAGCACCCCATTAGGTGTCAGTACCACTGGTATCGAGTATGCAAAGCAACTGAAATAATACAAGTGAATACAGATAACATAACTAACAAGTCTATGAGCAGAAGATAACTGAATCTGAAGAGTTTATAGGAACTAGATCAAACCTTTCTGCACTGATAGGCAGGAGCGTGTCTGTAGTCACGGCGGCCTGCTGTCTATTAACTAATATATATAAAGCACATAAATACATATACATTTAGCAAGCAAGAGCTAATACCAACCCCCGTAAGCCGAATGGCGCCAAGCAAGCAAACAATATATATACCCCTACCCGGGTCAAAACTAGCCAAAAATAAGTCACTCCACTCATCTGCTCACTTCGAAGGTCCTCTACCGGCCCTCTAGGTCTCTGGCTCGGGCCATAGCCTCCGATATAAGCAATCGTGTCTGGGTCCGGAGGACTTCTGTGTAGACAGTAACATGTAGGGTCTGGATCCCCGGACACAACTCAACGGGGCTACCTGAAAAGGGAGCTACACCTATAATAACTGAATGTACAGACAGCAACAGATAGGGTCTGGTTCCCTGGACACAAAACTCAACAGGGCTATCTGAAACCGGAGCAGCACCTGTAATGCTGATCAGACTGCTATGGGGAAAGCTTCATCCCATCTTTGTCCAAACTGGGGACGGCATGCCACTCCTTGGAGTGACGTAAAATCCACCCACTCAGTGGGCGACACGATTACCAACCCAGGGGCGGAGAGGACGCTCAATAGGGTGCCCTCACGCCACATCAAGTCTCAACAAACAAATAGCACATATAAATAGCAAGCATGTATAACTGAAAAAGACTATCTGAAATTTGATTTCTTATTCTGATCTGTTTCTATACTAAACTGATTCTTTACTGATTATACTGATTCTGAAATCTTTATTTAACTGCTTGGCTAATCTGTAGCCAAGATACTATCTGTCTGAATGGCTAATCTATAGCTATAAAACTGTCTGTCTATCTGATTTTACTATATTAGCTTTTATTCTGAAAATATGTATCTTTTTATTCTACAACATGCTTGCTAATCATACAATAAGCTATACTGGATCTGGAATGCTAACTCTCCCTTTGGCGCATGCTTTACTAACTTTTGGATTGAATACGATACGGCAACACAATTCAAAATCCATCAGACTAGCTTAATTCTCAACATTCAACTCCGAGAGTTTCAAATACGGAGTTTACTATGATTTACCAAGCTAAGGCTTACTAACTTGCCGAAGAACAACTTCAGATACCTTAACCTCTACTTATTCGACCGTCGGACGAGGCTCGGTCAGTATTCCAGCTAAATCTCCCCAACTACATTCATAAACACGTCAATTAGTACTAAATACAATATTATTCTGAAGGACGACGTCCCTTTCGATATAATTATAGCTTAAACTTAGGCTTATCGAAAGACGGTGGAAAACTTGCTAGTTTTCAGAAGTCCAGAAGGGAGAAGTATTCATTCCACATCTAGGAACACATAGACACTAGTTTGGAGCAATTCCACTTACCTTAGTCCGGTAGCACGACGATTTGTCGGCCAAATTTCGCGAAACTAAATCTGTAGGAATGCTTCCTGCTGCTAAATACTTCGGTATATGGAGTTAATTTAAGTTTGGACAACGTTTGGCAGCGTAATCAAACGATTATATGATAACTTCCTTCGTCCCTCTCTGTTTTGCTCCGTTTTCTCTGGAAATTATAATGAATAACTGATTTAAAATCGAAGTGGGGCTTTATATACTTGAGCCTGGACAGGCCCAATATGTCACGGAGCCAACGCGGAGGCTCCACCTCCGTGACACGTTGCCATCGTGGAGGGGTTCTGCCTCGGCTCCTTCCACGATGGTTCGACCGGTTACCCATCCGATCCTTTCCCGGGCCTTTCTCTAGCACGTATGGCTTTCAAATATGCTTAACCAACCTGCGAATAGGCCATCTAGGTGTCGGAAATCTTACAGGGTATAACAGAAATGTTGGTGGCAGTGGAGACAACGAGGGTTATTATGACCCGTTGTGGCATTCAACGGGCCGTCCTTTTCATTCGTGGTTAGGATCAGGCTGAGTGGCAGTGTGAACCACGGGAGATAAGACGACTCATTGTGGGAAACAATGAGCCATCGTTAGCTATTGTTGGAAGGAGCTAGGATCTTTAGGAGGCGTTTAATAGGGTGAGACCATGACTCGTTGGAAGAAACCACAGGTCATAGTGAGGCTCATGGTAAGTGGGATCAGATTTTCTATTGAGAAAACAACGGACGATGCAACAGACCGCTGTTTCATAGGACGGGTCATCCTGTCCATCTGTTGGTTAAGTTCTGAGAGAAGGCATTCATCATTCCATACTATGAGAGACAAGACAGATCGTGGGTGGTTTCCACGACCCGTTGGTACCACCTTTGGGTTCCATCCGACCAATTTTTAGGGCAGGTTCATCAAGGGTATTTTAAACTTTTTCACTATATAAGGCCCTAAACTATGTCGTTTTGTGTATTTTCTGAGTGTGATAAGATGGGTTAAGTCCCTAATGCATGCCCATTCCCATGCAAGAGATTTTAGAGAGGTTTTGGGGAGATTCAAGGTCTTCTTCTCCAAGTTTCTATCAATTCCTTTGTGGGTATTCAAGGAACATTGAAATCAGTACTTTTCCAGGTATGGAAGGTCTTCAATGGGTGGATTCATCCACACCCATGCCCCTACTCTATGATTTTACTAAAAAAAAATTAAAAACTCATGGTTTTTGTCTTTTACTTATATAAAAATTAATGAGTTAATTATGGGTCTTGTGATTTTGAAACATTATCATAATATTTGTATTTTAATCATCTTTTGAGATTTAAAGTGATTATAATGTTGTTGATTTTGAATTCTAAGAAATTAAGCTTTATTATGCATGCTCCATGATGAACTGATTTATGATCTACTATTTTCATTATTGATATTTAAAAGCCCAACAAGATTTATGATTCAAAATATGAATTTATTTAAATACCCACTATGATATGATGATTTTCAAGTCATATGTATGATCTACAAGTATGAATGAACCTATGATTTATAAATTATGTTTTTGGCCGACTCACGGGCCTCAAGTCATGGCTATTTCACGTTTGTTCAAGCATATTTATGATTATCATGATTTAACTAGCCCATGAACTAATTAATGTATTATTATGAGCACTATATATGTTTTGGGAGTAGTATCAAACACCGAGTAGGTTCGGGGCTCCGGTTAAGCCCTGGATCTCATGAACTACGTGCCACCGTAGGTTTTTTGGGACTCCTTTCATGTTTTTCCCTGGCCCAAATGGCCCTCTTCATGTGTGATCACTCCCTTCATGGTTACTACCCTTGACAAGGTACGAACACCCTCCCGACTAGGGCTACAAGTCGGGCTTCATGTGTGCTAATATGGGGTATGCCAGTTAAGAGAATCTCCCACTGTTCCTCATGATTTACGCATGTTATTATTATGTATGTTGGCTCAATTTATGTTAATGCTCTTCTATTATGATTTTGACTATGTTTATGTTATGAATGTTTTGAAAACCTTGAGACATATGATATGTTATAACGATTCATGATACGGGCATGATGTCCTATTCTTATGATCATTTATGAACTCATATATGTTTTAAATATCCGTTTTACTTACCTTGCATACTCAGTACATTCCACGTACTAACCGCATACTTTCTATGTTATATCGTCTCATGATACAGGTCCCAGCTCTCAGGCTCATCCTCACCCGTAGATAGATTCGGACTTGATCTCAGCACACTTGGTGAGTCCTCATGTGCCGAGGCTACATGTTCACACTCCATGTTATTCCTTAAGTTCCTGGATGTTGGATTATTTGGGGAGTTGTCCCATCAATCCGCCTTTCATGATTAGAGACTTATCAGACTACAAGTTGTAATCTGTCGTATTGTTTAAGTCTTGTATTGATTTTTTCCCTTATGCTATGTTATGATTACATTCTCTATGTTAAGTCTTCCGTTCGTGTGATTAAATTAGATGTATGCTCATGCCATGGGTAGACTTGGGGTCTCTTGGGGCTCCTTGTCCCGTGTCTACGATCCGGGTGTACGTTTGGGTCATGACATATGCGACTAAACTGCGCCAACCGCTTTGGAACCTGCATTTCGCAGGTCTTGCGCAACTCGTACCTTGTTTTTTTCTGTCACTTTGTCTTCAATCCAAACTGTCACGACTCGAGCCAAGACCAGATCAAGACGCGTGACCTAGAACCCTGAATGGCTCCAAGCTAACCCATGACATGTGCATAGCAACTCAAGAGCATAAATTAAAGAGAAAACTTAAAACTTAAACATAAATACGCGAAAGTTTGAATATTATAAAATGTAATTAGAAGAACTAACATCACAACACCAAGCCACAAGCTGAACATACTAGTCTGTGTCTAAAAAGCCTCTATTGTCTGATGAGTTGCCGGGACAAGCCCTTAGCTAACTCCAAGTCTTAAACTAAATGGACAAAATAAAATGACAAAAATAATGTCCATGGTATATGAGGATTCACCAATATAGGGCTAAACTAGACTGATATTTGAGCACGACTAACGGAGGGGCCGAGTCTGATCACCCAAATCTATATCATGAAATGATATAGCATAGAGTATGCGGTCAGTACTTTGAATGTACTGAGTATGTGGGTTCATTAAAATAATCTAATAAAAAATACATAAAGAGTTCATGAGAGTAGGACATTTCAAACATGAAGTGATAATCATAATTTAAGCATAAATTTAACGAGAGGATTCTTGTTCCGCTTGTTCCCGTTTAAGCTTTTAAAATAGTTCATAAACTAGTCATAATTATATTCATAAGGAAAATCTTGTAAAACATAAATTGATCCAAAATATCATAATCATGAACATGCATAAAATCATAAGGAACAGTGGGAGGATTCATCATAACTGACACCATCATGATAGAGCTTACATATTCCCCAACTATCTCGCTCAAGTGGGCAGAGAAGCTCCAGTCTTACGAAGCAAGGGATGTTCACATGGCGTGATTACCAAAGAGACCCCGTAGGGTTAACATGAGTATAATCCTATATTGGCACTTAGTTTTAAGTCCTGGGTTCCCAGAACTCCCGAGTCACTTGACGACCCGTTATGTCAAACGACGAGTCACTTGACAACTCGTTTTGTCACCTAATGCAGATTTTTTTTGCTTTCCCCATTTCAACTCTTGAGTCTGATCTTAGGGACTTTTGGGGTGTTACACAATCCATCCTACAAAACCAAAACAAGAAGAACATAAAATGTGACTGAATGCAAAAACACTTGGCTTGCCTTCAAAGAAGTGCCTATTTAACATCGCGGCACGACATGGATACCCTTTCTGCTAAGGTTCATCCAAGTAGGTGACCTTAACTACGTTTATTTCTTCAGAAACACCCAAGTACTTTTTAACCCGTTGTCCATTCACTTTAAATCTTATCCCATCTCATCCTTCAAGCTCAATAGCTCCATTTACAAAGACTTAGGATACCTTAAATGGAAACGACCACTTGGATTTAAGCTTCCCAGGAAACAACCGCAATCTAGAGCTGAACAATAGCAGCCAATCACCCAGAGAAAATTCCCTATGTAAACTTTTTCTAATCATGGTAGTGCTCTATTCGGGCCTTTTATATGGCTACATTTTCATAGGCCTTCATCCTAAACTTATCAAATTCATTAAGGTTTTCCATATGCCCATGAACAGCCTTTCCCCAGTCAAGGTTCGAACTCTTCAGTGCCCACATGGCTTTATGCTCCAACTCTACCGGTAGATGGCACGCGTTGCCAAAGACTAGCTGATAAGGTGACATTCTAATTGGCATTTTGTATGCCATTCGCTATGCCCAAAGGGCGTCATCTATTTTCCTCGCGTAATTTGGTTTATCTGCATTGATTGTTTTTGTCAATATGGACTTAATCTCTAGATTGGATACTTTCTCTTGTCTACTTGTCTGAGGACGATAAAGGTAACAACTTTATGTTTCATACCATACTTTGCTAGCAACGCATTGAAAAATTGATTGCCAAAGTGGAACCTCCATTGATACTAGCTCTAGGGGTGCCAAATCGTGAGAAAATATGCTTCTTTAAAAGGGTTGTCACACTTCTCCCCTCATTTTTGGGAAATGCCACTGCTTCTACTCACTTAGAAATGTAGTCTACAACCCTAAAAATGTAAGTATTCCCATAAGAGCTCACAAAATGGTCCAATAAAGTCGATCTCGCACACAGCAAACAATTCTACCTCTAGAATTGGTGTCAAAGAGAGCTCATGTCCCCTTCAGATACTTTTGAATCACTGTCATTGGTCACACTTCTTGAAAAAGTCATGAGTATCATGATGGAGAGTGGACCACTAGAATCCACATTGTTGAACTTTTGTAGTTGTACTTACACTCCCATAATGGTCTCCAACTGGATAAGAATGACATGCCTTCATGATGGGTATCATCTTAACTTCTGGGACACATTGGAGAATCATGCCATCAGCACAAATGTTGAAAAGATATGGATCGTCCCAATAGAATTTGCGGATATCATACATAAACGTTTTCTTTTAATAGATGTTTAAACCATTTAGATTGATGTTGTTGGCCAAGAAGTTGGAGAAGTCCACAAACAAGGGTATTAGGTCATGGGAAGTAGCCAAGATGCGTTCATAAGAGAATGCATCATCTATATCCTCATCTACACCCGACCTACAATCTCTCTCTAATCGAAAAAGATGATCGGCCACCTAATTTTCACATTATCTTCTATCTTTAACTTCAAAGACAAACTCTTAGAGAAAAAGCACCCACCTAATGAGTCTTGATTTTTCATCCTTCTTTTTCATAAGATATCAAAGTGCTACATGATTAGTGTGTACCACCACCTTAGTCCCTAACAAGTATGCTCAAATTTTCACAAATTCAAACACTACTGTAAGCAACTCTGTTTTCATCACCGTGTAATTGTCTTAAGCATCATTCAAGGCCTTTCTAGTGTAGTATATAGGATGAAAGATCTTTTCTCTCCTTTTCCTAAGTACTGCTCTTAATGCCACACCACTTGCATCACACATCAATTCAAATGGCTTTGACCTATCTGGTGCGGTGATGATCGGAGCCGATATAAGCTTCTCTTTCAACTCAAGGAAAGGCCTCGTACACGCATCGTCAAAATGATAGTTGGCATCCTTTTCCAACAATCGAAATATAGGGTGAGATACCTTGAAAAATCCTTGTTGAATCGGTGATAAAAGCCTGCATGACCCTAGAAATTTCAAATGCCTGTCAAAGTCTTTGAAGGAGGTTGATGAGATGTGGCTTCAATCTTCGCTTGGTCTACTTCTATACCCTTCTTAGAAATCTTGTGCCCGAGGATAATACCTTCCTTTACCATGAAATGAAACTTCTCCGAATTAAGAACCAAGATCCTTTCTTCACACCTTTTTAACATCTCATTCAAATGAGCCATGCAATCATCAAATGAATTTCCCACAACAAAGAAATCATCCATGAAAACTTCCATGGTATCCTCCACCATATATGAGAATTGACATCATGCATCTTTGGAATGTAGCTGGGGCATTATAAAGCCCGAAGGACATCCTTTTAAATGGAAAGGTCCTATAGGGACTGGAAAATGATCCTTCTTGGTCCAGGAGTTCAACTTGTGATAGTCCATATACACCCTCCATCAAGTTACTCATCGTTTTGCTATCAACTCATCTTTTCCATTTGGAACCATAATGATTCCCCTTTCTTAGGCACACATTGAACTAGACTCAGCCAACTGCTATCAGCTATCGAGTATACTACTCCTGCATCTAACTATTTGATGAGCTCTTTCTTAACCACTTCTTGCATCAGGTGATTTATATGCCTTTGATACTCAACAGAGGGTTTGTAATCTTCTTGAGCATTCATCTTATGAGTGAAAATGCCTGGAGGTATGCCAATAATGTCGTCTATAGTCCAACCTATTGCTCAGATATGTTTACTTAAGACTGCTAGAAGTTTCTCCACTTGTTGTTCATTTAGTTTAGCTGAGATGATTACGGACAATGATTTGTTCAACCCAAGATGCGCATACCTCAAATGAGCAGGTAGCAGTTTTAGCTCTAAAACTGGTGGTACGAGGACTGATGGTTGGATGGTGGAATTGTTCGATTCTTGAGATCAAGATCAAGCTTCTTTGGTTGGAACGAATAGGACCCCAAACCTTTTATAGCAAGGGATACCTCTTCTAACCCCTCACTTCCTATGCCATTAATATTCAAGAGAACACCTTCTAGCGTCTCCTTGAAAAATGTCTCCCCCACTCTATATCATCCTCATCAACATTTTCTAGAATTGGGGTTGTATCTTACTTAATTGGCTCTTGGGTCATTATGCTTGCCTTTGATTCCATTTGAGATGCTAAAAAATTCATTCTCTCCTCTATTGTCTAATGGAAACTTCATAGTCCTTCACCATTTGGGTGAGGTATAGAAGATCACCCTTTAGCTCCTGAATCCTCGAATCAGTCGAAACAACTCATTTTAGAACCACTTCAAACATTCTTTCAATTTGGGAGTATGAGGACTCTTCACTCCCCCGACTACTTGACTCAATTGTACAATCATAATTCCAATATTGATTCTCATCATGAGGATACGAATAACCTTGGTTGGCTTGTTTATACCTCGAATGAAAACCCATCATACACTTTGCTAATAGTTCAATTTGCTTCATTACTAATATTAACATGACGTCTTTTCTCTCCTCCCTTTTCCAAATTTCATCCATCAATTGGAGAGATTCAGCATAAGAAGACACCTCAGGGTTTCGGATTACCCTTTCAAAGGGGCTCATCTTCACAACCCTAACAGGTAAACAACACTAACAAATAACGTAAAAACAACACAAGATTCTTAACTATTTCAAATTAACAAACAACTCTAGCTATCAATGTCCACTCCCCCACAATGGTGCCAAAATTGATAACGTCCAAATCCACTCCTCAAAGTGAGAGAGTGTACATAGTCGTATGCAATATACTTTACCAAACTACGAGTTGGGATCGAATCCAAACGAAATAGGGAATGATTGCTACTGATGTTTTAAATCAACCAGAGCTAACTAGCATCATTGTATAACAAATTGTAAAGTAAATTTTAGGGGAAAATAAGATTATTATATGAATCTAAAAGCAATAACAAAACAGGGCAATGTGAATTGAAGCAACAATGAGAGCAAGTACTAAAGATGTGTTATTGATGGGGCATCGATCGAATTGGGGTTAATTGAAAAGTTTAAAGAACCAATTACAGGCATGAATAGTTATGGAAAAGGTTGCACCTGATGTTTCTCAACCACTTGGGTACATTTTACTTGAGTTTTCTTGAAACCCAACGTCACATAATAAATTAGCCATATTAACTTGGAGAAGAGTTAAGCTTTTTTTAGCCTTAATTCTTGAATTAGTTATGAAAATAGGTCTTGGCTATCTCTAGCCCAACCCCACACCTTCAAAATTCAAATTTCCCACTAATGCTTTCTCACCCAAATCCTACTTCTTATTCTCAACCAAAAGCAAGATAAGTAAGCACAACTTATATTTACAACCCTAAATAATTCAATTAAAACTTAGAGAAATCAATAGATTCATGCAAAATAAGTGATTCTAAGACTAAAACAACACCCAATCCATTCTAATCCCTTCTTAAGCACACATCCCTAGCAATAAAATTAGCTACTCATGAATGAAGATTAGAAGACTATACCAATAAATGATTCATTAACATTCATCATTGAATAGAAAACGCAAGATTCAAAATGTGCTTCAACGATGGGTTTTGCCCTATCAACTTGAAGAAGAAGAAGAAGAAGAAAGAAAAGCTCTCATTTCTCTCTATTTTTTTCTCTCTACAATATTATATGTTCAAAAAGTTCTCCTTTTTATATTATCAAGGGTGTGTACAAAATAAGGAAATTCTGCTCCTCCTTATGCATGGATTCCTATGTTTTCCCTTATAAGTATCCAAAGTATCTTTGTGCCAAAGTTGGACAATTTTACCATTTTCATCACAAAGCTCACTTGCGCGGCACTTGCATTTTGCAAATGCCCATCCATGGTGAAATCCAAGGTGTCTATATATGGATGATGACTTGGGAGGGCGAAGGATGGGTGGGAGCGTAAGGTGGCCATATTGATAAAGAATATAGGCTAATGTTGCAAATGACTATTCCTTGATTTCAAGAAAAAGGAAGAGAACAAAACAAGGCCCTTATTCATTAAGGGTATATTTGCAATTTTGTTTACTTAGTATAAATAGGGGTTCTATTAATTTTCATGGGATATTTTCAAGACTTTGAACAAAGAATATTTTGAGTGTAGTAAATTGTTGAGCTTTTGTCTAGATTTTGGATTGTTATTTGTGTAGAGAGGACGGTTGCATGGGAATCATCTCCCTTGAGGTCTTTCTAAGAACGTGGTGCTTGTTGGATTGCAGATTTGATGTCCTTGTTCGTTAACAAGGGCTTCTTTTCCTTCAAATTTTATATTAAGTTTATTATCCTTTCCAAATTTCTTGTATCATTTGGTATATAAAGTTAGAATTAGTATTGTTCTTACAATACTAATCTTGGGATTTAGGTATTAAATCAAAAATTCCTTCAAAAATTCAAAAAAAAAGTCATAATGTTTTTGTTTAATTAATTAGTTTTTGACACTAGATTATTATTTCCTAGTGTTTTTTTAGTCTAGATCTTAAGGTTTCTCTTGAAATTTCAGTTGATAATTGATTCTACCATTGAATACCTTGGAGCTTGAAGAAAATTGCATTTGGGTCTTGTTGATTTGAGTTGAATTGGAGCCTAATTTTGATTGAGTTTTTTCTCTACATAAAGGGGAAGAAAATTTTATATTTTGATGTGATCTGTAGAAATTTTGCTCAAGGGTTTGTTTTTCATGCTCTTATTGTTATTGAAGATCTCCATATCTTCAAAGTGAATATGAAGACACTGATGTGCATTTGATCCATCTTCTCTTTTAAATTATTGGAAAAATGTGTTAGTGGGTCCACTTATGGATATTTTTATTTTAAAAAATTAAAAAATATTTTAACTTAAAAAACCTGCAAAAAAATTAAAATAAAAAGTTCCCATGTGGATAGTGCCATGTCAGCAGATCTACAATGTGGCAGACACCTTAGCCCAATCAACAATCAGCAGCAGCAATTTAAAAAACATAAGCTAGAGGCCATGTAGGTGCCAAATCAGCGCCAACACGCTGCCACATCAATGCCTACAAAGCCAGCCAGCCTAGTCATGCCAGCTGGTGAGTGGGACTCAATTTCAGAAAGCTAAAACTGCTTTTCAACCTATTTTTGCTAAGTGTTGGGACTTTTAACCTCTAAAAGTTTTCTAAGTGTCCAAACTTCACGGTTCTTCTTTCAAATTCAAATTTCTTTCGATTTATACACTAATTAACATCTAATCAATACATCTAATTAGTTGTTTAATTAGTTCTTCATCTTTTTTCGTCTCTTTAATTTCCAAAAACTACTCAAGTTACGTACTTCACCTACTCTTTATTACTTATTTTTTTTAGTTTGATTTTTTTATACTTCTTCTTCTACATTTTTTCATTATTTCTCCTTGAAATTTCTTGATTCCATCATGTTAGGGTGAGGCTTTCTTCATTGAGTCAACAAGAATCCGTTCTAGACCTCATGTTGAGCCACTTGAAACTCAACGAATTACACAAGCTACAATTCTTGGCCGTGGCAATTGTGAGGCATATAAGGTGAGCTTTCCTTGAGCAAGTGTGAATTATTTTTCACTAACTTAATGTGTTTTCTTGGTTTGATTTTGTATCTTTAATAGGTACAATGCCCAATCATGAAGAGGCGATTCAGGTGCTCACCGGGGAATCCTATAAGTTTGACTTGATGAACTTGCTCATCCGACTTGATAAGTGGTTAGATAGATTTGATACTCAAATAGAAAGATTTTACTGTATGCACTATTTCACTTCCTTGCCATATATTGATAGTGTCAAAGTTGGGAGTGTTCAATCACTAGTTGATCCTTTTGATGATCGAATCGATTCTTTTTGCAAGATTGATTTGTGTCCACCTAGTGTTAACACTTGTGATGTGAATGATAGTACATTATCATGTGAAGTTTATAATGACCATCTTGTTTGTGCTACTTGTACACTAATTGAGGAATTTTACGATATGGTTATTGAGCCTCAATTTAGTGATGATTTTGATAAACTTGGTCATTTGAAAAAGTGTGACTCTTTGAACATCTCCCTTTTAGATCCTATTACTTGTTTTGCTCAAATAAATCATGTAAATGAAAATACTTTGAATGATGGAAATGGTATTTTTGAGAATGCTATTGCATATTTTGACTTTGCGTCTTCGTTTGATTGTTCTCTCTTAAAGTGCAATATCTTATTTGAGGATGATGAGATCATTTTTGATATCGGGCATAGTGTTGTTCAATATGATAGTGGTGTAGCTATTATCCATGGATATACCTTGTATGATAACCCACTATGGGATGTTGACAAAGAAAGTGATGTTTGTGTTCCAATGTTTACTTCTTCTTTGAGTGTCCCAATTATAGATAATATGCTTATTGATGTTCTTTAATCTAATGGCGATACTACATATGTGGACACTTTGAATGAAGTTATTTTTTTGACACCTTTCTTTGTTACTTATTTTCTTATGATGATGCTCATTCTTGTGTTGAGAGAATTTCTTATGTGACAAGGGAATTTAATGGGTTGGTTGATTGTCCTCTTGACAAATATGGTTGGATAACCTTTCCTTTTGACCCCAATGGCCCTTTGAATGTGTGTTTGTTTCTCATCATACCATCTTGGCCTAACCAAGACCTAAGTACCTCATGGGGAAGCTTGTCCTTCATGTAAGTAGTTGATGTTTCACTATATCACATGTTTCCACATCCTTGGCATGTTGGTAGGTTTAGTTACACTTGTGTTAACCCTAACGCTATGAAGTCCTTGTTGTTGTTTGTCTTCTCTATTCTTTTACAAGGTCTAGAGTAAAGGACGAACCCTTTTTAAGAAGGGGAGAATGATGCAATCCAAGGTTCCTATATATGAATGATAGCTTGGAAGGGTGAAGGATGATGAGAGTGCAAGGTGGCCATATCGATAAAGAAGGTGGTCTAATGTTGCAAAAGACTATTCCTTGATTTCAAGAAAAAAAAAGAGAACCAAAAAAGGTCCTTATTAATTAAGGGTATATTTGTAATAGTCTTCCTTTTCCTTACTTAATATAAATAGGGGTTCTTTTAATTTTAATAGGGGTTCTTTTAATTTTCGGAGGAGATTTTCATGACTTTGAACAAAAAATATTTTGAGTGTAGTAAATTGTTTAGCTTTTGTATAGCTTTTGGATTGTTGATTGTGTAGAGAGGAGGGTTGCAAGGGAATTATCTCCCTTGAGGTCTTTCTAAGAACTTGGTGCTTTTTGGATTGCAGATTTGAGATCCTTGTTCATTAACAAGGGTTGCTTTTCATTCCAATGTTGTGTCAAGTCAATTATCCTTATTATATTTCTTGTATCAATCCGCGAGATCCAAATCTATCGCACCTCTGGGCCAAAAGAAACTAGGTGTGTCATATTGTTACACTTGCATTTTGCAGGTGCTCTTCAGTTTTCAACCAGTGTGACTCTGCATGGAACCTGCATTGCGCAAGTGCAAACCTATGAACCACAGGTCTTATTCCTCTTGCAGTTTGCTTTTTAGTTCAATTCCTCTACTTTCCCTATTTAGGTGCAATACCTACAAAATCAAAGAGAAAGGGCATAAAATCTTCCTAAATGAGTTGAAAATAAAGCAAAAGCTCATGCTTAAAATCCTAATGAGTTGGTGAATTACCAACTCATTCAATAGTCATAAAAGAAAAGTTGTTCATCATAATCTAAAGTATAATGACCCAAGGTTTTGAAAGTAAATCATAAAGATTAACATGTTTGAAATCATAAGTAAAAGCTCATAAATTGGTGGATGAGTCAAAATACCATAATTCATAATGTCATGAAGCATGAAGAATCGTGGATACATGAGGAACAATGGGAGATTCTTATAACCGACATATTCTAAGTGAGCATACATGGAGCCCAGCTTGTAACCCTAGTTGGGAGGTGCATTCATACCTTGCGAAGGGTATGAACCATGAAGGTGTGATATCACTCATGAGCCCATTTTGGCAGGGGAAACACTCTCTAGAGAGGACCCCTATCATACCTATGGTGACACATAATTTACGAGACCTGGGTGCACTAGAACCCTGGCCTACTCAGTGTTAATACTACTCCCAAAACATACGTAGCGCTTATAAAATAATCACAAAACACAGTTGGTTTTGCATGAGCTAATTAGAAATTAAGAAATTCATAAATTGCTGAACATACATGAAATAGGCATGAAAACAATATTGAGAATCTAGCCATGATATATAATCTTGAGGTTCATGAAATTCATGCATAATTGATGAATTCATCATAACATAATAATAGAGATTCATGGGAGCTTTTCATAGAAATCATATCATAAAATGAGAATCGAATCATGAGAGAATCAGTTTCATAAGAGATCTTGGAGTTTTACATCAAAAAGCAGGTCTAACTCTAGAAATTAATGAAAATCATTATTGGAGGCTTGAAAGAATTGAAATCATGTAATTAAGCTTGGGATTGGGTATGAGGGTTGAAGAAACCCCCCATTCATGACCTACATTCCTGTATTTTGATGAATTCTTTTCCTAGAATTGAGACCCAAGAGAGTTGAGAAGAAGAAGAACCATAATTGCTTGAGAGCCTTGAGAGGTTTGATCTTCAATATGTGGTGTTTGGGAGAGGAATGGGATTTTAGGGTAAGTAAAATCCCCTAATAAGACCCTTAGGAAACCCAAAACGACCTAACTTAAGAGTTAGAAGCACAGAAAGTTACGGAAACACCCCAAGGAATTCACACTTAAACAGACTGCCCATGTTACGATCCATTCCACGATCCATACCATTCTAGTACAACTCATACTGAGTCTCGTAGTTATGGATCCTACCCTAGATAATTCTCTGAACCTCCTTCGTATGACCCCTCATTACAACTCGTTCTATCCTAGTACGAATTATAGGATCAATCTTGGTTTCTTGACCAATTTTTGCTTCTTATCTGAACCCCATCACACGAGTCTTAGTACGACTCATACCATCTCATCACGGGTTGTACTGAGACTCTCGCTAAGGGAAAGTTTCAACTTTTTGCTGGTTCATACTCCATATCTAGGGTCTAGTCTTAGAGAATTTTGGGGAGTTATATTATCTCTCCCTTTGGAATATTCACCTCAAATGGAGACTAACAAAACTAAGAAGATGGGGAAAGAGCTGCAATCTTTAAACTAAAAGTTATAATCTGCGTACTGATGGAGTAACTAACTCCGAACTGAAATACACATATTGAACTAAATTCATGAAACATACATGCATACTAGAACATGAAAGCAATTGAGAGACATGAAACAGACATGTATTTGAATAGAGTACTGAGGAGTAAACTAGTACCTCATGTTGGGCCTAAACTGTAATGGAAGAGGTGAGGGTTCTTGGCCATCATATCTGCTTTAGCTTCCTAAGTAGCTCTCTCTACAAATTGATTCCTCCAAAGGAGTTCACTAAAGCGACCTCCTTTTTTCTCAACTTCCAAACCTAATGATCAACAATCTCAATTGGAACCTCTTCATAAGTGAGGTTATCCTTTCCCAATACTCTCTATAGGCATAACTACAGCTGGATCGTCAATATAGTTCTTCCACAATGAAACATGAAAAATTGGATGCACTGATGCCTACTCAACTAGAAACTGCAACTCATAGGCTACCTTTCCAGCACACCTCAGAATCCTATAAAGAACAGCATATTGGGGACTAAACTTCCCTTTCTTTCCAAACCTCATAAAACCCCTTTATGAGTGACACCTTAGAAACACCCAATCATCAACCGCGTACTCCAGCTCACTCCTCCTAATATCCGCATGATTTCTGATGACTCTAAGCTGTTTTCAGCTCTTTCCTCAAAAGCGAAACTTTCTCCATAGCTTCATGAACTGATTTTGTCCCTTCAATGTAGCCTCACCTATCTCAAACCATCCAATAGGTGATCTGCATTTGTACCCATAAAGAGCCTTAAATGAAGCCATCTGAATGCTAGAGTGGTAATTACTATTGTAGGAAAACTCTATCAGAGGCAAGCGATCATCTCAAATACCTTTGAAATCAATCATGCAAGATCTCAACATGTCCTCCTAGGTCTGAATGGTCCACATAGCCTAACCATACACCTATAGGTGAAAAGTTGTTCTAAGCTTCACTTGAGTACCAAGGCCCTTCTAAAAATAATCTCCAAAATTGAGAGGTGAGCTGAGTACCCCAATCAGAAATAATGGACAAAGGACCCCATATAACCTGACTAACTCCCAAATGTAAAGTCTAGCATAGTCCTCGACTGGATTCACAGTCGTAATGCCCCAAAAAGTCAAAATCTATTTCTGGGACTTAACTGAGGAAATCTGGAAAAGCTGCAAAAAAGCTACAGGACGACTCACTTAACGAGTCACTAAGTGACCCCACGACTCATTAGGTGAGTCATGAGAAGGAGGTTTGATAATTTTAATAAAGGAGACAATGTACCCAACGAGGGACTTCACAAGTTGTGGTTACCAACCATGACCCATTGAGTCACTCGTGGTCAGGCCTAAGTTGGGTATATTATCAGTGGAGCAGTGTACTTGATGGGTGGGGGAAACGAGTCTTCATCCCTAGTAATGACTCGTTATGTCCCTCGTTACCAGCCTTAGTGAGTTCTTAGCCAATGTACCTAACGAGTGTCATAACGAGTCGTTGTCAGTGGAAACAACTCGTTAGGTGACTCATTACCAAACTTGGCATTAATCTTCAGGTGTGAGACAGTGTGGTCCACGACTGGTGACCACGAGTCGTGGTCAGTGACCACAACTCGTTAGGTCCCTCATTAGGGTCACATGGCAGATTTTTTCAGCGAATTTCTAAGGGCTATATAGTAATTTCCTACTCTCCCAAGATTAAAACTATGTCATTTTAGTAATAATCTTAGACCTTTTTGTGGGGAAAATGATTCATTCCTCATTCCCACTCTCAATTTTCAGAAAATCATCGTAAGTTCTCCTCTTAAGAATCCTTCAAGAGAGCTTAGGGTTCTTCCTTCATCATAGTAGTTTAGGTATTCTTCTTCAGGGAATTCTTAGCCAGGTATGTGAGAATTCAATAAGGAAATTGTCCTTCCCTTGTGTCCCCCAATATCCTCCCATAATTTCACTATCAGTTTAACCCTGAGATTTTCAAATATGAAGAGATTTTCATGTTGGTTTTCGTTAATTTCAATTGGGTTATTATCCATGTTTATTACTCATATGATCTTCATCAATTGATAGGTAAATTATTGTCGTTCTTGCCAAGATGATTTATAGCCCTAATTTTTGAGTAAAGAATATTGTGTATTAAATTCAGTCTATTTTTCAAAGTAGGTTTTGGGCTGAATATCCTAGTAATTCTTATATATATATATATATATATATGTGAGCAATTATTCCATTGAGGAGAATTATTTTACCCTTGTTGGATGAAACCCCTTTAAATTCTTAAAATTTCGTCATATTATGAAATTCCCGTGTTGTTGGAATGAGTTGTGTTCTCTATTAGCTGGTTAGTAGTTTAGTTCAGTTAGAACGTAGAACCACTTCAGCATTATTCAAAAAGTGTCAACTAATCATTTTGACTTCAGTCTTTTCCCGAGGTGTTAGTGGTGCCTCGCAGTTATTAGAATTAGACTAGTTTCTTGGTCCATTAGGCGGTCATGTATTTTAGATATATATATATATTTGACCATCCCCAAGACCCAAGTTCAGTTTACAGTTGTTCTTAGATGGTTACGACGCTTCTAGATAAGCAACTCTAACCAGTCCAGAACTCAGTTTCAAAACTTGGTCTAATAAGGCTCTCAGGGTACTTTTAGTTATATGCCCTTGACTAGTCTTGGAACCCACTTTCGAGCTATCACCCTAGTAGTTCAGCTTAGGTTTTCCAGTGGGATTAGGGCTTAGCACCGAGCAGGTCGGGGTTCCAGCGCCCCCAGGTTCCCAAAACTACATTGCTAGTGTAGGTCACAATATTACTTAGCCTGATTGGCCCCATACTTTTGTGATCACCCAGTTCATGCCTTTATACCCTGGCAAGATATATTGGGTCCTAATGGTGGGGTGTATACATCGGACTCCACATCTAGCTCACGTGGTTATATGTCGGTTAGAGGATCTCCAACTAGTCAGTTCAGTTCAGTCTCAGTTTTTGACAGTTTATTTCAGTTCAAATCAGTTCAGTGTGGTCTCTTAGACTTAGTATTTCAGACTTGGGGCAACTTTGACCATCAGACAGGGTCATCTTGACCATTTCAGTTTACATCAGTAGTTTAGTTTAGCTTACCTGTTGGTCATTGCATGTAATTTCAGTTCAGACTTTATATTCAGATATGTTTTCTCCCAATTACTCAGTATATTCAAAGTACTAACACATACTTTTATGGTGTATCATTTCATGATACAGCTGCAGGTTCCCAGACTCAGCATCGTCAACCGTTGTGATTCAGATCCTCCTCCGCTGCAACCGAAGTGTGAGTTCTCATCATTCGAGGGCCTTAATTTAATTTCTTTCAGTTGAGTTATTATTTTTAGTTAGACTTTGTGTTAGTTGGGGGCTTGTCCCAGCAACTCATCAGTTAGAAGGCTTTCAGACACAAAGTTAATTTCAGACTTTAAATGTTTTAAATTCTTAATGTTATCTTTTAGTTTATTTTCTCAAATGCTCTTATGATGTTATTTCAAAGCTTCCGTTATATATATATATATATATATATATATATATATATATATATATATATATATATATATATATATATATATATATATATTGTTTTACTCAGAATACTAGTGCATGACAGACCAGGGGTTGACTTGGGGTCACTTGTGACTTCAAGTACTATGTTACGTCCAGGGTGTAGTCTCAAGGCGTGACAAACATGGTATCAGAGAACTAGGTTTAGAGTATCCTCAGAATGTCTGAAAGTCACATCGAGTAGAGTCCTTTTCATGGGTGTGAAGCACGCCACACTTATGACGAGGAGGCTACAAGATGTTATTAGGAAAACTCCCGTCTGTTCATACTCCATTTCGTGTGTTAAAGTTCAATTCCAGAAACGCCCTTCTAACTTGTGCGCTGTTTCATTTCAGTGAACCATGCCTCCTCGACGTGGAAATGGAAGAAGTGTAGGTAACGCCAACAGGCCTGCCCCACCAGCCCCGGCAACTCCCCAAGATGATTCAATATCTACAGCCAAATTTCGGGCGGCCATTCAACTACTAGCTCAAACAATCACCAACCAGGTGAACCAACAGGTGGTGCCGATGAACACCAACGGGTCTACAACAGCTGTGAGGGTGGAGGACTTCATCTGTGTGAACCCTCCATCTTTTCAGGGATCCAAGGTAGGGGAGGATCCCCAGGAGTTCGTTGATGAGATTAGGAAGATTACTCGCATTATGGGTGTCAGCTCCTCAGAGAGTGTTGATCAGGCTGCCTACTAGATCAAAGGGGTAGCTTAGGTCTGGCATGACCAGTGGAAAGAGGGAAGACCAGCAGGAGCAGGACCAGTTGAGTGGGAAGAATTCCACACAGCTTTCTTTGACAGGTTTTTCCCTCGGGAGCTGAGGGAGGCAAAGATGGCGGAGTTTATGAATTTGAGACTGGGCAACAGAACTGTGGAGTAGTATGCTCTAGAGTTTACTAGGCTTTCTATGTATGCTCCATAGATTGTAGCCAAGCCAAAGGCTTGCATTCTGAAGTTTGTAATGGAGTGTCAAATCTGGTCCTCAAGGAGTGTAGGACCGCGATGCTGATTAAGGACATGGACCTTTCTAGATTGATTGTCTATGCCCAGCAGATTAAGGCTGAAAAGCTGAAGAATTTGGAGCGTAAGAACAAATAGGCAAGGACTGGCCATTTAGAGTTCATCCATTAAAGGTCTAGTGGTGGCAGCCGCCCACAACAACAGTAGTAGAGAGCCCCAGCACCCGCTCTGCCAACTCCCCAATCTTTCGGTACTGCCAGGATCGAAGGGTAGGTCATCTAGCACTCAGCCTCAGACTCACTATGCAAGGAAAAGGTATTCAGATTGCCCCAAGTATGGTAGGAGTCACCCATGAGAATGACTTTAGGGACGAGAGGGTTGTTCTGGGTGTTGACAGCTTGGATATAGACTTAGGGAGTGCCCGTCAGAAGGGCAAGGGAGATCAAAATCTACCACCTCATCAGCTCCAGCAGGCCGACCAGCTCATCAAGACAACACATCAGGTACAGATGGCAGTCAGTGCCAAAATCACTTCTATGCTCTATCTTCCCATTAGGATTAGGAAAGCTCACCTGACGTAGTTACTGGTATGTTACGTCTCTTCCATCTAGACGCGTATGCCCTCCTAGATCCAAGAGCCACTCATTCATTAGTTACTCCCTACATAGTAGTCCAGTTTAATATCAGTACAGAGGTCCTCTCAGAACCATTCTCAGTGTTCACCCCTGTTGTCGAGTCAGTTAGAGTCAGCTAGGTGTATAGAAACTGCTCAATCTAAGTCTTGAATAAATTCATCCCAGCTGACCTTGTAGAGTTGGACATAGTCAATTTTGACCTTATCCTTGGCATGGATTGGTTACACTCCTGCTATGCCTCAGTTGATTGCCGAACTAGAGTTGCCAAGTTCCAATTTCCAAACGAACCAGTTTTAGAATGGACGAGCAGCAGTTCAGCACCTAAGGGTAGGTTTATTTCCTACCTTAAGGACCAGAAACTCATCTCCAAGGGATGTATTTATCATCTAGTTCGGGTAAAGGATTTCAACTCTTAGACCCCAACTATCTAGTCAGTTTCAGTGGTCAGCGAGTTCCCAAATGTGTTTCCTGAAGATCTTCCCAAAGCTCCCCCTGAACGGGAAATAGATTTTGGGATAGATCTCCTTCCAGATACTCCGCCCATCTTCATCCCTCCTTACAAAATGGCTCCAGTAAAGATTAAGGAGTTGAAGGAGCAACTGAAGGATCATCTTGACATGGGTTTTATCAGACCCAGCATCTCTCCCTGGGGTGCTCCAGCAATATTCGTGCATAAGAAGGACGGTACCCTTAGAATGTGCATAGATTACAATCAGTTGAACAAGGTCACAGTCAAGAATAGGCATCCCCTACCCAGAATTGATGACCTATTTGACCAACTTCAGGGAGCCAGTTGCTTCTCAAAAATCAGGGCACCATCAGTTAAGTATCAGAGAGTGTGACATATTGAAAAAAACATTCAGAACTCGGTATGGTCACTATGAGTTTGTGGTTATGTCCTTCGGGATAACAAACGCACCAGCAGCCTTCATGGATTTGATGAATAGGGTCTTTAAGAAGTAGCTGGATATGTTCGTCATTGTATTTATCGACGACATTCTAGTATACTCTAGAAATGAGGAAGATCATGAAAATCACCTAAGATTAGCATTGCAGACCAGTTGTTCACCAAGTTCAGCAAGTGCGATTTCTTCTTAAAGTCCGTGACCTTCTTAGGTCATGTGGTCTCAGGTGAACGAATACAAGTAGATCCTCACAAGATAGCAGCCGTAAAATATTGGCCCAGACCTAACACTCCTACTGAAATTAGGAGTTTCCTGGGCTTAACGGGTTATTTCCAATGATTTGTGGAAGGCTTCTCCTCCATAGCATCTCCTCTAAGTTAACACAGAAGAAGGTGAAATTTCAGTGGTGTGACGAGTGTGAGAAGAGTTTCCAAGAGTTGAAGACTCGACTCACTACTGCTCCAATTCTAGCCTTGCCAAAAGGAACAAATGGGATTGGTTGTTTATTGTGATGCTTCAAAGGTTGGGCTCGGTTGCGTTCTGATGCAGAAGGGCAAAGTGATATCCTACCCCTCCAAACAGCTCAAAGTTCATGAGAAGAATTATCCAACTCATGACTTGGAGTTGGCAGCGGTGGTGTTTGCGCTAAAGATATGGAGGCATTACTTATATGGAGCTCACGTAGATGTATTTACAAACCATAAGAGTCTTCAGTACGTGCTGAGTCAGAAGGATCTAAATCTTCATTAGAGAAGGTGGTTAGAGTTGCTAAAAGACTATCACGTGAGTGTACTGTATCACACGGGTAAGACACCCTAAGCAGACGGTCTATGGGGAGTGTGGCTCACATTGAGGAAGGCAAGAGGGAGTTAGTGAAATATGTTCACGGACTAGCCCGGTTAGGGGTACAGTTTGTGGGTTCAACTGAAGGTGGTATGGTAGGGCATAGTGGGTCAGATTCATCCTTGGTAGTTGAAGTTAAGTCCAGACAAGATGAAGATCTAGTCCTACTTAAACTTAAATAAGTAGTTCTCAGAAATGAGGTTGGAGTTTTCTCCCATGGGGGAGATGGGGTGCTCCATTACCAGGGCAAGTTGTGTGTACCGGATATTGGTGACTTGAGACAGCATATACTAGCTGAGGCACACAACTCGAGATACTCCATTCACCCTGGTGCTACTAAGATGTGCCATAATTTACGAGATATTTACTAGTGGAACGACATGAAAAGAGATATCGCTGAATTTATAGCTCAATGCCTAAACTGCCAGCAAGTCAAGGTAGAACACTAGAGACTCGGCATGACTCAAGATATTAGTATACCCACATGAAAGTGGGAAGAAGTAAATATGGACTTCATTACAGGTCTACCCTAGACTCATCGGCAGCATGACTCAATCTGGGTAGTAGTAGACCGGATGGCTAAGTCAGCTCACTTCCTCCAAGTTAAAACCACAGACTCGACTGAGGACTATTCCAGACTTTACAATGGAGAGTTAGTCGGACTCCATGGGGTGCCTTTATCTATCATTTCAGACAAAGGAACTCAGTTCACCTCACACTTCTGGAAATCCATTCAAAAAGGACAACGAGCTCAGGTCAAGCTCATTACAACTTTTCACCCGCAAACCGATGGGCAAGCTGAGCGGACTATTCAGACTCTAGAAGATATGCTGAGAGCATGTGTGATAGATTTTAAGCGGAATTATGATGACCATTTGCCTCTTATCGAGTTTGCATACAACAACACTTACCACTTTAGCATTCAGATGGCCCTATTTGAAGCATTATATGGGAGAAGGTGTAGATCACCTATAGGGTGGTTTGAGGTTTGTGAAGCTACCCTGATAGGGCTAGACTCAATACATGAGACAATGCAAAAAGTTCAGCTCATCCGAGAAAGGTATAAAATAGCTCAGAGCCGTAAAAAATCTTACGCCAATGTGTGGAGAAGAGAGTTGGAGTTTGCAGTTGATGATTGGGTGTACCTGAAAATTTCGCCCATTTAAAGGGATAATGAGGTTTGGCAAGAATGGAAAGCTCAGTCCGAGATATGTGGGACCTTATAGAATTTTAAGGCGTATCGGCAATTAGCCTATGAACTAGAGTTACTATAAGAAGTAGCAGTTGTGCACCCAATTTTCCATGTGTCACTTTTGAAGAAGTGCATCAGAGATCCAACCTCAGTTGTGCCATTGGACAGTGTAGGAAAAAAAGATAGTCTCTTATTTGAGGAAGTACTAGTCCAGATCCTTGATCGTTAGGTTCATAAGCTATGAAACAAGGAGATAGCTTCAGTTAAGGTTTTATGGAAGAATCAGCAGGTTGAGGGAGCTACGTGGGAGGCCGAAGCAAATATGATGGCCAAATACCCGCATTTGTTCCATTTCGGCTTTAACACAACGTGAGATATTAGTTTTGTCCCTAGAACTCAATTTAGTTTTCGTGACTCAGTTCAGGTGTTCAAGTCTCTTTAACGTTTTTTAATGTATGTGTGAAAAGAGAATTCAGTTCAATTATGTATTTTGAAATGGAGGTAGTCGTTCCATTACTTTTGGAGTTAAATGAAGAGTATCTGGAACTTTGATGGTTATTCTCTTCTTTCCTGTGTGTTTTCTAACATTCGAGGATGAATGTTTCTAAGGGGGAGATATTGTAAGGCTCCGGAAACTCAAAACTAATTCCGGAACTTAACTTAGAAAATCTAGAAAAGCTACAGAAAGCTGCAGAAAAGCTACAAGAAAACCCACTTAACGAGTCGTTAGGTGACCCCACGACTCGTTATGTGAGCCGTGAGAAGGAGGTTTGATAATTTTAAGAGAGGCAGTGTACCCAACGATGGACTTCACGAGCCATGGTCACCAACCTCGACCCGTTGAGTCACTCGTGGTCGGGCCTGAGTTGGGTATATTATCAGTGGAGCAGTGTACTTGACGGGTGGGGGCAACGAGTCGTAGTCCCTAGTAATTACTCGTTATGTCCCCCGTTACTTGCCCTAGTTAGTTTTTAGCCAGTGTACCTGACGAGTGTCACAACGAGTTGTCATCAGTGGCAACGACTCATTAGGTGACTCGTTACCAAACTTAGCATTTAATCTTCAGGTGTGAGATAGTGTGGTCCACGACTGGTGACCACGAGTTGTGGTCAGTGAACTCATTAGATCCCTCGTTAAGGTCACCAGGCAGATTTTTCCAGTGAATTTCTAAGGGCTATTTAGCAATTTCCTACTCTCCCAAGCTTAAAACTACGTTGTTTTAGTAATAATTTTAGACCTTTTAGTGGGGCAAAATGGTTCATTCCTTATTCCCACTCTCAGTTTTCAGAATATCACCATAAGTTCTCCTCTCAAGAATCCTTCAAGCAAGCTTACGGTTCTTCCTTCATCACAGTAGTTCAGGTCTTCTTCTTTAGAGAATTCTTATCCAGGTATGTGAGAATTCAGCAAGGGAATTGTCCTTCCCTTGTGTTCCCAATATCCTCCAATAATTTTCTTATCAGTTTAGCCCTGAGATTTTCGAATATGAAGAGATTTTCATGTTGGTTTTCATTAATTTCAATTTGGTTATTATCCATGTTTATTACTCATATGATCTTCATCAATTCATTTGTAAATTGTTGTATTTCTTTCCAAAATGATTTACAGCCCTAAATTTTTGAGTAAAGATTATTGCGTATTAAATTCCATCTATTTTGCAAAGTATGTTTTGGGATGAATATCTTAGTAATTTATAAAACCCCAAAATTTTTATTGGTAATTATTTGATGTTTTATGCTAGCTTAGGGAAAGTACGGGTTGTATATTGGTCGTAGGTGTCAAGGGAAATGTGTACGATCAAAAAAGCAAAGAGTATGTGAAGTTCATAAGTAAGGGTTAACTTTAAACGACCATATCTCCCAATATATAATGAATTAGAAGCCTCACGACCTATCAAATTAAATTGCTTTGAGTCTAATTTTCATAACATCAAACCTCTTGTCAATCGGAGTTCATAGTAAAACGTTATGGGCATTTTACGGAACCGTCGCGAGCGGTGACGCGGGCATGACGCCCTAGCGCCTCCACCGCCCTATTTACTTTAAAATCTTATTTTCCTTTTTAGAAAAATTTCTAGCTAAATCTAAATTGACCATCTTGATAAGAATTCAATTTCTCTCTCAATTCCAGCAGCTAGGACAAAGGAAGTCAAGGAGGAACATCAAGCAAAGATCAAGAAAATCACAACATAAGTTGAGATTACCATGCCAAGTATGTTAGGGGCTGTGTTGGAGCTCGTTTTGGCAAGGTTTTGAAGAAGTTTTTCTGCGTTTCAAAATCTATTTGGACTGACTATATATCCACCTTTGAGTAGGTGTCGAAATCAGGAGAAAAGGTAAGGATTTCTCAATTTTAAACCTCTCAAATTGCAAATGAAAATCTGGAAATTGGCTGCTAAGTGAGCTGCCAATGGACTGTTTGTTAGCTGAGTTTTGGCCGTTTTCCTTAAAATTTTTGGCTGTTTCTTTTGATTTAATTATACTTCGTATTGAGGGGTAGAATCACAGAAAAACTAAGGTAAAATTTCCTCTGTTTTCTCCCTCAAAAGTTAGTGAAACATTAGTTGAGAAAATGGCTAAATGTTGTTGATGTTGCCGTGTGTTGTTGTTGCTATTTTGACTGCCTCTGGTTAGTTATGTTGGCTGCATTTTTTGGATATATATTAAGCTTGTTTTTGGCCTATAAAACCACTGGATTAAGGAAGTTGAAGGCTGATCATTGAGATAGGAAATCAGCTAGAGAAAAGTTCATCAGAGAGAGGTATGTAAGGCGCCCCATCTATTATTCTTTCAAGCACGATTCATGTGATGTGAATCGAATGAGACAGCAACATTTTTAAAAGTCTTGAGGAAGTATGTTAAGCTTCATTTAAGATTTAAATCCCCATGTTTTATTGAGGATAAATGTTAACATTATGCCTAGCCGAAGGGAGATACCTTAAGTGTGATATTGTGTTGATTGTTGTCGTAGTTGTACATTGAGTTGGAGACCCCTCAGCGTGGGCATTGTTAGCTGGTACTTACTATATGTCATGTGAATATATATGTGATGTTAACTGTGTTTAAAGGTCTGGTTTCTATCTTAAATTGGTGAAAGAGCCGAGATGAGGACGTGTAAACAATTTTAAGCCACGTAAAGACGTCGCAAGATATTGAGGGTAAACGAGCTTACCGAATTAGGATTACCTAGTTATGGTTGTCCCATACCATATGTGAATGTTATGAAATATGTCAGGACAAGGGAATATTTCATAATCCCTTTCCCTTAAGCCGAACGACAAGCTAGCGGGTTTCTGAGCTCTAATGTCCCGTGGAGACGATCTATAGATTTTGTTGAAACTCTTAGGTTATCCATTGTTCCTTATGATTCATACAAGTTTTTACTACATGCATTTAAGTTCTTTTTTTTGCTTTGCATGTTATATGTACTCAATTCCAGTTATGCATTACGAAGGAGGCTTATGCAGGGCACATTTTTAGAATTCGTCATTTCTATGTTGTATGTATTAAGCTGGTCCAATATTAATCCATATGGGCTACATATATGATTTTGTGTAAGCTTTATTGATTTTACATTGGTGTTTACACTGGCTGGAGGGCTTATTGATTTTACCTCGGTGTGGTACACCGACTGGACGGAGTTTACCTCGGTATGGTACGCCGGTTGAAGACATTTTTATTTTTACCTTGGTATAGTACCCCGGTTGGAGGCATTTTTATTTTTACCCCGGTGTGGTACACTGGCTGGACGGATTGTATAGATTTTATGGTCGGCTGTCTGCTGGCATTTCAGTTATAGTATTTGTTGTGCATTAGATAGTTGCATTTATACTTCAATAATGAGTTATTGTCAGGTTTCCGTTTTCAGAATTTCAGGTTGTTACTACTCCTTATTTTAGGCCTAGTTATCATTTTTATCTTACATGTTTACAGTTTTCAGCCTTACATACCAGTACATTTTATTCGTACTGACGTCCCTTCATCTTGGGATCCTTCCCACAATCGCGCTACAGGTACATGCCGAGGCTCAGGTCATCGAACGTAGTAGGAGCCAGATTTCTGGAGAATAGTGGTATGCTCCTCTCTTCCAGGAGCCATGTCCTGGTGTGGACTATTTTCAGTTTTATGTACAACATGGGTAGGCCGGGACCCTGTCCCGTGCATTTCAATTTTTTTACTCTGTGGAGGCTGATGTGGAATAGTTTGTTATTAGTATGGGTTATGTAGTTGTATTGATTTTTCATTGCTTTTTTTAGCTTTATTGTAGCCTTGTCGGCTTTCCAGGTTGCATATTTATAATTGTCAAGGCATTGCTGGCCCAGTATTTATCCTGGTTGGTTGTGACAGGTCGCTTGGTCAGCCTTAGTGTTACATTTATAGATGTTATATAGCCGGCTTCTCGATCAACCATGAATCGAGTGCCAGTTGCACCCTACCCTAGTTTTGGGGCGTGACATACTTGTTATCAGAGCGAAGTCGTGTCCTAGGGAGTCCACAAAGCCGTGTCTAGTAGAATCTTGCTTATGGGTATGTTGTGCACCATACTTATAATCAGGAGGCTACAGGACATTTAGGAATTGTTTCACTTCTTTTACTAATAGTTTGTTCTATAGGTCTAGCTCATAAGTACCATGATATCTAAATCATGTTATTATTTCAGAGTATGCCTGTAACAAGGAAGGTGACTACAAAGTTGATTGGCACAGCCGTTTGGGAGGGTACTAGTCTCCCTCCAGTGGATTATAGAGATAGGTTAGAGGCTCAGAGTGAATCTCCTGCCCCAAGTATTACAGTTCCTCCCGCTCCGACCAGAGCAATGGCAGATAGACCTCCAGCTCCTCCCACACCAGCAGTACTTGAGGGTAGTAGAGTGGCAGACCCTCCCACGCCTGTGGTACCTCCAATGGTTCCGGAAGGACTAGGTCTTGAGGGAGCTGTTCAGCTGATGGCTCGTATAGCCGCAGGTCCAGGGCGACGGTTGGAGGCGATGGAGAGACATAGAGGCCAGACAATTGAGAGTTCCAAGGCCCACGAGTTCTTGAGTTTGAACCCTCCTATATTCATTGGATCAGACCTGAGCGAGGATCCTCAGGAGTTTATCGATCAGACTTCTAGGGTGTTCAAGGTGATGTGAGCTACAACGACTGAGGAAGTAGAGGTAGAGGTCTTCAGACTACATGATGTGGCCATATTGTGGTATAAGGCTTGGGCTCGATCCATAGGAGCCGATGCACCACCAACTGAGTGGGAAGAGTTTTCCGAGGCCTTTATGCACCACTATCTACCCGGGGAGCTTCGACAGGCTCGAGCTGAGCAGTTTTTTCTCCTAGAGAAAGGAAGTATGAGTGTGCGTGAGTATTGTCTTCAGTTTAATTCTCTTGCTAGGTATGCTCCTCACATGGTTCAGATGATGGAGGATAGAGTTCATTGGTTCGTGTTAGGGTTGGGGCTTCATATAGCTCAAGATTGCTTGGGGCTATCTACTCAGGAGCACATGGAAATTTCACGAATTAAAGCTTTCGCCCAAAGGGCGGAGGATTTGGTTTATCACTTACGGGATAATCGGAGACAGCATGAGCAACGAAACAGAGCTAGGACTGTGGGGCCTTACAGAGAGCCACAGGGTGACCCAGGGGCTCAGTCATCCAGGTAGTTAGTTAAGCAAATAGGGAGTGCTCCACCTCAGTTTCAGGTACAGAGAAGGGACCAAGGCCCAGCTCCATCTATCTCTCGACGACAGGAGTGGGTGGGGCAGAGGCGACCACCAATGCTGCCTTGTCCCCAGTGTGGGAAATCTTATTCGATTCAGTGTCATCAGGGGCAGAATGTATGTTATCGTTGTGGGAAGCCAAGGCACTTTGTGAGGGATTGTTCAGATAGGTTTGAGGGAGATTAGGCGCGATCAGCGGTTGCTTCGTCATCTTCCGTTCGACCTCCCAGACCTGATCCTCAGCTAGCAACAGGCCATGGCAGAGGCAGATGGAGAGAGGCTTCTAGTTCTGGGGCAACTCAGAATCGATTTTATGCTTTGGGCGGTCGACAGGACCAGTAGGCCTCACCTGATGTTGTTATAGGTACTTTGTTTATTTATTCTCGTGCAATATATGTCTTACTTGATCCTGGTTCTACACTCTCTTATGTCACACCATTGGTTGCGAGTCAGTTTGAGACAGTCTCTGAGTTATTATCTATACCATTTGGTGTTTCTACGCCAATTGGCGAATCTGTGTTAGCTAGATGAGTTTACCGAAATTGCATAGTATTGGTATGTGATAGATCAACCTTAGCTGATCTAGTTGAACTTTAAATGGTTGATTTTGATGTAATTTTGGGTATGGATTGGTTGGCGTCACGTTATGCTAATGTTGATTGTAGAGCTAAGGTTGTCAGATTCAATTTTCCCGGCGAGCCAGTCCGGGAATGGCAAGGTGATGCTGCTATGCCTAAAGGTAAGTTTATTTCATAACTTAAGGCTCAGAGTTTGATATCTAAGGGTTGTATTTTTCACTTTGTTCGGGTAAGAAACTTGGAATGTGAGCCTACGACACTGCAGTCAATTCCAATTGTAAATGAGTTCCCTGAGGTCTTTCTAGAGGATTTGCCTGGAATTCCTCTTGAAAGGGAGATAGATTTTGCTATTGATCTACTTCCAGGTACTCAACCTATATCGGTCCCTCCTTACAGAATGGCTCCAGTAGAGCTAAAGGAATTAAAGGAGCCGCTGAGATCTTCGCCCGAGAAGGGATTCAGTCGACCTAGTGTATCGCCTTAGGGTGCACCAGTGCTCTTTGTGCGAAAGAAAGACGGGTCATTAAGAATGTGTATCGACTATAGGCAGCTAAATAAGCTTACAATTAAGAATAAGTACCCACTTCCCAGGATTGATGACCTATTTGACCAGTTACAGGGAACCAGATGCTTCTCAAAGAGTGATTTGAGATCCGGGTACCATCAGTTACGGGTTAGGGAAGTTGATATCCCCAAGACTGCCTTCAGGACTAGATATGGCCATTATGAGTTCTTAGTAATGTCATTTGGTCTTACTAATTCCCCAACAGCTTTTATGGACCTGATGAATCGGGTGTTTAGGCCTTTTCTTGATGTATTTGTGATCGTCTTCATTGATGATATTCTGATTTACTCACGATCCGAGGCCGAGCATGCAGGTCATTTGAGAGTAGTATTACAAACTCTACAGGAGCATAAGTTATATGCTAAATTTTCTAAATGTTAGTTTTGGCTAACATCTGTGGCTTTCCTTGGTCATGTAATTACAGCTAAGGTATAAGAGTGGATAGTCTGAAGATACAGGCAGTAAAGACTTGGCCCAGACCCTTGAATCCTACAGAGGTTCGCAGCTTTTTGGGGTTAGCAGGTTATTATCGCCGATTTGTGGAAGGTTTCTCTACTATCGCTGCACCATTGACAAAGTTGACTCATAAAGCAGCTAAGTTTCAGTGGACAGAGGCATGTGAGCGAAGTTTTCAGAAATTTAAGGATAGGCTGACTTTAGCACCTGTCCTGACTCTTCCAAAGGGTGTCGAGGGTTATGTGGTCTATTGTGATGCTTCGAGAGTTGGGCTAGGTTGTGTTCTGATGTAACACGACAAGGTCATTGCTTATGCCTCTAGACAGTTGAGGAAGAACGAGCAAAACTATCCTACCCATAATCTTGAGTTGGATGCAGTGGTATTTGCATTGAAGATTTGGCGTCATTACTTATACGGAGTACATGTTGATATCTTCACAGATCATAAGAGCCTCCAGTATTTGTTTCAGCAGAAGGAGTTGAATTTACGCCAGAGAAGGTGGTTAGAATTTCTGAAAGATTATGACGTTAGCATTCTGTATCATCTGGGCAATGCAAATGTTGTAGCTGATGCGCTAAGTCGCAAGTCTATGGGTAGCTTGAGTCATATTCAGGTCAACAGGATTGAAATGATGAAGGCTCTACGGCAGTTGGCTGACTTACAAATTCGGTTACTAGATGCCAAAGATGGGGGTGTTATTGTCAAAAACACAACAGAATCGTCTTTGCTAGCGGAAGTTAAGCAACGACAATATGATGATGCAGAGTTAGTCTTACTTAGAGACAGTATACCGCAACAGAAGCAGAGCCTATTTGATTGTGGACCCGATGGAGTTCTTAGATACCAGGGCCGTCTATGTGTACCTAATGTGGGTGAACTACGGGAACAAATTATGAATGAAGCTCATTATTCTCAATATTCAGTACACCCAGGTGCCACAAAGATGTTTCGTGACCGAGGCAACTATATTGGTGGAATGGCATGAAAAAGGACATCACTGGTCTTGTGACTCAATGTCCCAATTGCCAATAGGTAAAGGTTGAGCACTAGAGGCCTGGAGGTTTTGTGCAGGATATAGAAATTCCAGCCTGGATGTGGGAGGTGATTAATATGAATTTTATTACAGGATTGCCTAGAACGAGCAGGAAGCATGATTCTATCTGGGTAATAGTTGATAGATTAACTAAATCAGCTCACTTCTTACCAGTTAAGACCACATATGATGCAGAGGATTATGCTAGGCTTTATATACGAGAGATAGTTCGCCTACATGGCGTCCCCCTGTCCATTATTTCTTACAGAGGTGCTCAGTTCACAGCAAACTTCTGGTAGTCTTTCCAGAAAGGACTGGGCACTCAGGTAAGCCTCAGTACCACATTTCATCCTCAGACTGATGGACAGGTTGAACGCACCATTCAAACGCTTGAAGACATGTTGCGTGCCTGTGTTTTAGATTTTGGCGGAAGCTGGGATAATCATGTTTCCTTAATTAAGTTCACCTATAATAACAGCTACCAGGCAAGTATTCAGATGGCTCCATATGAAGCTTTATATGGGCGAAAATGTAGGTCACCATTGGGTTGGTTTGAACTCAATGAGGCAGAGTTATTGGGGCCAAACTTAGTGCAGCAAGCTATTGACAAGGTGAAACTTATTAGAGATCGACTTCAGACAGCCCAGAGCGGGCAGAAGTCTTATGCAGATGTACACCGTCGAGCACTAGACTTTGTTGTTAATGATTAGGTCTTCTTGAATGTACCACCTATGAAAGGCGTCATGCGATTTGGCCGAAAAGGCAAGCTGAGTCATAGATATGTTGGATCCTACAGAGTTATCCGCAGAATAGGAAAAGTGACCTATGAGTTGGAGTTGCCACAAGAGTTTGCAGTAGTCCACCCAGTATTTCATGAATTGAAGTTCCAGAAGTGTATAGGAGACCCAACTCATGTTATACCTATCGATGATGTCCGAATTTCTGAGAAGATGACCTACACCTAGGTTCCAGTTGCTATTCTTGATCGGCAAGTTAGGAAACTTCGAACCAAAGAAGTCGTCTTAGTTAAAGTATTATGGCGAAGTAATAACATCGAGGAACTGACTTGGGAGGCTGAGTAGGAAATGAAGAATAAATATCCTCACCTATTTACTATGTCGACGTGATGTTAAGGTATGTGTTTGATACTTATTTTCATGCATATTAAGTGAAATTAATTTCCATTCCGGGACGAATGTTCCTAAGGGGAGGAGAATATAACACCACAAAATTTTTATTGGTAATTATTTGATGTTTTATGCTAGGTTAGGGAAAGTACGGGTTGTATATTGGTTGTAGCTGTAAAGGGAAATGCGTACTATCAAAAAAGCCAAGAGTATGTGAAGTTCATAAGTAAGGGTCAACTTAAAACGACCATATCTTCCCATATATAATGAATTAGTAAGCTCCACAACCTATCAAATTAAAGGTGTTTGAGTCTAGTTTTCATAACATCAAACCGCTTGTCAATCGGAGTTCGGAGTAAAAAGTTATGGGCCTTTAACCGAACTATCGTGAGCGGTGACGCGGGCATGACGCCCTAGCGCCTCCACCGCCCTATTTACTTTAAAATCTTATTTTCCCATGTAGAAAACATTTCCAGCTAAATATAAATTGACCATCTTGCTAAGGATTCCATTTCTTTCTCAATTCCAGCAGCTAGGACAAAGGAAGTAAAGGAGGAACATCAAGCAAAGTTCAAGAAAATCATAAGATAAGTTGAGATTACCTTGCCAAGTATGTTAGGGGCTGTTTTGGAGCTCGTTTTGGCAAGGTTTTGAAGAAGTTTTTCTGTGTTTCAAAATCCGTTTGGACTACCTATATCTCCATCTTTGAGTAGGTGTTGAAATCAGGAGAAAAGGTAAGGATTTATCCCTTTTAAACCTCTCAAATTGCGAAGCGAAAATTTGGAAATTGGCAGCTAAGTGAGCTGCCGATGGACTGTTTGTTAGCTGATTTTTTCCCATTTTCCTTAGGATTTTTTTCTATTTCTCTTGCTGTAATTATACTTCATATTGAGGGGTAGAATCACAGAAAAAACTAAGGTAAAATTTCCTCTGTTTTCTCCCTCAAACGTTAGTGCAAAATTAGTTGAGAAAATGGCTTAATGTTGTTGATGTTGCCGTGTGTTGTTGTTGCTATTTTTACTGCCTCTGGTTAGTTAAGTTGGCTGCATTTTTTTGTATATAGATTAAGATTGTTGTTGGCCTATAAAACCACTGGATTAAGGAGGTTGAAGGCTGATCATTGAGATAGGAAATCGGCTAGAGAAAAGTTCATTGGAGAAAGGTATGTAAGGCGCCCCATCTATCATTCTTTCAACCATGATTCGTGTGATGTGAATCGAATGAGACAGAAACCTTTTTAAAAGTCTTTAGGCAGTAGGTTAAGCTTCATTTAAGCTTTAAAGTCCCATGTTTTATTGAGGATAAATGTTAAGATTATGCCTAGCCGAAAGGAGATACCTTAAGTGTGATATTGTGTTGATTGTTGTCGTAGTTGTACATTAAGTTGCAGACCCCTCAGCGTGGGCATTGTTAGCTGGTCCTTACTGTATGTCATGTGTATATATATGTGATGTTAAATGTGTTTAAAGGTCTGGTTTCTATCTTAAATTGGTGAAAGAGCCGAGATGAGGACGTGTAAATGATTTTAAGCCACGTAAAGACGTCGCAAGCTATTGAGGGTAAACGAGCTCACCGAATTAGGATTACCTGGTTATGGTTGTCCTATATCTTATGTGTATGTTATGAAATATTTCAGGCCAAGAGGATATTTCATAATCCCTTTCCCTTAAGCCGAACGACAAGCGAGCGGATTTCTGAGCTCTAATGTCCCGTGGAGACGATATACAGATTTTGTTGAAACTCTAAGGTTATCCGTAGTTCCTTATGATTCATACAAGTTTTTACTACATGCATTTAAGTTCTTTTTTTTCTTTGCATGTTGTATGTACTCAATTTCAGTTGTGCATTACGAAGGAAGCTTATGCAGGCCACATGTTTAGTATTCGTCATTTCTATGTTGTATGTAAGCTGGTCCAGTATTAAGCCATATCGACTCCATATATGATTTTGTCTAAGCTTTTTTGATTTTACCCCGGTGTGTTACACCGGCTGGAGGTCTTATTGATTTTACCCCGGTGTGGTACACCGGCTGGATGGAGTTTACCCAGGTATGGTACGCCGGCTGGAGGCATTTTTATTTTTACCTCGGTATAGTACACTGGCTGGAGGCATTTTTATTTTTACCCCGGTGTGGTACACTAGCTGGACGGATTGTATAGATTTTCTGGTCGGTTGTCTGCTGGCATTTCAGTTATAGTCTTTGTTGTGCATTAGATAGTTGCCTTTATACTTCAATAATGAGTTATTGTTAGGTTTCCATTTTAAGAATTTCAGGTTGTTACTACTCCTTATTTCAGGCCTAGTTATCATTTTTATCTTACATGTTTACAGTTTTCAACCTTACATACCAGTACATTTTATTCGTACTGACGTCGCTTCATCTTGGGATCCTTCCCACAATCGTGCTTCAAGTACAGGCCGAGGCTCAGGTCATCGAACGTAGTAGGAGCCAGATTTCTGCAGAATAGTGGTATGCTCCTCTCTTCCAGGAGCCATGTCCTTGTGTGGACAAGTTTTAGTTTTCTGTACAACATGGGTAGGTCGGGGCCCTGTCCCGTGCATTTCAGTTTGTTTACCCTGTAGAGGCTGATGTGGACTAGTTTGTATAGTAGTATGGGTTATGTAGCCGTATTGATTTTTCATTGCATTGTTTAGCTTTATTGTAGCCTTATCGGCTTCCCAGGTTGCATATTTATAATTGCCAAGGCATTACTGGCCCAGTATTTATCCAGGTTGGTTGTGACAGGTGGCTTGGTCAGCATTAGTGTTACATTTATAGATGTTATATAGCCGGCTTCTCGATCGACCACGAACGGAGTGGCAGTTGCACCCAACCCTAGTTCTGGGGCGTGACATAATTCTTATCACACACACACACACACACACACACACACACACACACACATATATATATATATATATATGTTTGAGCAATTATTCCATTGAGGAGAATGGTTTTACCCTTGTTGGATGAAACCCCATTAAATTCTTGAAATTTCATCATATTATGAAATTCCTGTGTGGTTGGAATGAGTTGTATTCTTTGTTATATACTTAGTAGTTTAGCTCAGTTAGAAAATAGAACCACTTTAGAATTATTCAGAAAGTGTCAACTGATCAGTTTTACTTCATTATTTTCCCGAGGTATTAGTGGTGCCTCCCAGTTATCAAAATCAGACTCAAAATCTAGTTTATTGGTCCATTAGGCGGTCATGAATTTTAGATATATATATAGAGAGAGAGTTATTACCAACACTAGGACCCTAGTTCAGTTTACAGTTATTCTTAGACTTTTATGATGTTTCCAAATAAGTAGTTCTTACTAGTCTAGAACTCAGTTTCAAAATTTGGTCTGATAAGGCTCTCAGCGTACCTTCAGTTATATGACCCTGACTAGTCTTGGACCCCAGTTTCGAGCTATTAGCCTAGTAGTTCAGTTTAGGTTTTCCAGTGGGAGCAGGGCTTAGCACCGAGCGGGCCAGGGTTCTAGTACACCTAGGTTCCCAGAACTACGTTGTCAACGTAGCTCATAATATTACTTGGCCTGATTGGCCCCAGACTTTTGTGATCACCCAGTTCATGTCTTTATACCCTGACAAGATATATTGGGTCCTACCGGTGGGGTGTATACATTGGATTCCACGTCTAGCTCACGTGGTTATATGTCGGTTAGAGATTCTCCCACTAGTCGGTTAGAGATTCTCCCACTAGTTCAGTCTCAGTTTTTGACGGTTCAGTTCAGTTCAGATCAGTTCAGTGTGGTCTCTGAAACTCAGTATTTCAAACTTAGGGCATGTCTTTGAACATCAAAGAGGGTCATCTTGACCATTTCAGTTCACATCAATAGTTCAGTTCAGCTTACCTATTGGTCATTGTGTGTAATTTCAGTTCATACTTTTTATTCAAATATGTTTTCTCCCACTTATTCAGTACATTCAAAGTATTAATGCATACTCTTATGTTGTATCATTTCATGATACAGCTGCAGGTTCCTAGACTCAGCATCGTTAGCCGTTGCGATTCAGATCCTCCAGTGCTGTAGCTGAAGTGTGAGTCCTCATCATTCGAGGGCCTTGATTTACTTTCTTTCAGTTGAGTTATTATTTTTAGTTAGAGTTAGAGTTAGTTGGGGACTTGTCCCAGCAACTCATCAGTTAGAAGGCTTTCAGACACAGTGTTAATTTCAGACTTCAAATGTTTTAAATTCTTAATGTTTTATTCTAGTTTATTTTCTCAAATTCTCTTATGCTGTTATTTCAAAGCTTCCGCTATATATATATTTTTTTACTGCGAATACCAGTGTATGATAGATCAGGGATTGAGTTGGGGTCACTTTTGACTTCAAGTACCGTGTTACGTCCAGGGTGTAGTCTCAAGGCGTGACAATAGTATTGACTGGTAGAAAATGTGTTGACTTAGTCATCTGGTCCACAATTACCCATATAGAATCATTTTGTTGGTGTGTACAAAGAAAACCTGTAATGATTTCCATATTGATCTCTTCTCACTTCTATGAAAGAATATTGATATCTTGTAGCATACCTCCAGGCCTCTGATGCTCAACCTCACTTGTAGGCAATTTTGATACTTGGCCACAAATGTTGCAATATCCTCCTTCATGCCATTCTACCAATAGACTTCCCGTAGACCACAATACATCTTGGTGGCACCTAGATAGATAGAATCCCGAGAGCTAAGCCTCTCTAAACTTCCTCTCAAGTCATCCACATCCAAAACACACAATCGGTAATGATATTGGAGTACACCATCTCCCCCTTGGGAGAAGACCTCCACTTTTTGATACCGAACAACTTCCTTCAACTTCACTAAGATAGGATCCTCATCTCACTTTGCCTTAATTTCCGTCACAAATGAAGATTTGGATCCATTCTGAATAATGGCACCATCATCTGATGAATCGGTAAGGGGAACCCCCAAGAAAGAAAGTCTAAGAACATTTAGATTCCTTAGTATATATTAATATCTAATAGATAGGCTTCATTATGATATATGATTGATTTCATTCCTTAACTCCTCTAAATACTCTTCTTCCTTCTCAACGTTTCTTTTTTCTGTTATTTTAACTCGATAACTCTTTAGGGTACCAACTTGCATCTCGACATTGGTTGACTCGGGGAAGAACTTGGAAAACCTCATAAAGGGGTTGCTGGTTTGACCATGATGGTCTTGGAAATTGGGAAATATGAAGAATCATCATCTTCAAATGGAACAAACGACTAGGATTTTCTCTACATAAAACAGAGGGGATAGAAAATGAAAGGGTAACAGAGAGAGGAAGAGAAAAAATGAAAGATAAAACGGCAAAAACTGGCTAAAAAGATATATATATTTAGTGAAAAACAAATATAAGTCAACACCTATTAATTAAACAACATAGTTGCAAACCGAAACATGAGCAACCTAAACCCTTAATCATGTCCACACCTGCCACAGGTCAGCCGCCAGACTTTATCATTACTTCTTCTTCTCAATTTCCACCTCTAACTCACCCACAACAACCCATGATAACCCACACTAATTCAAACCCTAACCGTATACATGACCAAAACTGTGTACATACTTCTCAACCAAGAAACAACAGCAATTCCACGCGCAATACAAAACATACACCTATCAAAGTAGTTTCAGTGATCAATGGTGAACAAGTAGTGAAGTAGACTAAGGAAGAAGTCATTAGAATGGTTGTGATTAAGAAATTCAAATATGTGTTCATAGGAAAGTTTTCTCATGGTTGTTCGTCTCGGAAGGAACTAAAAAAATCATAAACCTATAGTGTAGTATGAGCGGATATTGTCATATAGGTTTTTTTCATAACAGAGATGTATTGATCAAGTTTTCTCTTATGGAAAACTTCGTGAACATCATGTCAAGGAGTTGATACTACATTAAGGCTAAAGATGAATTATTATATCAGATGTGACCTCTCATATATGATTTCAAATATAGACTTGATGAAGAAATCACTCAACCCATAGCTTGGATATTTTTTCCTATTCTTTTTTGTACATTTTTTGTGAAGGAATCATTGTTTATAGCATTAACAGTTAGTAATGTTTACACCTGGATATGTTATTATCAATAAAATTTTACCTAGTTATGCACGGTCAAAATTCAAGTTGATCCGATGTCTGATTTATCTAAACATGTCTAGATGGAGATAAAGGATAAGGTTATTAAAGTAATAAGATCTTAGAAGGTAAAAAAATGATTTCCTACCTAAATATTGCATAAAGGAAAACTTGCAAGGGCATGCTAATGATGTTTTTACCCCTAAACTAATCAAAACCAATGCTGAAGATACTGCCCAAGAAGAAAGGGTGGGAACTCAAAAAGCTGGTGACCAACAAAAGCATTTTCTAGTGGGAATTCACAAAGATGGTGACTAACAAAAGCACTTTCTAGAAAAGTCTTATCCAGTAAGAAGTTATCCTGCCAGAATCTTATCAAGTGGCAAAGTTGCAGGAAATTCTAGTAATTGAAATACTATGAAGGATAATAGAGTTTTTACCAATGTAGAGAATGACAAGAATAGTGTTGGAGATGGAAAAGAGGTTTGAACTCATAAAAATTTGATGATTTGGCAAATAAATAAGAGGGAAAACATAATAAGGATATTGAACTGAACGTTGAATAGAGAAAAGTGATAGATCCCATCTTTGAAAAGATCTTAGTAGGTGACCGTAAAGAGGAGGAGATTGCTCAACAAGAGAAACAGCAACCACAGGAGAATGGTAATACCGAAAATTGGGTAGAAAAGGCTTTTGGTGATAATAAAATTTATACTTAACCAATCATCAGTGAAAGGAAATTGTGAGGGGAGAATAGAGGAAGGGGAGGGAATAGAGGACAATAGCAAAGAAAAAGGAGAGAAGATTTCATATAGTACCATATTAGAAGGACAAGCCATGGACAATGAAGAGGTTACGAATATAAAGGATACCTAATATCACAGTTACATGCAGATAAAGAAAGTCATACTTTTGAGATGTAAGGTGATAATGTTGAGCAACACGAATAGGAGAAACTGCAGATTGTTAGAGAGATAATAACAATAGAGGATCAAGCTCAAGTATAAACAAATTATGTGATATTTTTTTATAAAACTGATTCAAATGAATGACATAGGGATGGAAGAGGTTCAGGATGGTCATGGAGATTAGAACAGTCAGACAGATGCCAGAGATCCAGAACTAGTGGGTTGGAAAAAATCCACCAATAATACATGACCAAATATAGAGGATTGTGTGTTGGTGGGTTATTATCCAATACTAACAACAAAGAATTTTGTAGACACCGAAGATTCTAATAATAATAAAGGATCAATTATAGTAAGCCATACTATAGTATAGAAACAAACAATTTTCTTATGGAATGTTAACTCTCCAGTCCAAGTTCTTCATGATCTATTAATACATATAATATTGCAAATATAAGGATGGACAACGGAGAGAAGGAACACATAGAGGGCAAAGGTGAAGGGGAGATAGAAGATAGGGAAGGGTATCTGTAGCAGAACATGGAAAATATTACTTGATAGGCAGACCTATCTCCAAGATCAAGTGCAAAGGGCAATAGCAGAAAGGGTAAAAAGTCTATTGCCATAGATAAACCACAACCTATCTAAGTTGTACCAAAGTGATCAACAAAAAACAATCTTAAATGATAATTAAATCATTTGTTCTAAATATTAGATTAGTGAAAACTCACCAGGCCTTGCACAAAATCCAAATGCTTAACATACATCATAAATTCTTTTTGATAGCTTTGTGGGAACCATTCCAAAAATCTAGACACATTCATAAAATATATAAGAAGCTTGGTATTGAATCATGTTAAATCAAATTGTAATGAGAACTTGTTGTACTTTGGGGCTGATAAAGTGCTGGTGGAAATTTTGAGTGATACCACTTAACAAGTTACTTTGAACCTTTTCTTACATGATCTCAATATGTTCATGGTCACCACTTTAGTATACATTAGATATGATGTGATAGAGAGATTAGAATTGTGTGACTGTATAGACCAGCATACAAATAATATGAGCCTCCCTTGGATGGTTGGGGGTTTCAATACTGCAATGAATACTGAAGGAGAAAATAGGTAGAGTTTTTGTTTACCCTCAAGATGTTGAAGATTTTGGTTTTTTTATCAATTCGTGCGAGCTGGAGAAAATTAGTTTCAAAAGGAGACTATTTATATGAAGGAATTGAAGAGCAGCGGAGGATTATATCTTTGAAAGGTCAGACAAAATATTGATCAATCAACACCTACAACATGGTTGAGGAAGCAGTTAACTGTTACATCAAATAGTTCACTCAAGATGAAGAGGCTTCTGATTATTCTTTACTCTCACATATCTAGAATTGGTAATGCAAGAGAAAAATAAGAATCTTTGTGAAGTTCCTACAAAAAAGAGGTTAAGAAATCCATATTCTATATGAATAGAGATATTACAACTGGGCTAGATGATTTTATAGGTAGCTTCTACCAAACATGTTGGGATATAGCGGGGATAGATTTTTATAACATGGTTAAATGCTTCTATCAAGGTCATACTTTATCAAAGTCAATCATACACATTAATTCTGTTCTTTTCCAAAGAGGACTTGACCCAAAGCTACTCATACTGAAGACCTATAAGCCTACATAACTCTATCAACAAGGTCACCTTTAGGGTTGTTCATGATAGAATGGAAGAAGTATTGTTATATTTAATATCACAAAATGAATTTAGAACTTGGGAAGAGACGAAGTATCATTAAGAATGTATTACTCACTCAAGAAATTATAACAAATATTAAGAAGAGGGACAAGTCAGCTAATGTAGTGATAAAATTGGATATGGCAAAGGCATATGATAAAGCATTTTGGTTATAACTTACGAAGTTGCTGATGAAGATGTGCTATGCCAATCATTTCATTGATATGATATGGAGATTACTAGCTAACAATTGGCATTTCATATTTTTCAATGGATAAGTAAAGAGTTTCTTTCATTCCATTAAAAGAGTCAAGCAAGGAGATCCTCTCTGTTAAACTTTATTCATCTTGTCAGTAGAGTGTTATGCATGTCCCTTAACTCTTTATTTGACATGTATAATTATGTTAGCTATAGTATGTCAAAATGGAGAAACAACTTGAATCATCTTTCATATGCAAATGATGCAATCATATTTGCTTCAGCTAAAAACGAATCCTTGAAGTCTATAATGCAAGTCTTAAAAGAGTACAAAGAAGTGTCTGGCCAACTAATAAATAAGGAGAAGATTGTTGTTTATATATTCTAGATGATTGATACTAGTTTGTTTAATCAGGTTGAATAAATAAATGTCCAATTTCTATTCAAGTGTTTAGGATGTTCAATTTTTCACACCAAAAAGAAAAAAGTTGTACTACAATGACCACATCAACAAGGTAAAGAAAATACTCCTGAACTAGAAAGGTAAGATATTTTCTAATTGTAACACCTCGAGCATCAAAATGACATCTTAAAGGAAAAAGAACTGAAGTTGCAGGTCTGTCGCAGAGGTTGACGTAGGAGCTGACGGCCCATCGGCCTCTTGACGGCCTGTTGCTCTGGTGTCGTGGCTTTGACGATAAGAATGATGGTCTTCAGAGTGGTGACAGACCTTCATGGGCCTTGTCGAATCTTGACGGTGATGATGACAGCCCATCAGGTAGGCGACGGACCGTCACATGTGTCATCGGGGAGAAACCTTGTGTCTTGGTGGGTGACCGAACTGTCATAGTGATGGCCTTTCACACCCATCTTCGCTTAGGCAAGTCGATATCCCTTCTGTGGATAAGGGTGACGGCATGAATGATGGACCATTGGGAGTGTGACGACTCGTCACGGATACCGTCGGGGTGCCTAGTCGTGGAAATTCCACCCGATTCTCAGGGGAAACTTTGTAACCTCCTATGCTTTTAAATCCTATACTACATCATTTTGGGCTTTCTAATGGGTGTTTTAGAGAGTTTAACCTAGCGTAAAATCATTATGCTCTCATTTCCACTTTGAATTTAAAATTCCTCTTCCGAGATCATCAAGGATTCTTCATCAATTTCAGTCTCATCTTTTCAAATTTCTCTTTGGGGTCAAACTAAATCTAGAATTCAGTGAACCCAAATAGGTGGGCTTATCAATGATGGGTTCTTTCACCCTTACTCCCCTTCTTCATGCAAATTCATGATCACCTATTTGTCCAAGCCCTATTTTCGAAATTCCAGGAATTATGTTAGGGTTATGAAATTTCTCCATGATTCTCTTATGGGTATAGCTAAGTTGATATTAATTTATAATTTCCATGATTGGGGTTTTATAATTTCTAAAAGTTCTCATGAAAATTATGGTCTCTTATGTTACAAGTATGATTATGAACTCTTAGGGCTAAATTCCTCTTTATGAGTTTTTATGATCCTTTTATAATTGAAATCATATCAAGCCCTAATTTATGTTTTATGACGTATGATACATTATTTCCTACAAAGATTCTACATAAATTTATGAACTTCAAATATGAGGATTTTCTCATTTATGTATGATTTTCATGATTATCAGGATTATGATTATGCCCGACTCACGAGCCTTTATTTCATGGCTAGTTCATGCATTTCAAGCATGTTCATGATTATTATGATTTAAACTAGCCCATGAACTTCATGTATGATTTTACGATACTCGTTATGGGCCATGTGCATATTTTTTCGGGAGTAGTGTCTAGCACGGAGTAGGCCCGGTGGTCAGGCAAACCTCGAGGTCTCAAAACTACATGACAATGTAAGTATATATGTATTCAGGATTAACCCTAAGGGGTCTCTACTAGTGATATCACGCCACATATCGTTCCTTTCCTTGGCAAGCTTGAGACGACTCTGCCCACTTGAGCGAGATAATTGGGGTATCATGTAAGCTCTATCATGATGGTGTCAGTTATAACAAGTTCTCCCATTGTTCCTTATGTTGTATGCATGATCATGTTTATGATACTTTTGCTCAAGTTATGATTTATAAGATTTCTTTTATGATTACGATTATGATTCGTTAATAAATAGTTTTGAAAACCTTGAGCCCTCATGTCTAAATTATGATTTATTACATTATATTTTAGGAATGTTCTATTTCATAAACTTTTATGTATTTTAAATACTCATTTTTTACTTTCCCCGCATACTCAGTACATTTCAAGTACTGACTGCATACTTTATGCTATATCATTTCATGATAAAGGTCCGAGCGATCATATTCAGCCTCGCCGTTAGTCCAGCTCCCACCTTAGCCCATCTTAGTCCTCGTTGTTAGTGAGTCCTAATCTTCCGAGGACATTCAGTTTTGTTGTTTTGATTATGCTATTTCAGTTTCCAATTTTAGCGAGCCAGTTGGAGGTGTTGTCCCATCAGCTCATCAGACAGTTTAGAGGCTTACCAAACATTATGTAAACTTTCAGCTTTATTGAGTGTTGACTCTGTCTATGATCATTGATATATGTCAAACTTCCGCTTATAAATGTTTTTATTTAATTTCCACTTTAATTATGCTATTGGATTCATTATGAATGTGTCATGGGTTAGTTTTGAGTCATTAGTGGCTCTAGTTCCCATGTCTCGATTCGGGGTCCATGCTCGGGTCATGACATATATGGAGGCAAAGTAGTTTTGATTAACAATGTTCTCCAGATTATCCCTATATATTTCTTATCAACTGTTGTGCCACCAAAATACACCATCAAATAAGCTAAATAAGATCTTTAATATATTCTATCGGAGTAACAATGTAGAAGAGAAAAAAAGCACATTGGGCTTCATTGAGTAAGTTGTGTCTTCCTAGAGAAGAAGCAGGACTTGGATACATATCGTTAGATAATATTTCTAATATCGCCCAAGCGCACACAAGCGCACATGGTAATCAAGTAATATAGGATAGTGAAATCCCGATTATCAATCCCTCAGTGACTTATCAACTCAATCATTTTAAGGTAACTTCTTTATTTCGCTATTCTAACAAAATAGATATAATGGGGAATTGTTTGGAGAATTAACTACTAAGAATTGAAATGTAAAATTAACTAAAGATTAATATTGTTGCTGACTTGTTTGTACTCCAAATGATGATGAAAATCTAGGAAATTGGCACTTTCATTTCCGGTTGAGTTCTCAAGGCATGATTACGCTAGAATTATTTCTCCTAAGGTTGCTCATTGGAAGTTACTATCCCATTTCTTGCCACTCTCCCGAGCATCCAAGAACTATCTCATGAATTCTAATGCCTATATCCCTATGATCATAGGAGAAATATGAAAAGATGGTTATTCCTACTTGTGTTTCAACTAAATAGGATAGAAGGGTATATCCCTATCCTCAATAACAACTTCTAACCTTCAACCAATGGGCCAAAGGATCTTGGAATTCCTGTTTTACATTTACTTTTAACCCTTTTGATTCCCTTTCCCAAGTTCAACTAAAATCCAACAGATTCACTCACAAGGTGATCAGTCTAGTGAATAAGCAATTAAAACAAGTAAATATAAACAACCTTTATTAAGAATCAAAACTAGCAATCATCAGTCTTTCAAACGTCAACCATCAACTATGGCCAAAACCCTAGAATTGGCATTTAGCCACTCATAGACAAGCAAAAAAGCAAATATAACATCATCATTCTCAGTAAAACAATAAAGAAAAGAAGAAATCTAAGTAAAACTTGTCTCACCTCCAAAGCCGCATTTACAACCTTCAAATATGATGAATGCTACGATAAATAATTCTGCTAAAAATGCCCTAGATGTGTTATATATAGGTTAGCCTTCAAATGACGCTTTTTCCCTCAAATATTTGACCTAAAAATTAGTAAAATCCCATCAAGAAGGGTCTAGCACACCGCCCCATGCATAGCCCCAAGGAATTAGTCAAATTTTCTCTGAAGAATGGCTCCAGGCGCCCCACTCTCGCCATAGCACCAAGGTGTTAACAAAATTTTTGCACTTCTAAAGACCTATGGTGCCCCGACTCCATCCGTAGCCCCAGAGTGTTAGTCAAATTTCTTAGCTTTATGACCCTTCTGATGCCCTACTCCATCAATAGCACCAGAATGTTGTGAAAATTTCCTAAGTCTGGAGTGCTTCTGGTGCTCCATGCCATCCATAGCACCAAAATGTTGGGAAAATTTCATATATCTGGAATGCTTCTGGGGCTCCACGCCATCTATAGCACCAGAATGTTGGGAAAATTTCATGAGTCTGGAATGCTTCTGGTGTTCCACGCCATCCATCTAGCCAAGGTGTTAGTCAAATTCTCAGCTCCGAAGTCGGGGACCTAGTGCCCCATACCATTCATAGCACAAACTTTGGTGCATATTTGTCTGAAGCACAAGTGTTGGTGTGCCACACCAACCATAGCCTCAGGACAATCTTCGCGAACTCCTCTTTCTTTACACCTTGGGCCATTTTTGGGTCCTTCTTCCTTGGTTTCTTGCTCAAAATATCTAAAAATATTTTTTAGCTCAAAAACTCATAAAAAGATGAATTTATATATTGCATAAGGATTATTTACTCAAAACAAAGCTAAATACGGGTAAAGACATTGCAAATGGGCATAAGAATATGCCCAACATCAATTTCAAAAACTCTTTTTGACAAGCTTTGGTGGAGATTCAAAAGTACCAGATCTCTTTAGGTAGATTTCATATGAAACAAATATGTAGAAAGCATTTTCCTGCAGTAGTATAATCAAGACAAGGTTCTCAAATATGAAAGAAAATATTGGAAGCCAAAAAAGAGATAAATCAGAAAATACGATGGAAACCAAAAAGTAGAATAGCCAATGTGTGGCAAGATAACTGGACAAAATTGAAATATCTAAAACAAATCTATCTTCAGATTTTCTTAGAGAAAATAACATGGAAGACCTAGAATATTTTATAGAGCAGATGGCTAAAACGTTCGAACATTGCGTGACTCACTATCTTTAGACATAGTAGAGCATCTCATGACTGAATTGAGATTACAAATATTGTTTTAGGATCATGATAAACTTTGATGGATGCTCACAAGTAAAGGACAATTTACAATAGGTAGTGCATTGGAGTGTCTAAGACATAAGGAGCAAGTTTCAATTACCTATACAAAGATGTGGGCAAAATAAGTGCTTTTTAAATTTTTTTTCTTTTTATGGAGAATGTGGAAGTACAAACTATATGTAAATTAAATCCTGAAGAAAATGAAAATTGTTGTAGTTTTAGGTGCAGATGTTTTGAGTAACCTCAAGCGGAAACAGTTCTACATCTCTCCATTACTAGGCAATTTGCTACATCTATCTGGTAGTACTACACAGTTATTGTAGGAATACTTAGACCTTTTATGCAGGTGTAACAAGCTATATTAAAGTGGTGGATTGCTCAGTGTCTTTCAAAGCTCAAATAATTATATCAGGCAGCTCCAGCATTCATTTGTTGGCAATTAGGGAAGAGGAGAAACTAGGTCGCACATGGAGACAATATGAACAAAAAAAGGGTGATTCATGTATCAATAACAATATGTACAATTTGGATAGAACAAAATTTTGAAGGATGATGAATTTGCCTTTCAACTGGCCACAATTAGTGCAAAATCTTCAAGAATAGGGACCTTATATAAGGTATAAATTGGTGCACTAGAGTTTTCCTAATAAAAGATGGATAAGTGTAACACAGATGGTGCCTCTATAAAATTCTTGATTTAGGCTCAGCAGCTTTTTGAATTAGAAACAAGCAAGGAGATTTGATATATTGTAGGAACTAGGATCTTGACAGATATAACTAATATTTTTGTTGAAGTTGTCGCTATTCAAGATGGAATACAATATTGTATGGCCAATCAGCTTGAACCAATGATTATTGAGACTGATTCCCTCATAATGGTTAATATTTTGGAAGAGAGGTGGAAAGTATATACCTTGGAGCATCTGCTTGGAGGTTACTAGGATCAAGTATTGGAGAGATAAGGGCCTTGTGCAATTTGTCCACATATTAAGAGAGGACAATGCACTGGCAAATTTATTGAGCTACATGAATTTTTGATTTTGCATGTACAATATATTTCAGTTCTTTTCAGGAGCAGCCAGCGTACAAGCAAAGAAAATAATTATCACAGACATATCATAGATGTCTTACTTGAGATGTAAGACTTACAGGAGTGGACAACCAGATTGAAGAAGTTCTGCCAGAATAACACTATATCAATCTAGGTTGTTGGATACAACTTAGATTAATGCTCATAGTCAATAAGTTCAAATTACAGGCTAGTATCTGTAAGGATATTAATAATTGTACAACTATCAAAGAATTCTATATACAATGTGTGGTATTAGCATGAATACTCAACCTATTGGAAGGGTGTATTTAGATAAGAATACAACTAATATTATGTTAGCTTGACCACAGTCACATTTTAAAAGGCAATCAGAGTTTATGCATGTACAAAAGATACCAACACTTTACACTCAGGAGATGAAAATGCAGCTATGCTTCTTAATTGAATAGTTTCAGCATATGATGAGAACTCTGAGATGGCTGGTGATCGCATCAAACTAAAGCAGGAGAATCTAGCTACTTTGTACTCTAGTTTCACATATTATATTTTCTATGTTTTCCCTTATTTCAGATATATATATATATATGTATGTATGTATGTATGTATGTATGGATGTATGTATGGATGTATGTATGTATGTATGTATGTATGTATTATAAGAGGAAAAATTACAAGCTTTGATCAAATGACCAATGGTTGAGATGAAGGGAAAAAAAACGGAGATCTCTGTGTTGTCCGCATGACCCACGAGAATTGATTGATTCTACATGGCTTGGATTGACGAATGTGCTTGCGAATTTGAGTCAGATTTGGGCTTTATTGGCTAGCCATTTTCATATTTAAATCATTTCCACATTGTGGCAAACAACTCATTTTCGTTTTAAATCAAAATCAATTTCATTCAAGAAACCAATTTTCAATTAATGATTTAACAAATTACCTAGATTTAAATAAAACTAAATTATATCTCAAATTAATTACTTGGACTTTTTGAACTTAAATATTTAAAAGAAAGATTATAAATAGAATTAAATACATAATAACATACTGTAAATACATATAATGTAGTAATTAAAATACTTAAACGATTAGACACTTCTTTTTAAATGATTTGTAATTTAGATAACTAAACATACTAAATGCACATTTTCTTGAGAAAATTATATAATAATTAGAAAGAATAAATAAATTGATACTTTAAGAGTGCAAAATATATTTACTTAATATATGTAAAAATATTTTATCAAATAAAATGATAAATAATGGAAAAAATAATAAGAATTAATTTGAATTTCATAATAGTGGTAATAAAAGATTTTTACCTTATTTAAAATTCAAGAAGATTTAACAAATTAACTTAATATGTGGAATGTCAAAAATCAGTACTTCCTTGTGACATTTGCTTAGTTTTTAGACACGTTTTATCACAATTTCAGTGGCACATACTGTTAGGATATACTATTAACAATGTGGCTTAGTATAGTATTATGTTTCAGTTTTATGTAAGACTTTTATTTTATTTGTTGGATAAATAAAGTCTTATTTTGGATAGATCGATTTTGCATGTGTGTCCTTTACTTATATAGTAGATGGTTTAGTGTATAGAGTTTAGCTTATACACAGAAGATTAAATCATCGATTTTTATAAGTATAAAGTTTGTATATGTTTACAGTCTCAGATGAAAATTGGGCAAATTCATTGGTATGATTGTAGCATAGGATTAAATATAATTTATCTTGATTATGAAAATGATATTATTCCAACTTCTTATGCTAGTACATTTTGTATGTATTGAACGGATCAAGCAGAGAATAGTTTTTTGTCTAACTTAGTGAAATAAATTCTCTAGATCATTAAATTTACTTTTACTCTTAATCTTGATATAACTATTATGATCAACTTCATTTGCTTGTTCTTTTGATCTATCAAAGGGTGAAACTCTTTCACAAGTTAAAATATTCCCAATAGGTTGAATGATGACAAATGATATTTGTGAAATAAAATTTAGTTGATGAAATTCATGTCTCAACCTTGAAATTGATGATACCCCTTTATGATTGTTTATAAGATTTCATGTGAAAACCATGCAGGTGGATTCTGTATCCGTCACATAAAATAAGTTAAGTGTTTGAATAAAGGATTAAATTGATCAATGAATTAAATAGTCAGAAATTTAATTCATTGGTTGGTATCTGTAATCTTAACATGGGGAGTTAAATACGAATTTAATGATTGCTTTTGAAATTATACCGAGGAGTGCAATTATGAATTTTTAGTGGAATAATTTGTGATTTATTATGGTAGGTTAATTCATTCATTATTTCGAATTAATATTATAATTGGAAGCTTCACTAATTAAATATATGGTCTCTACTACGCCTCATTAATTAAAAAATATGGAAAAGGAAGAAACCTATTTTCTTGAAGTAGTAAAATCCTACAAAATTTTGGACAACTTCATAAAAGGTAAGTAGTACACATTTGGGTTTTGCACCCTTAAAAACGTGTGAATTGTGCAAGGAAAGAGGGAATCCTATACGTTGTTGGATTAGGCTTTTATACCCTAAAAACATGATTATAATTAGGATTTTTTCCTTCTTGAAGGATACACCTTTTTCTGAGAAGTAGTACTTGCCCACATAAGTATTCCCCACTCGGAGATTATTGAGGACATAGTAGAAGACTGCAAACCTGGAAAGCGAGTTGGACGCATTGTGTGAAAGCTTAAAAAGGTTAGTATTTCGTAAACTAACTCGTTGTTGTTATCTAGTGATTCATGTAAGGTTGTTGATCCTATTCATGCTTGCTTCTGCTGTGCATGTTCTAATAATTGGCATCCCGAGCCGACTTACATCAACCTAGTTAATTTGAAAAATTCATGAAAAAGATTATTTTATGTATTATCTTTTTGGCATGAATGCATGAACCGTATCATAGATGAAAATGAGTGTTTTAATGATTTTTGTTTTTGAAAAATTGTTTTATAAATAATTTATGATATGTTTTGTGAAACAAAAAAAATGTAGGCTGCCAGGTCGCGCGCATTACCTGCCGAGTCGCGCATGCCACTGCCATTTTGGTTCGTATTAGAGTGTGCCAAATTTTGAAAAACTTCGATTAACTTGAATTTTGGTAGGTTCATCGGAAATGATATACTGAGCAATACTCACTGCTATGTTGTGATAACGTTGTTTTTTGGCCATTCAGAGTCTTTTTGATGGGTTTTTGGGCATTTTTCTATTTTCTGAAAAATTAAAAATTGAGAAAAAATTAGTTTCCTATAACCAATATTGTTAGGGTTCAATCCTTATGGTCTCCATTGGCACATAATAGTAATGTAATGAGGTTAAAGGTTGACACTGGTTTTCTTTCCTATCGGATAGATTCATTACGGGATTACTGTGTTTGCTTATTTCCTGTTGTTGAAACTTGTATTAAATCTCCAATTGAGTTACATGTTGGTTCAATGGAATAGAGATTTACATTATTGGATATTTACCTGTCTTAAATATGCAGTTTACTCTCCAACTGAGTTAGTTCTTGTTTTGATTTATAGGTTAAACATCTGTCACAACTCATATAGTTTGCATGAATGGTTAAGTTTCCCTATCGAATCTAGCTATTCAATATGCATGGTTGTATGTGTTATGTGTTTACATGAATTTAAATATTCGTGTAGCATGCTTAATGATCTATTTGATATTTTTACCTCCCAGATTAATAATGAATTCGTTCAATCCTCTCACCTCTATTTTAAAAGAAAACAAGTTAGAGGGCCTGAATTATGTTGACTGGAAAAGAAATCTGGATATTCTCCTAACTGCTGAAGGGTATAGTTTTGTGTTGATTGAAGAATGCCCTCAAAAACATGATAATGTCTCCATGGACCAAATCAAAGCCTATGAAAAATGGGTTAAGGCTGATGAGATGACGCGATGTTACATTCTTGCCTCAATATCGAATGTTTTGCAACATCAGCATCAGTCCATGGAATCTGCTTAGGATATGCTTGAAAGTCTAAAAGAGATGTTTGGTGAGCATAATCGTGCTGAAAAACACACAGCCATGAAAGCTCTTTTGAACACGAAAATGGCTGAAGGTTCGTCCGTGAGGGACCATGTTCTAAAAATGATTGATCTTCTTAATGAACTGGAAATCCTTGGAGCAAAGATTGATCAGGAATCTCAAGTTGAGATGATCCTGCAGACTTTACCTGATAGTTTTCAACAATTTCGCTTGAACTATAACATGAACAAAATGAATCTGTCTCTAGCGAAATTGTTGAATGAGCTTCAAGTGGCTGAGTCTATTATCTAACAACAAACTCCTGTTGTGGCATTGAATGTTGAGAGAGCTTCAGAGACCTCGCAAGGCATTTGAAATTGCAAATGGTGGTGTGTCTAAGACGAAAGGCGAATGCTATTATTGCAAGAAGCCTGGGCATCACAAGAAGCAATGTTTGACTACCTAGATAAATTGAACAAACAAGTTAATTTTTCTTACTTAAATATCGTTGAAACTTGTTTAGCAGCTGTTTCTATGATGCTATAGGCTATAGATTCGGGATCCACTAATCATGTCTGCACTTCTTTGCAAGGGTTTTAGGAAACATGACGGCTAAGTGAGAATGAAATTTACATTTTTTATGCCAATGGCGAACCATCACCGGCCTTAGCTTTAGGAGATATTACTATTTTTTTAGTTGTTCTTGAGTTTTAGATTTAATAGATGTTCTATATGTGCCTTCTATTAGAAGGAATTTGCTTTCAGTTTCAAAATTGATCGATGCTGGTTATAATATATATTTTTGTAATAATTCTGTTGTTATCAAATTTAACAAGCATTTGATCTATACTGCTACTAGAATGCATGATCTATTTGTGCTTGAAACACCTCCTAATTTGCTGCAACCAAAGAAATTAAATAACATTAATCTGTCAAATAAAAGAAAACGTGTTTCTGAATTGAGTCAATCTTACTTGTGGCACTTGCGTCTAGGTCATATAAATCTAAATAGGATTTCAAGGTTGGTCTCTGATGGACCTTTGAGTTCATTGAAAGTGGAGGAGTTGCCAACTTGTGAATCCTACTTAGAAGAAAAAATGACTAAGAGACCTTTTCCTTCTAAAGGAAATAGAGCTAAAGATAAGTTAAAATTAATTCACTTTGATTTGTGTGGTCCTATGAGTATACAATAAATAGGTTGTTTTGAGTATTTTGTCAACTTCACAGATGACTACTCTAAATATGGATATATTTACCTATTGCGCCGTAAATCTTAATTCTTTGACAAGTTCAATGAATTTAAGGCAGAAACGAAAAAGCGACATGATAAACATATTAAATCATTACAATCTGATCGTGGTGGTGAATACCTTTCTGCTGAATTCATTAAATACTTATTAGATTATGGAATTACATCTCAATTATTTGCTCTGGGAATACCACAATAAAATGGTGTGGCAAAGAGAAGAAACAGAACTCTTTTGGAAATAGTAAGATCAATGTTGAGTTATTCGGATTTGCCTTCTTCCTTTTGAGGATATGCATTAGACACAAAAAACTACCTATTGAACTTGGTTCCTTCCAAATCAGTACCTTTAACTCCAATAGAATTGTGAATTGGATGAAAGCCTAATCTAACACACATTTGAGTATGGGGTTGTCCAACCCACGTGCTAAAGGGAAAAACTGATAAGTTTGAATCAAGGACAGAAGTATGTGTCTTAGTTGGATATCCAAAATGGACAAAAGATGGTTTGTTTTATTTTCCTAAAGAAAAGAAGGTCATTACTACAACAAATGCCAAGTTTCTGGAAGAGGACTATTTAATAAACCATGTTTCGAGAAGTAAATTTGCTTTACATGAATTGAACAATGGAATAAAAAATGATGTATCTCAAGAACAAATCCCACAAGCAAGTATTGACATACTAATCCATTATCGTAGTGCGAGAGATGTCAATAGGCAAAGGGAGGCGCAAGTGCAAAGGTCGGATATCTCACTACCTCAAGATAGTGGGAGCAATGTTGACCAACCTGTACTTGTCGAGCAGCCTATGCTTGGGGGAGAAGTCCATGATAATCAGGATATAGTTCCCGAAAGTGATGTTGTAGTTCCACCGCAAGATCAAATTAATGATCTTATAGTGAGTCTTCGTAATGGAAGAGTTATTAGAAAACCCATTCAGTTTGCGCTCTTAGGAGAATCTTATGATAGAATCCCTGAAGAGCCTAATACAAAATCCCTTAGTTACGTCGAAGCACTACAGGATATAGACGTTGAACATGAAATATGCCGACTCAGTAGCTATAACATGTGTAGGATCTAACCACGAACCCAAATACTACAATTATTCCATACACATATACATCTTTCATTTAACATTTAAACACATACATATGTTGTGAATGAATTATAGAAAAGTTTCTAGAACTGGAATATCATAAAGATAGTGTAGACACACGTTCATGATTTTAAACATCTCCTAGCAATACTAACACAAGGAACAAAGAGGAATAATTTAACTTAATATTTTCTATTAACAAACTTAGTATTCATTTTGTGCTTACACTCTTTTGACTTTCATATTTTCATATCAAGAATTGTGAGCATACCTCATTTGTTGTACATCATATCATATCTCGAGGTAACTTATGAACATGAAGACATAACTTGGAGCTCTTTAACATAAAATTGCTAGGCAACTATCTAGGGGCTGCCTTAAGATAAATAAAGACTTATTGGCGTTCTTTATACAATATAGGAAAGGCTCGTGTGAGACTTTGCAATATATGAGGAGCTTAGAAAATCTTAGCAATATTATAAACAGTTTAGAATCTTCCAAGAAAAATAAAATCCTTTAAAACCTGAAAGAAGTTAATCCAACTCTTAGGACAAATAATAAAAGATAATTGTTTAAAAGTACAATGAATAACTTCTCTTTAACTTGAGTCACTATCTCAAAATATTCGATTCTAATAATTTCTTAAGAGGTTAACACTTTACTGGCCTTTCATTAGCTTAAAACAACTGAACATAAACAACATTATTTATAACTCTTTTGCTAAACGTTTTTAGAACAGGGTAAATCTTGCTAGCTATTTGCCTAATTCCTTAACAATCGTAACACTTATCATCAAATTTAATGACCTTTAGCTCTACTTTTTCAAATAGGATTTGTCATTCCCTACCTAATTATTTACACTCTTGTTCACTATTCCAGCAATTCTTGTACGCACTTACCTTCTTACCTAATTGCCAACCATGTCTCTTAAACTCGTCTAGCTCATATTTTAACGTCGCTCAGAGGTTCTTGAAATCAACTACGGACAGAGGGCATATACCTCACATATTACCTTAAAAGGTCTAACATTTACTCTTATCTCTCCTTTTCTACTAGCGCCTCAACTTTTACACTTTGGTTAATTTCCTTACACATCTATAAGTTTCAAAGAACATCCGACGTGTCTACTTAAAGCCTGCAATTCTCAGGAGGTCTAGATAACTCAAGAGCTCTAATAAACATATAGCGACTTTCTCAAGGCAATCCTTGCCGTTTTAGCGCGTAATTTGAATGTAAGCATAAACATATATATATATATATATATATATATATATATATATATATATATATATATATTATGATTTTCGTCTAACATGTTAACATCAATATATTGTGCATAACTTGCCAATAATGATGGTACCATAGAAATATCAATAATTTACCCATTCGGGTTCTATTTTCCATGTTTAACGTATTGGTTAAATAAGAAACACATTAACTAGTCTCTTAGCTTAAGGGAGAGGGATTGAGGAAGCTTCTCATGGACCTAGGCACCTTAAAGGATGAATATAAGATGGTATGTAACTATTTTATGAAAATTCCATTTTGTTACCCTCGTTAACACTTATTGAGTTAAAACTGATTTCAACTATTAGTTTGCCCGCGTGTCGTCGTCTTGCCATGTTTACAAATTTCCTTAGCACCATAATGTGAAACTACTTTGACACCAAAAACACATAACATAATATAAAGGACCAGCTCACAGTGCCCATGCCAAGTGGACTTTAGACTCAATTACAACTATGACCATAATCGAAGGCAATTTCCCTCTCCGCTTTACATTCATGGGTTCCGACTCTTTAGAAAACACACAAATTAATACCATGTAATTCTAACAATTGGGATGAATCATAATATTCTACTACAGAAGATTAAGTACAGGGGAATGCCGGATTAATCCTCAGCATGAATTCGGGCTTGAAAATCAAGAGACAAAGAACGCCTTACATACTGATTTTTTTTGGCGAGCTTTCTTATGTTGTTTCTTTCTTTCAACAACCAGAACTTTAGCCCATTAAATTACTTGAGTTTATCACCAAGTGACAAGGCTGTTTTAAGCCAATTTATCCAGCCAAAATGTGACATCAATAGGCAGTCACAACACAAACAAATAAGGCAAACACTTAGCATTTCTTATTTCAACTTGTTTCTACAACTTTGGGGGAAAATAGAGGTAGAAAATTAACTAAATTTTCTCATGAAGAACTCCCACAAATATAGAGTATATTATCAGAAAAACACAGCTATTCCAACCTTAAAAAACGAGCAGAACTTCAACAACAACATACCAACAATGGCAGCCCAACATAACCTCCAACTTCTAGCTTTAGCTAGGATTTTTAGGCAAGTTAAGCAATTAAAAACACTTACCCTTGGCGTGAGAATATTCTTGGATTATAATAGGAGTATTTTCCTCCAAATCACTTTCCAATAAAGAAGCAATCTTGCTGCCCAAAACGCAGCAACATAACAGCACAACAACTACGACAAGTCAACATACAAACCATAACTTTCTTCTAGTTTTCCTTCAAAAATTCATACACTTATTAGAGATTTCAAAAGATGGAAGTGACTTACTATTTCTTATGAGAAATTCCCACTTATATTGAGTATAACATCACCTCAAAATAGTTCCAAACACGTAGCAATAACACCGCCAAAACGACGCTACAAGGCAGCAACAACTTCACCATAACATTGCCTTCACTTCCATCAACTTTTGCTTGAGTTTTGATGGTATTTCCTTGAGGGATTTTCTCTTGGTTTCTAAGGCTTTTCTACTGGAAAGGAGAAAGGATTTCAGAGGGTAAGAAAGCACCTCAAACCTAGATAATTTGAAAATGATTTCATAACAAAAAACTTAAAATATAAAGGTGTTTGGGCAGTGGACGTTTTTAGGGCAGTGGCCATGTCACTGCCTGATAGTGCCACCGCAAAGTGCCTATAACTTTTTATTCCGAACTCTGATTGATGAGACGTTTGATGTTCTGAAAACTAGACTCGAAGATATTTAATTTTATATGTTGTGGGGCTTCTAGTTCATTATATATTGGGAGATACGGTCATTTAAATTTGAACCTAATTTATAAACTTTACATACTCTTTGTTTTCCATTCGTACACACATCCTTTGTAATCTACGATCAATATACAACCCGTACTTCCCTTAGCATAGCATACAAACATCAAATAATCATCAAAATTTTTCTGGGGTGTAACAGTATGTGAGGTCTGAATTCAGTTCCGCTATGTAGTTCGTTTCGGAGGTAGTCATTCCGTCAGTTTTCGATTTAAATGATCAGTGTTTGCATATGATGATTGCATGTTTTTGAGTTTTCTATGTGTTTCTAACATTCGAGGAAGAATGCCCCCATGGGGGAGATATTATCATACCCCTGGAACCCAAGGATCAGACCCGAGAGTCAAAAAGGTGAAAAACTAAAAGTCTCACCAGGTCACAGAACGAACCGTGAGGAGACACGTGATGAGTAACCATGAGTCGTGAGGTAACTCGTTGTCTATTAGGGTTGGCAGGAGTTGTTGATAAGACCATGGGCATGACCACGGGTCGTGGTCAGGCTTCACGACTCATGAGGTCTCGTGTGGCCTAGACTGGTTGTTGATAAGGAGGCATTAGGCAGTAGAAGCCACAGATAGTTACCACGAGTCGTGGTCACATGAGTCGTGGTGTCTTCCGTTAGGTCCCCTAGTTGGTTTGAGAAGTGTACCAGACGACTCATTGCCACGAGTCGCGGCCTGTGAGCACGAGTAGTCCAGTCCCTCGTGGGGACTGGCAGTCAGCCAAATTGTGCGATTTTGGTAAGGGTTTTTCCATAATTCCTACGTCCTAAGGGCCAATACTACGTCGTTTAAGTCTCATTTTATAGGGTTTTTAAGAGGTAAAAACCTATTCTAAGCTAATTAATTCCATGCATGCAAACTTGAGTGTTTGAAGAGAGGATTTAGAGAAAGTCTTCAAGGTTTCCATTGGAATCTCATCTTGGGCAATCAGGGAAGCGGTAGAATCATCCCTTCCAGGTATGTAGGGTTATGAGTGGGTGTCTTTTTCCACACCCATGCCCAATCTCTGTCCTATTCCTATGATAAAGTTATGGGGTTCTTACCCAATTGCATAATTCTCCAATTTCTATACATGGGTATGGTTATATGATGTTTCTATTAATTAATTGTGAAGCTTGGGCAGATTTTAAATTGTTTCCAATCAAAATTGTTTTTTCTAAATTATGAAATTAAATGCCCATGGATGAGGAGTTCATAAAAGAAGAGAATGATGATGAATGTATGATGATGATGAGATTTGATAATAAAAATCATGTTTTTAAAGCTACCCATGATTATGAAATTGTTTTCAAAATGAATTTAGTAGATCCAAGCATGATAAAGTTTTGGGCAAGGCCTTTATATCAAGTGTGATCATGTAGTATCTCTAAAGTAAGCTTACCACATGGTTTTGGAGTAGATGCTCTCACTTATCTTTGAGGTTGTGGTATGTTTTGAAATGAAGCTTCTCATATACATGAATTCATAATTGAGATGTATGTTATCATTGAGCTTCGTTTTTATACGATGTCGGTTCTATGCATGATTCATTATTGAGCTTTGTCAAATAACAATGTTGAGCTTTGTTTCAAATGATTTTGAGTTTATGCATAATATAACTGTTGAACTTCATCAGTAGATGATGTTGAGCTTCGTTATATACGATGTAGAGCATTGCATGTTTTGGGAGAAGAGTCTAGCACCGAGCGGGCTAAGGTCGATCACCCTATGGCCCAGAACTACGCGCCAATGTAGGTTGATACTATTATGTTATTGAGACCTCCCTTGTGAGATATCCCAGGCCCTAATGGCCCATGAGCTTGATATCGATATCATGGTAGCATCCTTAGTCCTGGCAAGGTTTTGGACAGCTCTGTCCACTTGAGTGTGATAGTCGGGACCACATAAGCTCTATCGTGGTATGTCAGTTAAGTGAAGAGTCTCCCATTGTCTATATGATTCGAATTTTCATATTTATTACTCATGATTATCATTTTAATCATGCATGTAGTAAAAGAAAGGTTTGACTCATTGTTCAGCTTTTCTATAAATGTCATATTTTAGCTTTGAGTCACATGAGTTAGTTATGATGTTATGAAGCTATGCATGGTCTTATTATGAAGAGATTACGATTTCAGGATGAATGCATGTAGTCCTTCCTCTCAAATTCGAAAGCTTATGATATGTTATGAAATGTTTTAAATTATTTACTTTACTTAAGTTGTTATTACTTAACTTGCATACTCAGTACATTCCATGTACTGACCGCATACTTTCTATGATGTATCATTTCATGATACAGGACCCAGCTCCCAGGCTCAGCGCCGCTCGTAATCGGTTGTCAGAGTTAACACCTACTTGGTTGGTGAGTCCTCATCCTTCAAGGGCTAGACTTTCAGTTTCGTAATGTATTTTCAATTTTAGTATTGTTGAGTTAGTTGGGGTCTTGTCCCATCAACTCGTCCAGATTAGAGGCTTTTCATACTTTGTATGTGTTTAGGTTCGAATTCTCATTCTGATGTTATGTTGAGTTAGACTTTCGCTGAGTGTATATTGATGAGTCTTCCATTTATCAAATGAGTTAGATATATGCTTATGCCATGGGTCGACTTGGTGTCTCTTGGGGTCCCTTGTCCCGTGTCTACGATCCGGGCCTCCATTCGGGTCGTGACAAACAATTAAAGGAATTGAGTCTCTTAAGCTTAAGATTACTTTCAAGGATGAATGTTCCTAAGGGGGGATGATGTTACATGCCGTAAGTTTCTATCGTTTAACGGATACGCGCGAACGTATCTTGAGTGTTTTGGAGTAGGATGCATCCAGGAAAGGCCTAGGGTATTTAGTATACGAGCACGACATTGAGCGAGCAGGAGGCTGGGGCCGGAGGACAGGCACCTTGGGCACCACGCCGCGCCGCCAGGCTGGTGCGCTGAGCCCCGGGATGGTGCTATGGCCGGCGCACCGCACCACCCTGAACACTGCCTCAGTATCTATATAAGGCCCTTTTTGAATTGTTTGAATCATTCTAAACATTTCCTTTAGTTGAGAAAAGAGAACGAGCGGAAATTTCTTCCATTTTTCATCAAATTACGCTGTCAAACTTCGTCCAAATGCAAATTTGTCTGGGATATCGAGTTCTAGGCCAACGAGGAGCATCCTTACAGAGTTATTTCTTCAAATTTCGCTCGGAGTACTAAAACCCTGCCGAGTGAAAGTTGTCGGAATCACTTCCAATTGACTTATATGCGACTACATATGATAGGTAAGCATTTTGATCTTGGGTATAATTACGCACCCAAGTGATATTTTATAACTTAATTTAGTCAAGTATGTCAATTTAATTAATTATATTCTTATGTGATTATGTATATTTATAGGCCTAAACTAACCAACATGATTAGTCCTTGTTTTGTAGGTGTAAAATGCATATGAGGGACTAAATAATGATGGTTGAAGTGAAGGAATGGTGTTCTCATCGAATTTCAAAATAAGGCAAGTGGACATGCCAAGGCAAGGCTGGCCGCGCCAGGAACTGTGCCATGCACGCAAGAAGCTGCAATCCAAGGCGCCTGTGTGTTGGTGCCGTGCTACGGCAGGCACTGCTGCGCGTTACAGGTTGTGTCACATTGTGCGTCATGCACGAGTTGGGCCGTGCCACATCGGGAGACACATAGGCACTTAGCTACAGACCTGCTGAGGGACAAATTCCAATGGGCATGCACGATAGCCCTATGCCACGGGGCTGCTGCTGTGCGATGGGAAGCGTGGCACAGAGCTGGCCCGTGGTCAGTGAAAAATTGTATTTTTCCACTTAGTATTAATAGGATACTTAGCTTCTAAAATCATTTATCATGAAATATTCTTTGAGAAACCGAAAGGAGAGAATGGAGAAGTGAACAACTCTACCTAGGGTTTGTTATTTTTCATTCTCTTTTAACTATTCTTGTACGTACTTAACTTTAATGATGTTTTCAAGTATTTGTACAAACATGAGTGGCTAAAACCATTCCTCTAGGGTTGAGGCCACATGATATGATTGTAAATACATGAATTCTTCGTTCGTTTGAGTTTTAGTTGTTGTTTGTCTTATATTCTTTATTATTATTGTTTTCATGCTTGATCACCATGAAAACAAACTCATTAAGCTTAGGTAAAAGCTCAAAAGAGTAACCCTAGGCTAGAACATAAGAATGTATGGAGCTAGTTTTTATCTTTATGATAGGATTTGCGATTCAGATAGAATACCTAATTTGCCTTGCTTGGTTACTAAAATAGGATGAGCTAGACACCGACTTAGAATTGTCACATCATAGCTCGTAGAAGTAGTTTTGAAGTTTAAGATTACACTTGAACTTGAATATTTTCTTAAATAAGTCCAGTCCTTGTGGGTTCGACATCTGGCTATGAAAATGGGATACTATATTACTTGTACCGCGTACACTTGCGCATGCGCTGGAGCGCAAACAAGTTTTTAGTGCCATTGTCGGGGACTGGCGAAGTTTAGTGAATTTCTTTCTGTTTTGTGTAAATTTTAATTTCCTTTAAGTTTTGAAATACTTGGTCTTAGTCTGCTATATTGCAGGTAACAGGTTGTCCTTGCCAAACTGGCAAGGAATAGAGAGCTGGTGGAACCTCTGTTGGAACCTAAACGCCAACTACATTTGCTCAGGAAGGAAGCTCTAGAGCAGAAGTTGAAAAGGTTACAAAAGCAGTTACAACAACCTCCACCAGTTGAATAAGGAGAGTCCTTACCTAATCAGATGGCAGCCCGACCAGTTGCGAAGTGGCAATCCCACTAGCGACAAATGTGACCTCTAGTATCCGCAAATTGGAGCTTCGAGGGAACTTTAAGCTTAAGCAGAACATGGTGCAACTGTTACATTCTAGTGGCCAGTTTAGAGGAATGAGTAATGAGGACTCACATCAACACTTACAGAATTTCCTAGAGATCAATGACACTTTTGTCCCTATCGGAGTGTCAACTGACTATGTCCGACTCACAGTCTTCCCATTTTAATTGTTGGGATAGGCAAAGAGGTGGTGGAAGGCTGAGCCACCGAATTCCATTACTTCTTGGAACGACCTAGCAAGGAAGTTCCTCAACCGATTCTTCCCTTCAGGCAAGACTGCCAAGCTCAAAAGTGAGATATTAAGCTTTAAGCAAAGGCCGTAGGAGAACCTATATTTAGCTTGGGAAAAATACAAGTCATTGTTGAGAGATTGCCTCCATCACAATTAGTCCAATGAGGTGTTAGCTCACACCTTTGTAGAGAATCTAGACCCACATACGAAGATCCTATTAGACTCTGCATCGTGTGGGAAAGCATTGGAGAAGACTTATGATGAGTTGTACACTCTATTGAATAGGATTGCTCAAGGAAATCCAGAGTGGCACAACGATTAATCAAGATTGGTAGGTAAGAGAGCAGCAGGGCTGATAGAAGTGGATAGTGTCAATGCCTTAATAGCACAATTAACATCATTTCAGCATCAGATGATGACTCAATTCAATAAACTGAGTATGAATCAACCGCAGGTACAGGTGAATGCAATTCAGTAGGCTCCGAGTTGGTGTGAAATTTGTTGTAAAAATGGGAACAATGCAGAATCTGGCAAATTTGTGGGGAATGTTCAGAGAAATCATTAGAATTTTTGGAACACCTACAACAAGAATTGGCAGAGTCATCCAAATTTTTCTCGGGGTGGCAATCAGTGTTAGAGCTACCAGCAACCTTAGCAGCAGTAGATCAGCAACAGAACAAGTAGAATGGTGGCTAGTTGAGCAGCAACAACATTGAGGAGATTTTTCAAAAGATTATGGCTACTTAGACCCAATTGGCAGAGAATCAGGCACGAATGGCTTCAGATTTGAAAAATCAGAAGTAGGCCACCCTAATCTGGAGAAGCAGATGTGTCAATTAGCAGATGCTCATCACACCAGACCTCAGGGAGGGTTATCGAGCGACATAGATACAGACCCCCGACAGGTCAATGCCATCAGTCTGAGGAGTGACAAGCAATTGGTTGATGCACCATCAAAGGAAAAAAGAAATGAGGTGCAGCCGGAGCTAGTAAGAAAGGGTCTATCTACCAACAAGGGAGATAATCAGAGTTCTGTGCAACACAATGCACAATCATCATTGCAGCTAGCGCAGAGAGCACCACCACCATTCCCAAAAAGACTCAAGAAGAGCAAGGAGGAGGAATGCTTTAAAAAGCTCTTTGATATTTTCAAAGAACTTTATATCAATTTTCCCTTACTTGATGTTTTGCAGGGAATGCCAAAGTACGCGAAGTACTTGAAAGATGTGGTGGCCAACAAAGTCAGATTTGGTGGATGTCCAAACTATGGCACTGACAAAGAAGTGCAGCTACAGGGTAATGAGCAAGAGCCAAAAAAGCTCAAAGACCCAGGGAGTTTTACCATCCCATACAAATTGGTAAAGATGAAGTGATAAGAGCTCTTTGTGACTTAGGGGCATCAGTAAATCTAATGCCCTTATCTTTGTTCAACACCTTGGGATTGGGTCAGCCGAGGACAACACGAGTAATGCTGCAACTAGAAGACAAGTCTACAGTGGCACCAGAGGGAATAATTGAGGACCTTCTCATCAAAGTGGGTAAGTTCATTATACCCGCTAATTTCATCATTCTTGACTTTAAAGTTGATGACAAGGTACCCCTGATCTTCGAATGGCCATTCTTGGCCATTAGAGGAGAAATTATAAATGTAAGAGCAGGGACCCCTAAAATGAGGGTCGATAATGAAGAAGAGCTCTTTAGAGTTTACAAAGAGATCAACCTATCCACACACTACAGAGACCTTTGTAAGGTCATTGTGTTGTCAAAGACTAAGTGTGGGGTAGTAGATTGCATGGGTCCACTACCACAGGAGATGATCACATTTCAGCCCAAAATGGAAGGCTTAAGTTAAAGAAGAAGTTGTAAGAAGAGAGGGACAGAGTGGAGGTTGTTCCCTCGAAAAATAGAAATAGAAGAAGATGGTTCTCCAAAGGGAACACTGGGTTGAAGATATCCTAAGAAGGATAGTCCACATCGTGCCGCGACGTAATATCAGAGGCTGCTTGGGAGGCAACCCAAGAGTACCACAGGTACCCATTCTTTTTAGTTTGTGTAGTTTTTGTTAAGTTTCACTTGTTGTTGTTTTTTTGTTTGGTAAGCACAGAAGCAGGGGAAGTCTTAATACCCGAGGAAGTAAGAGCTAAGGAGCATAAAAGAGGATGAGCATGGGGTCGATGACCCACCTGTGCATAAAAAATGAAGAAAAACATGTTGTTAGCTAGGCAAAGATGCCTCAGGGAGTGTTTCTCACCCTTTTAGTATTCTTATTTGATGCTTTGGGGACATAGCATAATTCAAGTGTGGGGTGAGGGAAATTTCAAAATACTGTGCTTAACGAATTCAGGTGAAGTTAGTGCTTGGTATGATATTTGTTGATGAAAAAGTTTGAGTTAAGCATAATTCACCTACCCTTTGGTTTTTCTTTTCGGTTCTTTTCTGATGGGGGGCATTTTGAACTGATGAATAAAAATTTTTATTTGTTTGGATTTAGATTTTTTTAGTCATAGTTAGGGACTTTTCTCGAAGATGGATGGATAACGACCATCTTGAGGAAAAATTAGTTAATAGGTTTTTGTTTTTGAACCCTTAGCTGATTGATGGCTTGATGTTCTTCTTAGGTGCTATACATGATTGTGAGATGCAAGTGTTGTTAATTTCGAAGCATGCGTAACAGTTGTATAACTCTGTTTGAGACTCCGAGGCTCTTGAATGCAACTCGATGTGCTTAAAGCTGAATTTTGCATTCTTGTAATTAGCTGAGTTAAGAGTCTACTGAATTTGTGTTGAATTAAGCATGTGCTGTGAGTGTAAGGTTTTTGAATATTCCATGTTATTGTGTAGTATCTACAACTTTCCTGGTGTGTATATAAAATGAATGAGGGATGTCGATTATAGGAGATGATTTAGGCATTTCTTTGAATGAGCCTAAATTTTATCCTTCGCTTTACCTACCTTGAACGTCCGATCCTAGTTAGCCCCATTGAGCCTTTAGCCTATTCTTTGCTAGCCACAAAATGAGCCTAACCCCTTCTTTTCAATAGCCTTGAATTTGATCCAAAACTCCTAAGCGCTTAAGTGAAAATGCAAAATGAGTTAAGGAGTGAGATGTTGGAATGAGATGGAAATAGTAGTTATGGGAGTTGAAGAGAAGACTAGAGGTACACTTGTTTAAAATATTGATTAAGAGTTAGAAAGTAGTAAAAAAAAAGAAAATTAAAGAAAATTGCTCAAGTACTCCTCACTAACAGCTAAAGTGAGCCTAATGAAATGGAGAAACAAACGAGGAAAATGGAAGCTAAAAAGAATAAAGGTGAATTCCTAATGGAAGTGTGATGGATTAAAAGCGCATAAGGAAGATAGTCACTATTATTGTCCATGATAGTACATACCCGCCCCTTAGCTTACATACAACCCATTAAGTCCTATTTGATCTTACGTTCAAACATTCCTAAATTAGTGGAGTAAAAAACTAAATGCAAGCTTATGGGTCAATACATGTTTCATGTGAACTCTTTTTGAGAGTGAGGGTATTTCTTATTCATATACCCATGCATGTATAATTTGAAAACTAATGAGAGAAAAAATGGGTAGCTCTCTTGTTGTGAGGGCACATGTTTGAGTAAGGATAAAATTCATATTGAATTTCTTGGTTGGTTAATTTATATGAGTTTGTTGAGTTTGAGAATCGATTCTTGAGGCTAGGAAGTCTTAATTTAGTTATATGTGATTTGAGTGGTTATATCTTCCATGCTCTATTTTTGACTTGCTATCTAAAATAATCGTTGTAGCCATATCTTGAATTGTTCTTGTTTCAATTGACTATGTATTAGTCTTCATGTGCATGAGATGGAATAGAGTTGTTCGAGGACGAACAATGATTTAAGTGTGGGGTAGTGATCTTGGGCATAATTATGCGCCCAAGTGCTATATTATAACTTAATTTAGTCATGTTTGTCAATATAATTTATTATATTCTCATGTGCTTATGTATATTTATAGGACTAAACTAACCAACATGATTAGTCCTTGTTTTGTAGGTGTAAAATGCATATGAGGGACTAAATAATGACGGTTGAAGTGAAGGAATGGAGTTCAGATCGAATTGCAAAAGAAGGCAATTGGACATGCCAAGGCAAGGCTGGCTACGCCAGGCACAGTGCTACGCTGTGCGTGTGTCGCGCCCAGTGTTGTGCCATGCACACGAGAAGATGCAATCTAGTGCACCTGCGCGTTGACGTCGTGCCACTCCAGGCACTTCTGCATGTTACAGGCCGTGTCACACTGTGCATTGCGCGTGAGTTAGGTCATGCCACGTGGGGCGACGCGCAGGCACTTCACTACTGACCTGCCGGGGGACAAATTCTAATGGGCATGTGCAATAGCCCCGTGCCACAGAGCTGCTTCTACTGGATGGGCAGCGTGGCATGGAGCTAGTCCATGGCCGGCCAAAAATTGTATTTTTCCACTTAGTATAAATAGGATACTTAGCTTCTAAAATCGTTTATCACGAAATATTCTTTGTGAAACGGAAAAGAGCGAAGGGAGAAGTGAAGAACACTACCTAGGGTTTTTATTTTTCATTCTCTTTTAACTATTCTTGTAAGTACTTTACTTTAATCATGTTTTTAAGTATTTGTACGAACATGAGTGGCTAAAATCCTTCCTCTAGGGTTGAGGCCACATGATATGATTGTAAATGGATGAATTCTTCATTGGTTTGAGTTTTAGTTGTTGTTTTGTCTTACATTCTTTATTATTATTATTTTTATGCTTGATCACCATGAAAACAAAGTCATTAAGCTTAGGTAAAAGCTCAAAAGAGTAACCCTAGGATAGAACATAAGAATGTAGGGAGTAAGTTCTTATCTTTACGATAGGATTCGCGATTAGGATAGAAATTTGGGATGAGCTAAACACCGACTTAAAATTGTCACATCACCGCTCGTAGAAGTAGTTGTTAAGCTATGTCTGGTTAAATGATTAGAGTTAGGGTAAAAACTCTGTAAACCACATCCAAGTAGTTAAGTTGCTCATGAATTTGGACGTCACATCCCCGCTCAATGATGTAGGTGTGAGATTAGTTTGTCGTGTTTAGAGGCTCGAAAGACCATGAGCATTGCCTTTTAACTATTTGAGACAATAACTGATGTTTTCACACTCAAACCATTGGGAATTGTAGTATTTCATGATTATCAGGCCTTAGCTCTAGTTGCTTCTTGATTGTTTCTCGATTATTTTGTGATCACCCCTAAAATTAATTATCATTTTTTGAAATTTCTACAATCAACACTTGTGAAGTTTAATATAACACTTGATCTTGAATATTTTCTAAAATAAGTCCATTCCTTGTAGATTCGACATCCGACTCTGAAAATGGGCCATTGTATTACTTGTACGACCACGTATGCTTGCGCGTGCGCTAGAGCGCAAATACATTTCTACCTTTTGAACTATTGGAAATTTTTGAGTTTTTGGCCGAATTAAATAAAGTTGAATTATAGTTAATATTATCAAAAGATATCGTTGGTTGCCGAGTCTTAGTATTGAAAATTGCCTTATTTTCTTACCGTAAAGGCTGTAACTGGGTGGAATCACGAGCTAATGGTTGGAACTAATTGGATAAACGAGAATCGACATTCGAGGTATGTTAAGGATAATATCTTTGGCAAGTTATTCCTGTTGTATGGTCATACGACCTATGTCCTTGTAAAAACATGTTGTGATTAGCTGCTACCGTTAGTTTTGAATTGAGAGTTCATTATCTCAATTGGGACCAACCCCAACTATTATAGCCTTCCATCGACCAACCTCAGGGTTACTAGTCGTGTCATCACCTATGGGTCTATATATCGCTCATAGGAGCTATATATTGTCTAATAGGACTATATTCAGGCCTATAAGGCCATATTTCAGTCCATCCATGGATGAGCTTCTACTTTTATGTCGTATCAGCATCACTAACCCTCCGTCGAGCCTTTTGTGCCCAGGGTGAAGTTACAGGAGCCCAACGGGCTCAGACACATCTACAGGAGCCCAACAGGCTCAGTTGCAGACTAAGATGCTAGGTAGGTTGGCTATAGTTACCCGTTGACTCATATTGACCATGCTAGCGGTATATAGATTGAAGTGTACTCGCCAGGGCTTATGGGGACCTAAGTTGGTTATTCTGTGTTCATTGTACCTTCCAATCTTATGGGGGCTAAGTAAGGTTCTTGTTTGTATTACTCACTTGTTAGCTATACTTCAGGTTGTGAGGCTATTCAGGCTATAACTCTTATCCTTTTTATGGTTTACTTTTAGTTCTTTTACCTATTAAAATTCATCCATTTTAATTACTGTCTTGCATATGCAATACATATTGTACTGACGCCGATCTTTGGGGGGCTGCATACTTACGTGCAGGTGCGGATAGACGTGGTTAAGGACCTTCTTAGCTATCAGCCAGAGTCAGTAGTGTAGTCAGCTCCTTTTCTCTAGAGTTGATTGTTAGAAAGGTTTGCTCTTTTTGTTGTACAACGTTTGGGTATGTCGAGGCCCTGTCCCGATTATTATTCCACTCATAGAGGCTTGCAGGCTATACATTCTTAGTTGTTTGTTGTTGTTGTCTGTGTGGGGCCTATGTGTGTTATAATTTGCTTGTTGGCCATGTGGGGCCTCGTTTAGCTAGTCTGTTAGCATCCTTGTTGGATTTCATGTGAATATGATTGCTTGTTTTCATTCAGTCATAACTAGAAATCATGGTGGTCATGTCGACCTGCATAGAATCCCTTTATTGTTACATTGCTGGCTTATCTATTTTTCCTTTATTGGTGCTGCATGGCCTTGTCGGCCCGAGACTGTATTTATAACTGAGATATAGCAGTTTATTTTCTTGATTTTGAGTTGCTGGAAGGCACTAGAGGTGCTTATACCCAGCCAGGTCAGCCCAGGTCCTAGTATGGCATTAGGTGCCAGTCGTGCCTCCCACGGTAGGGCGTGACATTTTGAATGATTCATGCTTATGATTTTCTTAATCTAAGATCTGTGTAGATTCACCCATGGCATAAATGATGGTTATAATGTGTACGTTCATAATAACACTCTATTCATGCCCTATGCTTATGATCAAGCTTGTAAGACCCCGTAAGACCTAAGATCAGACCTGGGAGTGAAATGGAGAAAACTAAAAATTCTGCACCAGGTCACAGAACGAGTCATTTTGTGACCCATGGTGATGACCACAAGTCATGAGGTGACTCGTGGTGAGGTACTATACTTGAGTTGAAAAATTATTGATGGGGTCACCAGGGGCATGACCGCAAGTCATGGTCAGACCCCATGACCCGTTGAGTCAGCTGTGGCTAAGGGAAATTGGAAGAAGGAGTTTGAGGAGGCATTGTACCTTGTGGATAGATCCCACGAGTTGTGGTTAGGAACCACGATTTGTTGGGAGAATCATGGTCAGTAGGTAACTAATGACCTGAGGTTTGAGGCAGTGGAGATGACGAGTAGTGACCATGAGTCTTGGTCACCTGTAACGATTCGTATGATGGCCCATTATTAGTTCCAGGTGAAACCTCGACAGTGTACCCAACGATCGATGTAATGACTCATGGTTGGTGGCAATGACTCATTATGTCCCTTGTGGGGACTAACGAGTAGTTTTTTTCTACGAAGTTATTAAGGGTATTCTCATTATTCCTATGCTTTAGAGTCCTATACTATGACGTTTCAAGCTAATTTTAGGGTGTATTAAGATTGGTTAAGTCATTCTAGCCTATTCTAAACCCATGCATGCAAGTTAGGGAGTTAGAGGGGAGATCAAGCTTAAGCCTTTCCTATTCTTCTTAAATTCCTCTTGGGTAGTCAAGGAAGGGTAAGAATCAACTTTAATCAGGTATATAGGGTAATGAATGGATGAATCCATTCACACCCATTCCCAACCTCTCTCTAAATATGAAAATTTTCTATGTCGATTCTATGAGGTTTTTTAACCTAATGCATGAAATCCCTAATTCTTTACATTAGCATGGTTTAAATGAGTTTTTATTATTGAATTATGAATTACTGGTAGGTATTACATTGCTTTCCATTAAAATCATGTTTCAAGCTTTATAAATTCAAATGCCCATTTATGAAAAGTTTATGAAAGATGAAACTTATGATGCATATTCATGTATGATGAGATATTATTGATGAAAAGCATGTGTTCAAGTTACCCATATTTATAATCATGTTTTCAAGTGAATTATGTATTTTCAAGCATGTTAAAGTATTGGGCAATGCGCACATGATCAAATATGATTTATGACTTATGATATGGATTTCATGATCGATCAATTTATGACGTTGGCCAATTAATGGGCCCTTGATTCATGGATAAACATGTATGTAAATGTAAATCAATGATGTTAATGTTTTATTGGCCATAAATCTCATGAATGATGTTTATGAGTTACGTACAAGCCTAATGTGCATGTTTTTGGGAGTAGTTTCTAGCACCGAATAGCCTGGCGTTCAAAGGACTACGCTAGTGTCTCATAAATACGTGCCACCGTAGGTTCATATTGATACATTACAATGTTAATGGATCCCCTCTTTCATGATATCACATAATGCATGTCCCTAGCCTAGCAAGCCGCGGACGACTCCGCCCACTTGAGTGAGATAGTTGGGGATCATGTAAGGCTCTTCCATGATGGTATCGATTATGATGAGTCCTCCCATTGTTCTGCATGTTTTTATGCATTGTAATGTTTATGTTACTTTGGCTCAAGTTATGATTTATACTGTTTTCTTTTATGACTATGATAATGAATGGATTACAAATGTTTTGAAAACCTTGAGCCTTATATTAGATTATGATATTTATGTTATGGGCATGTTGTCCCACTCTTATTATCTCTTATGAGCTTTTTATGTATTTAAATGTCCATTTTACTTACCTTGCATACTCGGTACATATTATGTACTGACCGCATAATCTATGTTGTATCATTTCATGATATAGGCTCCGATCTTCAGACCCAACACTATTATTAGCTCGTTCCCGCAGTTAACATCCAGTCCATTGGTGAGTCCTCATCCCCCGAGGACCAGTTGATATCAGTTATATCTTTATGATTAGTTTTCTAGACTTTGTCGGGTTAGTTGGGGGTGTTTTCCCATCAACCCATCAGATATGTTAGAAGCTTTTAGACTATGTGTAGTATTCAATTGTCATGTATGAAGTGCGTTTCGCTTGCCATGTCATGTTATGATTATGCTTCCTCTATGCTATCATGTTGAGTAATTTTGCTTTACTGGATTGAGATAGATGTATGTTCATTCCATGGGTTGGCTTGGAGTCTCTGGGGACTCCTTGTCCCGTGTTGCGACCCGAATAAGTTTGTCATGACCCGAACATAGGCCCAGATTGAGACACCAGACAAGGAACCTTGAGAGACTCCAAGTTGACCCATGGCATGAACGTACATCTAACTCAATCAATAAAGTGGAAGACTTGACATAATAAACATAATAGAAATCTTATTATAACATAACATCGAAGTCGGAAAATCACATGACACATGACGAGCTGATTACTACATATAGTCTGAAAGCCTCTACATAACTAATGGGTTGATGGGAAAACACCCCCAACTAACCCAACAAGTCTGAAAAGTAGAAGTGCAAAGATAACTGATAGTAAACGGTCCCTAGGAGATGAGGACTCACCACTGGAATGGATGCTAACTTTGGAATCGGCTAATGGCGGGGCTGAGGCTAAAAATCGGAGCCTGTATCAGAAAATGATATAGCATAGAGTATGCAGTCAGTACATGGAATGTACCGAGTACGCAAGGTAAGTAAAATGGACATTAAAATACAAAAGAGTTCATATGATTGGGACAACATGCTCTTAACATAAATATCATAACGTAACATAAGGCTCAGGTTTTTCAAAACATTCGCAAATCAGTCATAATCATAATACTAGAAGAAAAGCTTCATTAAACATGACATGAGCCAAACTAATATCAACATAACCATGCATTAATCATGAGGAACAATTGGAGATTCTTATAACCGACATACTCCATATGAGCACATATGGAGCCCGACTTGTAAACCCTTAGTCGGGAGGGTGTTCGTACCTTGCCAAGGGTAGAACCATGAAAGGGTGTGATATCATTCATGAAATACCCATTTAGGGCGATGGGGGACAGCCTAAAGGGAGGTCCCATTGTGAACTACGGTGGTACGTAATTCTGAGATTTAGGCAAAACTTGTGCCATGAACCTACTCAGTTTTAAATGCTACTCCCAGAGCATATAAAGTGCTCATAGGATAACATACATGAAATTCATGGGCTAGTTAAATCTTGATAATCATAATAATGCTTGAAGATACATGAACTAGCCATGAAATAAGGCCCATGAGTCGGCCATAATCATAAATCATAAATAATGAGGTTTATGCATACTTGTAAAACATGCATATACTTGTTAATCATAAATTTATGATGAGCATTTGAGAGAAATCATATCATGAGTCATAAATCGTAATGGGTTAATGAATATCAACATCAAAGTAGAATCATAACTTGAACATCCATAAAACATGCATAATTGGGCATAGTTTTGTAGAGATTTAAATCCATAATTTAGAAGTGAAATAGTTGTAAAATCTGCCCATGATTCATAGAATATAACTTGATACATGAAGGAAATTAACCCATGGATGGATCATAAGAATTGGGATAAAACCCCATAAAATATTCAATAGATTTTCATTAATTAGGGAGATATTGGGCATGGGTGTGAACAAATTCACCCTTTCATAACCCTACATACCCGAAGGGACTCACACTTCCTTGATAGCCCAAAGAGAATTGGAGAGAAATTGGAGAAATTCTCTAAGCTTGACCTCTAAAGAAGAGCTGTAATTTGCATGCATGGAATGGTAAGGATTAAAATAGGTTTAACACTCTTAAAACCCTACTAACTGAGCTTCAAACGACATAGTTTAGGACTTAGGAGCCTGGAAATTATGAAAATGCCCTTAATGGTTTGATAGAAAATCTCATACTTCCAGAAATGATGAGTCGTTTGGCAAGTCATTAGGCGAATCATGGATCGTTTGCCAACTCATTAGGCAAAGGATGAGTTGTTTGCTTAATCCATGAAGTACACTGGAATTTCCCACTGCTGCTCAAACCACGGGTCACTTAATGACTCGTTACGCAAATGAAGAGTTGTTTGCTTAATCTGTGAAGTACACTGGAATTACCCACTGCTGCTCAAACCAGGGGTCACTTAATAACTCGTTAGGCAAATGACGGGTGATTTGACAACTCGTTGTGAGCCCTGGCGTAGAAGATTTTATTTTTTCCGTTTCAACTCCCGGGTTTGAACTTAGGGTTTTCGGGGCATTACAATATCTCCCCCTTGGGAACATTCGTCCTCAAATGTTGGAAATCATATAGAAAAGTAGAGAAATGCAATCATCATATTCAAATATTGATCATACAAGATGAAAACTGACGGAATGACTACCTCTAACTGAACTACGTGGCTGAACTGAATTCATAAACCATACAAAAATACCTTGACATAAAAGAAACTTGGTCATATGAATTGAACATGAAAACTGAATAGAGTCTTAGGGTAAAACTGATATCTCAAGCTGAAACTAAGCCAAAAGGGAATAGATGCGTGGATCTAGCCATCATATCTGCTTCGGCCTGCCACGTAGCTCCCTCAACATGCTGATTCCTCCATAAGACCTTGACTATAGCTACCTCTTTGTTCCTTATCTTCTAAACCTGACGATCCAATATCTCCACTGGAATCTCCTCATAGCTAAGGCTGTCTTTCACACCCACACTGTCCACCGGGACAACTAGAGCTGGATCACCCAAACAATTCTTTAACAGCGATACATGAAAGATGGGATGCACATAAGCTAATTCTGAAGGCAACTCCAATTCATATGCCACCTTGCCAACCTGTTTCACAATTCGGTAGGGGCCAACATAATGGGGAATTAGTTTTCCTTTCTTTACAAATCTCATCACTCCCTTCATTGGAGACACTTTCAGAAACACCTAATCATCAACTTCGAACTCAAGTTCCCTCCTCCTTACATCCGCATAGGACTTTTGGCAACTTTGAGTTGTTTTCAACCTTTCTCTTATCAACTGAACTTTCTCCATAGCCTCATGGACTGAATCCGGACCTATCAAGGTAGCCTCACCTACTTCAAACCAATCAATAGGTGATCTACATCTACTCCCATAGAGAGCCTCAAACGGAGCCATCTGAATGCTAGAATGGTAGCTGTTGTTGTATGAAAACTCAATGACAGGCAAATGATCATCCCAACTACCCTTGAAATCACTAACACAGGCTCTCAACATATCCTCAAGAGTTTGAATAGTCCGCTCCATCTGACCATCTGTTTGCGGGTGAAAAGTTGTGCTAGGCCTGAACTGAGTCCCAAGCCTGTTTTGAAATGATCTCCAAAATTGAGAGGTAAACTGAGTACCTCTATCTGATTTGATGGACAAGGGCACTCCATGCAACCGAACCAACTCCTGAATGTATAACATAGCATAATCCTCCATAGAATCAGTGGTTTTGACAGGTAGAAACTTGCGTCTTTGGTCAACATGTCTACGACATCCCAAATGGATTCATATTACCAACAAGTGCGAGGCAACCCTGTGATGAAGTCCATATTGATTTATTCACACTTCCAAGTAGGAATACTGATATCCTGAAGCATACCTCCCGGTCTCTAATGCTCAACCTTCACTTGCTGACAGTTTGGGCACTTAGCTACAAATTTTGTGATGTCTTTCGTCATGCCATTCCACCAATACACTTCCCGTAAGTCAAGGTACATCTTGGTGGCACCAGGATGGATGGAATACTTGGAATTGTGAGCCTCGTGCAACATATGATTTCTCAAATCATTAATGTCTGGGACACACAAGCGACCCTAGTATCAAAGCACACCATCTCCCCCTTTGGAGAAGACCTCCACCTTCTGATTTTTAATGGCTTCCTTTAACATTACCAAAATGGGATCCCCGTCTTGTCTAGATTTTACATTATTCACCAAGGATGATTCTGATCTATTCTGAACTATCACACAGCCATCAGTCGAGTCAACCAAATGAACTCCAACCGTGCAAGTCTATGCACATCTTTCACCAATTCCTTCTTCTCCTCCTCTACATGGGACACACTCTCCAAAGATAGTCTACTAAGAACATCCGCTACTACATTGGCTTTGCCCGGGTGGTATAGGACACTCATATAATAATCCTGAGTAGCTCCAACCACCTCCTTTGACACAGATTGAGATCCTTATGAGTAAACACATATTGTAGGCATTTGTGGACCGTAAATACATCTACGTAGACCCTATACAAATAGTGTCTCCATATCTTCAAGAAAGATACCACCACCGCCAATTCAATATCATGAGTCGGGTAATTCTTTTCATGCACTTTTAGCTGTTTAGAAGCATAATATATAACCTTTCCATGTTGCATCAATACACATCCAAGTACGACCCTTGAAGTGCCCTCAAGTAGGATCAATACTGGTGCTGAGGTGACTTGAGCCTTCAACTCTTGGAAGCTCTTCTCACAAGCCTCCAACCATTGGAACTTTACCTTCTTTTGGGTCAGTTTAGCCAACAATGTTGTAATAGGTGAAAACCCCTCAACAAATCTCTGATAGTAGCCCGCTAAGCCTAAGAAACTCCTGATATCTGGAGGATTCACCGGTCTAGGCTAACTCTTCACCGCCTCTATCTTCTGCGAGTCTACTCGCACATGCTCATTAGATACCATATAACCCATGAACGCCACAAAATTTAATCAAAACTCATATTTGCTAATTTTGCATACAATTGATGATCCTTCAAAGTCTGCAACACCACCCTCAAATGAGCAGCATACTCCTCCTTGCTCCGAGAGTATATAAGGATGTCATCCAAGAACACGATAACGAACATGTCTAGATATGGCTTGAACACCCTATTAATCAGGTCCATAAAAGCTGCAGGAGCATTTGTTAGTCCAAAATACATAACTACAAACTCATAGTGATCGTACTGAGTTCTGAAGGCTGTTTTCAAAATGTCACTCTCCCAAACCCTGAGCTGATGGTACTCGGATATAAGGTGTATCTTTAAAAAGCACTTGGAACCTTGAAGCTGGTCAAACAAGTCATCAATCCTAGGGATAGGATACCTATTCTTGATGATGTCTTTGTTCAATTGCCGATAGACAATGCACATCTGAAGGGAACCATCCTTCTTTCGGACAAATAGAATTGGTGCACCCCATGGAGACTTGCTGGGTCTGATGAAACCCTTGTCTAGAAGGTCCTTCAACTGATCTTTCAACTCCTTTAGGTCGGCTAGGGCCATGATGTAGGGAGGAATAGATATAGGTTGCATGTCGGGTAGGTGGTCAAAACTAAAATCAATTTCCCTCTCGGGAGGAATACCCGGTAGATCATGTAGGAACACTTTTGGATACTCATATACCGCTGGAACTGACTGGATAGTTGGGGCCTCAGATGTAGTATCCTTAACTCTACCTAGATGGTACACACAACCTTTAGAAATCATCCTTCTAGCCTTAAGATATGAAATGAAACGACCTATAGGCACAACTGAACTACCCTTCCATTCTAAGACTTGCTCACCTAGAAATCCTAAATCTATCGCATGGGTTCTATAATTAACGGAGGCATAACATGCAAATAGCCAATCCATGCTGAGGATAATATCAAAATCGGTCATAGCTAACTATACTAGATCTACTTAGGTGATCTTATGAAGGAATGAGACCGGGAAATTTCTATAAACCTGCCGAGCTATTACTAAATCACCGATCAGAGTAGAGACTGAGAAGGGTTCTGATAAGATTTAGGGACTGACTCTGAAACTATTAGCCATACTGAGAAGGGTTCTAACAAGATTTCGAGTCTGACTCCAAAACTACTAGCCACATAAGGTGTCAAAAAAGCCAAGGTAGCCCCTAGATATAACAAAGCATAAATATCAAGGTGGAAAACTTGTAACATACCAATAAACACATCTGGGGAAGTCTCTTGCTCCTTTTGAGATGTAAGGGCATAAAACCTATTCTGATGTTGACTGTTAACTGAGCTAGTCGAAGCACCCTACTGGGAGGGATGTGCTGCTAGAGCCGATGAACTAGCGGCTGGCATACGGGCTCACCCACTCCCAAGTCTGGCTGAAGTGCAATCCCTGAGTCTGTGTCCGGGTTTTCCACACCCGAAACAAGCATATGTGCCAGCTAAACACCTCCATGCGTGCTTCTTTCCACACTTCACATAGGCTGGAAAGGTTCGCTCTATCTGCATGCTACCCTGGCCCCTCGAATCTGAGGCCCTACTCCTCCAATCACCTCGTGGTCTAGATGGTGCACTAGCTGATGATGGTGCTAGCGCAAAAGACCTGTGATGAGACTGATGGCAATGTTTGCCCCCCGATGTTGGTTGAGACATCCCATAACTGTCTTTCCTGGCCCTCTTGGCCTCTCTCTCCCTCTGATACACTGCCTGCATCTACTGGGCGTGTAAAACTATGTGGGGAAATTCTATATCCTTACGCAGCATGGAAATCCTACAATCCTTATCCATGTAATCTTCCACTCCATATACAAATCTGATCACTCGAGCTCTCTGATCTACCATTAACTCTGGTGCATACTTGGATAAATGGGTGAACTCCAAAGCGTACTACTGAACTGACATGTTATGCTGGTTCAGATTTACAAACTCAGCCGCTATTATTTACCTTATCTCATGAGGAAAGAATCGATCTATAAAAGCGGCATGAAACTCATCCCAACTTATAGGGCCTTCTCCCATTGCCCTACTATCTTTCCACTGTTTGAACCAGATATATGCAATCCCTTTCAGCTGATAAAAGGCCAAGTTGATGCACTACCCATTTGTCATCCCCATGACCTGGGTGATCTTCAAAATCTCATCAATGAACTCATGTGGGTCCTCATCTACTTTTGACCCAAGGAACTCTGGTGGGTTCATCCTTAGAAAATATCTGACCCGAGCCGCCGCTGCATTCTCGTTCTGAGGGAGATGCGCTACCGCCTATTGATTGACTTGGGCAGTCAAGGCCTATGCTAGCATCTGTATGGCTGCCATGAATTCAGCATGGACAGCCGACCCTAAGATCAGACCCGCGAGTGAAATAGAGAAAACTAGAAATTCTACACCAGGTCATAGAACGAGTCGTTCTGTAAACTGTGCGGAAGACCACGAGTCGTGAGGTGACTCATGGTGAGGTACTATACTTGAGTTGAAAATTTGTTGATAGGGTCACCATGAGCATGATCACGAGTTGTTGTCAGACCCCACGACCCATTGAGTAAGCTGTGATAAAGGGAAATCCGAAAAAGGAGTTTGAGGTGGCAATGTACCTTGATGATAGACCGCATGAGTCATTGTAAGGCACCATGATTCATTGGGAGAAACGTGGTCAAAAGGTAACTAATCATCTGAGGTTTGAGGCAGTGGAGATAACGAGTGGTGACCATGAGTCGTGGTTACCGGTAACGATTTGTATGATGGCTCGTTATGAGTTTTAGGTGAAACCTCGATAGTGTACCCAATGATCAATGTAATGACCCGTGGTTGATGGCAACGACTCATTATGTCCCTCGTGGGGACTGACGAGTAGTTATTTTCTGCAAAGTTATTAAGGTATTCTCATCATTCCTATACTCTAGAGTCCTATACTAGATTGTTTCAAGCTATTTTCAGGGTGTATTAAGATAGGTTAAATCATTCTAGCCTATTCTAAACCCATGCATGCAAGTTAAGGAATTAGAGGGGAGATCAAGCTTAAGTCGTTCCAATTCTTGTCAAATTCCTCTTGGGAAGTCAAGGAAGGGTATGAATCAGCTTTAATCAAGTATGTGGGGTTATGAATGGGTGAAGCCGTTCACACCCATGCCCAACCTCTCACTAAATTAGGAAATTTCCTATGTTGATTCTATGGGGTTTCTAACCCAATGCATGAAATCCCTAATTCTTTACATGGGAATGATTTAAATGAGTTTTGATTATTGAATTATGAATTATGGGTTGACAAGGCCACACAGCACCTGTAAAAGGAAAACAGCTAACCTAGCCAACATATCAATAAAGGGGTTCCTATGCGGGCCTAAAAGACCACCATGCTATCCAGTTATAATGGAAAGGGAAATAAGAAGCTATACTACTCCCCACATGGACAACACATAAAATAGGACATACATGGTCCCCACAAGACCAACAATAACTAAATAATTGAGTACTATAGTCTGCAAGCCTCTAACAATACAAATAGTGGTCGGAATAGGGCCCTGTCCTACCGAAATACTATACAAATAAAAGATGGTAAGCTTTATGACTTGGAAACTCCGAATGAAAGGAGCTGGACAAACGCTTAGTCTGAATAGCTGCTAGGAGATCTCACAACCTGTCTGTCTAAACCTGCAGGAAAGTATGCAACGCCCCATAATTGGGCGTCAGTACAATATGTACCGAATATGTAAGGCAGTAATAAGCTGAATAAAAACTACTACAGACTGAAAGTAAGTAGAAGGAAGGGGCATAAATTAACCTAGAAACTTTCTTATCCATAACCTACATCAAGTAAAGCAATACACGTACATGAGCTAAGACTGTATAACTACATATTTATAAATTATAACTGGCAGGCAAGAATGCAAACAAGAACCTAACCTGGCACTCATAAGCTTGGAAGGTACAAGAAACACAGAAATAACCTACCGGGACCCCCATAAGCCCTGGCAAGTACACTCCAATTTATATATCCCTATCCAAGTTCCTATGACTCTATTTGTGCTATAGCCAACCTACATATTCCCTGGGTCTGCAACTGAACCCGCTTGGCTCCTGATTTGTAGTTGTGTCTTAGTCTAGTGGGCTCCTGATAATTGCACCTTGGACACCAGGCTCGACGAGGGTCAGTGATGCTAATATGACATAGAAATAATAGTCCAGCCATGGAATAGACTGTAATATGGACCATGGGCCTCTGCATCATCCCTTGGTACGACATATTGCTCCTTTGAGCAATGTCATATAGCCCTAGTAGGTGACGACACATCTAGTAACCCTGGGGTGGTCACGGAAACCTCCTAGGTAAGGGAAATCCAAATCGATATGCTATACTGAAGTCTCAATCTATCCACTCAAAAGGCATTGTGGGCTTTTTAGCCGAACGCAATTGTTGCTAGCGGGCACATCCCGTATACCTGTATCTGATTAGAGGATCATGATAGTGATCATAGTCTCTATTGGTCTAGACCGGATAGATTGAGCTCTGGAAGTATCCTAACAATACTCTAGATGTCCTACTCGTACAACTATAACTCATATGCAACTACAGGGTAGCAGATGACCAGTTACTTAGTTCCCTTACTCAAAATGACTGTAGGCTGCTACTAACCGGACATTCTTTTGAGCAGTCGGCCCCTAATCCTCCACTGGTAGCCTACTGAAATTCTTAGCCTAAGGGGATGGCATATCGCGTTGGCACTTTGCGCCCCGATACCGTCTGACCCTGCTTTCGAGGCTCTTCCCATATGCGTCAAGCTCTCTTTACTCAATGCAAGCCACGCATATGCCTACTAACCATTAATATTTTATGGGGTGTAACATTCTCCCCCATAGGAACAATTGTCCTCGAATGTCATCTTCTGGCTTAAAGGAGTTAACCCTTTTAACTAATATTTAGAGAAATTTCGGCAGAGTCATCTTCTCTACTATGGATTATCCGGGAACCTGAAACACAGAAAAGTCCAACATAGGTGTCTCACAAGATGCTATTTGCAACTGAAACATAGCTCTATCACATATAACATAATCAACAGATATGCAACAAAGGCAACTGTATAACATCTGAAACTATCTTGTCATAACTTAAATCATTTGGGTCTGTATACTATCGTTGAGGAGCCTAGAATACTAAAAATGTCTAGACTTTGCATCATTCATAGTTTCTCAATCCATTTCTTCTATATTTCTGCTCCCCCATGATACTTTAATGAGCTACAACTTTGGTTTTCAAGATGGCTCCTATAACTATTGGAGTCTCTCCATAACATAGTGCTTCTGTACTTTAGGTATCTCCAATTGGACTAATCTGAGGCAAAGTCTTCTACGCGGTTGCGTAGTGCTGATGAACAAATGCTAGCCCCAAAGATAACTCTATCTCATAGGCCACTTGGCCAATCATTGGAGGATCCGGTAAGGCATAATGAATCTAGGGTTGGGCTTGCCCTTCTTATCAAATTCCATGACGCCCTTCATTGGTGAAGTTTGTAGGAATACCTAGTAGCTGCTTCAATCTTTAACTCCCTACACCATACGTTAAGGTAGGACTTTTGATAACCCTGGGATGCCGGTACATCCTTCTTGAAAGGCTTAACTTCATTCGTTTGGCTGACGTATTAGTATGTCCGGTAACTATCCTTAATTTATCTTCTTCAGGTCATCAATTAGTGGCCTCTATTTCCAACCATAATAGATCCCCAACGTCTGAGTTGTGTTCTCTGCTTGGCTATTTTCTTAGGGATGAGAAGCCATACTTAAGATAACATACGCCCCAATCTATTCCAACGGCTTCCTAGAACCTAGCTAGGAATTGTGCCTCTCTGTCAGAGTCTATTAGACACTGGGGATCCACATATCCAGGCTACTTCTTAAACATTTATCTCAGCATAAACTTTAGATAAAATATAATTCCCTCTGGCGAGACATGAGTTGGTCTCATTAGCCTTTCTACACTGACTCAAATGAGGTCAATTTACTTGTAGTTGTATTCATGTCGAGATAACCCTTTAATTGTATTCATGTTGGTTACTCTCCATTTCCTTACAGCCGTGACCATCTCCTGAATTGGCCTGCTCAGTTCCTGTTGTCCAGCCTCCCCAGGCTGGTCATTGGAGCTTTGTGCTGCGACTCAACAATATCTTCCCTCTTCCAACGCCATCAATAGGTCTTTCTTCACAATCTGGTGTGTTTTCGTTAAAATCTGGGTGGAGGGTGTAACAGATGTGGTGCACCTTGTCCATAGTCTGCTAACGAAGTCTTGCCACCTTGGAACGCAGAGTCGACCTCTGGTCTCATGACTCTGCCCCTTTTTATCTTAAGGGCCAATAACTTCCTACAAGGTCTTGTCTCTAGGTTGTACTAGGTTAGAGTCTCTATGTCGCCACTCCTTTACCTCCATAACTGGTGTTGATATTACAACATTTTGAGTTACAACCTCACTATATCTTAACTGTTAGCCCGATGCTTACTTCTCGACATTCAATGGTGGTCCCACGCTCTGTCAATCTACTTCAACCTTGAGGTGATTCTGTTTTCCTCCATAGTTAGATATTTGTGACTTTCCCTTTACTTCCTTAGGCTGAGATCTAGGGTTCGTTCCCCCTGCCTCATACTTGTCAAAAATATTTTTGACCAAGCCTACCGACCTGTATCCTTATGACTTGCACTCGGGCCTATTTTGTTCATATGATCTCTCTGTCCTTTAGCAAACTAGGGCCATAGCCACTATCTTGCAGTTATGCCCTATCATCATTAGCATGCTGCGACAGAATCAACCTCCTTCTGACCTAAGCTTTACTATTGCTAGGGGTTTATCGTTGACAGACTCTCTCACATGCACTTGGGTGCTACTTGCAGTCTTATCCACCCTCCTGATTTACTACTATAAAGGTCTAGATAATTTGTTAACACTAAGGGTCTCAACCACTCTCTAATTCCTCTCAGTGTCAACAATTCAATCATTCTGGGCAATATGGAAGTGATACTTATGCTTTCTATTGTACTGGAAGAACAAGATGGGGGGTGGGGGTGGAAATTAGTCATATCTTACTATTAGGACTAAGGTGTGAAACTTTTCAACATCCGAAGAGTTGGAGGTAAGGATCCTACAATTTCCTCCTTTTTTCGTGCCTTTCAGGTAATTCAACATTATCTGTCACCCCTATCTAATTCCAAATATCTAGTAGGTAATCCAACTCTTATTTACATATACTATACTCCTGACCTCCTATTCTGAGGCTGTAGGGAGAACTGGGGACAGCGCTGGCATATCTATCACCTTATGAGGTTCTTGGTGCCCCAAGAGAATGATAGGGGAAATTTAAAAGACGTCTGCTTCCCTTAGGCTCACTGTCTCCCAACCGTGGCACCTCACTAGTATTTCCTCCTTCTGCTGTAGTTATCTTCCAGCTGGTTGGATTCTGTCTAACATCACATATTATTCTAGACAAACATAGGAATGAAAGCTTAGGGACTCAACCCTGTACAACTCGGCTCTATAGCACAATCTGAGAAGAAGAAAAGGCAACCATACTTTCATGCCTCTTAGCCCCTATGGAATATGGTGGACAACACACCCATAGAAAAGACTCTACTAGACATGGATTGTAGACTCCCTAGGATACAACCTGCTCTGATACCAAGTTTTTCACGCCCCACCTTGGGATGTATAGCTAGCACCTATTGCCAAACTAGAATCTAGGCTGACCTGGTTGGGCATAGGCACCTCTAGTGCTTTCTAGATACACATAATCAAGAAAATAAACTGCTATTTTTTGGCTGTAAACACAGCCTCGGGTCGATAAGGCCATGCAACACTTGTAAAAGGAAAACAGCTAACCCATCCAACATATCAAAAAACGGGATCCTATGCGGGCCGACAAGACCACCATGCTGTCTAGTTATAACGGAAAGGGAAATAAGCAGCTATGCTAGGCCCCACATAGCCAACACATAAAATAGGACATACATGGGCCCCACATGGCCAACAACAACTAACTAACTGAGTATTGTAGTCTGCAAGTCTCTAAGAATACAAATAGTGGTCCGGATAGGGCCCTGGCCTACCCAAATACTATACAAATAAAAGATGGTAACCTTTACAACCTAGCAACTCCGGGTGAAAGGAGCTAGCCAACTGCTGACTCTGAATAGATGTTAGGAGATCTCACAACCTGTCTGTCTAAACTTTCAGGCAAGTATGCAGCGCCCCATAATTAGGCGTCACTACAATATGTACCGAATATGTAAGGAAGTAATAAACTGAATAAAAATTGCTAAAGACTAAAAGTAAGTAGAAGGAAGGACCAAACATTAACTTGGAAACTTTCTTATCCATAACCTGCATCTAGTAAAGCACTAACGTACATGAGCTAAGATTGTATAACTACACATTTATAAATTATAACTAGCAGGCAAGAATGCAAGCAAGAACCTAACCTGGCCCCCATAAACCTGGAAGGACAAGCAACATAGAAATAACCTACTGGGACCCCCATAAGCCCTGGCAAGTACACTACAATCAATATACCCCTATCCAGGTTCCTATGACTCTACTGGTGCTATAGCCAAACTACTTCTCCCTTGGGTCTGCAACTTAAACCGCTTGGCTCCTGATCTGTAGTTGTGTCTGAGTCTAATGGACTTACTGATAACTGCACCATGGGCACCAGGCTCGATGAGGGTCAATGATACCGATACGGCATAAAAATAATAGTCTAGCAATTGAATGGACTATAATATGGCCCTTGGGCCTCTACATCATCCCTTGGGATGTCATATCGCTCCTTGAGGCAATGTCACATAGCCCCTATAGGCGACGACACAGCTAGTAACCCTGGGGTGGTCATGGAAGGCTCCTAGGTGAGGGAAATCCCAAACGATGTGCTATACTAAAGTCCGAATCTAGCCACTCAAAAGGTGTATTTGGCCTTCTGTACCTGACGTGACTGTTGCTCACCCCTAGAATAATTTGTATAGCTAGTACCAGGCACACCCCGTGTACCTATATCTGATTAGAGGATCATGATAGTGATAATAGTCTCTATGTAATACCCCGTAAAGGCCTAAGAAATACCTGGGATTCAATGTTTAAAACTGAAAAAAACCTAGAATTTTGCACCAGTACTACTCAAGGAATGAATCGTGGTAAGGACCTACAACTTGTGACTCGAGTCGTGATGAATTCGGGAGTTTGAGGTCATATCATGCGAAGTTCTATGAATCGTGACTTATAGGTATGACTCGTGGTTTGGAGTTGTGGTGAATTTATCATTAGTGCAAGAATGAGTCGTCACGGGTCATGGTACGACTTGTAGGATGTAGCGATGAGTCGTGATGAGGAGTTGTGGTAAAGTTGTTTTTGGTATGGGTGGATGGTACCATGACTGACAGTACGACCCATAGGATGGTACTAAAAGTCGTGGTATGCAAGTCGTGGAAAGATTCAAGGGATTGAAAAGTGGTGAGGTGACCACGAGAGGTGACCATGAGTCCTGACTTCATGGTACGAGTCGTGCTCGGGGCCAAAACTTTTTTCCAAGGAAATTTTATTAAGGGAAATTTCAACATTTCTATGCTTTGGGACCCTAAACAATGTCATTTTGAGGTCGGGACAGGGTCTTTTAAGGAGGAAAATTTCATGCCAAGTCTCATTTTTGCATTTGCAAGAACTAGAGAACGGAAATTTCATACCATCAACTGGAAATTAGAGAATGCAATCTGCTACAACAAAGTGCTGACCAATATCGACACTTCCCTCAAGAACATTGCTCACACACAGAACAATATGATGAGAAAGGTGGAAAACATCGAGAAGAAAGTGGAACAAGCATCCACTCAACATTCTAGTCATACCAGAGCCTTGGAATTGTGATTGACCAATATGCAATATTAGATCTGTCTACTAGGTACCTCACTTTTCCACTTCTTTTCTCAGCAACAAAAAGAGCTGGTTGACATTAAAGAACAAATATAGAAACTGAAACATGGACCTTATGAGCCACAAAGATCTCGAAGCCACATTATAAAGTCCTTATTTTTCCCCATGTTGTCACAGATATACTCACCACCTGATTGGGCTACCCCGGTACTACTTCCCCTTTAAATCCACATGAACCCATATCCTTTACTCAAAAATTCAAAGATGACCCTGAATTGTATTTGCTAAGTGGATTTGCGAAAGAAAAGATGCTCTTGCAGTAAAAATGTAGCCAAAAAGAAGGAGGTAGAAGAAAGTTCTAAAGAGCCAGGTCTAGAAAACTTGAGGATCTCAGATCAAGTTGATCCTTAACTATATGGCTTAGAAGAAGGTGACAGCTTAGGATCCAGTACTGAAGAGACAACATCTAGCGATCCTACTGAAGAAACTGAAGAAGAAGATTCTGAGTCAATTGAGAATCTCTCACTAGACACCTCCAAGGAAGAAAATCCATTAATATCCATAAACTGGCAAAGAGAACTAGAAGTTTTTGAAGTCGATGATGATCAGGACTGGATGACAGATGATCCAATTTCGGAAAGAAGATCAAAACAACCCACACCAAAATTGGTTGGAACTGGATTCCATACTTTCACTCTCGATGATGCAAATGATAAAGATGGCCCCAAAGGATCCAAGACTTCCTTAATTGGACAGTAACAAAACACCTGGTAGATCAAGAGAAGTATCTAATCCTGTTAGAATTCATGTCAACATTCTTCGGTATCCTTAAATATTGGTGAAACTCACTGGAGATACATGATAAAAATAATTTCCTAACGTCCCAGGACTTTTCTTTCAATATCAGAATCCTACGTAAAGTCTTTTGTTGAGATACCGTCCAAAGGCAAGAAAACTATGATGACAATTCTTTGAGATGAAGTGTGTTTCATTTGAAAAGGGATGCCATTGATGTTCAGTTAAAGAAAATGGAAAAAATATACTTCGAACTAGGTGGAGATGCCATTTTGAAGCAAGCCTTTGTCACATCCTCGAAAAAGATGTTAGTGGGATGATCCATGACGATTATCGAGGAAAAGTTCCAAACAACCAGACCAAGTCAGCTATATTAGGCAAGTAATTTTTTGGCACTGGAAGATATCTGAAAAAAGAGATCGGTTCTAAAATACATCACGCAGAATAATCCAGCCCTTGATAATGCTTGTAGTAGAATTGACCGAATCACTAGGTATAAATACTCTTTCCATGCCCCAAAAGGAAAACCAGGTTCAAGAGACACAAGAAGTTCAAATGGCCAAAGCCTACCGGCGGAAGATCCAAATTTACCAAGTGAACAAAATATATCAGGAGAAAGCGTCTAGGAAGGTTTCAAAAAAATGCAGAAGCTTTATCTGCCACAAGATTGGACACTTTGCAAAGAACTTTCCCCTGGCTAGAAGATCTATCCAACTTCTTCCCGAGATAGAAGAATATGCTGATATTAAGGACGATGATCTTGCATTAGTTCTATCACTACAAGATGAACCCTCAGAGGACATGATTAGATCTTAGACGTTGAGGAAGAGATCAACAATATTATCAAGATTCCTCAAGTCCAACTGAATCAGTTTATCCCATTTAATAAGTGCCACGCCTATTCCAGATCAGTGAGGAATAGTAGATCACATAAATCAACCAAAAACTGATAAAGCATTTATGTGCTGAATTCCACAAGGAGTTTATGGAGAAGTACAAAACACCATTATGGCTTAATGAAAAATATTTCATCAAACTCCCATTCAAGAAGATAGAAAACATCAACCCAACCTAGGAAAGCCACTCTAGAATGAATGTAGAACACCTTCAGCTTACAAAAAGGAGTGTGCTGAACTCATAGTGTTTGGACTAATTGAACCATCTGATTCTTAATGGGCATGCGAGGCTTTCTATGTAGACAAGAGAAATGAGCAGAAAAGAGGTAGACTCAAATTAGTCATAAACTACCAACCTCTTAACCACTTCCTCCAAGATGATAAATTCCCTATTCGAAATAGTCTTGTCCTATTTTCACACTTAGTCAAAGCTATATATTTTTCCTAGTTAGATCTTAAATCTGGATTTTGGCAATAGGGGATTCATCCTTAGGAAAGACCAAAGATAGGATTTTGCATTCCTGTCCAACATTTCCAATGGAAAGTGATGCCGTTTGGACTGAAACCAACACCATCTCTGTTCCAAAAAGCCATGATCAAAATCTTTCAACCTTTCCTCCACACCTTACTAGTGTACATTGACGATATACTAATTTTTAGTGATACTTTGGAGGAACACCTCACCTTAATCTGTCATTTTCATGATATAATAAGATCTCCATATTCCTTCAAATGGAAAGATGATATTGCAGATTGATGCCAACAATGAGTATTGGAGTGCAGTTCTTCTAGAGGTAAAAGATGGTCATAGGAAGATATGAAGACATGCTAGCAGACGATCCAATGATGCAGATTAACACTATCATTCCACCTTCAAGGAAATTCTTTTTGTGAAGAGTGGGATTAAAAAATTCAATTTCTTCTTAATTCACACTGAATTCTTGATCGAGATGAATATGAAAGCATTTTTGAAGACTCCATTTTCCCTTACTATGTGATAAAAATGACAAAGTAAGGTGAAGTGTTCCTCTAAAGTATCATTGGATAGTAGTATATCATCGATGTACACTAGTGAGGTGTGGAGGATAGGTTGAATGATTTTAATCATGGCTTTTTGGAATAGAATTGGTGCAATTTTCAGTCCAAATGGCATCACTTTCCATTGGAAGTGTTGGTCAAGAATGTAGAATCCTGTCTTTGGTCTCTCTTCAAGATGTATTCCCAATTCCCAAAATCCAAATTTAAGATCAAACTTGGAAAAGTATCTAGCTTTGGCTAAGTCTTAAAATAGGGTGAGCCTATTTGGGATAGGGAATTTATCATCTCAGAGGAAGTGTTTAAGAGGTTGGTAGTTTATGACTAATTTAAGTTTACCTCTAGTCTGCTCAGCTCTCTTATTGACGTAGAAAGCATCGCATGCCCATTGAGAATTAGATGGTTCGATTAGTCCAAATTCTATGTGTTCTACACACTCCTTCTTTGCAAGTTGAAGATGTTCTGGATTCATGTTAGAGTGGCTTTATTTGGTTGGGTTGATGTTTTCATTCTTCTTGAATTGGATTTTGATGAAAAACTCTTCATTCAACCATAATGAATTTTTGCACTTTTTTCATAAACTCCTTGAGGGATTCCGCACATGAATGTTGCACCAGTTGTTGTTTATCTCCTTGATCCGCTCATCTTTAGCAATTTGGAATAGGCGGGACACTTCTAAATATGGCCTGAATTTCTTCTTGAATGTTATTCTATAGGTTCCAATGTAGATTCGATTCTTGAGTTTTCTGTAGATGTTGAACCCAATTATGAGATCCTTTCCTAGGATATCTGATCCAAATAGCTTTGTTGTGAACTTTAACCATAGGAAGAACTCAATTGTTATTGGATGCCTTGTGATGACCGTAGTGGTTAGGATCCTATTTTATGCATTGTTGAAGTTCTTGAAAAGGGAAACCTATTGATCATTAAGAAAAACTGCTAGATTCATTAGAGATGATGCTGCAGCAGTATCCATGAAGGCAATAACCTAAATTGTCTTATCCCATTTGGATGGATAGATGTTCAGGTAGAGTTGAGGAATATTGATAATGTTGTTGATCTCTTCCTCAGCTTCTGAGATCTGGTAACGGTCATGCCCATATTCTACATACACATCCATGGAGAAAAAGAATTTCCTCTCATGGTTCATCTTCTAGCGATAGAATTGATTCAAGAACATTGTCCTTGATATCAACATATTCTTATATATCAGCAAGAAGTTTGATAAATCTTCCAACCTGAGGATAATTCTTTGCAAAGTGTCCAATCTTATGGCAGATAAAGCATCTGTCATTCTTCTAGAGCCTACCTGGATGCTTTCTCCTGGAGTATTTTGTTTTCCCGGTGAATTTTGATCTTTCATCGGTAGGCTTTGGCCATTTGAACTTGTATCTCTTGAACATGCTTTGCATTCTAGGGGTATGGTAAGAGCACGATGATTAGGTCAGTTCTGCTACAAGCTTTATCAAGTGCTAGATTATTGTGCATGATTTGTTTCAGAATAGATCTCTTTGTACAGATATCTTCCAGTGCCAAGAAAATTGTGTGCCTTATATATTTGACTTGGGGGTTTGTGATTGACTAGAATTTTTTCTCGACAATCATCATGGTTCATCCCACTAACATCTTCTGTAAGGATGAGACAAAGGCTTGCTTCAAACTAGCATCTTCACCTAATTCAAAGTATATTTTTGCCATCTTTTGGAAGTGAACATCAATGACATCTCTATCGAATGATACACAATTCATCTCCAAGAATCGTCTTTGTAGCTTTTCTATCCTTTAGCCGGTATCTCCACAAAAGACGTCATGGGGGATCCTGATATAGAAAGAAAAGTATTGGGACATAAGGAAAGTATTTTTATCATGTATCCCTAGTGAGTTCCACCAATCTATAAGGATGTTGGAGAACCTTGATGTGAATTCTAATAGGATTAGATACTTTTCTCGCTCTACATGGTTTTTTGTCCCCATATAAGTAAGAGGTGTTGGATCCTTTGGGGCCATTTTGAAACCTTAGCATCATTGAGAGTGAAAGTATGAAATCCAGTTCAAAAATATTTTGGTGTTTGTTGTTCTGGTCTCCTTTCTGAAATTGGATCATCTGTCATTCTGTCTTGATCATCATCGACTTCAGAATCTTTTGGTTCTCTTGGTTGGTTCATGTATATCAGTGGATTGTCTACCTTGGAGGTGTCTAGTGAGACATTCTCACTTATCTCTGAAGATTTTTCTTCAGTTTATGCAGTAGGATCACTATATGTTGTCTCTTCGATATTGAATCCTAAGCTGTCATCATTTTCTAAGCCATAGAGGTCCAGAACAACTTGATTTGAGATCATAAAGGTTTTTGGATCTAGCTCTTTAGAACATTCTCCAACTTCCTTCCTTCAATTGGACTGTTTTTTTGTTGCAAGAGCATCTTTTTTTTCCTAGACCCATTTGGCAATATCAAATTCGAGCTAATCTTTGGATTTTTGAGTAAAGGACATGGGTTCATGTGGAATGAAAGGAGAAGAAGTACCAGGGTGGCCCAATTTAGGTGGTGAGTATGTCATTGATGGCATGGGGAAAAGAAGGAATTTGTTGAGTGGCTTTAGGTTTTTGGTGGATCAAATGGTCCATGTCGTAGTTGTTGAATTTGTTCTTTAATGTCAACCATCTCTTTTTGTTGCTAAGAAAAGCAGTGGAAAAGTGAGGTGCTTGGTGGAAAAATTTCATACTGCATATTGGTTAATTGCAATTCTAAGGCTCTGATAAGACTGACATGCTGAGTGGATCCCTGTTCCACTTTCTTCTCATTGATTTCTACCTTGCTCATCATCTTGTTCTATGTGTGAGCAACATTCTTGAGGGAAGTGCTGATATTGGTTAGCACCTTGTTCTGGCAGTTTGCATTTTCGTATTGCCAGTTGATGGCAGCCTCAATATCACTTGTTGGTGCCTTTCTCCAGTGGGAAACACAACATTTTTCTTTGGTATATTTGGTTCATGGCTTATACCATCTTTATAAAAGGGTTGTTGTGAGGGGAATTGTGGATTTTGACTTGACCTGGATGGACTCATCATAAAGATTTGAGGGTTGTGAGATTTTTTGGCTGGAGTGGGTAGAGTTGGCCAATTTTGAGGTTTGTAGGAAACAAGAAATTCATATTTTCTAGGGAAACTCGAGGAAATATATGGATCCCCATCTTCATATCGCTTACGAAATTCCTTTTCTGAACATCCTCCCTTGTTCTTTTTGGGTTTGGCTTTCTTCCCATGTAGCTTATCATATTCATTCTCATCCTCCATAAATTCTTGGTAGTTACATTCTATTCCCAAGGACAGTTCAAAGTAAAGGGACATTTAAACCACCATATGTTATGACCTTCATGATTAAACAATTTGGTCCAATCATGTTCATTCATAACAGCTGGATGTTCAAATCGAATGCATCCTTATCATCTTCAGATAAGAGAATAGATGTAGATTGGTACATCTAAAGAAAAAAGGTTGTACTATTTGGTCTTTTGAGATGAGAGTGGTCAAAACTGATGGCTACAGTTTTATTCCTTTTTTTGACAAAGATTTGTTTAGGGGATCGAAGAGGTTCAGTAGGAGGTTGTCTCATCCGCTCATAGTTGGTAACCCATTAGTCAGGAAGAATTTTGTTAAGTTCTTCCTTTGGTATTTTTCTAGGTATTTAGGTGCATATAGTAGTTCTGTTGGTGGTATCTACATGTAGTAGCAAAGCATCATCTCCACCTGTAAATGAAAGATCCATGAATGGTTCTGAACTCGCCAAGCTATTTGGTAGTGAAGAGTTGCTTTGATAGCATCTTTAGCTTATGGAGCTCCCTGTATTTGAACTTGGATCTTCAAGGCCTCTGTAAGATATGGATCACTTAGGGAAGATGTTGAAATTTGGAAATAATGTGACAAATACTGTCCCTGCATTCAAGGTGACCTCAGTTCATGAATGGACTTTTGCATCTCATTAACCACCTAAGTTTGCTGAACCATCCACTACTTCATTTCACCTCAATAGAATTGCTTGGCTGTTGGCCTTGAGGCCTTGGATAACTATTATGGGTCTTTTGGAACTTCTGATTCCCTCCCTATGAGGGATTGGATGCATTACGTTACCTCTGGTTATACCTATTACCTGCAATTCCAGCCCATCCTTTTGGAGGGAGGAGAGGTTTGTTTAGCTATGAGTGACTCTTTTCCATCTATGTCGAGTCTTTGTAAATTTCCATCTTCGTCTAGTCCTTATAAATTCGTTACCAAAGTACATATGTCTCCTACACTTAGCAAAACTCTTTGTTGTAAATATGACTATCTTTACGAAGTAGATATACTCCCAGGTGATAATAATGTGTCTTCTACCTACTTACTTCTCCTAAATCCTTACTCTGCCCTTGCCTAATAGACGACCTATCCATGGTTGCAAATTAAATTCCTCGTCCAACATAAACTGAAAGGAGTAAAATAACATTTTGCTGCTTTGAAACTCGATCAACACCCTATTCTTGCTACTCAGTAGGAATAGCTTATTACCCTGGGATAGCTTTTTTCACATTATATCCAAATTTTAATATGCCCTTAAGTGATCCATATCTGACTAAAGCCTTGAAGATCCAAGTCCAAATACAGGGAGCTACACAAGCTAGAGATGTTATCCAAACAACTCTTCACTACCAAATAGCTTGGCGAGTTCAGAACCATGTCATGGATCTTTCATTTTCAAGTGGAGATGATGCTTTGTTACTACATATAGATGCCACCAACGGAACTACTACATGCACCTAGAAACCCAAAAGAATACCTAAGGAAGAACTTGTCAAAATTCTTCCTTACTCATGGGTTACCAACTATGATTGGATGACAGAACTTCCTGTTGAACCTCTTTGATCCACTGAACTGATCTTTGTCGAAGAACAGGATAAAACTGTAGCCATTATCTTTAACCACTCTAATCTCAAATAACCAAACCGTACAACCTTTTCTCTTCAAATGTACCAACGTACATCCATATCCTTACCTGAAGTTGATGAAGATGCATTCAATTTGAACCTTCCATCTGTAATGAGTGAACATGATTAGATCAAATAGTTCAATCATGAAAGTCGTGACATATGGTTGTTCAAATATCCCTTTATCAGGCACTGACCTTGGGATATTGAATGTAACTGCCAAGAATGTCTGGAGGATGAGGTTGAATATGACGAGCTACATGGGAAGAGAGCCAAATTCTAAAGAAGAAGGGAGGATGCTCAGAAAAGGAATTCCGTAAGCGATATGAAGATGGGGATCTTTCTATTGGTTCCCTGAGCCGCCCTGGAACGTATGAATTCCTTGTCTCCTACAAACCTCAAGATTGGCCAACTCTACCTACTCCAGCTAAAAAATCTCACAATCATCAACTCTTTATGATGAGTCCATCCAGCTCCAATCATATTGCAGAATTCCCCTCACAGCAACCCTTTGAAAAAGATGGTGTACATCATGCACCAAAAATACCAAAGAAAAATGTTGTGCTTCCCACTGGGGAAAAGCCACCAACAAGTCATATTGAGGCTACCATCAATTGGCAATCAGAAAATGCAATCTGCCAGAATAAAGTGATGACCAATATAGGCACTTCTCTCAAGAACGTTGCTCGCATACATAACAAGATAATAAGAAAGGTGGAAAACATTGAGAAGAAAGTGAAACAGGCATCCCATCAACATGCCGGCCTTATCCGAGCCCCAAAATTGCAACTGACAAAAATGCAATATGAGATCTATCCACCAGACACCTCACTCTTCCACTTCTTTCCACAACAACCAAAAGAGATGGTTTACATTAAAGCACAAATAAGAAAACTGAGACATGGACCTTTTGAGCCACAAAATCCCCAGAGCCACTCTACCAAGTCCTCCTTTTTCCTTATGTCATCATAGACATACTCACCACCTAAAATGGGCTACCCCAGTACTACTTCCCCTTTCATTCCACATCAACCTATGTCCTTTACTCAAAAATCAAAGATGAGACTAAATTTGACATTGCAAAATGGTTCTGGGAAAAGAAAGATGTTCTTGCAACAGAAAAACAATTCAAACGAAGGAAGAAGGTTGAAGAAAGTTCTAAAGAGCTAGATCCAGAAAACTTGATGATCTCAGATCAATTTGTTTCGGACCTCTATGGCTTGGAAGAAGATGACAACTTAGGATAAAAAGACAACAGATAGCGATCCTACTGAAGAAACTAAAGACGAAAATTCAGAGACGAGTGAGAATATCTCACTAGACACCTATGAGGAAGAAAATCCACCGATATACATGAAACAACAAAGAGAACCAGAAGTTTCTAAAGTCGATGATGATCAGGACGAGATGAGAGATGATCTAATTCTGGAAAAGAGACCAGAACAACCAACACCAAAATTTGTTGGAACTGGGTTCCGTACTTTCACTCTCGATTATTCCAAGGTTTCAAAATGGCCCTAATGGATCCAAGACTTCTTTACTTGGATGGTAATAAAACACCTGGTAGAGCAAGAAAAGTATCTAATCCTATCAGAATTCACATCAAGGTTCTCCGGTATGCTTAGAGATTGATGGAACTCACTAGGGATACATGATAAAAATACTTTCCTCACATCCTAGGACTTTGCTTTCAACATCAGAATCCTACATGAAGTCTTTTATGGAGATACTGGAAAAGAAAAGAAAAGCTACTAAGACAATTCTTCGAGATGAGGTGTATATCATTCGACAGAGATGTCATTGATGTACACTTCAAGAAAATGGAAAAATATACTTTGAACTAGGTCGAGACGCCAGTTTGAAGAAAGCCTTTGTCTCATCCTTGCCAAAGATGTTAGCAGGACGAACCATAATGATTGTCGATGAAAACATCGAATCAATCACAATCCCCAAGTTGGCTATAGCAGGAAATCAATTTTCCTGGCACTGGAAGATATCTATACAAAAAGATCTATTTTGAAATAGATCATGCACAATAATCCAATCCTTGATAAAGCATGCATCAGACTAACCTAATCATTGGGTCTAATTGCTCTTTCCATGCCCCTAGAAGGCAAAGGAGGTTCAAGAGATATAAGAAGTTCAAATGGACAAAGCCTACCAGCGGAAGATCCAAATTCACCAATTGAAAAAAATACTTCAATAGAAAGCGTCCAGGTAGGTTTCAAAAGAATGACAGATGCTTTATCTGCTATAAGACTGGACACTTTGCAAAGAACTCTCCTTAGGCTAGAAGATCTATCCAATTTTTTGCTAAGATAGAAGAATATGCTGATGTCAAGGACAATGATCTGGAATCAGTTCTGTCACTAGAAGATGAACCATCATAGGCCACTCTTTTCTCCATGGATGTGTATGAAGAACATGGGCATGACCATTATCAGATCTCAGAGACTGAGAAAGATATCAACAACATTATTAATATTCCTCAAGTCCAACAGAATGTTTATCCATCCAAATAGGATAAACTCATTTAGGTTATTGGCTTCATCAATACTGGTGCAGCATCATCGCTGATGAATCCAGTAGTTCTTCCTGATGATCTATGGATTCCACATTTCAAGAACTTTAACACCACATCAAATGGAATCCTCGCCGCCACGATCATCACAGAATATCCCATATTGAGTTCTTCCCAGTATTAAAGTTTAGAACAAAGTTGTTTGGAATAGATGCCCTAGGAAAGGATCTTATAATTGGGTTCAACATCTACAAACAACTCAAGGTTCAAATCCACATCGGAGCTTATGGAATAGCATTCAAGAATCAATTCAAGCCATATTCCGAAGTGTTACACCTATTCCAGATCGTTGAGGATGAGCAGATCAAAGAGATCGAACAACAGTTGGTGAAGCATTAATGTGCTGAATCCCACAAGGAATTTATGAAGAAGTGCGAAAATCTATTATAGCTGAATGAAGAATTTTTCATCAAACTCCGGTTCAAGAAGAATAAAAAACATCAAACCAACCAAGGCAAGTCACTCTGGAATAAATCCAGAACACCTTCAGCTTGCAAAAAAGGAGTGTGCTGAACTCATGGAGTTTTGAATAATTGAACCATCTGATTCCCAATGGGCATGCGAAGCTTTCTATGTAAACAAGAGAGCTGAGAAGATAAGAGGTAAACTCAGATTAATCAGAAATTACCAACCTCTTAACCACTTCCTCCCAGATGATAAATTCCCTATTCCAAATAGGCTCACCCTATTTTCACACTTAGCCAAAGCTAGATATTTTTCCTAGTTTGATCTGAAATCTAAATTTTGGAAATTCAGGATTCATCTTGAGGAAAGACCAAAGACAGGATTTTGCATTCTTGACCAACATTTCCAATGGAAATGATGTCGTTTGGGCTGAAACCTGCACCATCTCTATTCTAAAAAGCCAAGATCAAAATCTTTCAGCCTATCCTCCATATCTTACTATTGTAATTGACAATATACTATTGTTTAGTGATACTTTGGAGGAACACCTCACCTTACTCCGTCATTTTCACGATATAGTAAGGTGAAATGGAGCCATGTTCTCCACAAAGAAAATGGTCCTTGTGAAAAAGGAGATTGATTTCTTTGGGATACATTTCAGTAATAGAGCATACAGTCCAGGTCAACACATTTGTCAAAAACTACTCAAATTTTCGGACACCAACTTCACCACAAAGCAGCTTCAACAATTTTTGGGGGTGATAAATTATGTTAGAGATTTTATTCTTGAACTCTCTACATACATATCTCCACTTACGAAGATGCTTAAGAACAATGCCATAGCTTGGGGTAAGGAGCAAGATGAAGCAGTACAGAAAATAAAGCAAGTGTCCCAATAGGTGAATGTTCTCCATACACCTTAATATGGAAAGAAGATATTGCAGACTAATGCCAACAATAAATATTCGAGTGCATTTCTTCTTGAGGAAAAAGATGGCTGTAGGAAGATATTTTGATATGCTAGTGTAGGATTTAGAGATGCGGAACAACACTATCATTCCACATTCAAGGAAATTATTGCTGTGAGGAATGAGATTAAGAAGTTTAATTTCTTTTTAATTTAATATTGAATTCCTAATCGAGATGGATATGAAAGCATTTTCAAAGATGATCTAGATAAATCCGAAGATACTTTCATATTCACAAATTCTCAGATGGGCACAATGGTTCTCCCCATACAAATTCCAAGTTAAGCACCTGAAGAGGAAAGATAATTTCCTGGAAGATCTCCTATCCAGACAAGATGAGTTTACAAAAATGGTTTTGCCAGAGAAAACCATGAAGAAGAAGGAACTAGCCAGCCAGGTTTTCATGATTGCCAACCCACCACGTCCAAGGTCATCAAAGCTGCCAAATCATCCACCGGTCTTATTCAGTCAGTACGTAGACCCACTTGATCCATCCATTTTGATAGATTTACAGACTTTATATGAGCTTTAAGTGTTCAAAAAATACGGAGGATCCATCCATAATCCATACGGAGTCAACCCAGAATACCCATTTTGTCAGGTGTTCATACCACTTGCTAATGATTTTCCACAAGAGCTGTTATGGTTTTTTTGGTACTTATGTCACTAGTTTTATATCATTATGGAATTCAAGTGTAACGTATTACGAGACTTTGACAAGATTGAACTAGACTTAAAAATATTCCTATAATGGTTTAGGCCACGGAAATAGTAGGTTCAATGTTTCAAGAATTCATACGGAGCAAAAGTGTTCATGCTACGTCGACCGATAAAGTCCATTGACAAAAAAGTCAATGCTGAGCCAAAACTCTCATTTTGTTGGAGATTTCTAATCTCTATTTTGTCCTTGGAAGATGAATATTATGAAGCACAAAGGTTTATCTTAATGCAAATTAAGTGCATTCCAAAAGAGTTTTGGCCAAAGGAATGGGCGCCATGGAACCACACTGATAAACATACTCACTGAGAAAAGGTTTGACAAGTAGCGATCGAATATAGGGCACCTTACGAGATAACCTGAGATGAGATCACTCAGGCCATCACAAGGATAAAGTTAAATATTCCATCAAATATTCCATCACAATGCTATGAAAATACGGAGCATGCCATGGCAGGAACGTGCAGTAGAAAATGTTACTTCATAGGATCATTAAAGAGGATATTGGAAAATATGAGTTCCTTCGATAGAAAACATGGCTTCTGATGGAATACAGATGAAGGATGCTCATACCCACCAGCAGCATCATCACACGGTACCTCACCGGACAATGGTTGATGATGTGTTTGAGATTCTGGAAGCTCACCACCTCAGATTATGCCACCGAAGTTTAATACCCATATCAACATAAAAGTGGGCCCTATATCACATGGGCTTCCATTGTATATATTAGTCTAGCTATTGTATTAGGCTATTCGTTTTATAAGGCATCTGTTGTTATTAGGCTTTGTATATGAGTGTGCCTAGATAAACATGCCAAATATGTTTTTATTAGGCTATGTAATAGTTGTGCTAAGTATGTTTTATTAGGCTATCTAGTCTATCTTGTATCAAGTCTATCTTATAGTCTCCTAAGCCCTATATAAAGGAGGCTAGGTTGTACATTGTAGAGCAGAGTTAGTGAGGTCATAGAGAGTTAAGAAAAGTTTGAAAGAATTTATAAAAATTTTCTATCTTAAATAATATGAGTGTGTGTGAAATTCTCTCCTATTATTTCTTTCAAAAGACGTGGTATGGATGATCCTTGAAGTAGTATAGGGCTTCAAAACATCGGGTAAGTTAGCTTGTTACAAGTACAATAGTTTTCTAAAGTTTATAACGGCTAAATTTATAAGTAGACTAAAAGTTTTCCCGAGTTGAGTAGCTTGGCAAGCCGTTCGGGTGGATGTATAAGCCAACCCATTTTTGTAGGGAAAATATTTTATTTCTATGATAAAATTTATTATTCGACTGACTAGGCAAGCCGTCCTCCGGGATGTTGAACACGGGTTAGTGGCAAGCCATCCTTCGGGATGTTGAAGCCCAATCCCCATTCATAAGAAAACTATTGTGCCTACAATCTCACTCCCTTGACTGCCGTTTCCTCGCCCTGTGTCTATCCTATTATATAAGAGCCGGCACATCCTTTTGGATGGAGGAGCAGTTTAGTTATCAAAACCTCCACCATGACCTTGTTGTCCCACAAAATATACAAATTCAGGGTTAAGTGGACAACTTAAATATGCATGGCCTTCTCCACACCTCATATGATGGTGGTGGAATCTAAACCTGATGGACTTGCTGAACTTCGCTTCCTGTAGGTGTGGTCAAAGTTTGGTAATCACATTCTCCAGCTTGCCAATGTCTACTCTAATTGCTGCAACACCATCTATCGCGAGCTTTCCTGACACCTTAGCTACTATGAACCCTCTACATGAGTCATGATAATCCCGACTCCTCACTGACATGAGTTTCAAAAGAGCCTCTATTTCATCATAGCTCTTGGAAAATATTTGTCCCTGTGCAATAGCGTCAAGCAATATCTTTGGCTTGGGTTTCAGACCCTCTATAAAGTTATGCCTAATTATCTCCTTACGTTGCATGTGGTGTGGACAGTCTCTGAAATAGCCCTTGTAATGTCCCGATGCCTAAGCTATGGTTTCACCATCTTTCTGCAAAAACCTAGAGATCTGCCCTCTCAACTCTTTGGTTCTCCCAGATGAGAAAAATCTATTGATTAATTTTTTGAAAGAGCCTCCCATGTGGTTATGGAACCTACTGGCTCATTTTGAAGCCACTCCTTGGCTTCACCAATTAACGAGAATGAAAACAATGTCAGTTTAACTTATTCATCTAACACGTTCTAGTAGGGTAAATTCTCACTCAACTCTAAAAACATCATCGAATGCCTGTGGGGATCCTCGTGCAACTTGCCCTGATATTGGCAAGTGTTTTGGACCAACTGCATGATCCCTTCCTTCAACTCAAAGTTTCTAGTGGTGGTCGACTTGACGATCGCTTTAGAAGCGTTCTCTAATTTCGGCCTAGAAAAGATAAACACTGGCACCCTCTCCTAATTGTTGACCTGTTCCTGCTCGTTAATCTCCATTATTAGCCTTTGAAAGGTTCTCTTAATTTCAGGATCAAAAGAAGCCAAAAGTGATTCTAGACTTCTTGTACTTAGCATACACTTAGCACACAACCATGTAAATGTCACAAAAACAACGAAATAAATGTAAAATACAGAATATCATAATAAAATCCTAACCTATAAATGATCAAATAAAATTCAAGTCCTCGGTAAAATACAATACGGCAACGCAAACCAGAATTTACTAAACTTATTCAATTCTCAACATTCAACTCCGAGAGTTTCCAATACAGAGTTTACTGTGATTCACAAAACTAAGACTTACTAACTTGCCGAAGAACAACTTCACATACCTTAACCTCGAGTTATCCGACTATCGGATAAGGCTCGGTCAATACTCCAGCTATTTCTCCCAAGTGTTTTAATAATTTAAAACCGAAGTGGGGCTTTATATACTTGGGCCTGGACAAGGCCAACGTGTCATGGAGCCAACGCAGAGGCTCCACCTCCGTGACACGCTACCATCGCGGAGGGGCTCTGCTTCGGCTCCTTCCGCGATGGTTCGACAGGTTTCTCATCTGATCTTTTCCCGGGCCTTTCCTTAGCACGTATGGCTTTCAAATATGCTTAACCAACGTGCGAATAGATCATTTAGGTGATGGTAATTCTACGGGGTATAACATCTCCCCCCCTTAAGAACATTCGTCCTCGAATGTACACTGCTATCTGGAGGACTACTTAACTTACTTTCTAGAAAAATTTTGGCAGAGTTTCCCCTGTAATATGGACTATAGCAGAAAACCTGAAATGCAGAAAAGTCCAACACAGGCACTGCACGTAATATTTTAAGATCCATTGGATAACTAAGTATCAATCTTTCTCATTCACACACATACAACTACAAGGTACTGTATAAGTAATAATACGGACATACCTGTCGCCTGACTAGGCCTGAAATAGGTGAGGGTATCTGGCTTTCATATCTTCTTCAGCTTCCCACATCATTTCCTCACGGTTCCTGTTATGCCACAATACTTTGACAAACACAACATCTTTAGTCCTCAACCTGCGAATCTGTCTGTCTAAAATAGCCACTGGAACCTCTTCATATGCTAACTCTTCAGTGACCTGGATGTCCTGAACTGGAACTACTGTAGAAGGGTCCCCTACAAACTTTCTCAAAATAGAGACATGGAATACTGGGTGAACAGATGCTAACTCTGGAGGCAAGTTCAATTCGTATGCAACTCGGCCTATTCTTCGCCGAATCTGATATGGCCCAATGAATCTCGGGCTAAGCTTGCCTTTCTTGCCAAATCTCATTACCCCTTTCATCGGAGACACTTTCAGATATACCCAATCATTTACTGCAAATTCTAGATTTCTGCGCCGCACATCTGCATAAGACTTCTGGCGGCTCTGAGCAGTCAGTAAACGTTCTCGGATAAGCTTTATCTTTTCCGCTGACTGCCGAACAATGTCTGGGCCAACCAATGCTGATTCTCCTATTTCAAACCAACCAATCAGCGATCTACATTTTCGCCCGTATAATGCCTCGAAAGGCGCCATCTGGATGGCAGAATGATAGCTATTATTATAAGCAAATTCAATTAACAAAAGATGCTCATCCCAGCTACCCCCGAAATCTAGCACACACGCTCGTAGCATATCTTCGAGCGTCTGAATTGTACGTTCAGCCTGCCCATCTGTCTGAGGATGGAATGCTATGCTCAAGTTAATCTACGTTCCCAAACCTTTCTGAAACGACTGCCAGAACCTAGCTGTGAACTGTGCTCCCCTATCTGAAATGATGGATATCGGCACTCCATGCAATCTAACTATTTCTATGATATATAATTCGGCATAGTCCTCAGCTGAGAAGGTAGCCTTCACTGGCAGGAAATGATCTGATTTTGTTAGCTTGTCAACTATTACCCAGATGGAATCATTTCTGCGTCTGGTACGGGGTAACCCTGTTACAAAATCCATGTTTATCGTTGCCCATTTCCACATAGGCACCGTTATATCTTGCGTCAAACCGCCCGGTTTCTGGTGCTCTGCTTTCACCTGCTGACAGTTAGAACATCTAGATACAAATTCAGCTATCTCAGCTTTCATACCTGGCCACCAGTAAATGTCTCTGATGTCGTTGTACATCTTCGTTGCTCCTGGATGGAGGGAATAGCGAGCGTAATGTACCTCGTGCATGATCCGCCCGCGAAGCCCTGAAATATTCGGGACACAGAGGCGGCCCATACAGCGTAGCACATCATCCTCAGTTATCTGAAAATCTGACTCCTTGCCTCTCTGAATTCTATCTCTGAGCTGAATTAAATCAGGGTCCTCGTACTGTCGTTCTTTTACCTCTGTAACTAATGATGACATAGCAGAATTCTAAATTACTGCTCTATTATTTTCTGTTTCCATTACTCGAATGGCTAACCCAGCTAACTGATGAATTTCTTTGGCTAACTTCCATTTCTCAGGTCGCAAATACGCCAAACTCCCCATTGACTTACGGCTCAGGGCATCTGCTACAACATTAGCTTTTCCCGGGTGATACAGAATATTTACATCATAATCTTTTAATAGCTCCAACCAGCGGCGTTGCCGTAGATTCAACTCCCTCTGAGTGAAGATGTACTGTAGGCTCTTATGATCTGGGTAAATATCAACATGGACGCCGTACAGGTAATGCCTCCATATCTTTAAGGCATGGATTACTGCGGCCAATTCCAGGTCGTGGGTAGGGTAATTCTTTTCGTGTTTCCTCAGCTGTCTGGAAGCATATGCAATTACTCTACCATGATACATCAACACACAACCTAACCCGACGCCTGATGCGTCGCAATAGACTGAATAACCTTCTGTGCCTTCCGGCAATGCCAATACTGGGGCGGAGGTTAATCTGTCTTTCAGTTCCTAGAAGCTCTGCTCACATGCCTCTGTCCAATGAAACTTTGCTTCTTTCTGTGTCAATTTGGTTAGGGGTGCCGCAATAGTCGAGAACCCTTCAACGAACCTCCTGTAATATCCTGCCAACCCCAGAAAGCTACGGACTTCAGTCGGAGTGGTAGGCCTAGGCCATGACTTAACTGCTTCTATTTTCTACTAGTCTACCTGGATACCAGCATCCGACACGATATGCCCTAAAAAGGCCACTGAGTTAAGCCAGAATTCACACTTAGAAAATTTAGCATACAAGTGACGGTCCCTGAGAATCTGGAGCACTATCCGCAAATGAGTCCGGTGATCTGCTTCAGAGCGAGAATACACCAGAATGTCATCAATGAACACTATCACGAACAAGTCTAGGAAAGGTCTGAAAATAATATTCATCAGGTCCATGAAGACTGTCGGGGCATTCGTTAACCCGAAGGACATGACTAGAAATTCAAAATGTCCATATCGGGTCCTGAACGCTGTCTTAGGATTATCTCTCTCACATACTCGGACCTGGTGATATTCGGACCGCAAGTCAATCTTAGAAAAGTATCTGGCTCCCTGCAACTGATCAAATAAGTCATCAATTCTAGGGAGCGGGTACTTGTTCTTTACTGTAACTTTATTTAACTGTCGATAATCTATACACATTCGGAGCGAGCCATCTTTCTTCCTTACAAATAAAACTGGCACACCCCATGGTGAAGTACTCGGCCTGATGAAACCTTTATCCAACAAATCTTTCAACTACTCCTTTAATTCTCTGACTTCTGCAGGAGCCATGTGGTAAGGACGAATCGATATCGGCTGAGTACCTGGTAACAAGTCAATAGCAAAGTCTGTTTCCCTTTCAGGGGGAATACCAGGTAACTCATCAGGAAACACATCAGGGAATTCATTCACCACTAGAACAGACTGGAGTGTCGGAGATTCTGTTTGGACATCCTGAACTCTGACCAGATGGTAAATACATCCCTTAGATATCAACTTTCTCGCCTGAAGGTAGGAAATAAACCTACCTTTTGGCGTAGCGGTGCTGCCCTTCCACTCCCGCACTGTTTCTCCTGGGAAGTGGAATCGGACCGTCTTGGTCCAACATTCAACGTTGGCAAAACATGGTACTAACCAGTCCATACCCATTATGGCATCGAAGTCTATCATTTCTAACTCGACCAGATCTACTGTGGTCTGACGGTCAACAACCTCTACTGTACACCCGCGGTAGATTCGGCTAGCTGTGATAGAGTCACCGTCAGGCGTGGATACTAAAAAGGGCTGCTGCAATAATTCTGGTGCAATACTAAACTTTCGTGCCACAAATGGAGTAATGTAGGACAAAGTAGACCCTGGATCAATCAACACATAAGCAGGGTATGAGCAGATAGTTAGCATACCTGTCACAACATCAGGTGACGCTTCTGAATCTTGCCTCCCTGGTAAAGCATATGTGCGGCTTGGACCCGCACCTGTACTGGAGGCCCCTGATCTGCCCTGACCCCTGCCTGCTGAAACTGAGGGCCTGCGCCCAGTCGAGGATGCTGTGGCTCGTGACCCTGCAAATGCCCTATCCTGTCTATCTCGGTCCTCTCGGCCTCTGGCTGGGCAATCTCTCATCAAATGGCCTTCTTGGCCACAAATATAACATGAGGTGGAACCATACCTGCATGCTCCAGGATGGCGTCGACTGCATATAGGGCAAAGTGGTAGGGTATACCTACTCTGCTCCGCCCTCCTCTGCAATGGTGAATCTGCCATCTGCGAGCCTCTACCAGTCTCTGACTGGCCCCTGCGGCTGAATCTACCCCCCCGCGACTGAGGCGGAGGCGGGGGTCTGGGCGGCCTGTCTAACAATTGTGGCCTGGGTCCTCCTCGGGCCTCCCTCTGTAACTCAACTGGCCTGTCCCGGCGATGCTATTCCTGATTAACCCTTCTGATCTCCCGATGTCACTGTCTAATGCCCTCAATATTCTGGGCAAATGCTTGAATTCGAGCAATGTCCATGTCCTCTCGCAGTGTGGCCGTAATACAAGTCTCAACATATTCTGGATTCAACCCCATGATAAAGCAGTGTACTCTAGATGCCATGGTATCAACAAAGGCCGGTGTATATCGAGCCAAAGAATCAAACCGCAAGGAGTATTCCCGAACACTCATGGCCCCCTGCTCCTGATGTAGGAATTGATCTACCCGGGCCTGTCGAATCTCCCGCAGCAAATAGTGATCGAGAAAAGCTCCTGAAAAGTTGGACCAGATTGGAGGGGAAACGTCTCTCCCTTGGGATCTTTCCCAGCTTTCATACCACAACACGGCGATGTCCCGTAACCGAAATGCTGCCAATTCAACTGATTCTGTAGGCGTGGCACGCATAACCCTGAAGATTCTCTGCATTTGATCCAGAAAATCCTGAGGGTCCTCTGTCCGATCCGTACCTATAAACTGTGGGGGATTCAAAGCTAAGAACTCTCAGACCCTCGAACTACCGGGCCCTCCTGATGACTCCACAACTGTAGACGGCATTGGCTGACGCTGAGCAGCCATCATCTGTGCTAACATAACTACAGCACTCCTAACCTCCTGATCAGAAGGTGTCGGTATAGGGACCGCTGAAGGTAGTATCACCCCAAGCAGCTCCTGATGTGGTGGAGACTGCTGAGAAGGCTGGGACGATGCCTCCGTAGTGCCCTCTGATCGGGCTTTTTCTAAACGAGGGTAAGGCATCCTGCTGGTGCCTTCCCCTGCTGCAATATCTAAGCTCCGGCCTGTGATAGGATGTCGCTGGTCTGACATTATCTGTAACCAAAGAATACAGTAAGCTTTTAGGGACTCAACCCTATATTATACCGCTCTACAGCACGACTGAATAAGAATAAAAGACAACCATCCTATCATGCCTTGCAGCCTCCTACCCATAGTATGTGGTGCACAACACATCCATGGATAGGACTCTACTTAGCACGGCTTGCAAACTCCCTGGGATACGACCGGCTCTGATACCAAGTTTGTCACACCCCGCCTTGGGGGGTATGACTGGCACCTGGTGCCCTACTAGGACCTGAACTGCTGGATTACTAAGCCTCGGCACATCTGGTGCCTGGCTGGCTCTAACTCACATTTCTGGAAACAAAGGGCTATATAACGGCTGTAAACACAGCCCCCAGCCCATTGGCCTATAGCCTCCTGTACCTGTAATAACAGCTGACCAGAACATGCAACTATAGGGAAACCTATACGGGCTGACAAGGCCACCATGCTGTCTAGTTATCTATAACTCAACCATGAAGTACTGGATAACTACGTGACCGGTAAGGTCACCACTACTGACGAACTATGGCCCCACACGGCCAACATAAAAGAGACATAAGAACTAATAGCTAAGCAACTGCACGGCCTCACACGACCGGCTCATCTGACCACAGGAGAATATACAGACTGCAAGCCTCTAGGAATAACAATAGAAATGATCGGGACAGGGCCCTGACCTACCCATACTATACAACAAAAGAAAATGAAATACACCTCTGGAATTCAGTCTCCGGATTACAGGAGCTGAATACTCGATCGCTGACAGAAATCACGTGGTATCGCCTGCTCGTCTATGAGTACCTGCAGGCAAGTAATGCAGTGCCCCACTGGGTGTCAGTACCGCTGGTACTGAGTATGTAAAGCAATAACTGAAAGAAATATCTGAAAACAATAATATAACTGATGAAACTGAAGTAGAAAGAAATAGATTAACTGTTTGATAATGTAGGTCATACCTTCTCTCAATTATACTGGAAGGAGTGGGAGTCATACCTGGAGATTTATCATTCTACTGTCGATCTACTCGTATCTATTATAACACGGCACAACATATCATAACATACATAGCACATGCAAACCTTACCCGACCCCCATAAGCCGGGAGGTACAACCAACACGTAATCTATACCCCTACCCCGGTCGTCCCGTCTCCTATAATAACTGTAAGCATCCTGCCGGTCCCCTGGGTATGCACTTGGGCTCGCTGAGCCCCTGACTATAACTGTACCTGAGTCTGGAGGACTCCTGAATCAACACCCCGGGCGTATCCGCTCGACGGGGGTGTATAAGGGCCGACCAAGGAACAATATGGGGAAAACTGGCATCCCATCTTCGTCCCCTGTGGGACGGCATGCCACTCCGTAGAGAAACGTATCCTCGTCCTCTGGCGGACGAGTCGATACAGCTATTAACCCTGGGGCGGTCATGGATGCTAGGTAATCCAACCCCAAACAATACAACAGTCTCCACTAGTAATACTATCTGCATATACCACATACTGAAGCTAACGATAATAAAGTGTTTGTACATACCGCATGCTGAACTAGCGATAGTGATACGCATGTATTTAATACATGCTGAGACTGATCATAGTATATATATATATAAATATAATCTTCTGCCATACTGTATTGAGTCTAATGCTGAACATGATATAGTATTTCTGCTGAAAACTATGCTGTATACTGAGTTTCTATAGTAACATGATTTACTATTCCTAACATGCTTCCCAACTTCATTTAAACTTATCACTCTATTTCTGAGATATCTTACAGGTATTACATCGCTTTACTGGGTTTCAACTAAATGCAATGATTTCCTAACATTCTGTGTCACATCACATACTGAGCATGCTGTGTAGTTCCTAACACTTATATTAGAATCTATATCGTGCTAGCAAGTCTCGCGCTGATCATAACATGACGTTCTAATATCGTACCATCATTCATAGTAAACATCATACATGGCTTCTGAATATTCTACTGGCCTTTAAATTACTGTACTGTACCAAGATTACTAACTAGCCGAGAAAACTAACTTTACATACCTTATCCTCGAACAATCTGGCTGTCGGACGAGGCTCGCCCAGTGCTTCAACTATTTTCTCCCAACTGCATTCATAAATGTGTCAATTAATACTAAATACAGCTTTATTGTAAAGAGCAACGTCACTTTCGATATAGTTTATAGCCTAAACTTAGGCTTATCGAAAGACGGTAGAAAACTCGCTATTTCCCAGTGGTCCAGAAGGGAGAAATATTCACTTCACAGCTAGGAACACATAGAAACTAATTTAGAATAATTCCACTTACCCTAGCTTGGTAGCTTGATGATTCGTCGGCCGTATTTCACGAAACCAAATCCGTAGGAATGCTCTCTGCTGCTAAATACCTCGGTATCTGAGGTTAATTTGAGTTTGGACAACGTTTAGCAGCGTAATCGGACGAAAATTATATTATTTCTTCGTTCCTTTTTCCTATTCTGCCGGTTTGCTCTGTTTCCTGGAAATTTATAAGTGTTTTAATCATCTAAAACCGAAGTGGGGCTTTATATACTTGGGCCTGGACAAGGCCAACGTGTCACGGAGCCAACGCGGAGGCTCCACCTCCGTGACACGCAGCCATCGCGGAGGGGCTCTGCTTCGGCTCCTTCCGCGATGGTTCGACAAGTTTCTCGTCCGATCTTTTCCCGGGCCTTTCCTTAGCACGTATGGCTTTCAAATATGCTTAACCAACGTGTGAATAGATCATTTAGGTGACAGAAATTCTACGGGGTATAACAAGTATCAGCCTCGCTGCTAGATTCAATCTTGCTCCAGATTCAGCTAAATTGTGGTGAGTCCTTATCATCCGAGGATGTCAATTTTGGTTCATGTCTTTTTATATCATTTCAGTTTTTAGATTTAGTAAAGCTAGTTGGTGTTTTAATCCTTTCAACTCATCTTATGATTAAAGGCTTTCAGACTATGATGTATAGATGTTCAGTGGTTGACTTGTTGCAATCTTACGTTTTATGATATCTTAGACTTACGCTTGTTCCTTACTTTATGATGTTTTCCACTTAGTGTATTCTTATTCTTATGATATGCATGTTCCATGGTTTAGCTTAGAGCCATTTGTGGTTCTAGGTCCCGTGTTATGTATAGGGTCTATGCTCGAGTCGTGACACTCAATGCGTCACTAGAATTAGCTTTTCTTTGTCACATGTAAGCTTCCTTGTTAGTAGTATCTTCAGGTTCTTAGCAAAACCTGAAATCTCTTCGGTAGCATCTATAAATGGTACCCGAAGTATTGCTTCTTTTAGATGCTCAATATGTTTTTCCACTTTTACATGAAGAGCTTGTTGGGCTATTTTTTATCGAAAAGGAGGAACAAGTGGAGGAAAATATTTAGCAAAAGTCATCTACACCTCCCTTGGCCTTTCCTTTCTCTTATGGAGCAACAAAACCATCTTTGACAACTTCCACTATTAGTGGCTTTTTGACTCCCACCTAGACTCTCTCACCAACAGAAGGCTTTCTTAGCCCCTCATATTGTTCATCAACCTCATGCACAATCTTTGACTCTTTTATCAACCACACCATCCTCAACATCAACTTTCATAGGCTGCACAATCATGCCACTCCTGTGACAATGGCCATACATTAAGCTTTGGAAGGTCCCATATGTTCTTTTCGATTAGCCAAAGTGTCACTAGGAAGATGTTCTTTTTTCATAGGATTTTGATCTTGGGAAAGATCCTACACCTGTTGCTATAGCTTTTGTATGGACGTGTTGTGAGAACCTATGATCTCCGTAAGGATCTTTAAGAAAGCATCCAATCTCTCTTGATTCACAAGTACTTTCTCCAACATTCTTTCAAACGTTGAATCTTTATGATATTGAGAAGGATCCTCCCTCCAATTTTAAGAGTTAGAAAGGGAAGCTCTTGCAGAACATAAGGAGATAAGATTCGATTTTGATAATTTGCAACATTGTCTAAACCCTTATTTGGGCCACCATAATCATTTCTTGGGTAGTATTGACTTTCCGGTGAGATCTCCACTGCCCTTGATATGATGAAGATGGGTGGCCTTGCTGATACTGCAGACTGTAGCCACCTGATAAGTTGCCAACATCGTTGGTGTCTTCAACTTACATATGAGGTGGCTCCCAGAATGGTTAATATTAATATGGAAAAGGGGTAATCCGTGCCTATATTTAGCACCACTCACGGTCTCTTCAACTGCATATGCCTTTTTGACCTCTTCCTTGGCCATCTTCTTGGTGAGAAGGGTTATGTTGGTGGCCATGGCAGCCATCATTTGATCACGATCCTGGTTTTCCTTCATCAAGTGAGACAATGAAGGGGAACTCACATTTAGCCCTCCACTTTGATGCCATCCATGCCATGCATGGTTGTGATTTGCGACCCGATCCAACATGTGATAACGTCCAAAATTCGCTCTTTGTAAAGAGAGAATGTAAACGGTTGTTGACAAAACAAATATACCCGGCCAGTGTTGGGGTCAAATCCCATAGGGAATAGTACTTATATGGCACAAAAGTTGTCTATTAACTCAAATTAAGAAGCATCATTCTATTGAAAACAAAAAGATATAAATTTAGGGGTTCAAAAGATTACAATTAAAAGGTCAAAACAACTATTAATCAATCAACAAGATAACCAACTTCAATTAACAAAAGTGAGCGAGAGATAGGGGTATGCTTTTTAATGGGGCTTCAATTGAATTAGAATTGACTTACTCATAAATATAAATAGCCATGGACAAGGTGGCACCCGATGTTTTTCAACCACTAGAGTTCCTTTTTCCTCGGGTTTTCTCAAACCCCAAGGTCCAAATAATATATCCATTAAGACTTGGGAGAGATTTGAGATATTTCTAGCCTCAAATCTCTCATGAGTGAATGATTATGGGTTTTAGCTATCTCTAGCCTAACCCCACACAATCAACACCCAATTACGCACCATTGCTTTCTCACTCATACTCAATTTCCCTTTTTTAAGCAAAAATAGAGTAAGTAAACATAACCCACATTTGCAACTATGAGTAATTTAATTATAAATTGGGAGAAACCAACATATATATATTAAATGAGTAACTCTAAGATTAATCTAGCAACATCTAATTAAATTTTACCCCAATTAATGCACACACCCCTAGAAAAGAGATTTATCTACTCATTCATGAGAAATACGAAATTAAATCAACAATTAAAATCATGACATTCATTATCAAAAGTTAAATTCATGCTCACAATTTTCTTCAATGGTGGTTGTTTACCTTGAAGAAGAAGAAAGAAAAGCTACCCAACATTTCTCTCTTTAACTCTCTACAAATCAAGAATGGAATGATATGGTGCTTTCTAAAGAATGTACAGAAATAGGTCAAAAATGCTCCTAAAATCTCATGCTTGATGATTTTGCCCTTATTGCAGGCGGTGTCACTTGCGAGTCACCGGCATTCCGCCCGTGCCCATTAGCGGAATGCAACTACGTCATATGTGTGAGGGCAGTGAACATGGGTCTAATCAGTTGCACCAGCGGTTTGCAGGTGCTAACCTGCATTCCGCTGGTGCACCTTCCACTCTGGGCTAATAAGCTCCTTCGTTTCAGCCGGCGCATCTAGTGGAGCGCCAATCCCATTCGATCAAGCTTCAGTCCTCTTCTTTAATTCCATGCTTTTGCCCAAGTTCTTGCTTTCTCTCTTTAAATTAAATACTTGCAGAAACTAAAGAGAAAGAGCATAAAATCCTCTCAAATGACTTGAAAACTAAGCAAAAGTTCATATTTAAAAGCCTAATAGTTGGTAAATTACCAATTTATCAAACCCCCAAACTTGGTCCATTATTTGTCCTCAAGTAATGCAATTCTTTACATTAGAACATTAGGAATAAGCATGTCATATGATATTATGCACAAGGGACCTCTATGACCTAGAAAACCCAAAGATCGCTCACCAACACAAAAGAAAAGAGGAGACTCAACACTTTATGCAAATGCTTCAAGAGATAACCACAATCAATTTGGCATGATTCACATTTGATTTCTTCATTCAAAAGAAGGGGCCTTGCTGGTCATAGTGAGCTTATAGAGCATATCAAGTCATTAAAAATTCAAATTTGCCTTCAGGATCACCACAATCTTGTCTCAATCATATCTTTTGGCACGTGCAAGAATGTCCCCCAAGGAGGTGATGCTACTCAAAACAAGAGAGAATCCCATTTAGTTATTAAGAAATTCACACTCAAGGGATTATAGAATGAAATTAATATGCTCACTCTCACAAAAAAAAATTCTCATGCATATAACTTTACCCATAGGCTTGCCCTTCGTGTAACTCGTCACTAATGTAGAGTTGGTACACTTAAATCAATTAGGACTTGGAGGTCATGATGTAGGCTAGGGGTAAAGGTAGGATGACTTTTAAGTTCTAGTGACTAGAACCTCCTTAATGCCCTTTTGTGAATCTTATTGCATGCTCCATTTTCTTCTTAGATTACTCTCACCTTATCTCTCCTTGAACTTCATTTCCATTTTTGAAATAAGAGTCCTCCTTATCTCTTCTTAGTAAGCACTTTTCATCTTATTTGAGCAAGAGGTGGCACCTTTTTACAATTCACTTCGTTTCACTCAAACAATTCATTATTCTTTTCATGATGTGGTGCCATCTCACATTGAAGTTCACATCATTTTTCTCATTTTCCTTCTTGCAACCCCCAAATTTAGGCTTTTGCCTCATCTTTCTCTTTTCTATTCCCATATTTTTGGTATTTCGAGCATCATTTTTTGCAACTCTTCTCACAACTAGTACTAGGGAGGATGGGTGCCAAAGAGGGATGATGAAAGGGGTATTGGGCTTGAAGTATGGTTTCCAAGGAAAAGGCATAAAGGCTCAACATTGGCTAATAAGGATTCATGTTCAAGGAGGTCATATGGGTAAAGTAGCTATCCAAAAGAAAGCCTAAAATCATCTTCCAAGTGCAACCACATCTAAGATTTTTCCTTGAGTCACACTTGGGGCAATTTCTAGACAATCGTTCATGCAAGAGAATTAAACTAGAACCTTTCCCATAAAGCATCCCCCTCCAAGAGTTTTACACCATTTTCATCACCACATCAAGAATCATAAAGAAAGATAACATGAGAATCAAGAAGCCAACCAAATAATGTGTAATTTATGATAATCGAGTTCTCAGCTCTCAAATTCAAATGCCCCTTTCATCTCAAAATTCATTTTCTTCAACAGCCATGCCATTGACGAAATTTTTTATGGTGGTACCTTAAGAAATTCATTACAACCATTGACTCAAAAGAAATTAAACTTGGAATGTTTATGTAATCTCTCAAATTATCATTGGGAAATGCCATCGGTTCGACTACAAAAGAAAAGAAAATAAAATCGCTCCTCGAAAAAGAACCGTGGTATAAAGAAAACCCATATGAGTTTATTTAGTAACTACTATAAACAAAAGGTGATAATCAAAACATGGGTCAAAAACATTTTGCAATTTAAAATAACCCATCATTGGAACTAACAAATCAGTAAAAGAACTTATTCATTTCTAAACCCGACATAGCCACACACTAGCAACACAAACACTTCATGGGAGAAAACACCCCACCCCAACTAATAGAGAACATTGCCCCCAATGTAAAAGTTAAGAATAATTAAGGAAAAGAGGGATCCCTTAATGATCTAGCGAGGGGAACAAGGAACCCAGGAGTAGCTAACCTCATCAAACCACCATGAAGCAGTCTCGAATACAAAGGGCATCGATGGATCAGGTGGAAGTGTGAGTGGTTTACTCCGTGAGGATACTTCCCAACAGTTTGGGGGGGTTCTAAATTCATGATAAGAAGTCATGTCCACCCTACCAGACCACCAAGATGGATCCACTTCATAGAGAGTGTTCATCCTTGAATGGGGTAGTCTACCTTGATATAGTTCCTCATTTGATATCACGTTAGACGGACTGTCATAACCTATGCACCAATCATCCGGTGGGCTTCTGCTATTTGGTACTTGGGTATCATCATGGGCTGGTATTGTTACACCCTAAAAATTTGTTTTGGTGATTATTTGATGTTTATATGTCATATTAAGGTAATTATGGGTTGTATGTTGGCCGTAGGTTAGGAGGAAAACATGTGCAAAGGGAAAAGTAAAGAGTGTATGAAGTTTGTAAGTAAATTTCAATTTTAAATGGATATATCTCCAAATATATAATTATTTAGAAGTCCTATAACCTACCAAATAAAAGGTATTTGAGTCTAGTTTATAGTGAAAAAAACCACTCATCAATTGGATTTTGGAGTTGAAAGTTATGTTCGTTTGAATATAGCACTGTTGATAGGGAAAGCATCGTGGTACACGGGGGCTGAGACATGCAGGCGGCAGGCACGCGCATGCGCAAGGGCACGTTTCTATGTGCTGTGAGTTTACAACACTTTCAACGCTTAAAACTAAGAAAATAACATGGACCTCGGTATGTTTATATTGATATAAGGCACTTTTACTTTGATTTCAGGGAAAATAAGTGTTGGAGCAAAGATGTGCAAAAGAAGCCTCAAAATGCAGAAAATCAGCCAAAGTACCAGTCTTAGTACGAGTCGTACCTTGATTGTAAGAGTCGTACTGAGAACCGTTATTAAAGTCAAAAGGCTGAATTAGGACGAAGGAAACCTATGACTCTCAGTATGAGCCGTACCACAATGGTATGAGCCGTAACTAGAGTGGTGGAAATATTCAGAAGAAATTGCACAAAGGCAAACTCCTGGTATGGGTGGACTCATGAACCGTGGCATCAATGTATGATTTGTACCAGGAGCCATGGTGAACTTCAGAAAATTTTCAGTACTTGATAAAACTTCAGACACTATAAACAGTATGAGTCATGGCTAAATGTATGAGTCGTATCATAATACTCGTGAAGAACTTCAGAAGATGTCAAAGTTTTCAGGCCAAACCATGGAAGCAATGTACAACTAGTAGAAGGAAGGTATGATTCATACTAGGACACAAACACTTACCCAGATTTGTAGCAGCCAAGAACTTACAGCCAGCAGGTATGACCCTTACAATCCTGCTACAGGTCGTAGGACAAACCGTGGCACAGTCGGCACCAGATATGGAAAACTCCCTGTTAGCTTAGGAAAATGTTTCTAATGTCTATATAAATATCCTTTATGTTATATTTTAGTTAGGAAAGGATAGAACTTAGTTATTAGACGTGTGAATAGTTACTTTTGTGAATTTTTATCATGTTTTGAGGAGCAATTCTTGGGATCAAATTCTAAATTTCTTACATCGTTCTTGACGTTGTTATTAGACAATCAAATCTGATTTCCTTCCAATTTTTTATAAGTATTTAAATTATGTGTTTGTCTACGAATGCAAATTATAATCTTACAACCATGAGATGCTAAAACCTCCACAACTATGGGTTGTGGGAACTATGCGGATTAACATACTAGGGTTGCACAATAGTAATTCAAAATCAATGCGAAAAGCTTGTATTGTATTCTCTTCATGTTTAAACGTTTCTTAACGGTGTACAACGTTAGGACTTGCCTGAATTCTTTACTTGCTTGATCCTAGAGAGGTAGAGACTAGAAAAAGAGAATTACAACAAAGCCTTGATCTTTACGATCACCGTATTAACTTGAGTTGTGGTTGCAGGAGAGTTAAATTTGGAACATATTGATAAGACCTGAACTTGTGATTGAGTATAGTCGTCCAATAGGGATGAACCAGTCATTTGGATGAGCCCTAGTTATATGTTCTACAAGTAAGCATTGGGATTGATCACGTGTGTATACCCCAAGTAGTTATGAACCCACGGGGAACACTTACCCTAGTTGTTTTCAAATCTTGATTTAGATCACAATTTTAATCTTTTCTTTACCATTGTTTTGGAGATCACTCAACAAGAAGTTCACTTATCAGCATTAGTCTAGATCTTCTATATTCCCTGTGGGTTTGACCCCAACCTCTTATTTGGGTTATTTATTGACAATGTCCATTTCATACTCTGTAAGGAAGTGTGATTTTGAACTTTATCAAAAAGTAGTGCCGTTGTCAGAGAACACGACTAAGATTAGATTAATTTCTTGTATTTGACTTTTGGTTGTTATTTCCTAAATTACGTTTACTTTTTGTTTTTGTATATCCACATGTTGTTTTTTGGTGAACGGAAAGTACTCGTCGGAGCAGAAACCCCCTTATTCCATTAGATCTCGAACTTGAACGAACATTGCGAAGGATGGAAAAACAGGAGCAAAGATATGCCCGCATAACTGAAGAAGTTAGGCAAGCCGAGCTTGCTCGACAAGCTACACTTTAGGATACAGAGGATGCTCGAGATGAGGTCGTGAATTCTGGTCGACATGGGAGGGGAAACAGAGGCCAAATATATGCCCCTCAGTTCTTCGATGAAGATGACCTGTACATCGATGAAGTCGTGTCAACCGGAGCAATTGTTAAACATGAAAGGGGTGTTCAGTGGACATGCAACTGACGATGCCAACCTGTACTTGATGAACTTCGTGGGAATATGCAAGGCGTACAGGTTTCCCGGAGTCAGCAAAGATGCCATCAAACTCAGACTTTTCCCCTTTTCTCTGTCTGGGGAAGCCACCTTATGGTTATCGGAATTGCCCAACGACTCCATACCAACTAGAGGGAGCTCAAGCAAGATCTCTTAGAGAGATTCTTTCCACCCTCAAGGATGCTACAACTGAAGGATGAAATTTATAACTTCTGACAACTTAAAACTAAGGCACATCATGAAACCTGGCTGAGGTTCAAGAAGAAGTTGACAAAATGCCCAAGCCATAAGATTCTAGATGACAGTTTGTTGGAAATCTTTTACAAGTCCTTGAACAACAGTACCAAAGATGTAGCAAACACAGTGGCAGGAGGAGCATTGATGAGTCACACCTGAGAGCAAGCTGCTATAATTCTTGACAGGGTGACAAAAAAAATAGGGCATGGCACACCCGAGAGGCAGCCGCAACCACCGGTACATATGTTGTTGGTTTGACTGTAGACTAATGTAGGAAAGAAGAAGAGTGTGAGAAGGAGTTGTCTCATATCCGCACATCGTTGGATTTTCTTACTAAGTACATCATAAGAGCTGGAGCCAAAAAGGTGAACGCAGTTGGGACATAAGGATAGGAGCCGGGGCTTGACCACTCATATTTCGAGAAGGAGGAAAACTTCTTGGACAACCAGGAGGCGGGTTTCTAAGCAAAGACCCTTCCCAAGGGTCTGGATAAGAAACTTGATGCCAAGGTTCTGGAAACCAAGGTCTGAACCAATACAGAGACAAATATAACCGAAATGGGTACAGAGACAAAAGTCGAGGTCGTGAGCGCAAAGGAGACTGGAGAAGGAATGATGGTGCTACACCCCATAAATTTTTGTAGTAACCACACACCCGGGAGAAGGCCTGGGTGGTGAACACACGAGCGCATCAGTAAATCAATAGGAGGCCGAGACCGGGATGTATGTGCGCTCGGCGCCGCATCATGCAGCCTGCCTTAGCATAGGCACTGGCGCGTCATGCCCCTAGTGCAGCACAATGGCGGGCGCGCCGCATAAACCTCTTCCACTACCTAGTAATATATATAAGTCCCTCCTGATGAAATTTTTTTATTAGATAAAAGTTCCCTCAAACTTAAATAGAGTGTACCCGCAAATTTCATCTGAATTTCTTCGAATTACGACGTCAAACTCCTTCTAAAAACAACTTCACCTTTGATAACATGTTCTAGGCCTACGAAAGTATCGCTGCAGAGTTTTTCCATTAAAATTCACTTGGTGTACTGGAACATCGTCGAATAAAGGTTGCTGAATTTACTTTAAATTAAGTCCTAAGCGGCTATAGGCAATAGGTAAGCAATTCTACCTTCTAAATTCTAAAGAATTGATGAGTTTTTGGTTGAATTACTTCAATTTGAAGTTATAGTTAATTCTATTGAAATATGTTGTTGTTTTATTATTAGTATTGAAATAGCCTCGTTTTCTCAGCGGGAGGGCTACAAATTGGTGAAATTACTAACTTCAGTTTGGAATTGCTCCAGAGCCTAGAAATCATCAAATAAGGTATGTAAAGGCTATCCTTTTTGGTAATTTACATTTATCATAGATTTAATACAACTTGTTTATCTATAGTACTCCAGAGTAAACCTATTGTGGTTAGCTGCTACAAATGGAATTGAGACGACAATGATGACATAGTGACCCTCATCAGAATTAAACCTAGTTAGCTTGGTCATTACATACGACAGTTGGATTGCTGGATGGTTGTTGCCTATGGGGCTATGCTCACAGGAGTGATATGATGTCCAAAGGGACCATATTGAGGTTGTATTTAGATCTAGTCACCTCTAGACTCCTCCATGCCGCAGTGGTATACTGACCCTCAGTCGAGACGGCTCAAATACAGTCACAAGAGCCTAAACGGCTCAGATACTATCATAGGAGCCCAAACGACTCAGATACAGTTATAGGAGCCCAGACGGCTCAGATATAGTTATAGGAGCTCAAAAGGCTCAGATATAGTTATAGGAGCCTAGATGGCTCATATACAAATATAGGAGCCCAGACGGCTTAGACACAGACACTACTACAGGAGCCTAGACGGTTCAACCAAGAAACAGGAGCCTATCAGGCTCGAATAAAGTTTTAGAGGACGAGTACTCCTAAGTTACAGTATGCTTCAAATCTTTAGTAGTCCAGATATGAGAAGTATACATTGTCTGTACTTGACAGGGTTTATGGGGGCCCATGGAGGTTATTCTATGTTGATTGTACCTTTTAGGCTTATGGGGGCTCGGTTAGGTTCTTGTTTGTGCTTATAGTTGATAGTTATATTTCGTATTGTGAAGCTATTCAGGTTAAATTCTTATTCTCCTTATTGATTACTTTCAGTCCTTCTATTACATTTATTCAGCTTTCATTCCTGCCTTACATATTCGGTACATATTGTACTGACGCCCATATTTGGGGCGCTGCATTACTTGCCTGCAGGTGCAGTTAGACGTGATCTAGGACCTTCCTTGCTGCCAGCCAGAGTCGACAGCTCAGTCAGCTCCTTTTCTCCAGAGTTGATAGTTAGAGAAGGTTTGTTCTGTTGATGCATAGATTTTGGGTAGGTCGGGGCCTTATCCCGACCATTATTCCACTCTAAGAGGCTTGCAGGCTATTGTTTCTCAATTCATAGTTGTTGTTGGCCATGTGGGGCCTATGTATATTATGTTTTGCATGATGTCCGTGTAAGGCCTAGTGTAGCATATTAGTTGGCAGCTTTGTCGGCCATAGTATGAGTATGATTGCCTATTTTGCATTCACCTATAACTAGACAACATTGTGTTCTTGTTAGTCGCATTGGATCCCTTTTATCGTCTTGTTATTAGGTTAGCTATTTTCTTCTACAGGTGTTGTGTGGCCTTGTCGGCCTGAGGTTGTGTTTATAGCCAAGATATAACTCGTTGTTTCTTGATTTGAGTTGCTGGCAAGCACCAGAGGTGCCTATGCCTAGCTAGGTCAGTCCAAGTCCCTGTTTGGCACTAAAAGCCAGTCATGCTGCCTAGGGTGGGCCATGACAAACTTGGTATCCGAGAAGGTCGTATCCCAGGGAGTTTGCAAGCCGTGTCAAGTAGAGTCTTTTCTAGAGGTGTGTTGTGCACCACATTCTATATACAGGAGGCTATGAAGCATAATAGTGTGGTTACCCTCCTTTCTCCTCCAGTCATGCTATCGAGCTGTGTTGTATAGGGTAACTCCCTAAGCTTATGTTATTCTACTTATTCACATAGAGATGTTTGATGCACGACGGACCATGACTGGTTGATAGCTGGATGTCGCAGCAGGAGAGAGCACTAATCGAGGGCCCCAGTCAAAATTAGCCCAATATAAGGGCTATAGGGAGACATCACCTCGATATCCCCATCATTCCATGGCCCACCAGTAGCCCTCCAAAGTAGCAGATATGCCAGTACCACATCCCGCCATCCCTGTGCCATTAGATCAGGAGATTAGGAGCGCAATTTGTATGTTAGTTCAGATGATGGCTGCCCAGCTTAGCCTCAGCCAGTAATACCAGCTATTATCGAGCCCACTAAGGGGCCGGAGAGTTTGATAGTTCATGAGCTCCTTCGTTTGAGTCCTCCACATTTTATAGGAACCGATCGAAGAGAGGACCCCCAGAACTTCATAGATCAACTACAGAGGATATTCAGGGTCATGCATGCCTCATCTAAAGAATCAGTTGAGTAAACAGTGTTTCGATTGTGAGAGGTAGCAGTTTTCTGGTACGAGAGTTGGGAAAGATCTCGAGGCAGATATGCACCTCCACCTGCGTGGCCTAGCTTCTTTGAAGCTTTCATAGACCACTACTTTCCTGAGAGGTCCGGCAAGCTAGAGTAGAACGGTTTTTACATTTGGAGCAAGGCAGATTGAGTGTTAGATAATATGCATTAAGATTTGATTCCCTACCTAGATATGCGCCTACATTTGTTGATGCCATGCTAGTTAGGGTACACCAGTTTACTATGGGACTTGTGACAGTTCTGTTTGTGAGAAAGAAAGGTGGCTTCCTACCCATGTGTATAGATTATCAACATTCTCAATATACTTATGCACACGACGGTCGTACTATGAAAATTTATGGGGTGTAACATCATCCCCTCTTAGGAATCTTCGTCCTTAAATGCAGTCTTTAGGCTCTAAAGGCTTAACCTTCTTGACTATTGAAAGAAAAATTTTGGCAGAGTCTCATTTGTAATCTAGACTATCTGAAAAACGGAAACGCAGAAAAATCAAACATAGGCGTCTCACAAGACGCTATAACCAACTATCCCACACATAGAAGTGAATATCTAAACAATATTAGTAATATAAGCAATAGAATAGCATCCGATCAGTAGTCTCACCTCTACTATATCTTCTGGATCAGGTCTGGTATAAGTGAGGATATCTAGCCCTTATGTCATGCTCAGCGTCCCAAGTCATTTTCTCTATATTTTTGTTCCTCCATAAGACCTTAATGGAGGCTACATCTTTAGTTCTTAGTCTAAAAACTTGTCTATCTAGTATAGCAACTGGAGTCTCTTCGTAAGACAACTCCTTAGTAACTTGGACATCCTTGACTGGAACAACCCAAGACGGGTCCCCTATACACTTTTGGAGCATTGACACGTGAAAGACTAGATGAACATACTCCATCTCTGAAGGCAGCTCTAACTCATATGCCACTAGGCCTATTGTCCGAAGGATCCGGTACAGGCCAATGAATCTAGGGCTAAGCTTGCCCTTCTTGCCAACATCATTATGCCCTTCATGGGCGAAACTTTAAGAAATACCCAATCATCAACATTGAATTCTATGTATCTATGCCAAAGATTGGAATAGGACTTTTGATAACTCTAGGCTTTATCAAGTATTCTCTGATAAGTTTCACCTTTTCTTATGACTGATGGATTATATCAAGTCCGATCAACTCGGCCTCGCCTACTTCAAACCAGCCTATAGGGGACCTGCATTTCCGCTTGTATAAAGCCTCATACAGCCCTATATGAATAGCAGAATGATAACTGTTATTGTATGAAAATTCAATAAGAGTAAATTCTCATCCCAGCTCCCTCCAAAATCTATCACACACGTCCACAACATGTCCTCGAGTGTCTGAATGGTGCACTCTTCCTGGCTGTATGTCTAGGATGAAAAGTTGTACTTAAATTAACTTGTGTCCCCAAACCTTTCTAAAATAATTGCCAAAATCTAGCTGTAAATTGTGCCCCTCTGTCAGAAATGATAGATGTTGGGACACCATGCAGTTGGACTATCTCTTTAATATATAATTCAGCGTAATCTTTGACCGAAAATGTAGTACAGACTAGTAAGAAGTGAGTTGATTTCATTAACCTGTCGATAATAACCCAAATAGAGTCAAATTTGTGTCTGGTACGGGGTAACCATGCCACAAAGTCCATATTAACTACCTTCTATTTCCAAATAGGTACAACCATCTCCTGAGTTAGTCTGCAAGGTTTTTGATGTTCAACTTTTACCGGCTGACAATTAGGATGCTGTGCTACGAATTCAGCTACACATTTCTTCATTCAAGGCCACCAGTATAGTTCTTTTATTTCATGGTACATCTTCGTCGAACCTTGATGTAGAGAGTGACGAGAGTAATGTACTTCTTTCATGATCTGCTGGCGGAACCCTGCTCCATCTGGAACGCATAGGCGACCTCTGAATCTCAAGACTCCATCTTCCGTTAACTCGAAGGCCATTAACTCACCTCGCTGAACCTTATTTCTAAGTTGTACTAAGTTAGGGTCCTCATACTGCGCCCTTTCACCTCAACAACCAGGGATGGTACTGCTATATTCTGAATTATAGCCCCATTATCCTCTGAAACCACTACCCATACTACTAAGCTGGCTAGCTAGTGCAATTCTCAAGCCATTTCCCGTTGTTCTGGCCTCAGATGTACTAAACTGCCCATGGATCTGCAGCTAAGGGAATCAGTTATGATATTATCCTTCCCTTAGTGATACATGATGTTCACATCGTACTCTTTCAACAATTCTAGCCAATGGCGCTGGAGCAAATTCAGCTCTTTTTGCGTGAAAATGTATTGGAGGCTTTTGTGATCAGTAAATATATCCACGTGCACTCCATATAAATAATTCCTCCATATTTTTAAGGCATGAACCACAACAGCTAACTCCAAATCATGGGTAGGGTAGTTCTTTTCATGCTTTCTTAGCTTCCTTGAAGCATAGGCAATTACCTTACTGTGCTGCATCAGAACACATCCTAACCCAACACCCGAAGCATCACAGTATACAGCATAACTCGCTGAACCCTCTGGTAAGGCCAATACTAGTGCAGATGTCAATCTATTTTTCAACTCCTGGAAACTCTGTTCACAAGCCTCGGTCTAGTGGAACTTGGTTGCCTTCTGAGTCAACCTGGTCAATGGTGTTGATAGGGTAGAAAATCTATCAATGAATCTTCTATAGTACCCGGCTAACCCTAGAAAACTACGAACTTCATTTAGAGTTGTAGGTCTAGGACAAGTATTAACTGCCTCGATTTTCTGTGAGTCAACCTAAATACCCCCATCTGATACAATATGGCCCAAGAAGGCTATGGAATTCAACAAAAATTCACATTTAGAGAACTTTGCATATAACTGCCTATCAGGCCCCGAATGGAGGTCCGAATTGTAACACGAGACAAGGAGCCCCAACCCAAACTCAACCCATGGCATAAACATACATCTAATTTCAATCAACAAACTGAATAATCAGTAAGATACTCATAGTAGAAGTTTAAGTTCAACATAACATTAGAATACAAAATCCGAAGTTGAATACATACATATGTTTGAAAAGACTCTAAACATGATGAGTTTATGGGACAAGACCCCAACTAACTCAACAAAACTTAAATTAAATACATAATGGAATGTTGAATAGTCTAGTCCTCGGGAAATGAGGATTCACCCACAATAAGAATGCTAACTCTAACAAGATGACTAAGAGCGGGGCTGAACCTGGGAGCTGTGTCCTGTATCATGAAACAATATAACATAGAGTATGTGGTCAGTACGTGGAATGTATCAATTATGCAAGGTAAGTAAAACCTCTAAAGTAAATAAAATCATTTAAAGACAATGCACAATATAACATAAACATTAAGAGTCTGAGAGTAGGCCTTGCATGCTTTCTTTCTGAAATTATGATCTTTTCATAACATAACATAACTTCATAACATCATAACTTAATCGATTGACTCAAAGATGAATTCTGACATGTATAAGTAAAGCTGAACACTGAGTCAAACCTGCTTTAGAACATGCTTTTAAATAAATCTCATGAGTAATGAAACATGCATATCTAAAATCACGAGGAACAATGGGAGACTCATCTTTTAACTGACATACCACGATAGAGCTTACGTGGTTCCAACTATCACACTCAAGTGGGTAGAGCCATCCAAAGCCTTGCAAGGTCCAAGAACAATACCATGATATCAATATCAAGATGAAGGCCCATCGGGGCAGGGGCAGCTCACAAGGGAGGTCCCAAAGTCATAATGTATAAACCTACGTTGGAGCATAGTTCTGAGGCACTGGGTGATCGATCCTTAGCCTGCTCGGTGCTAGACATTACTCCCAAAAACATGAATATGCTCTACACTATTTTATAATGAATCTCAACATCGTCTATTGACAAAGATCAATGATCAAGTACTTCTCAAATATGAAATCATGCATATGAGAAGCTTTAGCTCAAGACATACCACAAGATGAAAACATAATTGGGAGCCTTCGCTCCAAAACCATGTGGTAAGCTATACATAGGAAAAGTTGAAATCAAAATATACCACAAGCTGAAAATATAATTGGGAGTCTTTGCACCAAAATCATGTGGTAAGCTTAATTCGGGAAAATCATCATTCATACGTAACATCTGAGCATTGCCCAAAGCTTTATTATACTTACAAATACTCAATTATTATTGAAAACATGATTGTAGATATGGGTAGCTTCAAATAATGCTTTTCATCATCATATTTGATCATCATCATCTATTCATCACAAATCTCATCTTTCATGAACATCACATCCATAGGCTTGTAATTCATAAAACTACAGTCATGAATTTAAATTGAAAACACTATAAAATTTTCCCATGCTTGATAATTCAATAGTATAATCATAATCAAATCATACCCATGTATAGAAATAGAAGATTCATGCATTTGGGTTAAAACTCCATATATTAGACATAGAATTTCATACTTTAGAGAGGGATTGGGAATGGGTGTGAAAGAAATCACCCATTCATAACCTTAAATACCTGTTGGTAGCTGATTCTAACACTTCTTTAGATGTTAAATAGGAAATTGAAAAGAAATTGATGAATGCTAAGCTTGATCAGCCTCTCAAGTCTTCTACATTGCATGCATGAATGAATGATGCCTAAAATGAACTTAACCCTTTTAAAAGTCACGATTCATAACTCAAAACATCGTAGTTTAGATCCTAGGAGCTTAGGAATTACAGAAAAGTCCTTACTAAATTCACAGAAATTAACTGTCATGGGGTCCCAATGAGGGACCTAACGACTCGTGGTCCTAGGTCACAATTCGTGGCTTGGCTTGTGAGGTTGACTACTCAATAGGTCTCATGGGCTCTTAACGAGCAGTCTCATGACTCGTTACTGGTAACAACGACTCGTGGTCACCACCTATTATGTACACTGCCTCCACTATTCTCTTCTACTTTTCCCTCACCCCATGACTGACCTAACAACTCGTGGGGTCTAACCACGAGTCGTTGTCACGCCCATGGAGATATTTGTCCTCAACCTTCAAAAACTTCCTCACTCGCCTCCACGCGAGTCACATCACGACTCGTGGGCTGCACTAACGAGTCATCCTACAACTCGTTATGTGCCTGATGCCAATTTTTACCCTTTTCTCCATTTCAACTCCCGAGTCTGATCTTTGGGCTTCCGGGGTATAACACTGCAAGTCTCTGAGGATCTAGAGTATTGTACACAAATATCTCTATGTTGCGCTTCTGAGCAGGAGCACACCAGAATATCATCGATGAACACTATCACGAATAGGTCTAAATATGGCCTAAATATGTTGTTCATCAGATCCATGAATGTCGTTGGTGCATTTTTCAACCTGAAGGACATGACTAGGAACTCAAAATGACCATACCTGGTCTTGAAAGCTATATTCGGGATATCTTTCTCTCGAACTCAAACGTGGTGGTACGCGGATCTCAAATCAATTTTGGAGAAATATTTTGCCCATCGTAGGTGGTCAAATAAATCATCTATACTCGGAACTGGGTATTTATTCTTAATGGTAAGTTTATTCAACTGTTGAAGAGTGTGAGAAGGAGTTGGCTCATATGCGCATAAACATAAATGTTCATAGTACGACCGTCGTGTGCATAAGTATATTGAGAATTATAGCATACCACACACCCTGGAGAAGGCACGGAGGGTGAACACACGAGTGTGTCGTTAAACATAAAGGAGGACGAGATCGGGAGGCCGGCGCGCTTGGCGCCACATCCCCAAGCCTGCCTTGGCGCAAGCACTAGTGTGTCGCACCCCTAGTCTCGTGCGATGGGGAATGCGTTGCATACCCCCTTTCCACCTCCTTGTAAGTGTACCAGAACCCCGTCGAATAAATGTTGTCGAATTTAGTTTAAATTGAGTCCTAAGCGGCTACAGGAAATAGTTAGCAATTCTACCTTCTAAATTCTCAAGAATTGGCGAGATTTTCGCTGAATTACTTGAAATTGAAGTTTTAGTTAATTCTATTGAAAGATATTGTTGTTTGCCAATTATTATTATTGAAATAGCCTCATTTTGTCAGTGTGAGAGCAGAAAATTGGTGAAATTACTGACTTCAGGTTGGAAATGCTCGAGCGCCTAGAAATCATCAAATATGGTATGTTAAGGCTATCCTCTTTAGCAAGTTAAGTTCGTCATAGAATTAATACAACCTGTTTATCTATAGTACTCCAGAGTAAACCTATTGTAGTTAGTTGCTACAAATAGAATTGAGACGGCAATGATGACATAGTAACCCTCATCAAAATTAAACCTTGTTAGCTTGGTCTCTGTATATGAAACATGGATTGCTGGATAGTTATTTCCTATGGGGCTATGCTCATAGAAGCGATATGATGTTCGAAGGGACCAAATTGAGGCTGTAAGGGTTATATTGAGGTCTTGTCTCCTCTAGACTCCTCCATGCTGCAGTGGCATCTCGACCCTCAATCGAGACAAGGCTCGAGGTCTAGATATAGGAGCCGAAACGGCTAATAGGAGCCCAGACAACTTAGATATAGATACAAGAGCCTAGATGGCTCAGATATAGTCAAAGGAGCCTAGATGGCTCAAATATAGTCACAGGAGCCAAGACGACTTAGATATAGTTATAAGAGCCAAGACAGCTTAGATACAGTTATTGGAGCCTAGATGGCTCAGATACACATACAGGAGCCTAGACAACTCAGACACATATACAGTTATAGGAGCCTAGATGGCTCAACCCAGAAACAGGAGCCTATAAGGCTCGGATACAGTTTTATAGGATGAGTACTCCTAAGTTACAGTATGCTTCGAATCTTTAGAAGTCCAGATATGAGAAGTGTGCATTGTTTGTACCTTTTAGGGCTTATGGGGTCCCAAGTAGGTTATTCTGTGTTGATTGTACCTTCTAGGCTTATGGGAGCCCGGTTAGGTTCTTGTTGATGCTTATAGTTGCTAGTTATATTTCGCATTGTAAAATTATTCAGGTTAAATTCTCATTCTCCTTATTAATTACTTTCAGCCCTTCTATTAGCTTTATTCAGCTTTCATTTCTGCCTTTCATATTCGGTACATATTGTACTGACGCCCATCTTTGGGCCACTGCATTACTTGCCTGCACGTGCGGTTAGATGTGATCTAGGACCTTCCTAGCTACCATTCAGAGTCAACTACTCATTCAGCTCCTTTTCTTTGGAGTTGATAGTTAGAGGAGGTTTTTTCTGTTTATGTATAGCTTTTGGGTAGGTCGAGGCCCTATACCAGCTCTTATTCCATTCTTAGAGGCTTACAGGCTATGGTTTCTTTGTTAATAGTTGTTGTTGGCCGTTTAGGGTCTATGTATATTATGTTTTGCATGATGGCCGTGTGGGGCCTAGTGTAGTTGATTAGTTGGCGGCCTTGTCGGCCATTGTATGAGTAAGATTGCCTATTTTGCATTCAGCTGTAACTAGACAGCATGGTGGTCTTGTCAGCCCGCATAGGATCCCTTTTATTGTCTTGTTGTTGTGTTAGATGTTTTCTTCTACAGGTGTTGCGTGGCCTTGTCGGCTTGAGGATGTGTTTACAACCGAGTTATAGCTTGTTATTTGTTTATTTGAGTTGCTAGCAAGTACTAAAGGGTCCTATGCCTAGCCAGGTCAATCCAGGTCCCAGTTTGGCACTAGGGGCTAGTCATGCCCCCAAGGTGGGGCGTAACATATGGCTACCGCAATGATCGAGCTGGAGTGTATGTGCCTCCTAATGCACGTGAGAGAGAGGTTGGACAGTCAAAGTTAGAGAGCATGATGGTTGAGATGTTGAAAAAGGTGAGGTCCATTGATGATCAGTTTAAAGACATCCGTAGTGATATATCAAGCATGGGTTAGAGAGTGGAGTCATATACGACGGCTATCAAGCAGATTGAATAACAGCTAGGGCAACTGTCAGCATCCATGAACCCTAGGCAAAAGGGTACGCTACCTAGAAACACAGTTCAAAATCCAAAGAATGATGGTTATTGTATGGCTATGATGACTAGGAGTGGAAAGAATATAGTTGACCCCCCTCTACCGGTTGTAGTTGAAAGGAATAAAGAAAGCGTGACTGAAGATGATGACAATGTCACTGAGAAGGAACATAATAAGGATGCTGAATTGCTTGAGGTCCCAATTGGTGAAAAAGGGCCTGAAGTTGAACAAGGAGCAATGCAAATTTACAAGGCTATTCCGCGACCATCTCCACTGTTTCCCCAACAAATGAAGAAGAAGGCGTAGAATGGTATGTTTTACAAATTCTTGTCAATGCTCAAAAAGTTATCTATGAACATACCATTGGCCGAGGCGTTGGAATAAACGCCGGAATATGCCAAGTTTATGAAGGACCTTATGACGAAGAAGAGGTCTGTGAGTTATGAGCCCGTTGATAATGTACACCATTGTAGTGCCATAGCTTCACGGGTCTTGGCCCAGAAAAAGGAAGATCTAGGTGCTTTTACCATTCCATGCACAATTGGCGATGTTAAGTCGCAAGGGCACTCTGTGATCTGGGAGCAAGCATCAATCTAATGCCATTGGTTGTGTTTAAGTATTTGGGATATGGAGCCCCCACATGGAATACCATTCGGCTGCTGATGGCCGATAGAACTGTGAAGAAGCCTGTGGGGATCCTATTCGATGAGCTCGTCAAAGTTGACAGATTTATATTCCTAGCAGACTTCGTGATCCTTGGTTGCGAGGTTGATTATGAGGTCCCTATCATTTTGTGGCGACCTTTCCTTGCTACTAGGAGGGCCTTAGAAGATATGGAGGATGGCTAGTTGAAGTTCAAAATAAATAAGGAAAAGGTCACCTTCAATATCTGTCGGTCAATGAAGTAACCGAAGGAATATAGACTGGTCTTAGTGACAGAAGATGAATCCGAGTTCCTTGACGAAGTTTGGGTAGTCAAGAGACTTGTGTCGTGCCGCGATATTATATCAGGTGCTTCTTGGGAGGCAACCCAAGTGGTAACTTGGTGAATTCTGAGTAACAAAGCCACCTACATCATGCCGCGAGGTTAAATCAAGCACTTCTTGAGAGGCAACCCAAGTGAATTAACTAATGTGTTTTTAGTGTGCAGGGAAAACAAATATAGGTGGCATAAAAATTGCTGAAGAGGCAGGTGCAATAGTTCTCAGTACAACGCATGAGAGGTTTGTATGAGTCGTAGCATGAGTCTTTCTAAGCATCAAAGATATACTTCTATGCATGAGTTCAGGGCACGGTTGGTCGTACGACTCGTAACATCATTGTATGGATCGTAGTACTCACTGTGCCTATGAACTACACAAGGCATGGACCACAATGAATAGTAAAGACCTACGAGTAATTGTATGAATCATACTCTAGTTATACGAGTCATAGGATGTGCTCGTAGGTCCATAGATAAGTTTCTCAATCTCTCTGTTACGTGTCCAAGGGAAGAGTCGTAGGGCCTTCCCATGATTCGTGGTACAAGTCGTGACAGGTCAAAATTTTAAAAACACCCGATTCAACCCAGATTTTTCAAATTTTCCCTATAACCTATTTAAACTCAAAACAAACTTTACCCTTCTCCCACACACTTAAAACAGAAGTCACGACCAAGAATCATGACTCCCTTACACCCGTAACTCAAAATCAAAGATCAATCGAGCAATTTCTTACTCAATCAATTTCTTCCAACCCTAATTTTTTACTACCAGTCGAAGTAAGCAGTTATCAAGTAAGTACATTGCTTTGAATTTGACAAAAATGTATGCTTGATGTAACTGTGCTAAACCCCCTGCGAGTCCTCATTATTTCTTGAGAAATTCGAAAAAAGAAATGACCAGGGGTGTGATTAAGCCATGTGTGACTGGAAAAGAACTCAAAGTTGATGAAATTATTCACTGAACCATTAATAATGGAGTTAAGGGTAGTGATTAATAAAGGAGGGATGATTAGTTGTAAAATGGGTTAAAATACAATCCTAGACCTAGGGAATTCTGAGTACCCAAAATGTAAAATAGGACTGCCTATAAACTGAACCAAAATAGAGGTAGGGATAGGCTTCACGAGACTTTTATGACTCGTGATTACATACTACGACTCATAGGATAGCTCGTTGGGACTGTCCCAAGCAAAATTTAAAAATACATAGGGTACGAATCCTAGTACGGCTTGTGGTTTACTACTACGAATCGTACCTGACAGTTGTACCAAAAATTTGGAGAGGGACAAGTCTACAAGTGATAGTACGATCCTTCCTACGACTCATGAAATCGATTTATGGGTCGTACCACAAGTTGTGGAAAAATACAGAAAAATTGGTGAATGGGGGTATCCTTATACAACTCATGGTACGAGTCGTACTTCAGCGGCGAAGCATTGACCTTTAGAGGGCTTAGTTCTATCTTTCTTTTTCTTAGTAATGGAATTCTAACCCTTTTTCTCTACAGGTACAATGACACAAAAGCGCAAAGCATTAAAGACAACTACACGGAAGACACTACTTGATGAAACCTCTGAATAAGATCAAGCAGGAATCTCCCCTAGTGGTTCAGTAGAGGAGTATAGGGTCGATACATGCGGACACTGACGGGGCCCAAACCACTAGGGCGAAGGCCAAAGCCCAAGCTGTGGCGGCTACTACCACATCTACCGGAGCTCCCCAGTATGAGGAGGGAGTTGAAGAAAGAGTTCAGGAGATGGAAGCGACTCTAATGTAGAAGAGGGGTCCGAGGAGACCCAATCCAGAGAGGCAAGTAGCGGTGCTGGTTAAGAGGAGGAGGCACCAAATGCTGAGCAGGAGCATACTCCGCCTAGGTAGAACCGTACTAGCCAGTGGAGAGCGCCAAGATCTTAGGAGATATAAGAGTAGGGCATTACTCTCACCCCCAAAACAAACCTAGGCGGAGCATCAAGAATAGCCACGGATCCTCACAAATTCATTGAAAAAGGTGGAGGAGATGAATAGGATATTCAATTTCTATGGCTTCAAGTGAATGGCTAGGGCTCCAGACCAGTACACTCCATAAATTTTCCGGGAGTTCTATATCGACTATTTGGAAACTATGGAGCCGAAGGCCAAAGAGGATCCGAAGTGGAAAGATCAGCCCAAATTGGAGAGTGTTCTTATTAGAGGTCGAGAGGTCGACATTTTCGAGCACACCATTGATCGGATACTATATGGGCCCAGTTCTTGCCTCCACTTGCTTTGCCAGAATATGAGTATCGGGTAGAGGCATTGAAACAAATCAAGCAGCTGGGTTTCAAGGAGAGGAGGAGGCAGATACAGTGGTTGTCTGGCGTTATTGCGAAGCACAAAGAGGAAACATAGTGGATCACTAGTGGAAAGCAGGTTACAAAGAATTCTCTCAACTTTATGCAAAGGCCTACTGGACATTAGTGCACCACTGGTTGGCACCGAAGGTCGATGACAACACCCTCAATGCGGATAGAGTAGCTTTGGTGGCATATATCATGTCTAGATACCCCCATAAACTTTCTGAGGGTCATCGAAGAGGAGATTCGAGATCGATCCATGGGATTGAGCACTGATATCCCATTCTCGGGCCTCATCTTCAGATTATGCATAGAGGCAGGCATCATGGTGCATCGGGGTGAGGAGCGCTTGATTGGAGGATAGCGGATAGCTAATATTGGCCTGATCTGGGATGAAATGAACCTAGTGAGTTGGGCCCAACTTTCCACCGCAATTCCACTGACTCGACCTATTGGGGGCGGATAGGTGAATGCCCACACCTCACAGGTGCAGGGCGAGACACTGACTATAGATGCCGGTAATTTAGATGCAGCTACAAACACTTCTGTTGCACCACATACTAACACCTGAGTTAGACCCCACCTGGAAACGTCGTAGTGCCCCGGGATTTTCTCTAGAAGTTGGCCAAAAGACTAACCATGGCCGAATGAAAGATATAATCAATGATGGATAATGTCAAGACCTTGGTGAAAGATGAGATCAAGACAGCTGCACACGCCTTGTATGCCCGACTTGACGGGTTTGAGTGTCGAATCAATATGCGCATGACTGAGCAAACAGATACAGGTAGCCTCCATGAGGAGTTGGGGCTTTTCGGAGATAAGTGGCCGAGCTATCATCACGATAGCTACCAGTCATAGTATCCCCTACTCTTCTAGACCTCGATGAGGACATAGATGAGGAGCTTAATCTGGCAGCCTACTGGGAGCCCACAATAGCAGGTAAAGAGAAAGGGAAGAAGAGGGTCTCCGAGGATGTTGGAGAGAAGACCGCGAGAAAGAGAAAGAAAAGAGAGAAAAGAGAAAGCAAGCAAGCATGAGTAGAGAGCCTACAGACTCATGACGCACACTTGTCAGGGCTGCAGGAATGAACTAGAGGAGCAGGTAGCTCCACCATGGCCAAAATTGAGCTTGCCAGTGGCAGGGACCCTTCGGGAGAGCCACATTAATCCCCAACCATTCCAGAGGCCGTAGAGACAGCTGAGATTACTGAGGGGTAGCCACTCCCCTTGTTGACCACCAGTGAGTGCGTCGCTGCCACTAATGCCACGTTTACAGCGTAGGCACCTCCTCTGCAAGATGATAGGAGCGCTTAGAGTGCCACAAGTATGTTCCCTTCCCTCTATACTTACATTCTATGTTTTGGGGACAAAGCATGCTTTTTAAAAAGGGGAGGGGTTGTACTTGTAAGTTTTAGGGATTTTGATTCGTCTAAGGTTTTTCTTACCGTACTCTTTTTCCTCGGGCATGCTATCTAGTAGAACCGGCATGTTTAGGATTTTATTTTTGTGTGATTTTTGTTTAATTAGAAAGTATATTTGGAGTACTTAGCCAATAAAGTGCACTAGATTTGATATTTTTGAAAAATGGACCATGTTAAAATTTTTTGATGAATTATTTGTGTACTTGTGATTGCATGCATGATTTCTTTGGATCATTTCATGTCATTTAGTTTATTAGCATGAGTAGTTTTTATTAAGCCATGAATAAAACGGACTTGTGTAGTGAATATAAATCATGTACGATGAGTGAGTGAGGTCTGATACCTAGTTCAATACTATGTAGAGGATCTAGAACTTGTCCAGTTGGTCATTGCAGAGGTTTTAGGATGGTTGGTTAGGAAAGGATCATAGGTCATTTTTGTTGAGCCCATTTTTAGCCTAAATAACCCTATCGAAATCATCTGATTCCCTTGATCCAAATTTTTGTTTCTTAAATAGACCATTTTTATTTGATCAACTAGTTAACTATACCCATGTTTATAATGAACCTGTGTTGGCCATGGTCCCTCCTTGTACATTATGAACCTCAACATATGATAAATTCCTAAGTTGAGGGTGGCTAGAGTAGGGGTACATAAAGATTGGGAAGGTGAAAAAGGGAGATAAAAGAGAAAAAATGTGTGGGATGAGAAAATTATAAAAAAAAAAATAAAGAAAATACAAAAAGAGAATAATACATGAAAAAGTTTGAAAACACACCACACTCATACAAGTGCATAAATAGGATGAAAAGGGAGGAAAAAGCAAGAGAAAAAGAAAAAAGGGTGAAAAAGTGAAGAATGGAGCCACATGTATGTAGTGCCAAGGAGGGATTTTAGTCACTCAAAAATTTTCATATCTACCTTACCCAACCCGAAAGCCCACATTACAAGCCAAACCAAGTCCCTATAGTGATCCTAACCTAACCATCTGACAGAACGAAGTAGAAAAATAAGGGAAAGCCTATGGTATCTAATATGCAATATTTGGAACTTCTTTGTGAGAGTGAGAGTCTCGGTTATTAAGTCCCATGTCATATATTTTGCTATATCTGTGAGTGCGGGACTTCGTTTGATGTGAGGGTACATGGTTTGTGTTTAACATTACCAGTGATCTGTATGAAAAGCATTGGTGATGACTTGACTACCTATTAATAGCTAGATGACATGTCTTGATCGGTGTTTATCATGTTTTGTTGTTTCTTGTAGTGCATGTGGTAATTTGGTTCATGGGAAAAGGGTTAAAAGCTTTTAGAGTTACAGTGCAAATTTTGTTTGATATTGGATATAGTTTCCTACGTTTATTTTCTAGTTAAACATTGTGTTTCGTGTTTCTTTTTCTTTGCTTGAGGACATGCAAAATTCTTAAGTTGAGGGTGTTGATGTGTCGTGAGTTTACAACACTTATGACGCTTAAAACTGAGAAAATAGCATGGACTTAGGTGTGCTTATATGGAAATAAGGCACTTTTAGTTTGATTTCAAGGAAAATAAGTGTTGGAGCAAAGATGTGCAAAAGAAGCCTCAAAATGCAGAAAATCAGCCAAAGTACTAGTCTCAATATGAGCCATACCTTGATTGTACGAGTCGTACTAAGAACCATGATGAAAGTTAGAAGGCTGAATTGGGGAGAAGGCAACCTACGACTCTCAATACGAGCCGTACCACAATGGTACGAGCCCGTAACTCGAGTTGTGGAAATATTCAGAATAAATTGCACAAAGGCAAACTCTTGGTACGGATGGACTCACGTATCATGGCATCAATGTATGAATTGTACCAGGAGCCATGGTGAACTTCAGGAGATTTTAAGTACTTGGCAGAACTTCAGACACAATAAACAATACGAGTCATGGCAGAAAGGTACGAGTCGTATCACAACACTTGTGAAGAATTCCAGAAGATGTAATATGTTCTCAGGGACAAACCGCGAAAGAAATGTATGACTCTTAGGAGGAAGGTACGAGTTGTACCAAGACACCAACACATAGCCAGATCTGTAGCAACCAAGAACTTACGGACAACAGGTATTACCCGTACAATCGTGCTACGGGTCGTAGTACAAATCGTGGCATAGTCTGCACCAGATACGGAAAACTCTTTGTTAGCTTAGGAAAATGTCTATATAAATATCTTTTATGCTTTATTTTAGTTAGGGAAGGACAGAACTAAGTTATTAGACATTTGAATAGTTACTTTTGTGAATTTTTATCAAGTTTTGAGGAGAAATTCTTGGGATCAAATTCTTGATTTCTTACATCCTTCTTGAGGTTGTTCTTAGATAATCAAATATGATTTCCTTCCAATTGTTGCTATTAGTATTTTAATTATGTGTTTTTCTATGAATGAAAATTATAATATTACAACCATGAGAGGCTAAAACCTCCACAACTAGGGGTTGTAGGAACCATGGCGGATTAACAAACTAGGGTTGCACAATAGTGATTCAAAACCAATGTGAAAATCTTGTATTGTATTCTCTTCATGTTTAAATGTTTCTTAATGGTGTACAACATTAGGACTTGCCTGAATTCTTTACTTGCTTGAGCCTAGAGAGGTAGAGATTTGGAAAAGAGAATTACAATAAAGCCTTGATCTTTACGATCACTGTACTAACTTGAGTTGTCGTCGCAAGAGAGTTAAATTTTGAACATATTGATAATGGTTAGCTTGAAATCGCTCATGAGACCTGACTCGATGATTGAGTATAGTCATCCAATAGGGACGAACCAGTCATTTGGATGAACCCTAGTTATCAGTTCTACAAGTTAGCATTGGGATTGATCATGTCTGTATACCCGAAGTAGTTATGAACCCATGGGGAACACTTACCCTAGTTGTTTCCAAATCTTGATTTAGATCACAATTTTAATCTTCGCTTTACCATCATTTTCTTAAAACCCCAAAATTGGAGATAACTCACCAACAAGTTCACTTACCGGCATTAGTCTAGATCTTCCTTATTCCCTGTGGGTTCGACCCCAACCTCTTAGTTGGGTTCTTTATTGACAACGTCCGCTTCATATTTTTTCAGGAAGTGTGAGTTGGAGTGTTATCATTCATACCCAGGCACCGCCCAGCCCTCCTATATGAAGTAATTTTTAGCTAAAAAGCTCATTTCTACTCCATTTCACCTCATCTTTTTTAAGAATTCACAGAATTAAAAGCCCTATGACATGGTGAAAAGATATCCCAATTAAGAAACTTCACTCTTGTCTCTTTTGGGCTTTGAGAAGTGAACCTTGGAAGAAAGTCATGGCTTGTTGTTGTATTTTTATTGATTATGGTGTTGCCGCATTTTTAGTCGGTTCTATGCAGAGAAAAGATTAGGAGTCTACTCCTAATTTAGCTAATAACATCTCCAAGAAAGGTTAAGTTATTCCCTTTTTGATTTCTTAGAATATATGAGGTCAAAATTTGGAGAATGTTGTAGTATTGTGTTGTTGTTTCTTTGTTTGTTCTTGTGGCATGTTGCTACCTAATTTTTCTATAACTTTTGTGAAGTGATGTTGCTGCTTGTTGTATTTGTAAATTGTACTTGGAAGGAGCCTTAAGGTGTAATCTTGAAAGGAAGGTTTTCGTCAAAATTAGACTCGATGTACCAAGATATGTAAAGACGTCCCTTTCCTTGTTTTTCAAGCATGAAACTAAGTCATTGAAAGGATCAATATTCCTATGTTTTTAAAATCATATTGAGGCATGTATGATTCCTTCCAAAGGGTTGGAAGTACTTGGTATAAATCTTGAATCGTTAAGAATGGCTGAAGAGAACAAATGTGAAGCAAAAGATGTATGTTTTATATGATTGTTGTCGTAGTTGTAAGTCGAGTCTGAAGTCCCCTTAACGTGGGCACCGTGAGCTGGTACTTTGTAGTATATTGTATATGTGATATTGAATATATGTTAATATCTGGTCACTTAGTGAAATTGGCAAGAAATGCTAAGACGATAACGTGTGATCGAACTTCAGCTAAGAAGATGACACTAAGCCTATTGAGGGTAAACAAGATTATTGAAATGATGCTTTCATAATATAGTTATTCCCTCCTATATTTTTATGTTTTAAAGTTCTTAAGGTAAAAAGGAGATTTTATGTTTCCCCTACTTAAAGATAAGCAAGTGTCGCGTAATGAAAAATCTAAGTCGATAGATGTTCATGAGGAAAGCGTGGCTAATTTGTTAATCTTTTTGTGACATTATCAAAAGGGAATATAAGAGTAAATGTTAGACTTTTTAAGGTAATATGTGAGTCATATGCTCTCTGGCCATAATTGCTTTCTAGAACCTTTGAACAACGTTAAATATAAGTAAGATGAGGTTTAGCAGATAAAGTTGTCAAATAGGTAAAGAGGTATGTGTATGTACGAATTGATGGAATAATGACCATGAGAGTAATTACTTGAGTGCAGAGTAAATCATGTTTGGAAAAGAACTTAATATGAATAAGTAAAGTAGAGCTAAAGGTTATTAAATTAGATGATACGGGTTACGATTGTGAATAACTTAGGCAAACAGCTAGGAAGATTAACCCTGTTCTAAAGACGTTTAGAAAATGAGTTATAAATAAAGTTGTTTCTATTCAGTATGTGTTAAGTTTATGAATGTCCAATAAAGTGTTAACTTCTCATGAAATGATTAGAATCGAATGTTATTGAGATAGTAACTCAAGTTAAAGAGAAGTTTTTCGTTATGTTCTTAAATGATTTTTTTAAGTTATCCATTCTAGTTTTTAAATTATCTTTCAAATATTTGAGGGGTTAATCCTAAAGCTTCTAAGCTACGCATAGTGATGCCTTGATTTCTTAAGCTCCTCAATTAATTACAAAGTTGTGTAAGTTAATCCAGCATCGTCCAATTACGACTATAAGTATTTTTTTGCCTATAACATAGCACTTAGAGAGTTTCTTATGAGTTCCCAGGATGAACAAATCCCAATCTCAGATTCTTAAGTTATGTCTTCATGTACCTAAGTTATTTTGAAGTGTGTTATGCTAATCTAGGATGTCTTCAAGAGATCATATTTCGAGAATCATGCTAATGTCTCGGTCAAGTACTTGAAGTTGCGTACAAGTCTAAAAACTCAAGTCTTTATAAGTCTTTCCTGTGAGAAGTCTTAAAGTATATGATTTTCATGTTATAATACACAGTTGAATTCTTTCAATTATATTCAAGTCATACATCCATATGTTTAGCACTTGTTGAGTTATCATTTGAATTTTCTAAATTCAGAGGAGAGATTCTCCAATGTACCAATGTTCCTAATGTCTAAGTAAGTATAAGCACGTGCTATGATAATGATCAGTTAAGATCAAATCTTTTAATACCATGAAGTCTCCTACAGGTCACTTGGTTAACTAAATACGAGTTTATATGTTATACAAAAATCTCATATGTCGTATGTTTGTAGTTCAGCTCTCACCTCTAGGTATATGCTAAGCATTATGAAAAATAATTCCAAGTTCCAAGTTATAATTTCCATGTTTTCCTGCAAATAAGACAAATGAATTAAGAACTATATGTGCTCATCAACGTGATAAGTTTGATAATGTAATTCCAGTATATAGTTGTCGATACCTATAAAGGAACCACCCTATGGGTAGTATATATATGTAGTTCCTAGATGTTAAGAGATTGTATATAAATGAGAATCTATGTGCTTCCACTCAAGAAATACGTTAAATTGGTAAGATTATTTGTAGGACATTGCTAATAAGCCTACTAAAGTTCTTATCTTGTCTACCGCCTGAAGGTCCATCGATTCACTGAGTTGACATGTTTATATATAATTTGACAGCTTTATGTGATATATGTGCATATTTGCTAATTTTACATATTATATGTGCTCACTTGCATTTATACGTTACGAAAGAGGCCTACTCCGGCCATAGATTTATCGTTTATCATTTCAATGCCATATTAGTTAAATAGACTCAATATAAGCCCTATCAGCTCCATTTATGATTATGATTGAGAATATTTTTATTTTACCCCGGTATGGGACACTGGCTAGGGATATTTTTATTTTACCCTGGTGTGGTAAACCGGCTGGCGATATTTTTATTTTACCCTGGTATGGTACACTAGCTGGAGATATTTTTATTTTATCCCGATATGGTACATTGACTGGAATTATTTTATTTTACCCCAATATTGTGCACCGATTCGAGGCATTTTTATATGGCTTTTATGGTTGGCTGGCCGCTAGCATTACAGTTATAGTTCTTCTTGTGCATTACTTGGTTGAATTTGCACTTTAGTGTTGACCTATTGTCAGGTTTACATTTCTAGGATTCCAGGTTGTTATCATTATTATTATATATTTACAATTTTCAGCCTTACGTACCAGTACATTTCATTCGTACTGAAGTCCCTTCGCTTGGGGACCTGCATTCGTGCTGGAAGTATAGGCAGAGACTGGGATTGCCAGTTGCAGTAGTGGTTCATGAGATAAGCGGATGTGTTGGTATGCTCCTTTCTTTCTTGAGCTAGGCTTAGTTATTTTAGCTTGAGTTTTTTGTTATAGTTACGGGTAGGTCAGAGCCGTATTCCGACAATTAGTTCAGTTTACTCATTAGAGGCTTTATGGACTTAGTATGTAAAGTATTATTCATTTTGTTGCCTTGTCGGCTTTCCATTGCTCGGTTTAGCATAGTCTTGGTAATAACGACATTTCAGTTATTTATTTATGGTAGTTGAGACCTTATGGGTCCAGATGTTTAATCCAATTGATTGTGACAGGTATATTGAGATTGATATCCTTCGGTGGCAGCGCCCTTTTGCAGTTGTCAAGTTCTATCCTTATGACTACCACTTCACTTTCAAACACTTCAACTCTCACACATAAACCTCCCAATATGTCAATAACCGGTTTCATGACATTTTTAATAGCTTACTAAATCATTGAGGGAATAGCCTTTTCCAATTTCAACAATTCAACTTCACGAGCCTGGGCCTTATGTATTATCACCAGGATTCCCATCATTGATGAAGAGGTAGCCCTGTTTTTTGGTGATGAAACTATTGTATTTTCATGGGGCCTTGAAGGTGAAGGAGTTGTTGGTTCCATGGCCAACTTGGGACGTTTTGAACTTGGGCATCCTTGTCTGTTTTAGTGGCTAGAGTAATCACTCCCTCAGCCCTCACTATTTTATCCAATGGACTGAATAGGGGACAATTGGCATGAAGGCAAAGAAGACTGATGAAAACAGGATGGAGCATAGAAGTTGCCTTTTGCCTGGCCTTCCTTTTTAATTCCTTAGCAATAATCTCCCCCACATTTATGTGTCTTTGATCCATGATGCATGCCACAAGGATTGCAGTCTCAATGGACACATGAGTTGTGATCTTGGAGGAAATTATACGAGTACATACAAAATTGAGCCATATTTTTGCTTCAAATTTGAGATCATGCTGGTGAATCATGCTCTTTGTTATAGCCCAATAGGTTGACCCATAGAAATTATCAAGACCACCCATTCAAATTTATCATCTTTGTCGTCCAATTTTCTTTTGAAATCTCGACTTGGAGACATTAGGTAAGCCTAAGAAATAGAGTTTATTTCCTCTGGGGTAATGGGAACTTCTTGACCCCATATCAGCATCGATGATAAAGATGGCATCTTATCAACTCTGCCTTTATGTTTCAAGGTTTCCTATCGTGCCCTATAAGAGTCATAAAAATCGCTCACCAACTTAGGAAAATAAGGATCCAACGACATTGTGAAAGGCTCCCAGTCTCGAATTTGAAATTGATCATAAATATCTAGAAAGTCCTCCTTGAAGGAGTCACTCTCAAATTGAGCTTCTGCAGTGATATATCGGTGCTCCATACATTGAACATAATAATTATTTATTTTATTAAGCCCATAGCGGAGTTGATCAATCCGCATTTCCTCACCGGACTCTGCACGTGTAGTTGTGGCATCAGTTATTGGTGTTTTCCTTTTGCTACGTTGTCGAGAGGTGGACATAATGCTGCAAATAAATGTTAGTTTTGCAACAAAACACCATAGAGAAATCAATAGCTAGGCTAAGATAAGGAACAAAACTGTAAGGATTAGATGACCGATAAGGTGAAACAGTGAAAGCAAGCATCTGTAGCACCGATGACTCAAGCAGCGAGGTGCTGGTGGTAACCAGAAAAATGCCACTTAGTCATAGGTTTGGGCAGTTCTCTATTCAAAACTATTATCCCTATGATGCTACACTAGCATTTCTCTGGTCATGATTCGTGAAGTGCTGGTGAATCACAGGTGTTGGGTAGTGGCCTGAAGCCTCAAGCCCTTCACCTGCGCTTTAGTTGGCGTTTTGCCGATCTTGATCGACGTGTCACCGGTGGCATGCCATCTACCAGCCTTTTCTCAAACCAATTAGCCAAAATTTCTCTCCAAAAAAAAACCTTACTCACACCTTCTCACATTAAGGTTCACCCATTCAAACAGCAAAATAAACCAACTCGACAATTTGCCCTTAAGAATGACGTCGCCCAATCTATCATTGGGCAAATCATGCCTTTTTAGCACTTGGGGTTACTCAGAATTCACCCCCAACTATTATATCCAACAAATACTTCACCTCATACTTTCAAAAAAAAATGAACACTCACAAAAACAATATGCAAATAATATTAAACTCCCAACACACCCACATGATGAGAATTATTCCATAATGAAAAACCACAAAAATGGGGAATGGGGAGCATGAGTATTTAAAATATCAGATGAAATATGATTCACATTCTTAATAGTCAGTAAGATTAATGAGTTCATGAACACATACCAAATTGAGAATTGAGAAAAATTGAACAAACTACAGTTTTGTGCTTGACCAGCAATGGTGTTCCAAAGAGTGAAAGAAGAGGGAGTTTGAGTGAGTAGAAGGGAGAAGAAGAGAATGGGAAATGGGGGTTTTTATAGGTTGAATAGAGGGAGAGTGCTTGGGTAGTAGAAAGGTTGGTGTTAATGGTGGGTTTTAATGGAGGGAAGTTGAGAAGGTGGAATTTATGGGAAAGTGAGTTGTTGGGAAAAAGGGAAATTGAAAATGAAGGGTTTGTGGTGATTTAATAAAACGTTTGACCGGTTTTAGAAACCTGGGTCGGGTTGGTCAATGAGGTGGTTCAAGATTTTAAATAAAACACATACTTCTACCTGCGGTGAATCGGCGACTGTTGGTGGTAAGGGCGTTTCGCCGCTTCAAGCGCCGGTAGCTTCCAGTTGTGCCCAGTTCACTGTTTGAAAGTTTCCAATGAACGGTGGTTTGTGGGCTGTCACCTATGTTCAGCTGGTGGCTCACAGTTCATATATCCCTTCCCAGGTAAAATGGTTGTAATCGGCGATGAACCGACATTTCGTGAATTAGCACCAGCATTTCGTAGATGACCCATCAGTTCTCTCATCTTTTCCCTCATATTATGGACTCCACCTGCATGAGGGCAGCGCCTTGCTCATGAATACCGATGTTTTATCGGTCTAGCATGGTGGCCCCCCTGTTTTCCTTCTCCTTGTTTCTCATCCAATCAATCTACAACAACAAAATCAATAAACCATCAAGATATCAAAACATCAAAACACTTGGGTTTCCTCCCAAGAAGAAGCTTATTTAACGTCGTGGCACAACAAAGGTGTTTTTCTACGGCTCATCTAGGTATGCAACTTCCACTATGTTGATTTCTGCCGTCACTCCCAAATATTTTTTTACTAGCTGGCTATTCACTTTTAATCTAAGCCCATCATCTCTTTCAATCTTTGAGCTTCCCATATCGCTCACACCGGGTTGTAATTGGGGGTTTTCAGCCTTTTGAGGGGGAACATATTGATTTGAGCTTTGGCGATAACATTCCCCATTACGATTTTGATCTGGGTTACCCCATCTTTCGTTATGATCAACCCAGCCCTGGTTGTCACAGTTCCTCCAACCATAATTGATCTTCCCTTGGGTGGTAAAGGCTTTGATTGGTACCTCGGTACCCCGATGAGAACCGCCCATTTGATTTACCATGAATAGGAATTCTTCTTCATGCCTCTGTGGTGAGGTTTGCCTTGCATACTGCGTGGGACCTTGAGTCCCCATGACATTAACATTCTTTTACCCAATTCTCATGAAATGCTTAGCCATCAACTCGAGATAGGTCATCATTTTTTCCAATGTCTCATCTCGCTCCACGTCTCTCTTTCTCATCTCGATGGTCACTAAAATTAAACCCACACCACTCAGAGGTACTTCAGTTTCCCTCGTGTGCCAAGCTCGGTTCATTTTAGTCATTTGATCCAACAAAGCTCTAGCTATTCTATAGTGCCGGTCTATGACAGATCCACTAGCCATGTTATTTTCCATGGACTTGTTAATGGAGTCCAAGGAACAACAAAAACTTTGAAGGCGCACTCTATCTAGAAGGTCTTGGTTGGGACACAGTGCCACTTTCTTCTTGAACCTCAGCCAAGCCTCATGTAAAGGGTCTTTTGGGATTTTCCTGAAGTTGCTAATATCATCTCGTAGCTACAAGATCCTCGATGGAGGGAAGAACCTGTCTAGGAAGGCTTTAGTCAACTTTTTCCATGAAGTGATACATCCCGGAGGGAGTTCCTTAAGCCACAGAGTTGCTTCCCTAGTCAAAGAAAATGAGAAGAGCCTGAGTCAAATCGACTGTTGACTTATATTTGTGATGTTGAAAGGTTGGCAAATCTCAAGAAAATTTCGAAGATTGTGATTTGCATCTTCACTTGGCTGACCTCCAAAGAGTTCTTTCATATGTAGCAAATGTAACATTGTGTGGTCACATGGAACACTACATTCCCTATCGTGGGTGGTAGGCGAATGGCACCTGCTATGTCTTGGCATCATGGGATCATCATCCTCGTGATCCATATGACCATCCGTGGAATCTTCTTGAGATTATTGTCCAATATCAGTCATCCTATAAAGGTACCATAAAACAACAACAATTGTAAAAACAAAACACAAGATGCTAAATTAATTTAACTCAACAATTAACTAGGGGCTATCTAACACAATTCCCCAGCAACAATGTCGTTTTTGATAATGTCCAAATTCACTTCTCATAAAGAGAGAGTGTAAGCAGTCGTTGGAAAAAAGAATATACCCAATGAGTTTTGGGTCGAATCCCACGGGGAATAGTACTTAGATGACACAAAAGTTTTCTATCAAGTAAAATTAAGAGGCATCATTGTATTAAAAACAAATAAATAAAAATTTGGGTGTTCAAAAGATTAAAATTAAAATATAAAAACAGCTATTGATCAATCAACAAGATAACCAACTCGAATTAACAAAAGTGAGTGAGAGCTAATGGTATGCTTTTGAATGTGGCTTCCATTGGATTAGAAATGACTACGCAATTGAATTGTTACTCATAAATATAAATATCCATGATCATGGTGGCACCCGATGTTTTTCAACCACTAGGGTGCCTTTTTCCTTGGATTTTCTCAAACATCAAGGTCCCAAACAATATATCCATTAACACTTGGGTTAGATTTGAGTTATTTCTAGACTCAAATCTCTCATGCGTGAATGATTAAGGGTTTTAGATTTCTCTAGCCTAACCCCACACAATCAACAACCAATTACCCATCATTGCTTTCTCACCCCTACTCAATTTCCCTTTTACAAGAAAAGATAGAGTAAATAAACATAACCCACATTTGCAACTATGAGTAACTTAATTATAAATTGTGAGACAACAACAAATTTATATTAAATGAGTAACTCAAAAATTAATCTAGCAACACTCAATCCAATTTAACCCCAATTCATGCATACACCCCTAGCAAAGAGATTTAGCTGCTCATTGGTGAGAAATACAAAATTAAATCAACAAATAAAATTATGACATTCATAATTAAGAGTTAAATTCAATCTCAAAATTGTCTTCAATGGAGGTTGAAGAAGAAGAAGAAAAAGCTACTCAAAATTTCTCTCTAACTTTCTACAAATTAGGAATGGAATGAGATGGTACTTTCCAAGGAATGTATAGAAATAGGTCAAAAATGCTCCTAAAATCTCATGCTGGATGATTTTTCCCTTCCTACAAGTGGTGTCACTTGTGGGTCACCGGTGTTCCGCCGGTGCCCATCCATGAAATATAGCTGTATCACAGGTGTGAGGGCAGTGAACTTGGGTCTAACCGGAGCTAGCACTAGCGGTTCGCCGGTGCTGACCTACGTTACACCGGTGCACCTTCCTCTCTGGGCCTGTAAGCTCCTGCATTTCAGTTGGCGTTTCATCGGCAACATCCGGTGGAGCACTGGCCCCATCCGGTCAAACTTTAGTCTTCCTTTTTAGTTCCATGCTTTTTTCCAAGTTCTTGCTCTCTCTTCTTAAATAAAATACCTGCAAAAACGAAAAAGAAAGAGCATAAAATCCTCTCAAATGACTTGAAAACTAAGCAAAAGCTCATGTTTTAAAGCCTAATGACTTGGTAAATTACAAAGTCATCAAAATAATGGCAATCTGATTAAATGTCTTATCCATGAATATCCTCCCATGACATTAATTGCAATATACTGTATCGAAAATTCTAAAACTGTATTGAACTTCTTAAGTAAAATATGATCGGGGAACCCGTGGTTAGGCGCCCGAAGTATATATTGCTAGAACCTTTCCTAAGCTTCAAACAATTGCTTCCTAGGGAGCTTTTGAAAGTAGAAGATCTTGACCCGCTGCTCTTCCTTCTTACTAGGTGGGAACCACATTTTTAGGAAGACATTCACAAGCTCTTGCCATGTATGGATTGAATTCGAAGGTAGCCTATGTAAGCATTCTCTCGCTTCACCGGCCAAAGAGTATTTGAAAACTCTAAGCCGAATGGAATCATAGAAAATATTATTCTACTTTTGGAGGTTGCACACCTCTAAAAGTTCTTCAAATTCTAATGAGGGCTATTATTTATGGAGTATTGAAACTATCCCTCTGCCTTTAACATGGAGTAAATGCTACCGTCTATCTTGAAGAACTTTTAGAGGTGTGCAACCTCCAAAAGTAGAATAATATTTTCTATGATTCCATTCCGTCTATCTTGAAAGACGTAGCATTCACTCTTAGTGGGAAAATGGCGCTTGGATAGTCAATTTCGTTATTGACTTCTACAAACACATTCTCCAATTCTACTAGTGGAGCATCCATGATCCTGTCTCAAATAGCAAAAACAAAAAAGAAGGTAAACGAATAGTTCTAAGAAAGCAAACTAAACTAATAGGGCTAGATAGGGCTTATGCCGTAGTACCCGACAACGATGCTACAACATTTGATCCTTCTCAAGTCTACTCTAATTTTTGGTAGTGTAAAAGGTCAAAGAAAATACAGAACCCAACTTGGAGTTGAAGTTGAATCCCATAGAGACTACGTTACGCCCACTCTATCTAGTACCAGTTGTCATACCCCACCTTGGGAGGCATGACTAGCACCTGGTGCCATACTAGGACTTGAACTGATGAGCTTACTGAGCCGAAGCACCTCCGGTTCGGGGATGACTCTAACTCTGGAATCAAGAAAATAACGGGCTATATAGTGGCTGTAAATACAACCCCCGGCCGACAAGGCCTATAGCCCCTATAAAAGTAAGCAGCTAACCAAAGACAAACAATCATAGGGAGTTCTATGCGGGCTGAAAAGGCCGCCAATCAACAGCTAAACAGGGCCCCACACGGCCAACACACATCATCTAAAACACATATGGGTCCCACACGACTGATATTATCTAACCACAGGGAAGTAACACAATATGCAAGCCTGTAGGAGTAATAAGATGGTTGGGATAGGGCCCCGACCTACCCATACTGTACAAACAAAAGGAATAAACCTCTATCACACAAACCCCGAAAGAAGGGAGCTGACGGTTCTGTACGGCTGAATGGAACTATGAGGGACCTGCTCCTCGTCTATCTGTACCTATAGGCAAGTAATGCAATGCCTCAGAAGGGCGTCAGTACAAATTGTACTGAATATGTAAGGCAATAGATAAGCTGAATAGGACTAGAAGTAAATAAAAAGAAGAGCCGAAATATTAACCTCTACGCCTGCTGATTCGTAATTTGCATCTAACTAACACTACATGTACATAAGCTAAGACTGCATACTTACACATTTATACACTACAACTTGCAGACAAGAATCCATACAAGAACCCCACCTGGCCCCCATAAGCCGGGAGGTACAATCAACATGGAATAACTAAAACAGGCCCCCATAAGTCCTGACGAGCACATGTCAATCTATATACCCCTACTCAGGTGTATACAACTCTATTGGTACTGTAGACAACCTACCGGTCCTCTTGATCTACAACTGGTACTTTAGACACGTGATCGTACTGACACTAGTTTGGAACAATTCCATCAACTTAAGCTCGGGGGGACGATGATTTGCTGAGCGTATTTCACGAAAATAACTCTGTAGCGATGCTCTCTGCAACCTTATACTTTAATACCCGAAGTTAATTTGAATTTGAACGGCGTTTAGTAGCGTAATCGGATGATTTCCCAATGTTTTCCTTCGTTCTCCCTCTGTTCTGGTTGTGATTATATAAAAAATAATCTAATTTCTAAGTGTGAGGCCTTTATATACTTGAGGCCGTAGACAAGGCAACGTGGCACTCTGCCCATCGCGCTGATTCTGCTCCGTGCCACGTAGGCTAATGCGGAGGAGCTGCTCCATGCCACTTTGCCCCTCTGGGCAGCTTGGTTTAGCCTCCTCCCGTGAAATCCCCACTTAACACTCATTCGGCCTTTCCCTGGGCCCTTTCCTCATACATATGGAACTCTAAAACTCTCAACCAACATACAAATAGGCCGACTAAATGTTAGAAACTTTCAGGGTGTAACATCCTCCCCCCCTTAAGAACATTCGTCCTCGAATGTTAACTTTTGCTTGCAAGAACCTTAACCTTGCAATTACTTATTCTGGAAAAATTTCAGCAGAGTCTCCTCTGTAATATGGACTATCCAAAAACCCTGAAATGCATAAAATTCCAATACAGGTACTTCAAATAATACTATAGTATTCACTTCACAATAGACTGAAGTCAATCATCTCACATATGTATATAATGCAACTTATGAAACAACAACAACAATATACCTCTAGCTGCACAATCTAACTAAGTTTAAAATAACTAAGGATATCTTGTTTTCATATCGTCTTCTGCCTACCAGGTCATCTCCTCTCGGTTCTTATTCCACCATAATACTTTAACGGAAGCAACATATTTAGTTCTTAGTCTGCGGATCTACCGATCTAGTATGGCTACTAGAGCTTCTTCATAAGCTAGCTCCTCAGTGATTTGGACGTCTTTGAATGCTTTACGTTTTCCTTCTGCCATTTTAACATGTCTAGGTTTTCTCTATCTGCCTGAAGTTATCATCTAGAAGGCTTCCACTTCCATTTATAGTGGGCCTCGAGAGTCTGAGTTGTATATTCTACTTAGCCACCAATTGGGGTACGAGGAACTATGCTTAAGTTAACATGTGTCACCATCTGTTCCAACATCCCTTCCTAAAATTTAGTCATACATTGTGACCCTCTGTCGGAGTTTATCAAACACTAGGGCTCCACGCACTCCATCTACTTCTGGGGTATTTAACCTGACATAAGTCTTAATGGCGACATAAATTCATTTGGCGAGGCATGAATTGACCTCATTGGTATTATTATACTGACTCAAATAAGGTCAGGCTACACCTAGTGTGAGATAACACTGTGACTGTATTCATATTAATTACTCTCCCCTCCCTTGCAGACACGACCATCTCTTAAATTGGATAACTCGGTTCCTGTTATTTCACCTTTTTTGGCCTGTCACCAGGCCTTTGCTTCTATGATTTAATGATATCTCCTATCCTCTCATACGATCTTATTGCATTTTCATTAAATTCTGGGAGCAACAAACACATGCACCTTAGCTATGGTCTGCTATTTGAAGTTCCCCACCCTAGGAACGTGAGGTCAACATCTGGACCTTGTGACCTTGCTTGTTGTTATATTGAAGGCCCATAACTGTCCACTGGGCCTTGTTTGAGGGTTGCACTAGATTAGAGTCTCCGTGTCGGAACTCTCTTACCTTCCCCTTAGTCAGGCGTATCGCAACATTTTAGGCTAAAACCTTACTGTCTCTTAACTATTAGCCCAAGGCTTAATCCTCAATATACGATGTTCTATCAACCTTGAGGTGATTCTAATTTCCTCCAAAGTCCGGTATTCGTGCTTTTCCCCTTACATACCTTAGACTGAGCTCTGGGTTCATGGTACCTGCCTTACATTGTTAATAAGGTCACCAGCCAGGTTTCGGCCTATACTTCTTCTGGCTTGTAATCGGACCCATTTTATTCATATGACCTCCCTGTCTTTCGATATCACAAACTAAGATCATAACTATTGTCTTGCATGCATATCCTGCCGTTATTAGCATGCTACGGCGGATTCAGCCTTTTTCTGACTTGAACCTTACTATTACTGGGAGTTTATCACTGATGGGTTCCTTACACACACTTCGAGTAAGCTGGTAGTCTTACCCCCTCTTCTGACTTATTACCGTGAAGGTCTGGACAACTTACATAAACATTGGGGCACCCTACTCTTTCCTAACACTTTCTGGAGTCAACAAATCCAACCTTCGCTTACTAGTTACTCCGGGCAACATTGCCTCAATTCTTACGCCCTTTTCTATACTAGAAACAAAACTAAGAGGTAGGAATAGCCTTTTCTTACCGCAATAAAATGGGAATATGGAACTGTACAACATTCGAAAGGATGGAGGTGGGAATCCTGCATTTCCCTCTCTTTCTCACATCCATCAGGTAATCTAATATTAACTGTCGTCTTGACCAGATCTTGTATATCTAACAGATAACTCGACTCGTATATTCGCTATACTCCTAACTTCCTACTCTGAGGTTACAAAAATGAATTGGGGATGGTGTTGGTAGATGTATCACAGTGTCAGGTTCCTGGTACCTCAGGAGAGTATTGGGGCGATAAAGGACATCCGCTCCCATCCTTAGGCTGAGTATCTCCCAACTGTGGCATCTTAATGATACCTCCTCCAGCCGTTGTAGTTATCTTGCAACTGACTGGTGTCTATCTTATATTAAACATTACCCTAGACAAACATAACAAGGAAAACTTAGGGACATAACCCTATACAACTTTGCTCTATAGCACAATCTGAGAAGAAGGAGGGGTAACCATACTATCATGCCTAGAAGCCTCCTGCTTATAGAATGTAGTGCACAACACATTTATAAACAAGGCTCTACTAGACACGGCTTGCAGACTCCCTAGGACACGAACTGCTCTGATACCAAGTTTGTCACACCCCACCTTGGGAGGCATGACTGGCACCAGGTGCCCTACTAGGACCTGAACTGCTGAGCTGACTAAGCCTAAGCACCTCTGGTGCAGGGATAACTCTAACTCTGGAATCAAGAAAATAACGGGCTATATAGTGGCTGTAAATACAACCCCCGGCCGACAAGGCCTATAGTCCCTGTGAAAGTAAACAGCTAACCAAAGACAAACAATCATAGGGAGTTCTATGCGGGCCGACAAGGCCGCCAATCAACAGCTAAACAGGGCCCCACATGGCCAACACACATCATCTAAAACATATATAGGCCCCACACGACCGATATTATCTAACCATAGGGAAGTAACACAATCTTCAAGCCTCTAGGAGTAATAAGATGGTCGGGACAGGTCCCTGACCTACCCATACTGTACAAACAAAAGGAATAAACCTCTATCACACAAGCCCCAAAAGAAGGGAGCTGACGGTTCTATACGGCTGACTAGAACTACGAGGGACCTGCTCCTCGTCTATCTGTACCTGCAGGTAAGTAATGCAGTGTCCCAAAAGGGGGTCAGTACAAAATGTACCAAATATGTAAGGCAATAGATAAGATGAATAGGACTAGAAGTAAATAAAATAATAGCTGAAAGATTAACCTATACGCCTGCTGATTCGTAAACAGCATCTAACTGACACTACGTGTACATAAGCGAAGAATGTATACTTATACATTTATACACTACATCTAGCAGACAAGAATTTATACAAGGACCCCACCTAGCCCCCATAAGCCAGGAGGTACAATCAGCACAGAATAACAGGCCCCCATAAGTCCTGGTGAGCACTTCTCAATCTATATACCCCTACTCAGCTGTCTACAACTCTACTGGTGCTGTAGCCAACCTACCGGTCCCCTGGGTCTACAATTAGGTCTGCTTGGCCCCTGAACTGTAGTTGTGTCTTTGTCCAGAGGACTCCTGATATCTACACCCCGGGCGTAAGCGCTCGGCGGGGGTGTGTATAAGGCCAACCACGGCATATGAGGATTTGGATCCCCATCTTTTTCCCTTACGGACGGCATCCCACTCTGTAGAGCGACGTATCCTCTCCCCTGGTGGGCGGTGACACAACTATTAACCCTGGGCGATCATGGAAGGCTTCTAACTAAGGGAAACCCCAACCTAGGTACTACACTGACACGCCAATCTATCTGTATAAAGAGAGCGTATCTGGCCTTCTGGCCTCACGCTAATGCTACTCGCTTCTGCGATAATCTGTATGGCTGTCTGCAGGCACACCATGTGCCCGTATTTGATCAGAGGATCCTGATAGTGATTATGATCTATAATAGTCTGGGACGAATAGAGCGACATCTGAAGTGGCCTAACAATACTCTGAATGTCCTACTCGGACATTTATACCTCATGAATAACTGTGGGATTGCAGATAACTAACTACTTTATTCTTCTAATTAAACAATTATAGGGCTGGGCTTGGTCGAACTTGCTTCTATGCGATCGGCACCCTGGTCCTTCATTGGGAGCTTACTGATCTCCTTAACTTGTTGTTAACACTGTACTAGCAGAGTGCTACTAACTCCTTAAGCCTTGTCTGAATCCACTCGGATCTATATTACTGTTTTGGGAAATTCTCAATCTTATAGGAAATTCTATATGGACTGGCCCTCTCCTGGCACTCTATACCTGAATACCTTACAAGAACCGGCTAGGGTGATGGCCCGTCACTGACTACTGATGTGGACTCCTCCTTGGGGTACCCACGGGTTTGTCTGACTCAGATGACTGGGCTGGCTTGCTGGGCATCCTACATGATAACTGTTAGGTCGACTAAGACTGACAATCACCGATAAGGCTAAAGGGATGGCAGATGATTACTCAATACACTTGAGAACCCTATTGTCGCTAACTCTAGAATATACCTATTTTGTCTCTAGTTCGGGTTCTAGAACGTGGGATAACGTCAATGACCTCTAGGGATGCTTCCCTGCCAATAAAGGCACCAACTTGTCTTTAGACCGCCTAACAGTGCACATACTATTTACCCAACTGATTTAGGCCAATAACTCTTATGAACTTCTACAGTCTAGTCCTCGCAACAAACATATAAGTTTACCATCACAATGAACTGAGAACTAAAAGAGTTTCTATAGTGTTCATAACGCGAATTACCTTTAACCTGCTCCCTTTAAGCGAGGGGTCCTTCAGTACGATTTGTATACATTTTCTAGTAGCTAACTAGAATTTATGTAACTGTAATTCCTATTAGCAGCTAATCTCAACATAGCTGATATTTATATATGTATATAAATAACAACTAATTACAACATATCGAATTACAATCTAAGGGTAGCAACTATCTGCAGCATCTAAGACCGTTATTTTTATTCGAGAACATAAGTCGTAACACTGTACGACTAGGATACTTGCCTAGAGTTAAGCTTCACATACCTCATTCACCGTTTTCTGACTAATTGATGAGTACCAGCTCGTATTCAACTGCCCTTCTCAACTTTAATCATATCAATGGAATAATAGGGCCAACTTCGTTGTTGAATTCGAAGAGAACAATAGTTTTTTATATAGATACTGACTATAGCTTAACTTATCAAAAGACAATCAAAAACCCATAATTTCTTAGGAATCTAGAAGGGAGAAATACTTACTTTAGGCACGTGGTCATATTGGCACTAGTTTTGAACAATTCCATCAACTTAAGCTCAGCGAGACAACGATTTTTCGGGAGTATTTCATGAAAATAACTCCGTAGCAATGCTCTCTGCAACCTTATACTTCAATACCCGAAGTTAATTTGAATTTTGACGGCGTTTAGCGGCGTAATCGGATGATTTCCCAATGTTTTCCTTCATTCTCCCTCTGTTCTGGCCGTGATTATATAAAAAATAATCTAACTTGTAAGTGTGAGGCATTTATATACTTGAGGCCGCAGACAAGGAAACGTAGCACTTTGCTCATCACGCGGATTCTACTTCGTGCCACGTTGGCTAACGCGGAGGAGCTGCTCCGTTGCCACTTTTCCCCTCTGGGCAGCTTGCTTGGGCCTCCTCCTGCGAAATCCCGACTTGAGACTCATTTGGCCTTTCCTTGGGCCCTTTCCTCGTACGTATGACACTCTAAAACTCTCAACAAACATACGAATAGACCGACTAATCGTTAGAAACTTACTTAGTGTAAAACCAGTGAATATAGACTTGCAAGTTTAGAGACTAATAAAATTATGATTGGCTAAAATTTATCTACAACTATTGAATGGAAAATGCTTAGGGTTGAAAACAATTTATGGAAATTCTGGAGAAGTGATCTGAATTATGGGTCGATCCCCCTAAATCACCTAATATGGGTAAATTGGGAATGGGCTCAGGATAAACATGAACGCAAGATTTAGGAGAATGGAATTCAGTTGCAAAGTCCCTTCTACCCAATTGCTTGTTGCCAAATGGAATTCAACCTATGTTTAGGAGAATCCATTAAACAAGGGTTATGCCTTGAGTTATTGTTGATTGTTGTTAACCCAAAAAAAATTTTTCTCTTTCAATCCTTATAAAGGTAATTGAGCAGGATTGAGTGATTTTCATCACCAATCACACACTACAAAGTAATAATTGATGTTGGGCGTATTGACACACTTATTTACCATATTTCCCCATACATAGCTATGTATTGAGAACAAATAATGTGTTATATTCTTTATTTTGGATGATATTTGTAAAAAAAATGACACACATGATTAGATATTTACAAGATGAAAAGTGGTAGATTTTAGCTCATCCAGGCTTAAAAGAGCAAGTGTTGCTAAATCGGACTCAAAGGGAACAAGTTTCATAGTTAAAGGAAGGTTGGCATTACGTAGCATATCTACAGCACCAAGTTGTGTCATGTGCAGGGTATACCAGTTCAACAAGCTGCTCGACCCGAAGCAATGCCACTGCAATAGGCTGCGCAACGCGCAGCTTGGTGCAGCATGAAGCCAACCTCCCTTTAGCGTAACACTTGTTCCTTTTGGGTTCGGTTTAGCAACACTTGCTCTTTCAAGCCCTAAATGAGTCAAAATCCATCACTTTTCATCTTGCAAATATCTAATTATATGTGTTAGCTCTTTTTCACAAATATCAAACAAAACAAAATCAATCACACATTATTTATTCTCAAAATATAGCTAAGTATGGGCAAATTATAGTAAATAAGGTGTAAATACACCCAAAATCACCACTCCACACTTAAACTAGCATCCTCAAATAATCTACTATTTCCCTACTCAAGTTTCACATAATTTTTTCCTTATGAACAAGTCTACTTACACTCAGGTTCATTAGATAATTCAATCAAGCTCCAACAATCCACTCAATATGCATAAAACATCAACATTCAAAGGTCATATATCTTAATTACATAGCTTCTAGAACTCACTTATCAAGATATATTTAGGACAACATGAATATATGTTTAGAAATAAAAAGTACACCAAAATCTTATCATTATGCGCCCTTCATTATTTAGAGAGATTCCCTTTCATTCACATGATGCGTACCATAACTGACTTGCGCATACATAAAACAATATTGCTCACTCTCCCAAAAACTAGATGCATGCAAAAGACGACCCATAGGCTTGCCGCTAGTGTAACTACTCCTCCAATATAGAAAATTTAATCTAGGATCAATTAGGACTTAAGATAGTTGTAATGTAGGCTAAGGGACTGATAGGAACTATTTGGCCAAAATATTGACTAATCTCCCTAAGCACTTTAATACATCACAACTCTTTCACCTTTCTAGCACATTCTTCAATCTCCCTATTTTTCTTCTTGTACCTCCCTTTTCTTTTCAATTTGCAACTTTAGGTGACTAGTAGGGAATTCTTTACATTAAGCTCATTCACCTTTTGTTCTTTTCTTTTCTTTTTTTTGTTTCCATTCTTTTTAAATTTAATTTTTCTTTTCAAAACTTTTTCTTCTTTAGTTTACCTACTACATCACCCCTTTGTTTTGCATTTTTTCATCTGTTTCGTTTCTTCTAATTTCCACACTTTAGTTTTTTCCTTTTTTTCTTCACTTATGCTCCTTTCATGCAAATTTTGCAATTAAAGTGCCTTAGGAGTCATTTTGATCAAATGAAGGTCAATAGAATAGAAGGGATTAAGCTTGTAATATGAATATTAAAAGAATATGCTAAAGCTCAAAATGTCTAACTACGACAATCACATCAAGGTAGGTAAAATCGGGTACAAATAGTCTACCAAAGAAATGCCTATATCACTTTCTAGATTTAACATTCTCATTTTGTTTAGAACACACCGACTAACTTCTAGACATAAAATTGCAAGCATGGAACATATGCAAAATTATCTCACACACACAATGGCACAAATGTTTATATAATGGCAATCAAGATTACATAAACGCAGATATCCATAATGAGTGTCTCATAATATTAAGCCCAATTTTTCAAGAATAGGAGTCAAGTTTCAAAAGTCTAAGTGGTTTATAAATTTTCATCATCTCATAATTTTAAATCGCAACATGAAATCGCATGAGCAAACACTAATTTTATCTCATAATTTCAAATAGCAACATGAAATGGAATGTCCAAATGCCTAATTATTGTACACTCAAATATCCATCAAGAAAGAAATAATACTCTCGCCCAGCTAGTCGATCATGTACTTGATCTATGAATGGTACAGGGAAATGAGCTTTCTTGGTCCATGAGTTTAATTTTTGATAGTCCATGCATCCAGTCACCAGCCATATGCCTATCATTTCATTTTTCTCATTCAGAACTACAGTGGTTTCTCTTTTTTAGTTACACATTGCACCGGGCTCACCAAAGCACTATTATATATCGGGAACACCACTTCTGCATCCAACCAGTTGAAGATCTTTTTAACTACCTGTTACTTAGGTGGATTCAACCGTCTTTGCTTCTTGATGGATGGGGTGAAAATACCCCGAGATATGCCAATTATATTGGCAATAGTCCAACCAAGTGCTCGAATATGCTTCCTTAAGACTTTTGGTAATGCATCTACTTTCTGATTTTCTAATTTAGAATAAATGGTCACCACTAAGGTTTCATTTGCACCAAGATATGCATTCCTAAAGTGAGCAGGTAAAGGTTTAAGTTCTAGCACTAGAGGTTAAATGATAGATAGATGTGACAGAGAACTTTGCCGATTTTTTAGATCAAGATCGAGCTTCTTTGGTCGGTAAGAATAGGATACTAATCCTATCAAAGAGTGACACACTTATTCAAACCCCTCAATGCCCTCTGTGTCGTAATTCAACAAGACGACTTCTAGTGACTCCTCGAAGATCATTACCTCATAATCTTATTCCATATTCTCTTGATCAACATTCTCCACCCTAGTGGGAAGAGTTTTGCCACTCCTAGTTATGTTATTCCCACAACACTCAACACATTCCGAAATTGTGGTGACTGTTTCAAAAAGTGGACCCTTCACATTCATACTCACTCCCGACTTAATTTAAGATGCCAATTAATTCGTTCTTTCTTCATGATGCCTAATGGAGATTGCATGAGATTCCATGTTTTGAATGAGGGTTAATAGATCATACTTCAACTCCCAGATTTCTAAATCAGTTGACACCACTCTTTCCAAAACTCTTTCAAGCATGATTTTAATTTTTGAATGTATAGAATCTTCTCTCACTCGAGTTCCTAAATTAGCTTCTTTCTCATAATTCTGACCTTGATTTCCAGTTCCTCTATCCAAGAGCTTTGATTTGCTTCTTGATGACTGGGATGGCAACCCATACTGTGATATTCCATAACACCGTCCTTTTCATCATTGAGGAAATAAACCTCATCTTTGATTTGCTCCATCCTTTCAACTGTCCTAATGGAATTCCCAGGCTATACTTTTATTTCCATCATTAGCCTAGTAAGCATTTCAAGAAGTTCCATTATGGTTACCATCTTTCTATCTCGTACTTTGATTTTTCTTTCCCATTCTTCAATCATGTCTCTAGAGTTGGCACCCGTTGCCTCCTCGGCACCCCATGCACCACATGCAAGAATTGTTCTATCCACTTTCTCAAGCAAGACTCTAGAAAAGTCAAACATTTTGTCCATTAGAGCATCCCTAGCTAGATTGTTAATGATAGTTTTGTTGCTAGTGTCCAATGAGCGATAAAACTATTGAAGGAGCATATCATCTGAAAGGCCATGTATTGGGCATTGTGCAACTTTCCTATTAAATGTTGTCCATACCTCATGGAGAGGTTCCCCATATGCTTACACAAAACAAGTGATCTCACCTCGAAATTGTAACATCCAACCAGGGGGAAAGATCTTTCAGAAAAGCATCAAAAAACTCATTCCAAGAGGATATTGCTCTGTTGGGAAGCTCTTTTAACCATATTACAGCTTCTCCTATCAACGAGAAAGGGAATAGCCTCAACCAAATAAATTCTTGGATAACAGTGCCCATAGTAAAGGATTGGCAAACATCCACAAACTTCTGTATGTTTCAATTATCATCCTCGCTTACGATGCCCCCAAATAATTCCTTTATCTGTAAAAGATGAAGCGAAGTACTAGTGATATAGAAGACAACATTTCCCTCCATTGGAGGTAGGCGAATAGCATAGCTCTAATAGCCATGACTCATACTTTAACATATTCACTTACCACTACCAACAAAACAACAAAGAACATAAAAGGAAAAGAAGATGCAACACAACTACGAATTAACAAACAACAACTGGCGATCAAATTCCAAACCTGGCAATGGCGCCATTTTTTATAACGTCAAAAATTACTCTCCCAATAGGGAAGTGGAAACGGTTCTTCATAAATAAAAATACCCAACAAAGAGTCAAGGTCATATTCAACAAGGATTGGAGGTTAGATTCACCAAGTGTTGTAAATTAGTTCACACAAGTATGGGTCATGTCTAAATGTGAAGTAAATTTTTGGGGGATTGGTGTCACGACCCGAACATAGGCCTGGATCGAGACACTGGACAAGGAGCCCCGAGAGACCCAAAGTCAACCCATGGCATGAACATACTTCTAACTCAATCAATTAAGCGGAAGACTTAAGATAATAAACATAGCGGAAGAATAGTAAACATATAATCAAAAAATACAACATGAGTCTGAATTTGAATACAATATATTATTTAAAAAGCCTTTAAGTCTGATGAGTTGATGGGAAAAGACCTCAACTACCTCTCCAGGTTAGAAAATGAAAATATGCAAACATAACTGAATAAAATAGGGGTCCTCGACAGATGAGGACTCACTAACAGGGACTGATGCAAACTCTGGAAGCTGGCTAGTGATGGGGCTGACTCGGAAGATCGGAGCCTATATCGTAAAATGATACAACATAGAGTATACAGTCAGTATGTGGAATGTACCGAGTATTCAAGGTAAGTAAAATCGCTTAAATAAGCAAAATCGTTTAAAACATGCATAATATAAAACATCATCAAAAAAAGAATCTGAGAGTAGGGCTTGCATGCTATTTTCTGAAATCATGATCTGAACATAACATAACATCATACTGAATCTATTGAGCCAAAGCTGAAATATGATAATCATAGGTAAAACTAAACATTGGGTCAAACCTACATTAAAACATATATAGATATATCATGAATAATAAACATGCATAACTGAAGTCATGAGGAACAATGGGAGACTCGTTTTATAACTGACATTACCACGATAGAGCTTACGTGGTACCAACCATCACACTCAAGTGGGTAGAGCCGTCCAAAGCCTTGCTAGGGCTAAGGACGATAGCATGATATCAATATCAAGCTCAAGGCCCATTTGGGGCAGGGGATAACTCACATGGAGGTCCCAAAGTATATATATGATATGTATATAAACCTACGATGATGCGTAGTTTTGAGGCACAAGGTTGATCGACCCTTATCCTACTGGGTGCTAGACACTACTCCCAAAAACATGCATATGCACTCCATTGTTTTTCAATGAAGCTTACCATCATCTATTGATGAAGCTTAATAATCAAATACATATTAATCTAAAATCATATGTGAGGAGCTTTTGCTCAAACTATACCACAAGCTGAACATAAAGGAGAGTCTTAACTCCAAAACCATGTGGTAAGCTTAATTATGAAATCATAAATCATACTTGAACATATGGACATTGACCAATACTTTAATCATGCTTTAAAATACTTAATTCACTTGAAAACATGATCACAAACATGGGTAACTTGAAAACATGCTTTTCATGAATAATATCTTATCAGACTTGAACATTCATCATAAATCTCAACTTTCATGACCTTCTCATAATTGGGAATTTTAATTTATAAATCTTGAAAACATGATCATAATTGAAAACTATGTAAAACTTGTGCATGAATCATAATTCAATAGTAGAAACATATTTAGATCATACACATGTAGAAATTAGTAATTTCATGGATTGGGTTAAAACCCCATAGGATCAACATATGAATCTTCATGATTTAGAGAGGGATTTGGCATGGATGTGAATGAATTCACCCATTCATAACCCTACATACCTGATAGGATCTGATTCTACCACATTTCTAATTTCCCAATGAAGAATTGAAGAGAACTTGAAGGAAACCTAAACTTGATCACCTTCTAAACCCTTCAATTTGCATGCATGGATGTGAATGAGCATAGAATAGATTTACCCTTCATAAAACACTTCATTTAGAGCCTAAGACAATGTACCTTAGGACCCTAGGACATAGGAATTATGAAATTACCCTTAATGATAAACTTGTGAACTCTGCACTGCCAGTGACCACGATTGATCCCACGGGTCGTACCTTGATTCCACGATTCATGGTATCCATCTGTTACATCCCCTATTATATATTAACCTCTCAGATTCTAATACCGTGACTTGACAAGACGGTTCGTTACATTAAACAACGATCCCTCGCATCCTCCCGTTACTTTCCCTGATGACCTGCATCTAGACTTCCCACGAGTCATACCACAAATGGTGCCTACTTCCAACGAGTCGTGGGTTCCATCCGTCACCCCGATTGGATATTTTCCTGCTCCTTCCCATGGGCACTTATCACGAACCGTTGTTACTCAAAACAAGTCGTTCTATGAATTGTACCTTTCATCCCTGGTACCCTAGTGACAGCCAACGACCATGACCTACGAACCGTTGCGTCTTCCTATGAGTCATACCAAGGACTCATTATCTATGAGCCTATTTCTACAAAACCTGACCATGAGGGTCCCAACGGGTCAGTGGAACCTCCAACGACTCATACCACGAGTCCTTCTGAGACATATTTTCCAGCGTTCTGCCACTTTCTATTTTTAAATCTAGGGTCTAGTCTTGGGTACTTCGGGGTATTACAATATCTCCCCCTTGGGAACATTCGTCCTCGAATATGGGTAATCATAAAAAAATAGAGAGATTCAATCACCATACACAAATACTGATCATATAAGCTGAAAACTGACGAAATGACTAATCCTAATTTAAACTACATGACTGAACTGAATTCATGAATCATAAATACATCCATTTACATGAAAGAAACTGGGGCACATGAACTGAACACGAAACTAAATAGATTTTTAGGGCAAAAACTAATACCTCAAGCTGGAACTAAGCGGTAGAGAATAAATGTGGGTCTATCCATCATGTCTTCTTTGGCGTCCCACATAGCTTCTTCAACATGCTGATTCCTCCATAAACCTTTAACTGAAGCTACTTCCTTGTTCCTTAGCATTCAAACCTAACGATCCAGTATTTCCATCGGAACCTCCTCACAACTAAGGTTGTCATTCATACCGACAGTGTCCACCTGGACAACTAGAGCTGGATCACCCAAACACTTCTTTAAGAGCGATACATGAAAAACAAGATGAATGGAAGCTAATTCTAAGGGAACTCCAATTCATATGCCACCTTGCCAACTCGCTTCACAATCCAGTAAGGGACAACATAATGAGGACTGAGTTTTCCTTTCTTCCCATACCTCATCACTCCCTTCATGGGAGACACCTTCAGAAACACCCAATCATCCACTTTGAGCTCTAGTTATCTCCTTCTCACATCGGCATAGGACTTTTGGCGACTATGAGCTATTTTCAACCTGTCCCGTATGATCTAAAACTTCTTCATAGCCTCATGGACGAATTTGGTCCAATCATCGCAGCCTCACCAACTTCGAACCAACCAAAAGGAGATCTACATCTCCGCCCATAGAGAGCCTCAAACAGAGCCATCTGGATATTGGAATGGTAGTTGTTATTATATGCAAACTCAATAAGTGGAAAATGGTCATCCCAACTGCCCTTGAAATCAATCACACATGATCTCAACATGTCCTCGAGAGTCTAAATTTTCTACTCCGCTTGACCATTCATATAGGGTGAAATGTTCTACTGAGCTTAACCTGAGTACCCAATCCTTTTTGAAACGACCTCCAAAGCTAAGAGGTAAACTGGGTACCTTTGTCTGATATGATGTATAACGGCACTCCATGCAACCAAACTATCTCTCGAATGTATAGTTTGGCATAATCATCCACTATATTAGTGGTTTTGACCGGTAGGAAGTGAGCGGCTTTGGTTAACCTGTCTACGATAATCCAAATAGAGTCATATTGCCGACGAGTGCGAGGCAACCCTTTGATGAAGTCCATATTGATTTCTTCCAACTTTCAAGAAGGAATACTAATATCCTGAAGCACACCTCCTAGTCTCTGAAGCTCAACCTTCACTTGCTAACAGTTTAGGCACTTAGCTACAAATTCTACGATGTCCTTCTTCATGCTAGTCCACCAATAGACTTCCCATAGGTCACGATACATCTTGGTAGCTCCTGGATGTATCAAATATCTAGAACCGTGAGCCAGATGCAATATCCAATTTCTCAATTCATCAACGTCTGAGACACACAAGCAACCTTGATATCGAAGCACCCCATCTCCCCCTTTAGAGAAAACCTCTACCTTCTTATTCTGAACGGCTTCCTTTAACTTTACCAAAATAGGGTCCTTTTCTTTCCTATATTTTACATCAGTTACGAAGGATGATTCTGATCTGTTCTGAACTATAACACCACAATCGATCGAGTCAACCAAACGAACTCCCAACCTTGCAAGTCGATACATATCCTTCACCAGCTCCTTTCTCCCCTGATCCACATGAGTCACACTCTCCATAGAGAGTCTACGAAGTGCATCTTCTACTACATTAGCCTTGCCTGGATGGTAAAAGACACTCATATCATAATCCTTAAGTAGCTCCAACCACCTCCTTTGCCGTAGATTTAGATCTTTCTGGGTAAACACATATTGTAGACTCTTGTGGTCCGTAAACACATCTACATGGACCCCATACAAATAGTGTCTCCAAATCTTCAACGCAAATACCACCCCTGCTAATTCAAGATCATGGGTTGGGTAATTCTTCTCATGAACTTTTAGCTGTCTGGAAGTGTATGTTATAACCTTGTCGTGCTGCATCAATTCACAACCAAGGCCGACTCTAGAAGCATCCCAATACACCACAAACCCATCAGTACCCTCGGGTAGGGTTAACACCGATGCTAAGTTAAGTCTAGTCTTCAACTCTTGGAAGGTCCTCTCACAAGCATCCGACCATTGGAATTTCACTTTCTTTTAGGTTAATTTGGTCAATGGCGCTGCAATAGATGAAAAGCCCTCAAAAAATCTCTTATAGTACCCAACTAAACCCTAGAAACTCCTAATATCTGAAGGATTCACCAGTCTAGGCCAGTTTTTCACCACTTCTATTTTCTGAGAGTCCACCTTTATACCCTCACTTGACACCACATGGCACAAAATTGCCGTCGAGTTCAACCAAAACTCGCACTTGCTTAATTTGGCATATAGTTGGTGATCCTTGAGAGTCTATAGTACCACCCTCAAATGTATGGAATGATCCTCCTCGCTTTGAGAGTATATTAGGATATAATCAATAAACACTATCATGAACATATCCATGTATGTCTTGAACACCCTGTTCATCAATTCCATAAAAGCTGCAGGAGCATTCGTTAGTCCAAAAGACATAACTAAAAACTCGGAATGACCATACTGCATCCTGAAGGATGCCTTCGGGATGTCACTTTCCCGAACCCTCAGCTGACGATATCCTAACCTGAAGTCTATCTTCAAAGAGAACTTGGTGCCCTAAAGCTACTAAAATAAATCATCAATCTTGGGTAGAGGGTACCTGTTATTGTTATACCCCAAGAATTCAAGAATCGGACCCAGATGTGAATCAGAGAAAAACTAGAAAATGTTGTAGCAGTTGCAAAACGAGTCAGTGAACGACTCGTGAGAAGACCCCACGAGTCGTCAGGTGACTCGTGGGAAGGACTGGAAGGATGAGGGACACGAGGTCCCCACGGGCGATGTAATGACTCGTGGTCAAACACCACAAGTCTTCATGTCAGTCGTGGGGTGGTTCTAGAGGAAGATTAGAAAAAATTGATCCAGTGCACTTGACAGGAAGTGGCAATGAGTCATGGTTGTTGGGGATGAGTTGTAATGTCACTCTTTAGGAGCCCTAGCATACCATTTATCTTGTGAACCTGACGAGTGAACAAATAGATTGTGATTCCCGGCAATGAGTCGTCGGGTCGTCCGTTGGGACCCCTTGACAGTTATTTTTAGTGATTTCAGTAAAGGCTTTTCCATAATTCCTATGTTCTAAGGTCCTATACTACGTCGTTTTAAGCTCATAGTAGAGGGTTTTTTCAGCGGAGAAAAACCCATCTTAGGCCATTACATTCATGCATGCAAGGTTGGGGGTTTGAGGAGAAGAATCAAGGTGATTCTCAAGGTTTCTAATTGGAATCTCAACTGGGAAATTAGGAAGGGTTAAAATTCTTCAATCCCAGGTATGTAAGGCTATGAGTGGATGCTTCCTTCCACACCCATTCCCATTCCCCATCAATTTGTGAAATGTTTTGTGATGATCAAGTATGTATTTTCATTCAATTGCATGATTCTTACAATTCTACTCATGGGTTTGATTAAACTTAGTTGATATTGATGATTTATTGAGCTTGGGCGGATTCTAACTTAATTTCTTTTACAAAATTGTTTTTTTAAAGATTGAATCTAAAACGCCCATGTGTGGATAGTTCAGATAGAATGTGATGATGATGGAGTAGATGATGAAATGCATGCTTTCAACCTTACCCATGATTTTCGATGAAGATTCCAAAGGAGATTAAATACACCCAAGTATGGTAGAACTTTGGGTGATGCCCATGTGATGTTTTCAAATTTTGATTTCTTTCCCGACATGAGCTTACCACATGGTTGAGATGAAATTTTCCTTTAACCCTTATAATGAATTCTAGTTTGTGGTATGTTTCAAAGTAAAGCCTTCTCTATGCGTAAATCCTTAATCGATATGTATATAATTGTCGAACTTTGTTGAGGACAATGTTAAGCTTCATTTCATATGATTTTGAGTCTAACTATGACATTTATTCAAAGTTTTGTCGAAATGACATTGTTGAGCTTCATATTTATATGATGTCTACTGTATGGATGATTTCATAATGAGGCTTGTCAATCGACAATGTTGAGCTTCATTTCATACGATGTTGATTTTAGGCATGATTTCATGTTAAGCTTCATCACTAGATGATGTTGAGCTTCGTATTTATACGATGTAGAGCATTTCATGTTTGGGAGAAGAGTCTAGCAGCGAGAGGGCTAAGGATTGATAACCCTATGCCCTAGAACTATGTGCCAACATATGTTAATTCTATTATATTATTGGGACCTCCCTTGTGAGCTATCCCTGGCTCGATTGGTCCCTCTCAACTTGATATCGATATCATGGTAGCGTCCCTAGACCTGGAAAGGTTTTGGACGACTCTGCCCACTTTAGTTGTATTAGTCGGGACTATGTAAGCTATATCGTGATATGTCGGTTAAGTGACGAGTCACCCACTATCGATATCATTCAAATTTGCATAACCTTCACTCATGATAATTATCGTATGTATGCATGTTCAAGAAGCAATGTTTAACTCTTTGTTCAGCTTTTAGTATATGTGTTATGTTTCAACTTTTAGTCATTCGAGTCAACCATGATGTTCTAAAACTATGAATGGTCATGTTAATATAAGAGTACGATTTTAGAATGATTTTTTGTAGACTTCTATTTTCACTTAAAAGCTTATGATGTGTCATGAATTGTTTTAAAGGATTTATTTACTTTAGCGGTTTTACTTACCTTACCTACTCGGTATATTCAATGTACTGACCGCATACTTTCTATGCTGCATCATTTCATGATGCAAGATCCGGTTCTCAGATCCAGCCCCGTTTGTAGCCTTTTATCAGAGTCAGTACCTGATTGGTTGGTGAGTCCTCATCTTTTGAGGACTAGACTTTCAGTTATCTTGGTTGAATTTTCAATTTCAGATTGTTGAGCTAGTTGGGCGTATTGTCCCATCAGCTCATCCATATTAGAGGCTAATAAGTCTTAGACATGTTTTCATCTTCAGATGTTCATTCTGTTGTTATGTCAAGTTAGACTTCTGCTAATTTTACGATTATGTTTCTTCATGTTTATTGAATGAGTTAGTGAATGCTTATGCCATGGGTTAACTTGGGGTCTCTCGGGGTCCCTTGTCCTGTGTCTATGATCCAAGTCTACGCTCGGGTCGTGAAAAACTTGGTATCAGAGCCATAGGTTTGAAGTGTCCTACAGAGTCTGAAAGACGCGTTAAGTAGAGTCTTTTTCATGAGTGTGAAGCGTGCCACACTTATGACGAAGAGGCTATGAAAAGTTCTAGGAAATGTTTCCATCTTTCATGATCTATGTCGTGCGGTGAAGTGTCTTTCTATCCCTCTAATTCGTGTTATTCGCAATTGTAGAATAATGGCTCCTCGAAGGATGAATAGAAGGAGGAATTGAGACGGTGAAGGCAATGAGGATGGCATGGTTCGTGGGCATCAGTAGGTCCCACCACTTAAGGAGCCTCAGGCGCAGGCGCCAGCTGCCCACGCTGAGTTTCGGGCCACTATCCAGATGCTTGCGCAGGCCTTGACCGCACAAGTCAATCAGCAGGCTGTTGTGCATGTTCCGCAGAATGGCAGTGCAGCGGCGGCTCGAGTTATGGACTTTTTGAGGATGAACCCGCCGGAGTTTCTTCGGTCCAAGGTAGATAAGGACCCACATGAGTTCCTCGATGAGGTTCTCAAGATCACCCAGGTCATGGGGGTGAGTAGTGTTGAGTGCGCAGAGTTGGCCTCCTACTAGTTGAAGGGGGTGTTCGCGCTCTGCTGCTCGGTATATATTATACACCGACACGCAAGTGTACGTGGTCAAACAAGTAATAAAGTGGCTAAGTAGCCAAGTATCGATCCAAGGAGGCTGCTCTAGATATGCAAAACTGCCTAGTTTACTATATCTCTATTCTATTTCTAACTATGTTAACAACAATCCAACCAAGATTTGAGTGAGTTTTGTTTCTAAACTAATTATCTACTAAAAGTAATAACTACTATTTACGTTGAGTTTAGACAATGGATATGCACATGCCAAGGTTAAGAACGAGTAATGAACTTGATAATCATGATAATTTGGTCATCTTCTTCTTCATATTGCTAGCCAAGAACGTTTGCCTAGACATTAAAACTTCCGTATTTAATTTCACTTTAGATTCATAAACCATTCGTCTACATTTCGGTGATCAAATGCAATTTATGACCTAACACTACAATTCCGGTTCCTAAATTGACTAATACGGCTTTCAAGTATATTTCTATCAAGAAAGCACATCAAAACCCAATTTTCCCAAATCAAGTTAAGAACAATACCCTATTAATTCACAACTTTCCAATTTCATGCTCTCTCGAGTGAAATTGGACTTTTTAGATATACATTAATGGTGGCTAGTCAAGAATGTAATAAGCACAAGAATTAATAGAACAACATGCAAGAAGAAGAAGAAACCATATCAATTATTACCAACATTCATTACACAAGTTCAAAACCTCAGCAAGAAAGGAATTAGCCACTCATTCTTGGATTAATCATCCTAGAATGAGTGTGAATCATGCATACAATTGAAGGAAAGAAGAAGGGAAGAGAAGAAAACTCTTATCTTTTCTATTCTTCAACTGCCACAAAACCACGTTCCTGCTCCCACTTCTGAACTCAGGCTAAAAAAACTAAAACTAAAAAACTCCCCTTTTAAAAATAACCTAAGTGTGCTATTTATACTAGTGGGAAATTTTTCCCGGAATAACAAGCAACGTGTCACGGAGGCCAATGCGGAGCACTGCCTCCGTGACACGGCGTGGACGCGGACCCTCTCTGGAAATTGCATGGTCCGGATAATTTGCCTCAACATGGCACGGAGGCCATCGCGGAGGCCTATCTCCGTGCCACGGAGCTGACGCGCAGGCACACTGGAAATTGCCACTTTTATTTCTGCCCAGGCAGTGTGCTACCGCGATGGTAGCGTGGCACGGCTCCATCGCGGAGCCACTGTAAAATGTGCCATCCGAGGTCTTTTCCACGCTCGCATCCAAGTCCAACTCCGACATAGTTCCAACACGCATTTTAGCTCTTAAAAATCACATTATCCTGAAAAACAAATGCTAATCATGTTGGTTAGTATAAATTTGCATTTTATTACCAAATACATGATATTATATACACATTGCACAACAAATAAGGTAAAAATGATACGTTTGAGTATCACTTGGGCATATAAATCTGCCCAAGATCACTTACCCCACACTTAAATCCTTGTTCGTCCTCGAACAACACATACACAAATCATGCACATCACATCTCAACCTTTGTCACTATGGTGCAACCATTTACGTTACGGTCATACCGATTATTCGATTTTTGCAAATCATCAAGAAAACATGCTTGGTCGTACAAGACAATGACCTTAATACATCGAGGCTTCCTAGACTTTTAAGAATTGATTCTTGATATCGGCAAACTCATGCAAATCAACTAATCAAGAAATCCGACACGAAAATCAATCTGTCATCAAGCATGTACCCTCACAACTCGAGAGAAACTTCCCCTTTTATGCTCGTGCAGCACACAAACATGCAAGTAGGGGCATATAAAAATTAATTTCACTCTCTCTCCCAAAAGAATTCACATGCATCATGTCATGACCCATAGGCTTGCCCTTAGTGTATTACTCCACTAATATAAAGAAATGCAGTGTAGGATCAAATAGGACTTTTAATGGGTTGTAACTGGGCTATGGATCTAGTATATATATATTGGGATTAGCCAATAATAGTCGCTAGCCTCCTTAAGCGCCTTTTCAACTCATTCCCATCGACTCATGGACATTGTTCCTCTCTTTTCTCTTTTTCTCCCATTCATGTTGGTTTACTTTCATACAGCCCATTTCATCAGGCACACTTGACCCCAAACGGAAGGTTTTCATGTACCCTCAATTTCATTTAATTACAACTAGTGCCTCTTCAACATCATCTTTTCTTTCCTCACTTTGCTTTTCTTTTCTTTTCACTCTTTTCACTCTTTAACACTTTGGGAAACAATTTTCTGTTCTTTGTAAGCGCTTAAGAGCTTCTTAAAGACTTTAAGGCTAATGAAAAGAAGGAATAAAGCTTAGTTCATACAATTCTGGACAAAAGAAAGAAATCGGCTAAAGGCTCAACGGGCTGACTAGGGTATACAACATATAAAAAGGTAGAACTTGACAAGAAAACAATGGAAACTAACGGTTAAAACAAAGAAATGCCTACATCCTTTCCGACACTACACCTCCTTCATTTCGCTTTGTATACACGCCAGGCAAGTTCTAGACAATTCACAATGACATGGAATAGCAAAACCTCACTCACACTTCATGCACATGCTCGAATCAAGATGCATTCACAAACTCTTTAATTAGTCAATTACATGAATTCAAGATTAAGCCTCAATCATGATGAACCAAATTCTATAGCCTAGGTAACTCAACATATTTACACAATTACATGCTTTCAAACGAATCACTTTCACATTTCGAACATCAATTACACACGCAACAAAATTTTAGCAACCATAAGCAACTACAGTTTATTGATGCGATCCACCATAGAAACTAAAAACAAAACATCTACTCCTATCGACTACATTTCCCTTAAGACGGTCGTCATCCATCCATCATAGGGAATGTTCACTAACTATGACATCGGTTCAATGGGACTATTCTCGGTAAAAGAACCGAAAACAAACTCCGAGAAACCCAAAAATAAAACTTCAAAATTTTTGCAGCACATCGATTATTTCGATGAAAAAAATATTTACAAAATATGCTGATAAGTGCAACATCTTTTCGCAAAAAATTTGAAAAATATCGATCATATCGATAGAGAAAAAATATTTACAAAATATTTACAAAGGCAACCATAACTTTTTAAAAACACACATCATTAGCCACAAACAAATATATACACATCATTCACAAATCAGTTCACAACAACAGGGAAAGCACAGACATACATAACGTCAAGGAAGAATATACAGCAGATTTAGAGCCTATGACCCAGCACCTAACTACTCCCCACCCCACACTTAAATCGAACACTGTCCCCAGTGTTCACAAAAATACAAAGCACAAAATTTTGGGTGGTGAAACTCCCTGCTCAGCCGAAATATTCGACTTCCTCATCCGGTGCTGCGGCCTCATCGCCCATATCTGAATCAGCTCCCTCGCCATCATCGGACTCCACATCAGAGTCCTCACGACGTGTCTCCTCATCAGTAGGGACGTCGTCGTCAGTCGGCTCCACAAAGGCTGGCCCCACCTTGCATAAATCTCTGGCGTTCTCGCCAAAAGGGTAGTCCAGCTCCAGCTGCCATAATTCATCCTCGGTGGCTGGTCTCCCACCTATCCGTAGCTGCAGCATCTGCATACCGAACATACGGGCCATATACTGGTCGTCACGAGCATGTCGCTCGCCCAGAGTCAGCACAGGTCCGTGTGTAGTGTCGGGGGCCTTGGTCTTTGTCACATCAATGGCCCTCCGCTCCAACTGCGGAATGTAATCCAAGGCTTCTTCCTCAACGTCGAGGCCTCAGAGGAAGGTGGTGATGAGTCCGCCAAACCCGTATCTGTGGCCCTGGTGTAGTCTGGCTCTCTTCATGGCGGATATTATAACCACCCCTACATTAATCTCAAGCCCTTTCATAAGGGCATACACCAGGCAGACACGATCCCGGGTCACGTCTGTCATATGTACTCCCGGGATCAAACACGAACATACAATCTTTAGCCAGATTCTGGCCTCCCTGTTCATCTGCGAATAGGGCAGAGTCTGGTGGTAACCCCTCTCTTTGTGTCTACTCCATCGGGTTGTGGATCGAGCCCCACACAACGTACGTCTGATGTCGGCGTACGGTGGGGTGATGTTGAGCTGGCGGAGAATGTGGGCGTCTGTGTCCCGCACTCCAACGATGGCATTCAGCTGCTGGGGTTCCAGAGTGACAATCTGCCCTCTGATTTTAATAGTGTGGCTTCTGATGGCCGGGTTCCAGTTGGCATAAAATTCCCGGACCAAGTGAAGGTTGCACTCCTTGGGCTCCTGAAAAATAAAGCTAAGCCCAGCTGCCTCAATCCTCTGTACGATGCGAGGGAACTCCTGTGCAAGTGGTTTCCTTGCAATATGTTCCTCCGGGAAGTACTTGTTCTCCTTATGCTTTGCGTACCATTTCTTCCCTTCATCGGTGACCCATCGTGTCCCGTATCGGCGGTGTTGACCGCGTGGAACAGCAGGTGCAGCTGGGACAGCAGTGCCCAGTCTCATTCTCTTTCTGCCGGTGCCTGAGGTTGAAGCACCCTTGCCTTTATCTTGTCGGCTGGCCATTGTACCTGTCAATTTACACAGACAAGCACAACGTTAAGCTAAAAACTTGTTAGCTTTGGCTATGGTCGGGTTAAACAAAACTTACCCCACACTTAGTCTTTAACAATATTTACAACATGTTAGCAAGGATAGCTCTATTTACACCCCAAACACAATCACTATAAACATATTGCTTAGTGCGTTCACAAAAATTCGACAGCATAACGGCTAGCGAACTACTCAGACTTCATACAGCTAACCCAATCCTACTATCGTCAGCTATTCACCCATAGCACTTAGCAACGATAACAACAACAAAATAGAAATAACAATACAAACATTTTATATACACTAATCTAAGCAATTCAACCAATTCACATATTACGCAATGTCCCACAAAAATTCGAGAATTAGTCGTCTTTCACCAATTATACAATATTTACCACGACTTATCTCAAATAATAAACACACCCCGGCATCAATTTCGTCAAACTATCAAGGTACCCAAGTTAAAATTCAACAATCCCAAGCCCTAGAACTCAATTCGACAATCAACAATGAATTATTCAATCAATCGATAAGTTCACCCGTCAACTACAACAATCCGAACACAATCAATCGCAAAATAATTCACGTCATGTTTAATTTCTACCTAGGGTGATATATCTCACCTCACATGCTCAAAATCGACAAAAATCGCCAAAAAATTTGAGATAGACGATGAAAACATACCTTGGAATTGAAGAATCGATAAAGACTTGATGTTTTCCTTGCCTCTTAACGTGGCACGGAGCTTGGGGGTAGGGGAATGGGTGTTTGGTCGCGGAGGGTAGAGGCAATGGGGAAAAAAATGGGCGAAAATCGGGGGTTTATTTAAAAGAAACACGCGGGTAACCCGGAAACCCGGTGTGACCCGGCACTGGGATAAGGGCAACGTGTCACGGAGGGTAACGCGGAGGCCCTCCTCCGTGACACAGAGCCAACGCGTTGGCTTACTGGAATTTAAAAAAAAAAATTCCAGATTTGCCTTCAACGTGTCACGGAGGCCAACGCGGAGCATTGCCTCCGTGACACGGCGCCAACGCGCCAGTGCTCTGTTTCACTATCAAATTTTATTTTTCATACCTCGCCTCGTTTTCTCGATTCCACGTACTTTTCCTCCGGTATACCTGAAAATCACCTCACTAAACAAAAATTGGTTAAATGACTAGATTCCCTACTAAAAAAATAAAAATAAAAATTACTAATTAAAATGCACATCTAAACCTAGTCAAGAAAAAGAAAAGAAAATAAAATAAAAGAAAAACTTTACACTAAGGAAAAAGAAAGAAAAATATTTTTCACGGGTTGCCTCCCGTGCAGCGCCTGGTTTAACGTCGCGGCTCGACAGCCTTTACGCTCAATTTTCTACTAGGGAGATGGACGATTTGACCCGATCATGGTCATCTCCCCAGTAGTTCTCAACCTTGTCTGGTGGCCTACCTAGTAACTCTCGGGAATCACTCAATCCATTTGCATTCCCATGATCAATCACGTTGATCACCGAGAGTTCCTTATAGACAGTCGGGAGCTTAGGTGCCTTGTACATGTCGAACACCTCAACCTTGTCATGTGCTAGCATCGTGAGTTGACCCACAGCTACATCGATCAATGCCTTTCCGGTTGCCAAAAATGGTCGTCCCAAAATAAATGGGACTTCCGCATCTGGTTCAAAATCTAGAATAGTGAAATCTACCGGAAAAATGAGGGAGCCTACCTGCACTAGCACATCCTCAACAATGCCATCCGGCTTAGCAAAGACCTGTCTGCTAGCTGCAAGATCACTGTTGTAGGTCTAGGAATCCCTAGGCCTAACTTTCTGAATACCGAAGATGGCATTAGATTTATACTTGCCCCCAAGTCGCATAACCCACGAGCTCGGATACTTTGCCCAATCGTCAGCTGGATAGTAAAACTTCCAGGATCCTTCAGTTTAGTGGGCAACCTGTTCTGAATACGGGATGTGCATTCCTCCGTTAAAGCCACTGTGGCATACTCGGTCAAGCGACTTTTGTTGGCCACGATGTCTTTGATATACTTTGCATATTTTGGCACACCCTGCAAGACATCAACAAGAGGTAAGTTAACATGTACCTGTTTAAGTACCTCCATGAATTTCTGGAAACACGCCTCCTCCTTGTGTTTCTTAAGTCGTTGAGGGAACGGGGGTGGAGGCCTTGTTGGTTTAGCTTCTTTGGTCTTCCCCGTATCTGAGGTTTGTTCTCCCTCAACATCTGCTGCTCCTGACTTCTGAGGCGGTCTTTCCGGTTCCACCTCCTTTAATTGTAAACCACTCCTCGTGGTCACTGCATTTACCTGCTTAGGATTGGGATCCGTGTTGCTAGGTAGTCCTCCCCTTGGTCTAGTATTTTGGGCACTAGCAAATTGCCCAAACTGATATTCAAGAGCCTTGGTTGCCAATTGATTGTTCTTTACTTCGGCCGCCAGTTTGACATAGTCAGCCTGCAATTGTGCCTGGTTGGCAATCAAATGCAATTTATGACCTAACACTACAATTCCGGTTCCTAAATTGACTAATACGGCTTTCAAGTATATTTCTATCAAGAAAGCACATCAAAACCCAATTTTCCCAAATCAAGTTAAGAACAATACCCTATTAATTCACAACTTTCCAATTTCATGCTCTCTAGAGTGAAATTGGACTTTTTAGATATACATTAATGGTGGCCAGTCAAGAATGTAATAAGTACAAGAATTATTAGAACAACATGCAAGAAGAAGAAGAAACCATATCAATTATTACCAACATTCATTACACAAGTTCAAAACCTCAGCAAGAAAGGAATTAGCCACTCATTCTTGGATTAATCATCCTAGAATGAGTGTGAATCATGCATACAATTGAAGGAAAGAAGAAGGGAAGAGAAGAAAACTCATATCTTTTCTATCCTTCAACTGCCACAAAACCACGTTCCTGCTCCCACTTCTGAACTCAGGCTAAAAAACCTAAAACTAAAAAACTCCCCTTTTAAAAATAACCTAAGTGTGCTATTTATACTAGTGGGAAATTTTTCCCGAAATAACAAGCAACGTGTCACGGAGGCCAACGCGGAGCACTGCCTCCGTGACACGGCGTGGACGCGGACCCTCTCTGGAAATTGCATGGTCCGGATAATTTGCCTCAACGTGGCACGGAGGCCATCGCGGAGGCCTATCTCCGTGCCACGGAGCTGACACGCAGGCACACTGGAAATTGCCACTTTTATTTCTGCCCAGGCAGTGTGCTACCGCGATGGCAGCATGGCACGGCTCCATCGCGGAGCCACTGTAAAATGTGCCATCCGAGGTCTTTTCCACGCTCGCATCCAAGTCCAACTCTGACATAGTTCCAACACGCATTTTAGCTCTTAAAAATCACATTATCCTGCAAAACAAATGCTAATCATGTTGGTTAGTATAAATTCGCATTTTATTACCAAATACATGATATTATATACACATTGCACAACAAACAAGGTAAAAATGATACGTTTGAGTATCACTTGGGCATATAAATCTGCCTAAGATCAGGGGGTTGCACATATTTGGTTCTGCTAGTGGAATGACAGCAAGGTTGCTGGAGTAGGTCCGGTCACTTGGGAAGAGTTCCATGTTGCATTCCTTGATTGGTTCTTCCCTCGGGAGATGAGGGAGCTGGAGGCAGCTGAGTTCGTAAATATGAAGCAAGGGAGGATGACGGTACTAGAGTATTCCCTTGAGTTCACCACCTATCGAAGTATGCTCCTGAGTTAATGGCTGATTAGAGGGCGCAGGTGAGCAAGTTTGTGCATGGGATAGCAGGATACTTGGATAAGGAATGCAGGATTGCTATTCTCCATCTGGATATGGACTTCCCTCGGATGGTGTTGTATGCCCAGCAGATGGAGGCGACACATTCGAGAGAGAGAGAGAGGCCAAGAGGGCCAGGACTGAGGGCCACAGATTCTCCCAGTAGAGGTCCGGCGGTGGGCACTGTCAACAGACGCACTAGAGATCATCCGCCCCAGCTTCATCACCCTTGAGTGTGCCATCTTGGCTTAGGCATGATTAGAGAGAGCGAGCATCTGGCTCGAAGGGTCAAAGCAGTAGGCTTGCACATTCAGGTGTTCCAGCTTGTTGCAGATGTGGTCGAGGGCATACAGGCCAGTGCTTGGTAGCTTCTGGTGCATTTTTTGGGTGCGGGAAACCTGGACACATGCTTAGAGATTGTCCAGCAGCGAGACAGGATCAGGTTAGGGGTCGTGGCCCAGATTCTAGCTCAGCAGCCCCACCCCCTCGCTCAGCACATAAGGGGGCATCTACCAGTGCAGCTCGCGGTAAGCGCTACAATAGATTCTATGCCCTAGCATCCCATCAGGAGCATGAGGTCTCCCCAAATGTGGTTACTGGTATGTTACGATTCTTCCGTGTTAATGTTTATGCATTGTTAGATCCAGGGGCCACCTTGTCCTTTATACCTTATGTAGCTAGTAGCTTCGGAGTCAGTCCTGATGTCTTGTTAGAATCCTTCTCTGTTTCTACTCCAGTAGGTGACTCAGTTATAGGTAGACGGGTGTATAGAAATTTTCCGATCTTAGTTCTCAAAAAGGTCACCTCAGCAGATCTGATAGAGTTAGTCATGACCGATTTCAATGTTATTTTCAGGATGGATTGGTTGTATGCTTGTTATGCTTCCATTAATAGTAGGACCCAGTTAGTAGAGTTAAGATTCCTGGGTGATCCAGTCTTAGAATGGAAGTGTAGTTCTATTGTGCCTGGAGGTCGTTTCGTTTCCTACCTCAAGGCCAGAAAGATGATTTCTAAGGGTTTCATATATCATTTGGTTAGGGTCAAGGATGTTGAGTTTGAGACCCCGACTATCCAGCCAGTTCCAGTAGTACGTGAGTATCTAGAGGTCTTTCCTGATGATTTTCCAGGTATTCGTCCCGAGCGGGAGATTGATTTCGGTATTGACCTTCTTCTCGATACGCAATCTATATTTATTCGTCCCTAGAGGATGGATCCAGCCGAGCTAAAAGAGTTGAAGGATCAGTTAAAGGATTTTCTAGATAAGGGTTTCATTAGACCAAGCCAGCCTCCATGGGGCGCACCAGTATTATTTGTTCGGAAGAAAGATGGTTCCCTTCAGATGTGCATTGATTATTGATAGTTGAATAAAGTCATTGTCAAGAATAGGTATCCTTTAACTTGGATCGATGATTTGTTTGATCAACTTTAGGGTTCTAAGTGTTTCTTGAAGATAGAACTCAAATCTGGGTATCATCATCTTAGAGTTTGTGAGAGTGATATCCCGAAGACGGCATTCAGAACACGGTATGGTCATTACGAGTTTGTAGTTATGTCTTTTGGACTAATGAATGCTCCTGCAGCTTTTATGGACATGGTGATCAGAGTGTTCAAGCCATATTTGTACATGTTCATTATCGTGTTCATTGATGACATCTTGGTGTACTCTCGGAGTGAGGAGGAGCATGGCACTAACTTGAGAGTAGTGCTCCAAACCCTCAAGAACCGCTAATTGTATGCAAAGTTCAACAAGTGTGAGTTTTGGTTGGACTCTTGGCATTCTTAGGCGATGTGGTGTCTAGCGAAGGCATAAAAGTAGAGTCACAGAAAATTTAGGCGGTGAAGAATTGGCCCAGACCAGTGAATCCTTCGGATATTCAGAGTTTCTTGAGCTTAGCTGGCTATTATCAGAGGATTGTAGAGGGTTTCTCATCCATTTCTGCGCCTTTTACTAAGTTAACTAAGAAGAAGGTGAAGTTTCAGTAGTCTGAGGCTTGTGAGAAAAGCTTCCAAGAGTTGAAGGCTCGACTTACTTCGGCACTAGTGTTGACCTTACTCGAGGGAAACGATGGTTTCATGGTGTATTGTGATGCTTCCAGAGTTGGACTTGGGTGTGTGTTGATGCAGCGTGGGAGGGTGATAGCTTATTCCTCTTGACAGCTAAAGGTCCATGAAAAGAATTACCCAACCTACGATCTTGAATTAGCCGCGATGGTGTTCGGAATAAAGATATGGCGCCATTACTTGTATGGGGTCCACATGGATGTATTTACGGATCACAAGAGCTTGAGATATGTGTTCACATAGAAGGATCTAAATTTTCGGCAAAGGAGGTGATTGGAGTTTCTTAAGGATTATTACGTGAGTGTCCTTTACCACCCGGGCAAGGCTAATGTGGTTGCGAATAAGCTTAGTAGACTCTTAATGGATAGTGTGTCCCATGTGGATTTGGGGAGGAAGGAATTGGTGAAAGAGGTTCACTGGCTTTCAAGGCTGGGAGTTAGATGGATCGATTCGATCGATGGCGGTGTTGTTGTGCATAATGGGTCGGAATCATCCTTGGTAATTGACGTTAAATCCAAGAAATATGAGGATCCAATATTGAGGATGTTGAAGGAGGCAGTGAGGATTTAAAAAATGGAGGTTTTCTCCCAAGGGGGAGATCATGTGATGCGATACCAGGGTCGACTATGTGTTCCGGACGTGAATAATTTGAGAGTTTGGATATTGCATAAGGCACATGGTACCAGATATTCTATTCATCCAGGATCCACAAAATGTATCGGGATTTATGAGAAATCTATTGGTGGGATGGTATGAAGAAGGATATTGTGGAGTTCGTAGCAAAATGTCCAAACTATCAGTAAGTGAAGGTCGAGCATCAAAGACCTGGAGGTGTACTTCAGGATCCACTTGGAAGTGGGAAGAAATAAATATGGACTTCATTACAGGTCTACCTAGCACTCGCCGGTAATACGACTCCATTTGGGTAGTGGTGGACAGGTTGACCAAGGCTACACACTTCCTACCGGTCAAGACCACGGATTCAGCAGATAATTATGCTAAGTTGTATATTCGGGAGTTGGTTTGGCTTCATGGAGTGCCCTTGTCTATTATTTCGGACAGAGGAACTCAGTTTACTTCTCAACTCTGGAGTTTGCTTAAAAAGGGGCTCGGGACTCAAGTTATGCTAAGCACGGCTTTTCATCCTCAGATGGATGGCCAAGCAGAACGAACCATTCAGACTCTTGAGGATATGTTTAGGGCGTGTGTTATGGATTATAAAGGTAGTTGGGATGACCATTTACCTTTGATAGAGTTTGCTTATAATAATAGTTACCACTCTAGTATCCAGATGGCACCATTTGAGGCCCTGTACGGGCAAAGGTGAATATCTCCCATCGAATGGTTCGAGGTTGGTGAGACATCTATGGTAGGATTAGATTCGGTTCATGCAGCGATGATGAAGGTTCAGTTGATAAGGGACCGGTTGAAAACCACTCTGAGTTGTCAAAAAGCATATGCTGATATGAGAAGAAGAGAATTGAAGTTTGATGTAGACGACTGGGTATTTCTAAAGGTATCTCCTATGAAGGGAGTCATGCGGTTAGGAAAGAAAGGTAAACTCAATCCCCAATATGTTGGCCCCTACTGGGTTATGAGAAGAGTTTGTAAGGTGGCGTATGAGTTGGACTTAACTTCAAAATTGTGTTCAGTTCATCCCGTGTTTCATGTATCGCTTTTGAAGAAGTGCTTGGGTGATCCAGCCTTGGTAGTTCTGATAGACAACATTAGTGTGAAAGAAAACCTCAATTATGAAGAAATTCTAGTTGAAATTTTGGATCGACAAGTTCGAAGACTGAGGAACAAAGAGGTAGCTTCAGTTAAGGTTTTATGGAGGAATTAGCATGTTGAAGGAGCTACGTGGGAGGCCAAAGCGGATATGATGGCTAGATACCCACATTTGTTCTCTACTGGCTCAGTCCCGACATGTGGTATCAGTTTTTGCCCTAATTCTCTAATCAGTTTGCATATTCAGTGCGCAAGTTTAAATTATGATATGATAAATGTATGTGATTCCTGAATTTAGTACAACTATGTGGTTCTTTTCGGAGGTAGTCATTCGGTGAATTTTCAGTTAAAATAATCTATATTGGGGTATGATAATTTCTTGTTTTTGTTTCCTGCTTCTTTCTAACGCTAGAGGACAAATGTTCCCATGGGGGAGATATTGTTATACCACGAGAATTCAACAATCGGACCCGGAAGTGAATCAGAGAAAAACTGGAAAATGTTGTAGCAGTTGCAAAATGAGTCACTGAACGACTCGTGAGGAGACCCCACGAGTCGTCAGGTGACTCATGTGAAGGCTTGGAAGGATGAGGAACTCGAGGACCCCACGGGCGATGTAACGACTCGTGGTCAGACACCACGAGTCGTCATGTAAGTCGTGGGGTGGTTTTAGACGAAGATTAGAAAAAATTGATCCTGTGCACTTGACGGGAAGTGGCAACGAGTCGTGGCTGCTGGGGATGAGTCGTCATGTCACTTGTTAGGAGCCCCGGCATACCATTTATCTAGTGAACCTGACGAGCGAACCAACGGATAGTGAGCCCTAGCGATGAGTCGTCGGGTCGTCCGTTAGGACCCACTAACAGTTATTTTCAGCCATTTCTGTAAGGGCTATTCCATAATTCCTAAGGTCTAAGGGCCTATACTATGTCGTTTTAAGCTCGTAATAGAGGATTTTTTATCAGAGAAAAACCCATCTTAGGCCATTACTTTCATGCATGCAAGGTTGGGGTTTGAGGAGAAGAATCAAGGTGATTCTCAAGGTTTCCAATTGGAATCTCAGCTGGGCAATTAGGAAGGGTTAGAATTCTTCAATCCCATGTATGTAGGTCTATGAGTGGGTGGTTCCTTCCACACCCATGGTCATTCCCTATTATTTCTTAATTGGTTTGTCATGATCAAATATGGGTTTTTATTCAATTGCATGATTCTTACATTTCTACTCATGGGTATGATTAAACTGAGTTGATATTGATGATTTATCGATGATGATGGAGTAGATGATGAAATGCATGCTTTCAACCTACCTATGATTTTCGATGATGTTTTCAAAGGAGATTAAATAGACCCCAAGTATGGTAGAACTTTGGTGTGATGCCCATGTGATGTTTTCAAATTTTGATTTCTTTCCCGACATGAGCTTACCACATGGTTGAGATGAAATTTTCCTTTAACGCTTATTATGAATTCTATCTTGTGGTATGTTTCAAAGTAAAGCATTCTCTATGTGTAAATCCTTAACTGATATGTATATAATTGTCGAACTTTGTTGAGGACAATGTCAAGCTTCGTTTCACATGATGTTGAGTCTAACTATGACTTTTATTCAAAGCTTTGTCGAAATGAAATTTTTGAGCTTCATATTTATATGATGTCTAGTGTATGCACGATTTCATAATGAGCTTTGTCAATAGACAATGTTGAGCTTCGTTTCATACGATGTTGATTTTAGGCATGATTTCATGTTGAGCATCATCACTAGATGATGTTGAGCTTCATATTTATACGATGTAGAGCATTTCATGTTTGCGAGAAGAATCTAGAACTGAGCGGGCTAAGGGTCGATAACCCTACGCCCCGGAACTACGCGCCAATGTAGGTTGATTCTATTAAATAATTGGGAACTCCCTTGTGAGCTATCCCCGGCTCGATTGGCCCCTCTCAGCTTGATATCGATATCATGGTAACTTCCCTAGCCCTGGCAAGGTTTTGGATGGCTCTTCCCCCTTGAATGTAATAGTTGGGACCATGTAAGCTCTATCATGGTATGTCAGTTAAGTGACGAGTCGCCCACTGTCTATATCTTTCGAATATGCATAACAATCACTCATGATAATTATCGAATGTATGCATGTTCAAGAAGAAAGGTTTGACTCTTTCTTCATCTTTTAATATAAGTGTTATGTTTCAGCTTTGAGTCATTCGATTCAATCATGATGTTCTAAAACTATGCTTGGTCATGTTATGATAAGAGTACAATTTCAGAATGATTGCTTGTAGCCTTCTATTTTTACTTAAAAGCTTATGATGTATCATGAAATGTTTTAAAGGATTTATTTACTTAAGCGGTTTTACTTACCATACATACTCGGTACATTCCATGTACTGACCGCATACTTTCTATGCTGCATCGTTTCATGATGCAGGATCCAGTTCTAAGGTCCAGCCCCGTTCGTAGCCGCTTATCAGAGTTAGTACCTTCTTGGTTGGTGAATCCTCATCTTTCGAGGACTAGACTTTCAGTTATCTTGGTTGTATTTTCAGTTTCAGTATTGCTGAGCTAGTTGGGGGTATTGTCCCATCAACTTATCCTATTAGAGGCTTATAATACTTAGACATGTTTTCATCTTCAAATGTTCATTCTATTGTTATGTCAAGTTAGACTTCCGCTGAGTTTACGATTATGCTTCTTCATGTTTATTGAATGAGTTAATGAATTCTTATGCTATGGGTTGACTTGGGGTTCTCGGGGTCCCTTGTCCCGTGTCTACGATCTAGGTATACGCTCGGGTCATGACAGTTATTGATGGTGACCTTGTTCAATTGCTGATAATCGATACACATACAAAGAGAGCCATCTTTCTTTCGAACAGAGAGAACTGGTACACCCCATGGGATTTGCTCGGTCTAATGAACCCTTGTCTAGAAGGCCTTTCAACTGCTCCTTTACCTACTTTACCTCAGCTGGGGACTTTCTGTAAAGAGGAATGGATATAGGTTGCATAAGAAGAAGAAGGTCAATACCAAAATTAATCTCCCACTCGGGAGGGATGCCTGGTAGATCATTTGGAAAGACTTCTGGATACTCACATACTACTGGGACTGACTAGATAGTCGAGGTCTCATACGTCGCATCCTTAACCCTAACTAGATGGTATACACAACCTTTGGAGATCATCTTTCTAGCCTTAAGGTAGGAAATGAAACGACCTACAGGCATAGCTGAACTACCCTTCCACTCTATGATTGGCTCACCCAGAAATCAGAACTCTACTGCCCTGGTTATACCATTAACTGAGGCATAACATGAGAATTTCCAAATCATGTCGTGTATAACATCAAAATCGGTCATCGCTAACTCTACTAGATATACTAAGGTGACTTTTTGAAGGACTGTGACCGGGCAACTTCTATACACCCGTCTAG